>CM034540.1:4821485-5071485 GCA_020002185.1 Paraescarpia echinospica
GGGCACTGTACGCATAAGATATGGATAAGTAAATTATATTGATTGTAAGATATTGTGATAGTAATATACATATCTGCACTGTTTGGGGGTGAACCATAGATGAGTAGCAAATGTGTTTTATCCCCTTCAGATAACTGTACTATCATAACGTTTGGAAATAATGTAGTGCCACAATTATAGAATTGTGTATCAAATCAATTCAAATCATCTAATGCGCCCTTCAAACAATCGTTGCTCACGGCGCCGTACAAAATGTTCTGGAAAAGGAGGTAAGTCGTAAGGTTCGATCTAAAAGAAACCAGAATACGACACAGTTGTTGACGTCAGATGCCGCTGCGAGTGGAGTTTATAAATCAAGACTAGGAGAACAATATGGGGAAGAAAGTAATCGTTCGCCGTATCATTGCGCTGTCTCGTAGCTTCGAAAACAAGTGAGACAACTGGGCGCAGAAACAATATTGCACCGACTGTTTCCGTACAGTAAGGACGGGGAAGATTTAGATTTAACAAGATTTAACAAGATTGCCATCCAGATAATTAACTCTAGATGGCAGGTGGACAAGGAAGCCCTTTGGCTTATCGAGAGTCCAACCCTTTTATCTACATATATCCAGCCCTTCTGAGGTATGTGTCGATTTTATTTTTAAACATATTCACACTACTAGCACCCACACAATCATCAGATAATTTGTTCCATTCATTCACAGTCCTTTGTGAAAATGAGAACTTTCTCACGTCTAATCTACACTGCTCCTTTACTAATGTAACTGTAATGTCCTCTAGTCTTTCTATCTTTCTTAACTGAAAAAAACATTTATATCAATATTTTCATAACCATTCAATATTTTAAACACTTCTATCTGATCTCCTCTCAGTCTCCTGGTCTCTAGTGTTGTTAAACCACATTCTTTTAGGCGTTTTTCATAACTAAGATCCCTCAGTTTTGGTATCATTTTAGTCGCTCTCCTCTGTACTCTTTCTAGCATATCTATGTCTTTCTTGCGGTATGGCCTCCACGCTTGTATACAATATTCTAAATGAGGCCTAACTATTGTTTTGTACAGCGGTATTATTAATTCTTTTTCTTTATATGCTATATTTCGCCTAATCAATCCAAGGATTTGATTTCCCTTTGAAGCTGCAATTCCACACTGCTCTGAAACCTTCATGTCAGCAGTAATTGTCAGCCCTAAGTCTTTTTCTTTTACAGTAGTACTTAGTACAGTTCCCCCATTGTATATTATACACATTCGTTCCCATGTCCTGTGTGAAGGCATTTACATTTCCCAAAATTGAACAACATTTGCCACTGAGGATAAGATATAACTAGTATGCGCCATGGACACGTCATGACCGGCCAGGGTCCGAATATGCACAATGTGTTTCTGAAAGGTGTGATGATGGCTCAATTATACAAGTGGATGTGCAGGGGCCCGTTTTGTGCGCACCTTTTTAGCGTGTCAAACATTTTGTGGTGTCCTTAAACATCCTAAATTTTAGCACAGACGTAGTATGGTATGTGGAGAAGATAATCCCGAAGAGAAACGTTTGTTATAATGACAAAAGTAAATGTTATGACAAATGAGGCTTTAATGGGCCCGTTTTGCACGCCGTTGCACCAGATGAAACGTAGATTTACATAGATCTACCATATTTACAAAAAAGCAGAAGTGAGACAAACATAGGTTATTTAAGAAAATTACTTTAAGTTGTTGACGATTACTTACACACACCACTTGAACGGCGACATTTTATGACAATTCGATCACTGCTTAATAATAATGTGGTGCATCTGACATTACACAATAAGTTGAGAATATGTTCTAAACACGATATTTCACCGCGGAATATAATTTAGTTATCCAACTAATATTATTATAATCATACTATCGTCCTGGATATTGATGAATAACTTCAATTTTACTAAAGCGATGGAGCTAACATTGTCATTAAATACGTTTCATATCACGTGTTCACATAGTTCTAAATACATTATATGTACTTCACAATTTTTAATAATTTATCTGGATTTTTTTGATCGGAATGTGTACAATTAAGTAATTGTGTACAATATCATTTAAGACCACTAATTATTCTTCAGGTATAAGATACCATAGCGTAACACAAGAGGATAGAAGGAAGATGAAGAAATTGAGAGGAGATTGGAATTAAAAAACATCTAAAGAGGAAAGTAGCCGGTAACAGAATGAGATGTGCGGGACTTGTACATAGAATGGGTGAAGACAGACTGGCGAAAAGAGCGTGGAAAGTAGAAGAGGGTGGCAGACGAAAGAGAGGAAGACCAAGGCTGAGATGGAACGACAGCATGAAACGAGACCTGGGGAGGGCTGGCGTGAACAACCATGAATGGATGGCAATTGCGGACGAGAGAGAGAGAGGTGGAAAGAACTGACAAGAAAATTATAAGAATCTACCAAGTGACGTGGACCCCATCCCGCAAGGGAGCAAGGGGAAGAAGAAGAAGATAAAATACCATACTGCTGTTTTGAGGCAAAATATTTAAACCAACATAATTAATCTACTGATGTTTACATAGAACTAATATCTCTATTTATTTATTATTATATATAATTTTTATTATTTTTTATTATTTACATATTAGCCTGATGTGAAGCTCTATGAACGTTGTGGATATTGCGTTATATAAAATAAACATTATTATTATTATATAAACCATGTGGTGTGTACGTGGACACATAACAAATGACACTGAATCAATAATTACGTACCCAACTGATGTGTCATCTAGTAACTACGTAGCCAACAGTTGTGTTACCTAATAGTGTTGACTGGTGCTCAGCGCGGTCGCTGCGGCTGTTCATTCTGCTCACATATTCCGGCCAGTGTGCACGCGATTTCAGATCATTAATGCAGAGTGACTGCTTTGCATTTTACCAGAATTTCGTTCGAAATCTCCGACACATCGAACGGTGGAAAAGGTAAGACGTTTGATGTGTATTTACATCGTAATCATTTATATAGTTAGTATATTGCGTATAAGGTTGGGTGCATACGTGGAACCGTATTGTCGAAAACAGCCAGCGAAATTCAAGTTAAGAATATCTTCTTCTTCGATTGGCGATGGCGCGAAGTACGGCAGGGATATAATTTAAACGATTCTCTGATTCAAGGTTATATGAATCGTTAGTATTATCACCTATAAACTATTGTATTATGGCATGGGGATACAAAGGAAACAGACTGATGAAAATAAACAAAAAGCTGTTCGTATAATAATGTCACGTGGATACAATTCTCATACAGAGTCACTTTTTATACAACTTAATTTATTAAAAATAGAAGATCAATTAAAATTACAAGAATTTAAATTTTATTTTACATACGCTCAAAACTTGCGCTGTTACTTATTAAACTGGCATATTATATCAAATGTTAATATACACCATCAAGACATTCGGAAATCTAAAAATATACATACTGCCAGAATGGACGTGAATTTGCAAAACAATGTCTTAAATTGAATCTGTCATACATTATAAACGACTCTTATGAACTATTGAAAGAAAATATATATACTCATAGCCTGCGAGGCTTTGCAATTTACACTAAAACCTTTCTCCTAAAAAATACAAAGATTCATGTACACTTTTAAATTGATATTCACGTAACCAAAATCAGTAATGTTAATTGTTAATAAATGGACGAAGATTTTAATAATCTAGTACATACACAGTTTTGATTATACCAATCGCTGTAAAGAACATTTACTGTCACATATAATTCACACTTAAATTGTATAATTTAGATAGGCACATCACTTGAAAGTCCATCATATAATTTTTGTAAATATTTATCATAACTTCTGTGGCTCCTATGATGGCGACAATATGTCTTAATCGGAGACACTGACCCCTTATTTATCATAACACTTAAAGTTGATTTTGTGTTAATTTATTACTATACTGGTTTCAAAATGGTACATACACACATTATTATGTTTGCATATCTATTTTATTTGTATCAATATGTATATACCTGATATGTTTATTGCATGAATATTTGTTTTATTTTTGGGTCAAAATAAACTTCTTGTTCTTGTTCTTTTTGTTCTTTAAAGCATCGAACTGTCAATATTATAATGACACGCTTTCGACTTATGTTGTTGGTATATCGCAGGTTGGGCTATTTCGTTCACTCCACGTTGCTTTAGTTTCGTCGACAGGCTTTAGTCAATTAACTTTCTCAAAAGTAAGGTGATAGTACTTGCCCAAACAAAGTTCGCCGCCATTGTGGCGTATGATTCAAAAAATTGATACCAGAAATCTTCACCGTCCAATCCATGCCAAAAAACATATTATATTGCCATCACATAAATAAGCTTCAAACAAAAATCAATCAGTGGCTCCCGGTTTTGTATAATTAACAATAAAATATTTATAGATGTATGTGTTTACGTCATAGACATAATTATTTTTTTCTAAAATATAAAGACTATCAACGATATACGCGTTTGTTTATTTAATAATCATGTTGACCGTAGGCACATATTAGTATCCCGTTCGTGAATATTATCTAATATATTAATTGGTGGGCTTTTGTCCGGAATAGCGTTCGGACATTTTGTTATTATTATTAACGCATATTGTATGTTGTGAGACAAGTATGATATGCTAGTGACAAAATGCCAATATACAAAAACAAATATTTAATTCACACATATTTTTATGAATTGATTAATAATTGATCAATAAATATCGAACATATTCGTGCATCGGCAGTTCGGCAAGCGGGCAAACAGCTAGACGAATAATAATTAAAGGTGCACGAATAACACATTAAACGACATCAAAATAGAAAACATTTTATTGTCATCTCCATATCTGTAGAGATACGTATCATAAGCCGTACGTAACGAAATAGAAGGTGCGGCGTCAGGTGAACAGCTGCTACATTATTTAATACTGTATTGTTTTACACGACCGCACCATCTCATTATGAGAACATATCACATGACGCTCCGCGGCAACACGCACACACAATAGTGCGCCCATTCGAAAATGGCTGCTCACAGCGACGCTGCTCACTGCTGTTGACGACAGATGCCGCTGCAGCAATTTCAACAGTGGTGGGGCTGCTACTCGAAATGACCGTTCGTGACTCCTTGCACGAGGGAAACTTAGTCGAATGTGTTCACTAGAATGGAGCGTTCTAGTCGGATTGATCGTTCGTGACCCCTTGCACGAGGGACACGTAGTCGATTGTGTTCACTAGAATGAAGCGTTCTAGTCGGATTGATCGTTCGTGACCCCTTGCACGAGGGACACTTAGTTGATTGTGTTCACTAGGGTCAGTCGGTCAGCACGTCCTACAGGAGACCCGTAGACATACGGGAAGAATGTTGTCTTGCTGGTATTTCGCGACGTCTGGATAAACTTGAAGGAATGTTATTATATTAGTTGTGACAATTTCGTCGATGTATTGATTTGCATTGTTGTTTCCCATCCAATTCCATCACAGATTGCATATGTTTTGAGTACATGCCTGCTCAACACATCAGTCAGACCTATCAACAGGACCACCGGAACACCGCATGGTCTACTTTCAACTACTCTGACAATTCCTCTAATAATCGAGTTGCTATTTCGATAGTTATTGCTTACGCGGTTGGATACACCTCACAGTACGAGTCCATATCCCGTCATGTGAAGACGCGCTTGTGTAGTTTTGTAGGAGCAGCATTTCTATTTAAAATCATACAATGACCTATTTGATATATTTATCAACGCTACACATATCCATCCTTTATATCGCCTTATTGTCTTTGATAAATTAACTATCGCAAATACGGTGATTAATACCTGGCCATCTGTAGACCAAGTGAAACGTGCCGTTGTCAAACTTGTCTCACCAATTGGTCTCAAGTAATATTCGCTATTTGATCCATGACAAAAACACCTATCGTATTGCGATTACAGGCACAGGCATAACACAAGGGCGGTAGACGCTGAGTAGATTATCGTCCCTGTAAAAGCGTGTCTCGTGGTACATAAGGGATTATAATCAGCAGCGCAGGTTTCAACGTTGACATACAACGGTTCAACAACGTATTTCCCAAGCCTTTGTTTCTTTTAATTCTGTATTATGTATATAATACACCCACGTAAGCTACTGGTCCCATTCATAGTCTTAACTATAAACGAGTGGCAAATATTGTTCAATTTTTGGAAATGGAAATGCATAGGACATGGGTACGAATATGTACAATGTACAATGGGGGGGGGGGTACTAAGTACTACTGTAAAAGAAAAGACTTGGGGTTAACTGTTAGCGCTGCTATGAATGTTTCAGAGCAGTGCTGAATTGCAGCTTCAAAGAGAAATCAAATCCTTGGAATAATTAGGCGAATATAGCGTATAAGGAAAATAATTAATAACACCGCCGTACAAAACAACAGTTAGGCCTTACTTAGAATATTGTATACAAGAGGCAATTTCGTAAGAACGACAAATATATTTGAGAAAGAATACCGAGGAGAGCGACTAAAATGATTCCAAAACTAAGGTAACTTCGTTACAAAATACGCCTAAAAGAATATGGTTTTAACAACACTAGAGACCAGGCGATTGAGGGTAGATCAGATAGAAATGCTTAAAATATTGAATGGTTATGAAAATTTTGATATAAATATTTGTTTCTCTGTTAATAAAGATAGAAAGACTAGAGGGCATGAAGTTACATTAATAAAGGAGCAGTGTAGATTAGATATAAGAAAATTCTCGTTTTCACAAAGGACTACAAATTATTGGAACATATTATCTGCTGATTATGTGGGTGATAGTAGTAATGGCAATCTTGTTAAATCTTGTTAAATCTTGATAATAAAAATACTGCTGCATTGCTCATAAATTGTTGACGGTTTTCAGAATATATACACATATGAAGATTATTTGCCAGCATGCTGCTTGTGCTGCCCTTGTTGTTGTCGTTGTTGCTGTTACTGTTGTTGTTGCTGCTGTTGTGTTATTGTGTTATTTGCCATTGTTGTTGCAAAGACGTTTTGTTATATCACAACATAAGAACGTATTCTAATTCAACATGTAGTCATTCAACATTGTATTGCTGATTGGAGAAGATATACATGTCACGGCATACACTACCACACGTCACGGCATACACTACCACACGTCCCGGCATACACTACCACACGTCACGGCATTACAATACCACACGTCACGGCATACACTACCACACTTCACGGCATACACTACCACACGTCACGGCATACACTACTACACGTCACGGCATACACTACCACACGTCACGGCATAAACTACCACATGTCCCGGCATACACTACCACACGTCACGGCATACACTACCACACGTCAAGGCATACACTACCACACGTCACGGCATACATTACCACACGTCACGGCATACACTACCACACGTCACGGCATACACTACCACACGCCACGGCATACACTACCACACGTCACGGCATACACTATCACACGTCACGGCATACACTACCACACGTCCAGATGCACTTACTTAATATGTATCATCACCCAAATTATACATTCTCCGCATCAGTGAAAACTTGTCCAATTAAGTGTATCAGGTTGACGCGAGAGCAGCGCCACTGACCAATGACGGCGATGTCGTACACCAGTTTCAAACGAGTCCGCTCAGCAGTAGCTACACTGACCCGACATGTACTGCTGATGGCGATCATTACGAGTTCAACTGATGCTACAAGTAAGATAATTTAAACACACCAATATATTTTACAAAACGCTTAACGCATGAAAACAAGGTTATAAACGTTAAACAAAATCGCCAACTACACTGGAATCAAAATTACATGACATTCTTTACTAATTGTTAATTATGTCACCAATGACAACACCAACCACATCAAAATTAAAAGGTTTAGTGGATATTAATGCATTATGATTTAAGCTATGTGAAACTAAATCAATCCAAACACACACACACACACACACACACACACACACACACACACACACACACACACACACACACACACACACACACACACACACACACACACACACACACACACACACACACACACACACACACACACACACACACACACACACACACACTCAAACACTACGTTACGAATATTTTCCTTCAGCTGTCGAGGGTACCTGCAGTATGCTGGTCGCGGTGAGATCAGAGCTCTTAGTCTACCCATTGGACACATCCCTCCTTCCCAAAGGACCGTCGTCAGTTTTAATTCGGACAGGTATGTAGGAAGTCTTGAATTAATATACATTTCGAGATCGCTCGCCTCTGGGGTGTTTGTTCTGGATGGCCATCTTCTTTAAATGGTTAAATAAAAAAATCTAAATACTATTCACGACCGAACACGTAAACATGTCGACATTTTCCAAAATATATATATATATATATATATTTATGTATACATACATGTATATATATATATCAAATATATATATATATAATGATATGAGAACAGAGGGCAGAGAGAAAGATAGAGAGGTAGGAGAGAGAGTGGGAGAGAAACTGAGACAGAGAGAGAGAAGTGAGAGGCAGACGGACAGACAACCAGAGAGACAGACAGACAGAGAGATAGAGAGAGAGAGAGAGATAGAGAGAGAGAGAGAGAGAGAGAGAGAGAGAGAGAGAGAGAGTGAGTGAGTGAGATAGAGAGAGAGAGAGAGAGAGAGGAGGCCAAACCGCATGTCATCTTTACACCATGTGTGGGATACTTACTTCTTTTGGAATAGCACTACGTTTAAGGGACCAGTGGTTATTAATGTATTGTGCGAAAAATACTCCGTTTACCTGTCCGTATGTTGTACGTATCTTCTCCTTATATCGGACTTCAGATCTATCATCCTCTCCATTGTCCTGTCGGTTCCATGTATGCGGGTGGTTGCGCGTGATGTGTAGGAATGCTGGCTTATGAATGGTTGACAATGTGCGTTTATTATTTATTATAATATACTTCTCACTAATGTCATACTTTGTGTACGTACGATGATAGTTCTGTAGTGAATGTCTTATGTTTGTAGGACAGATACAAGCATTGGCAATTGACATAATCAATGGGTATATCTACTGGTCTGACAAAGATATGAAAACCATAAAACGTGCACGACTGGATGGATCCGAGAAACAAGACATCGTCACTGAAAGCAAGTTAAACTCTCTTGTAAACATACATTGTCTAATCCCTTGTCCGGAATCAGCAAGGGCAATGCCTGTTAACAAGGAGTATGCTAAAATGTTTGTCTCGAATGTCGAAAATGTGAACGCTCCAAACACCAAATACGCTTGATAGTGACCCAGATGGTGCGGTCTGTTATTACCAATAGGACGTTTTATTTATTCGAATAGTTTTGTTTCTATAATTGTGAACATCTCTTACGAAACATGACATTATAGCATATAGAACACATTGTTTCGCTTCCCCATTTATAGATGCGCATGTTTCAGTTGAGACGATGGGAATCGCGGTAGACTCGCAAACTGAGAGAGTGTTCTTCTCAATCTACCAGGGATTCGAGGTTGAAGTAGTTGAAGCAGATGGAACAGGAAGAACAACTCTGGTCAATGCGACACAAGCAGGCTATAGTCACATGATCACCCTTGACATAAAATACAGGTAATGGATTGTTGGACAAAACTTGTCAATGGGACACAAGCAGTCCATTGATACACGTTCACCTTAAAGCAGTCCATTGATACACGTTCACCTTAAAGCAGTCCATTGATACACGTTCACCTTAAAGCAGTCCATTGATACACGTTCACCTTAAAGCAGTCCATTGATACACGTTCACCTTTGTCATAAAATAAGGTAAATAATAGTTTGACATATATAGCATCTTGTATATCAGCCCTCATCAGCGAAACGTTCTAAATCCTAGCATAAGTAAGTGACTCTTAGAAAAAAAGAAGTAATTATCAATGGCCACCTTAGCACACACCACCCTCATAAACATAAACATACACATACACAGGATGCGGCCATGGAGCAAGCGCCTCAAAACGAACCAGTATATATATACACTGTATGTATTTGGATACCTTAAACATAGTCAGTATATACACTGTATATATCTGGACAACTAAAAACACAGTCACTATATACACTGTATGCAGTTGGACATCTGAAACATGGTCATTATATAAACTGTATGTAGTTGGACACCTAAAAGCATAGTCACTATATTCACTGTATATATTTGGACACCTTAAAACATAGTCACAAACTATCTTTAAACTATACATTTAATTATACATATAAACATATAATATTATATATATATAAATAAATATATATATAATATTATATGTTTATATGTATAATTAGATGTATAGTTTAAAGATAGTTTGTCAATTTAATTGGGTTGCTATACTTGGAGTGCATTCGCTTCTTAGGAATGATATGCGAATTGGATTTTACCAGTAATGGTAGTTTTTTAAAGGAATTTATATACACACTTAAAGAAACGTACAAGAGATTCCCACAACCAGTACGTCACAATATAATTGCTATTACACTGGTAGTGTAGTCATATTCAGCAAATAAATCCTATATTGCCTATGGAATCCTTTATTATTTTTGCGTTCGTCTATATGTCAGACATTTAGTTAAATTGTGGTTGAACTGCTTCGATGTATATTACAATGCACGTAAAACTGCTTAAATGTATATGGAAAGTCATATGTTGCAATACTGTTATGCTCTCAATCAATTATACAAGTATTCAGTTTGTATTGTGCTGTCATTAATTCAACAGACGCGTGTTCTACACAACTGCACATGGCGTACACACAGTTAACATGGATGGAAGCGGCTACAAGCAGATTGCGTCGTCACCAGCAAAGTTGTTCTACGGCGTGGCCGTTCATCACAAAAGCCAGCAGGTGTGCTGGTCCCATACCAGTGAGTAGCTGTAAACTATATATTCTCCCACTTGATCCCTCGCTAAATGCTCCCACTCTAGTAGTAAAAAGGGTCCCTTGGGACCGCAAATGCGTCGAAAGATCAAAGGATTTTTTTCATTAGCTGACGGTGCATGTGTCGAGATTTTACAAAGATCAAAATATGTTGAATTTGATTAACTACTTAAATAGTTAACTAGCTAACTATGTAATTAACTTATTAATTAAAAAAACGTTTTGCTGGTGGGTTGTCTGTCTATATATAGCGGGGTTACCTTCGTCATTGGTTAAACGTTCTGAGACAAGTGATGTCTGTACGAGTTTGTGAGAAAGTGGGGTAGAGATGGAGATATGGAGATGTCTATACGGTTTCGTTCTTTCCTCTCATATTTTATTCGTGCCGAGTCGAAGCGTAGAGTCGGGTGATTAAAGGGGAAATGAAACGCAGCTGTTTCATGCTATATATTTAAATATATACTATATAAGTATACATTAATGGTAACAGAAACGTACTCATTTATAAAACAAACTAAAAAAATGTTATTCGATGCCTAAATCGTCGCTAAAGAGCACTGCGTATCGCCGTCTTAGTTCAAAACGAGTGGCTTGATTTACTCCTATCTAATCAATGTTAAATTTCGTTTTTTTTCCCGGTTTATTCATTAGTAGATATTTATGTGCGAAAACAAAGATATGGTGCCCTACTATACACGATAGGTGTTCTATAAGTCAACAAATAATTTGTATACGCGTTCTAAAATAAGTTGATGGTGAAATTAAATGACAACGATTTATAACCAATGAAAACATTGTTAACGTCGCACTTTCCGAACGAAGATTTTAGCTGCCAGAAGGGAGAAGGGGGCGGGGCTTTCAAAACATAGGTCAGAATATTTGATGTGTGCGCATACCGGGACTATTTTTCTTTTGTTGTTAACAAAGACGTCGACTAATTTTGGTAGAGACGAATTATTAAAAGTGATTTTTTTAAACTTCCGTATCACTTTGGAGAAAAGGATACGACAGATGAAGAGTCTAGTTCGACTTGTCACTCGGAAATTACGGTAGACACACACAAAGGGCCTGTGTCATACGGGTTTCACCCAGTGTGCGATCCACGCTCCGATATGTTCGGACCCGGGTCAGGTTCAGTTGTGGGAGTCGGAGAGTGACAGTTGATCTATCGATGACGAAGACGTTACGCGACTTAATAATGTCGCATGGTGTTTATGTGGACACCGCGTCCCAATGTCGACGCACGTCAAATCGCTGTGCTGTAGAGAGATCGCTATTGTACAGCACCGTATGACAGACCTTGCAAATGCCTCCATACCGACTATGACGACTTCGAAACGGTTTGCACCAACAGGGCGGTGTTGGAACATGGAAGTCGGTATGTTGTGATTGTATGATTTGCATGCAGACTCGTTGATTCGACCAATAGCTAGTAGGTATCTACTACGTAGTTCAACAGGTATCGAATAATTATTCTAGCAATAACTATTTCAAACAAAAATAGAGCAATTATACTTGTTCCCACACTTACTTTTATTCATGACAGGATGTGTGCATCCTTTTTATACAGTTGTTTAATTCCCTATTTAAAAGTGTTCAAGCAACTTGCTTAATTTATATAAAAATGTAGACAAATTGCGCACTACCATGCACTAATATATGTATAATCAGGACATTGTGCAATGGATTATTGATACAAAAATATTTATGTGGAGTTTTTAATACAATAACAATATTATATATATTATGTGTGTGTATTATCAAGACCACATCATGAAATGTAGTCTTACAATCATAATTATTACAGCCATTCACAAACAAATGAACCAATTCACTGAATTCATGATGTGATATTGATAAAACACAAAGTTTTGCCAGCGTAATAACAATTAGAAGATAACGGTTGTTTATTATCAACTAATGCAAATAAATTAACTTTCAGAACATATCGATTGATTCGATTAGCCTCATATCGTCACTTCACGTTGTGGTCAAGGGGGAGACTTGGAAAAGGCAACATACGTGGTATGCCAGCCTGCTCTGTATCCAGTGAAAATAAAAACCCTTGACAAGTAAGATTAGATTGACCAAAAGGTAGAATTAATTATTCGGTGCCTTCTTATCCCATTTTTGTCAACAACAATGTGATCTGTAGTGTATTGCATGTCCCTGTTCATAATTCGATTTGCAATACTGAAGCCAACATGAAATATATCAACAGTTTATTTATATGGATAAACAAGTCACAAATAAATAAGACTACACGACAGTCTGTGCCAATGCAGAATGGAAGGTGAAGTTCGCCCACTATTTGCATTGCTACAACAGTGCCTCCTCGAATTAGCAGACTGTGCCAATGCATTAGTCAAATTAACACACCAGTTTTCAATGTTTCTTTCAGTTGATTCACTTCACTCTGTGACATATTTTAAACTAACTGTATTACAATGTGGGTCTTAATACATACAACATATTCCATTACAGTTCCAGTTTTACATATTTGTGGGTTTCAACACTAGGAGTATCTGTCAAGAAAACAAGTACTTCCTATTCAAGATACAGATTCAAAACTTGTAGTACTAGTTTCAAAATCTATCAAGTGCCTCCAAATGGATTTATCTAGATTAATGGCACTATATGAGTGTTCTTAACATTATTAAGTACTTTTTGAGATGTTATTTTGTGATCATGCCAAATGTAAGTAGGTGTTTGGCAATTGCGCCTATCGAAGGGACAACCTCAACCTTCTTGGCAGACAACAACCTTTATTTCTTGGTAGTCCTCTAACAAAGTCTTTCTAATGCTGGGATGTCTATCAGTGGCAAGTGTGGTGATCTT
Source organism: Paraescarpia echinospica (assembly GCA_020002185.1). Classification (NCBI taxonomy): domain Eukaryota; kingdom Metazoa; phylum Annelida; class Polychaeta; order Sabellida; family Siboglinidae; genus Paraescarpia; species Paraescarpia echinospica. The sequence goes on from CM034540.1 coordinate 4,835,270, forward strand.
CACCCCATGGTCAGTCAAGTTGTCTAAGCAGCGTTTCAGGCCCTCCACTTCCATCCAGTAACTGTTTCTTGAGCAATGATGAGTTGGCTGTCAGTGTCCATGATGAAGTGAATGGCAAATGTAGCGTTGTGTCCTGGATTGTCATATCTTGCATCGCCTGATGCGACCACGCTCTGTCCGGCCAGAGCTGACATGATGGCCTCTGAATGTTATGTCCACATGTCCTCTATATCTGGCAGTACGTATGCCCACTGTATGTTGTAGCACTGGCGGGTGACAAGGCGCATAGGTTCATTAGGTAGACCAAATTGTACACAGTGAACGAATGTCCAGTCAGGAAGAAGACGCTTGGTGTCAACAAGTTACTCTCATAAATGTTACCATTCTTGGGTTGCGAGTGCCACACAAACGAGTGGCCAACAACACATTATGTGGTCACAACCACTGTAAACCCAGTCACTGTGATGCTAGGCTTTGATATTAGTGGTTTATTGCAGCAGTTTGGTGTTTTAGCAGCTGCAGAAAAGTGAAATGATGTTTTTCTCACAAATAACAAACTTTCTCTCTTTCCCATAAGTGTAAGAACCGCTTGAGTCATCATCAGTGATATCGTGGTCACCTGCTACAACATATTCTGAATCACTCGCTTCAATGTTTGTCTTTTCACTGTTGCAGACAGAATCGTGTGAAGATGGCGATAGTGAGACTGGGATCCTTCGCTGGATCCTTTGAAGCTTGTGCCCGGTATTAGGCCGTATGGTTGTTTTGATACTTCCGTCATATATTATGAACAAAATGACACAATCTTGCAAATTTTCATTAACATTGGAGTACAAATGCGATTTTTAAGTGACTTTTCAACGTTTTGTTTTTTAGTGGATATATGTGTGTTATGTATAATTTTCATGATTAAAATGCATGTGCACTCAAATGTGTTTAACATTTGAACTTTGTAAATAAAAAATATATATTTATTAATCTTTGTGGCTTTTTGTTGTGACGTTATTTCCTTTTTTCCTTGTTAGGCTTACACTCAAAAGTCAATAAATTATATACTATGGCCTTGTTATTAAAAGCATACATTTGTGTTTGCAGTCATGCAGTCTATATTAGGAGAAAACTTGGTATGATAGCATGCTTGCTAAACTGTCGCCTCAAAGCTGGAGCAACAATTCGGGGTCCATTGTTACAAGCCAATATTTGAGACACATAAATTAGTATTAGGCCTACATGGTGATTAACTTTACTTCACTGATGTGAACCTACTTACTATGCCAATAACTAATCATCAGATTTGACTATAATGTGTTGTTGTATGCTATTGATTGTATCGTAAACAAGTATTTTTTAGGATTTAAATACTTGTAGTGTAAATTATATGAATGCGGTTACATTTTGTAGTATTTAAGCAGTCCAACATCACTAATATTTGTATTTAATTATATCTTTTCAATTAGTACATTCCAGTGGCAATGCCTACAATACATTATTGACAGGGTTTGGTCTGGACTGTGGCTAATGTTGACTAATATATGACGACATTAGTTCGCATAATGTCATACTGGCTACGGTAGCTGACATTTATTTTTGTAGTTATTTTTAAAGGTATTTCCCCCACCAGCAACTATGTCGATAACATAGACTCGTAGAAGTAAACGTTGCGGTATTCAAACGTAGCAACACGCCGACACGAATCGCTGTAAACTAAATCGGCGGATTACAAGCACTCATTATTCCCAATTATATCATAGTATTCACACGTATTTTTACTTTATTACATTCACATTTCTTATTACATTTAAATTTCCCATACATCATATTTGTATATATGCAGACTTTGAAATAGAACTGTGGGACTGTATTGTAGTCGTAATGATACCTGACGGAACTCGTGAGTGCCGATTCACCTTGGCAACAACAAGATGGTTTCGGCTTTTTATTTCCAACGCGCCGCTTCACCCTCCAAATAAGGCAATAATGTCGAGTTTCCAGGTCGATTTCGCTGAATTTTACTTCATCGGTGCATAGTTATATGTAAACATATCGACCAAAGATGGACCGGTGGCTTTAAAGAAGACTTATGTTTTGACGTTCAATGTCTTTTTATGCTCGTCTCTTTCGTATTTACGCTTGCAATCGACATTCGAAAGTGACCACCGCAGACTTTTCCCAATCTTGTCGCCGGCGAACACTCCAAATTCACAATCTACAACGTGTTTTTTTCTGTAGGAATCCTTCTGTGGAAGTATGTGAAAAGTTGTTTACTAACACTTATATTATATCCAGTAGCCACGCAGCGCATTAAATTGTTCTGTTTGTATGTGTTTGTATGCGTTTCGTCGGTTTTTCTGAGAACTGTGCTGCGTTACTTATCGAATTGCTGTATACGGCTTTGGAAGACATCTCTCCGGATATACAACCATACGCCCCTGGACCATGATGGCGGCGCCCTGTGCCGATAATAGCTTCGTTTGAAAAATTATTTAAAATATACCGTGGCGCTGTACTTGTCAAATCATGGTAACATGTACTGTAACTGGTATGTTCTTCTGTTTGGGCTGTGGTTGTTCAAGTGTTTCATTCCCCTTTAAGTATTTTGAATACGTTGAGCAATATAGAAAGGGGATGTTTAATGAAGGCGCCCAATGCGGAGAACGTATCAAAGAGGCGAGGTCAGCTTACACGGCGAAACGGAGAAGTGAAGCCATACGGAAGACGAGAAGAGCAACCGAGTGGACGCTATCCGTGTCGAATGTTTGCGGAACTTATTGATGTCAAAATTTACGACCTCTAAAGAGTTGAGAGAGGGCTTGCAGGCTACTGGAAACGTCGAACTAGTAGAGTGGGTGTCGTCGAAATACGTTTTGGGGAAAGGCTGCGGGTGTAAAAACAAGTCGAAACACGCTCGGAAAGTTATTGTTGGAGGTGCATGATAAATGCGGAATATAAAACGGCGTTACGTACCTCGTGCGCGGTAGTCGCCGATATGAACACGTCGTTCAACCATACTTTTACGTGTATTGTAGCAGATCCTACGGGGTATGGTAAGACCACTTTCTTCACACGCGAGTTGCGTTTCGCTTCGTCTTTGATCAAGCCGCCACCCGAGCAGCTCTTGTGTTGCTACAGCCATTGGAAAACCGCGTCCGCCTCTTTGCATTACGCATAGTTTGTAGACGGTTAAGCTGACACGGTGGCCTTTGATGCGTGAAAGAGGATTTTCGTCGCCTTGGAAGACCTGATGGCGGAAACGCAGTCGGGTCACCACCTTGTTAACTAAAAACGTCATCACTGCAACATGTCTGTCGTTTATCCCCTACATATCTTGTTTCCGAAAGGGTCCGACAACTGCACCATCATCATGAACGCGTAGTACATCGCGTTTTTCCAGATTCCACGAGACCTGGCGAGGTAAACAGCTAAGAACGTTGACTGCCAGTATATCGAAATCTAGCCGCAAACAATGGGCACCGAGCAACATATTCACCAGTTATAATTGCGTTCGTGCATCAGCTGTCGTGCGAGGGGTTAAAGTGCAAATTGGACCTGTTCAGTCTACCTACGAACCAGATGAGCAATGACAGCGGTCAGTTGGCCGACCACCAATCGCTGATGTCTCTCGATGTGGGACGTTCTATCGAGTTTCTAATTCCGGATTGGGGAGACGACTTCTTGGATCTTTCGAGCGTTAGACTGTATGTGTGAACCAGAGTGTTGAAAGCAGACAGCGCAGAATTCGACGATGCTAGATCCGTGGGACTGGTCAATAACTGAACGATACGCTCGTGAACACCTCCATCAGCCGTGACCGTACTGGGCTTACATCGAGACGTTGTTGAGCTACTGGGCGAATGCCAATGAAAACACTGCTCGAGGGTGATCTGTGGTGTAAGTACACCAAAGGCGAGATGGAGACGGTCGGGGAAGATTCCGTAGGTTATCGGCATCAGCGCGAACATATCACAAATAATGGCGAAGTGGAGCTACCTGCTGAACGGCGTCCATACAAAAGTCCGTCGGGTATGACGCAAGGACGCGTTCACGTTCATGGCGAGCGGTGTCAACCCGGGCTCCAAAATCTTGCTGATGGAAACATTCTTGCTGGTGAGAAAGGCCAAGGCGAACCCAGTTGTACAGCTCGGACATTTCAAGGGGTTCATAAAGGGGGATGCCCAAGTACCCGCTATATCGAGGTATTTCTCCGGGTGATGCCAAAAACGGGTGGTCCTCTGCCTCATAGATAACGAAGCCTTCAACGGGACCTACGATAAAAAACTTTTAACGCGAAGCACAATGATATAAACTTCCTCACCCTCTACGTGGAAAAATATCAGGTACCGAACAAGCCGTTTCAGCCAATGTTCACCGAGGAAGCTTACGTAACACGGTACCTGGACCTGTTCGCGTCAATCTATGCCAGCTACACCTTGTTCGGTTTCGACCTGTCTCAGGGTTGTGACGATGGTGATCATTTCAACGTCTTGCGCAAGGGCAATCTCCAACTAGGTACACTTCCCCACGCCACTACCAAGGACGGTGAACGTCGTCGTTAATGACGAATTCTAGACGGTGCTGGAATTCGACAGGAACAACAACGTCGTGTACGACTACTGAAGATGGACACGTTTCAGCTGATGCGCCGCCTGGCGGATATTGGATTCCCATCTACTTGAGCACGACCCGTCACGGCGAGTACTTCGACTCGCAACATGCCACCTGCCCTACGTCGTATCTGCGAGGACTGGATATACAATGACCAGATACTGCAGATCGGGGTGACGAATGTATGTGGCCAATACGGTGTTTCCTCCGATGCTGTGGTGTACCGTTGAAGAACTTCCAGAAGATGTTCGGACGCCATCTGGTGGACAACGACTGTTGTGTATTCCACTGGCTAAATTGAATTTATCGCTTTGTAGTAATAAAACGATGAAAACGGGTTTTGGTATTTGTTCACTTTTTTTTAAACGCACACATATGCATTGTTCAACAGTATTTCCTTTGTTACTCCTCACACGATTATTGGTGCCGTGCTGTTCCCTTCGTCGAGCACTCGACGCTTGGCGTAGAAGTAGGTCAGCTTGGCTCGATCCTGAATGAACATCAGCACGAACGAGTCCTTTACTTGAAAACCACGGTTCCATCCGAGACCGCTCCGCTGATCCGTCAGTACGGCGAGGAAGGTGTCTATGTTCATATCGTTCAGTTGTTTGTTACACCCCTTCGTACTGTACTTGTTGTTTGCTCCGAAGCTGTAGTAAATCTTTCTGCAGAGGGCGACTATACCGCGACTGGAACACTCCTCCTATGAAAGTCATGGCGTTCGCTTATCATACACAATGCGAGAGGTTTACACTTCTTGTCGGCGGTATGCCACGGTCTGCCGGCGAGAAGGCATTGCACGTAGGCTTCCACGCGAACGTCACGGCACTCCGATTGGCTCGGTGTCGGAAGTAGTGCTAGCGTATAGAGGGTCAACGACGTCGTCGAATCTTTGTCCCGCGATCCCTAAGTAGGCACTGTCTGCGTTCATAGCACGTACTGCAACAGAGGCAGAGGTATCGATGATTTCATAGTAGAACGGGAAAATGCGCAGCTTTGTGTACTTATACACGAAATAACTTATCCGGATGGGGAGACTTCAGGACACGGTCCTCTTGTATAGCGCGACGTCGAGTTGCCGGAAGCGTCGATCGTTAATCAGTGTCTAGGCACCGGAAGTCGTGCAGTACTTGCTGTCTCGGTGACGGTTCAGCCGCGAGATCGCATTCCTGTAACCTCTGTTTCGCCGCAGTTTAAACGTGTCTGCGACGATATCTTTGTTGTACACTAACTCCCCGAAGCGGCGAAAGCACGGGTCCGGTTAGTACTAGTCAATCTGGCACAGGTGCTCCAGATACCATCGCAGTAGGGAGTGGCGAGTCAAATTTTCGCACCATAAAACATCCCATAACAATGCATTGATGTCGGGACATGAGGTCGTGTTCTTCGGCTTAGCGACGCATGAACGGACTGATATCGTCGCGAGTGACGTCCTTGAAAACAGGCTGCATATCGGCGAATCTGTCGCGCATCTCCTCCAGCAGGATAATTTGGCGTTTACCGAGACCGAACAAGGTGTCGCCACGCACGGTCTCTAAGACAAGTGTTTGCGTGAGCTGATGGTTCGCGAGCTGTAGACGCGTGAAGGTCGGCTCCAGAAAGGCTTTCAATGCCGGCTCGTTCTTCTCCGCCTCTCTCCACTGACACTCCCATTTCTCGACAACGGTCACCAAAAGATGATGGAATGCTGTGGTGACGCGCGTCTCGGCGGTAGAATTATGCCATAGGTTTGTCGTTGACATCGTTCGTCTCCATCCCATGCACGGACAATCGTGGAGGAAGCACTTTTCAAACTGGTACAGCGTCCGCGTCTCCCGGCACCACCCGTCGACGATGTACTTGCCTACTCGCTTTTCCCGACCGTTGAGCGGGTGACGTATGTGTAGGCCAGTCCGTGCGGCTTCCTTCGTCTACCGCTCCGCTGCCATATGACCGCACCGGTTCCGTGTGAAAGGAGTTCTCCTCGCGAAGACGCGTGTACAACACTTTGGCATGTCTTTGGTGAGAGCCAAGTTATACACTACGCGTCGTAGCTGAAAATAAATCAACACATCTGTGCAATGTCGCCATACTGGACTTAACTTAGGTTAACTCGTGATGTTGTGAAAACATAATCGAGGGGCCTCCATCGATCTCGGATTGCACGAGGTGTTGCAGATCCTTGTTCGGCTCGATAAACAGGATGAAATAGATCTCGTCGGCAGGAGGTCGTTGAACATGTCGATGCCTCGCCGCTGGTAGAAGGCAAATAGCTTATCTAAGGCCCCCAAGAACGAGGTCACGTTCATGTTGTTGAATCAGATTAGAATATCCCGCAGCGTTGTCATGCCCTCCTCGCGCCACATCGCCCGGCATCTCTCGTAGTATACGTTATTTCAGATGACTGTAGAAAGGCTCTTTCGTAGGAAGTTCTATGTCATCCAATTTCAGTCGATCGTCCAGATGCTCGTAAGGAAAATGACACTTTGTCATCTTCCATCCGCACGCTTTCAGGAACTTGTCGTAGATCATCCTGGGAGCGGGGTAATTGATGATGTCAAGGAACTTGAGAATATCTATCAACAGACACATCAAGTTGTTTTTCTCCTCGATGAGGAACCCCGACAACAGGTCCTGGTAATTGCATATGAGAAAGGGATAAGGTACTTCTTGACGACATTCGGATCGTTCTTGCCAGAGTTGAAACAGAGGACGGGGAGCTGAAGTAAATGACGGAACAGAAGACATATGAGTGTGGTGTACGTCAGACTCCTCTTCCCTCCCTTTTCATCCACTTCCTGTTGAGATGTTTCAACTCAGTCTGGAGTGACGTGAGTTCTTCGGAAATAGCCTGGAACAAGGGTTCCAGCGTCACGCGCGCTGCTTTGTTGATCTCTTCGTCGTCATGAGGTTCGCGATATCGTTCGAATCCCCGGTCATGACCAAACACTGTGCCGACACATACATTGGATCATCTATGGCGAGAATTCCACTGAGATGATTTTGCCTGGATAACCACTGGAGTAGGGTACGGTCCGAAGGTTATAGCGCGTCTTCGAAGTACCACCCGAAATCGAACGTAGCTCTGTACTGTTAGTAGCGCAGGGTTTATTCCACGTAGATAATCTCATCCAACAGCTGTTGAAAGATGGTCGGTCTTAGGTGATATTCATCGCCGTGGTAGACACATCGGATACCGCCATTGCACGTACGTTCCTGTTTCTATAAGCGCATGCACTTGAAGCATATGGCAGCAACACTTGCTGATTTTTCCCTTCACGTCGCCACTGTTTCACATCTTACCGTGTTAGTAGTCTCGGGATTTTTGTTCCTTCGCGGCGCCACTGTTTTTGCACCTAATCAGGGAGCAGGCTCCTGGTAAGCCGGAACTAAGTCCGTCACGAGAGTCGGAGTGGCGGTGTTTCGTTTACGCGAGAGGTCTTACGGTCTACTGACCACTGCCATCTCAGTGGCTGTATATGTCACGAGGTCTCCCAAAGTAGTTTTTCTCAAGGATACTTCAAGACGTGTACCTACTATTTTTTTAACAACGTCGGGAAGTTGGCCAGTTTTCAGATACGTGAAATACTGGGGCATGTACGCAAAGAGTTCACTGTCCGTCTCATTAAATAGAATTATGCAAACCTGGCATTCTACCTAGCTTCTGGCTACTGTTTTATCTGGGCTCTTTTCAAGAATGAAACTCATTGTGAAATAGTGGGTTGGTTTTGTTTGGGGGCCGTGTGATATGCACGACATTTGATCTTTTTTGGGCGTACGTAATTTACGACGACATTTCTGGCAGCCAACATCGCTAAGCCACGACCGCTATTGCTAAGACCACTCTTATTTCGAATAAATCGTCTTGTACTTTATGGAGAAGAGCATCAAATCTAACCGATACGGTTTCGTATTCACTCTTCTCTTCAAGCGCGGCCGTATTAGCTGTATCCGCCATGTTAACTGAAGAACGACTCTATATGTTGAGCGGCTACTACTTCACGTATATTTATATAGAGGCAATACAGCTGGTTCGTGCACACACACAGCAAAACCCGTTATCAAGCGGTCATAATAAAGTTTATAAAAACCGAAATTTAAAGCTTTAGTGGCTTTTCTTTCTGGCTACTCTCTCATCAATATGTTTACCTAAACGTACCGAAGGATCAAGCCCCCTTTCGTGTGGTGTAGTTAAATGGATAAAAAACTGTTCAGATAAGAGACACCACCGCAGAACAACACCCACCATTCCTACTAGTCACTGGAAGCTACGGTGGCCTTAGAGGGTTTGTTGACTCGTAGAAACTTACATAACACTATCAAAATTGCATATGTCTGCAAATGACAAAATGTCCATGCATGCACCGTTAGCAAGTCACAACAATCCTTTGAAGATTCTACACCATCTAACCCAGTCGGCTACAATCTTGCCCTTCAGATTTGTTTCCCACCTGCTATAAATTTCCACATTTTATCGTACCTAGCTGATCTCTCAGAGATACATACACAAACTCACACACACACATAATAATAGTATAATTACGTACATAATTATGCGCGAGTGTGTGTTGTGTGCTATGTAGTCCCGTTAGTCAACGGATCAGACACAACTCATTCCCAATATGATGCACAATTGTATGAATATGTGTAGAGCCCGATTACTTGAGCTACTACACCGACTGTCGAGTTTCAAAACAGCGGAATGTAGATCGCCAAGTTTCCATTTCACACGTATTTCACACGACGTATGAAATTACCAAAGCCTAAGTTTCGAATGTTCCTGACGTTTGTTTCGCACTTCAAACTTTCACATTCAGTGGATATTACAACTGTCGACACTAGCTTCAGGACGTTCCAATATTTGTTAAGGTAAAATGTGCTTGATCACGTAGTCGCAGTGTCGGAATTCGGTTGTTATATAATCCTAGTGATTCACAGCGACGTCTTGTGAGGTACGGATGCTTAGTTACTGATATCGCAGCATCTGAGAGAGAGAAAGAGAGAGAGAGAGAGAGAGAGAGAGAGAGAGAGAAAGAGAGAGAAAGACAGAGAGAGAAAAAAAAGAGAGAGAGAGAACTCATAGGAGAACTGTATCAGGCGTTACTTTTTTTGTATGGAGATGGAGAGATAGGTAGATGGAGAGTAAACATACCAAATTTTTATGTTGTGATTTAAAATACTGGTTCGTCCGTTTGGTGGTGTTTAATATTGATATACTGTTTTTAATTTTGGTTCCATGTGTTAGTAAATCATTCAATATATTAATATGTTTGGAAATGCTATCGGTTCGAAAGACCTATTCGTAGTTTTGTGTCGTCAATTTTGTCATAGATATCAGTTATTTTAATTACTTACGTTAGCAACTAATTAAATATTTTCTGATGTTAAAAAGTGTAGTCACCTTATTCCGTTGCAGGATACAAAGTATTAGAATGCTCTGACTACAATGGAGAGAATCGCCGAACTGTTATAACCGAGACGAGATTCAGGGCCTTAGTAATTGAATATGATAACATTTACGCCATTCACGGAAATCCGACGAGGTGAGGCATTTTGATGTTTTAATCAGAAAGATGGCTGTTTCCAGCGGCGTCATGTAGATTATGAAATGGTCTCGCTACTTGTGTATTTTTGGCAAAAGACAACATTAAATGTTATGTATTGAAACATTTATGAAATATTACAAAACAACTTATATCTGATCACATGTTAACGTACTGGTATATAATGTTGCTTAACGACATTCTTTGAACAGTATTTCGTTACGTATACTTTCCTAGCACTTGAATCACTTTAGTCGGTCCATTTTTACTCTGACACACAAGTTTCTGTCCTTCTCGCGACACGGCCTCCAACGCTGGATGATTATTGCATTATAAAGCAGCATAATTGTGCATGCATTCTTAGACAATGTGATTCTCCTAATTAACCAAAGCATTTGATATCCCAACGAAGAACGATTGACTACTCGCATGTTTGTCTCTGTTCCCGCAAAACTACTAGCAATACATTTTAGATTAGTGCAGACCTGAGTAGGATTTCTTTTTTGTGTCGTGCTTGACCTTGAACGCATCCATATGCACCGAGTGCGACTTTCTTCGTCACCACCTTCGAAACCTCCAACTGGACCGTAACCTTGTTTCTCCCAAAAATGATCCAAATACTCAGAAGTAAACATGCCAAAACTGTGGAACTGAATGTTCGACAAAACAATTATTTATTTGGTTTATTTCAAATTTGACATTTGGTAGAAAGAGTATGTGACGATATGAATCCAAATATATTCACATTAAATCTTTCTTTGACTGTATCCTACATTTAATATGGGGTCAACTATTTATGAATATCATCTCCGCTACGTTATCAATTAGACACGTCTACCGAGGTGGTGCAAAACTAACTATAACGATATCTTATCATATTCATATTTTCTACACAACACATGGAGACGGAAAAGTCGTGTTGTTTACAGCTATAATTACAACATTACGTTAAGGTTTCGTTGTAAATCTACTCCTCAAATAATAATTGACCAGCTTAAGACGTTATTGCAAGAGGACAGAATATTTGTAATTATAAACCTTTTCGCTATTTTACTCCCCCCATTAACACATTGGACTGCGTTCGTTGCACATTCCGAGAAAGTTCCTACTGAACCAATGCAAGTGACACGTATTTTCCATTCATTAAGGCTGACCATCGTCAACATGAATGGTACTCTTATCAAAGAGGACACCGACTTACTGGGCCATTCTAGAAACAATAACGGTTTCGTGCTGGTTCTTGGCAGAAAGGAATGTGGCTGTAAGTGAGAAGAATTGTATGTATGCAATCGGAATAGTACGTGCATAACACCGCCTACTGATTATAACGTAATTCCGAAACACTATTGTTAAGTTTTATACACTTGTCCTATATTATTTTCGAAATTTCTTTTCAAAGGTGTTGTGGTTATACAATTGTACACTTCCTTGGACGCGGGTGACCCTTGCGAGCTCATAACGTTTAAAAAACATTCATCATAATATTCATTTGTTGAGAACATTTTACGACGACATTATATTTACAGCATTTCTTGTTATATTTTATTACCATTATTTAAAACTGGTTTTATATGTTCCTCAGTTGGTCTGGTCCATAGTAACGTTCTGTTAAATACAAAGTATGCCTACTTCTCTTTAAATGGTCGAACACTTTGAATAATTTTAACTTCCAATCCGCTTATAGTTTTCATCAGGTTGTTTTCGAGATATCAAAACAGTTGTTAACGCCTGCATCAACACATAACCCAATGTGTAGCACATTCTCGTGAAGACTCCAAATGTGATAATCACGGGAAATTAGGTTTAATCAAAACATAAATGGAAACATAGTAGTTAAAGTGTGTATGACGGAGAACGTAGTAGCATGTCACAGTGGACATCACGTATGTTCCCTAAAATTTTAATTTCAAACCAAACTAGCAAACCCTTCTGATGTTCTATGACGGGAATGTCACTCTAATATCCCGAGGAAACAGTGGACATTCGTTAATAAATATCCACGGAACGATACATGCGCTGAATCGAGAAAGGGGCAATCAATACCTCAGAATCCGTCTCCATACAACGTGTGTACCAAGACGAAGACTCACGGAATCGATACAAATATTCGGTACACAATATATAAAAGACATTTTGTAGACACGGAAGTCACTGCTCATATTGCAAGTTCTAATTAATTTTATATAAAACATGATGCAATTGATTTATACTGATACCACTACTGCATGCCTGACATAATGCTAATTTTGTCTAGTAATGTTCGCTTTGACGCTCATGTAAAGTTGCGTATTCCTTATTAATTTACTTGTTTTCGATACAAAAAACATGAAACATTTTCGTGTCATGTCACATATACTTTATTTTGACTCCAGACATCGACGAATGTGCCAGCCACCCTTGTCAAAATGGAGGCACCTGCACTGACGGACTGAACAAGTACACGTGCACTTGTGCCATTGGTTACGAAGGCATCGGTTGTGAAACAGGTAATCAATGCGTCGGTGCTTTTATACATTCAATTCCATGACGCATATGATGCAGTTTGAACACAAACGTATTAGGTCACATTTTGATATGCTCCTTTTATGCCACACTAGATGATTTGCCCACATTGCACGGCACGTAATGGTAACCTCCAATCATTTGCACAAACACGTTAACCCTATTTTGTACACAAACGTATAACTATAAATATTACAAATTGACTCAATCCCAACTTCCCAACAATTAATAACCACATTCAAAATGCTCTATATTTGAAACTGAACCCACCCGAAATTACTCCATCCCGCCGACTCGACCACGTACAATCAAAGGCGTGTGTTTTAATAAATTCTAATCTAGACAGATTAAGACAATTATACAATTAATCCTCATAGGTATTCTTGCATTTGCATACAGACTGCAATAATATTAAACATTATTTAACTTCTCTGCACATTCCCAAAAGCGTATTTTGTGCATAACATAGGTACTCACGATGACATCAGTTATACATTTTAACTATGTGATTATATTTAATAAGATTTAACAAGATTTAACAAGATTGCCACCCAGAGAATTAACTCTAGATGGCAGGTGGACAAGGAAGCCCTTTGGCTTATCGAGAGTCCGACCCTTTTATCTATGTGTATCCCGCCCTTCTGAGGTATGTGTCGATTTTATTTTTAAACATATTCACGCTACTAGCACCCACACAATCAGCAGGTAATCTGTTCCATTCATTTACAGTCCTTTGTGAAAATGAAAACTTTCTTATATCCAATCTACTCTGCTCCTTTGCTAATGCAAGTTCATGTCCTCTAGTCCTTCTATCTTTCTTAACTGAGAAAAACATATTTCTATCAATATTTTCATAACCCTTCAATATTTTAAACACTTCTATCTGATCTCCTCTCAATCTCCTGGTCTCTAGTGTTGTTAAACCGCATTTTTTTAGGCGTATTTCGTAACTAAGATCCCTCAGATTTGGTATAATTTTAGTTGCTCTCCTCTGCACTCTTTCTAGCATATCTATGTCCTTCCTGCGATATGGCCTCCACGCTTGAATACAATATTATAAATGAGGCCTAACTATTGTTTTGTACAGCGGTATTATTAGCTCTTTTTCCTTATACGTTATGTTTCGCCTAATTAATCCAAGGATTTGATTTCCCTTTGAAGCTGCAATTCCGCACTGCTCTGAAATCTTCATATCAGCACTAATGGTTAACCCTAAGTCCTTTTCTTTTACAGTAGTACTTAGTACAGTACCCCCCATTGTATATTCTACTTCTTCGTTCCCATGTCCTGTGTGGAGGCATTTACATTTCCCAAAATTGAACAGCATTTGCCACTTTTCAGACCATTTGATCAACCTGTCAAGATCATCTTGTAAATGCTGTCTATTGAACCGGCTATCATTTTATTCACAAATTTACAAACTGCTGAAATGTGAAACTCCTTCATGTGTGCGTGTGTCTTCACCGATATATATATCAGTAGACTCTATCATTATCATTACAATGATATGAGAAATGTTCAATTCATAAGTGACAACTGCAGGCCCAGTGTTATAACAATGCCATGTTTATCCGCAAAAACGCCGATCCCACCAGACCCCAGGAAGAAATTGAAATTGATAAAGAAATGTTAATATTGGAACCACGGTAACACGCCTTCAAAATATCAGTCTCATGTATTCGAAACTGATGGCGATATGGTGGAAGGACAGACAAAAGAAGACTCACACTCTATGTTATTATTAATGATATATTACATATATATATGTATATTATAAATCAGTATTTGAGTCTGTGTTTTATATATATATATATACTTATATATCTATATATAACACACACACACACACACACACACACACACACACACACACACACACACACACATGTATATATATGTATATACACACTCAATTTTATTATTATTATAATTATTATAATAATTATATATATATATATATGATATATTATATTTATATATATAACAGTGTTTGAGTCTGTGTTTTATATATACATATATATATATATATATGTACGTATATATAATATCTATTTGTATATATATATATATATATATATATTAAGTATAATATAACTGTTTGCTTTTGTTCCAGGTCCTGTCACTGTTCCAGGTCCTGTCACTGCCATAGCAACAGGGTTTCGCGACTTCGGTGACTGTGGTGTCTTTACTGATAGAAAACGCACAACCTGCGCTCAGGTGACGTCATCGACCAATCCCTTGGATTTCCTTCTCAGAGCAAATGTATCGGAGTCGCAGAAAGCAGCTCTTATCCGCGTCGTTCTGAAGGATGGCGACTGCGGTGACAAGAACCAGGTAATAATACAAACATCGTAACACGATCGATAATAGATTATGATTAATAAATTTTGAACTGAAACGTCATTTCCAAAGCAGCCAAATGGTATAAAATACAAATGACGTGCACTAAAACGTTGCAGAAACGTAAATATTAAATAGTAAAAAGTAGCATTAAAAGCATAGAACTTCCTATTATCTGCATACACAGGCAACTCAGAACTTGAACCATGTGCTTAGTATTTGCACATTCACAGGCTAATGAATGACTTGAATACTACATTATTTGGTGCAGGATCCCAAGTATTAACATCCACATATGACACTACACAACGAACCGGACATTTAATCTTACTGGCCTGTTCTACAGGCAGGCCAAAATAATGGTCCCATTAATGTTCTGATTTCAACAGGATTGCATACCTTATCATCTCGCCTTTTATTGACCGGTTCATTTTCCTTGACATGTAATTTAAAACTAACAAAAAAATAAATGTATGCTTGCTACAGGCATACTGCTTTTACATAGCCCCATATTACTTAAAGCAACTATATTTATAAAAACGTCGCTTTTAGTAGTTATTTTCCATTTTACTAATATGTACTTAACATATTTCAACAAATGATGTACCATAGTATAGCTAATAATAGTAATGTTTCTCACCAAAACGAAACAATTTATTTCTATAATGTTGTGACTTAATAGTCACATTGCCACATAGCAGACCGCGGCTATGACGATTGTTATTCAACTGCTTACACTCTTGTGACATAAACAAACCATGCGTTATTCTCACAAGATATTTGTATTGTGCCTTTTGTTTGACACAAATTTTCGATTTTTCTGCAGGTTCACGTGGACACGATGGAGAAGTCGGTGGGCGGCGGCCCGTTCAACGGCTACTTCCTGCGTTGTGCGCTGACGAAGACTGAGCAGCCAGCAGGAGGAACCTCAATCTGCTCCTTTTGTTGCGACTGCCCCAAACGAGGATGCGACTTCGTGTTCGTTCGCGTCTTCGGGGGCTATGGCCCCGTGAGATCGCTGTGTGAAGTCGAACTGTTGTCACCTTAGTTAGTCAAACTCAGAGGTTCTACGTGATCAAACACGAACTCTTCCTCAGCCGTTTGTTTATTACTTCCATATTTCTACATGTTCATTGCAAAATGTGCTCATTTAAGCATCGTAATCGCACTGCATATTGACACATACACGTACACACGCAAACGCATGTTCGCACCCACATGTTATAACGCAGACACGCTCACAACTCACGCACTAACGATCGCACGCGTGAATTCATACACACCCACATGTCCACCCACACCCACACGTTCACCCACACCCATACACTCCCGCACGTACGCACGCACATACATGCACGCACGCACACGCACGCGCGCACACCAACACACAAACTCACAGACACACGCACGCACGCACATACATTCACTCACATACGCGCGCGCCCGCACACCAACACACAAACACACACACAGACACACGCACGCACGCACGCACGCACGCTCGCACGCACGCACGCACTCTTGGATGTTCATGGATGCAATATTTGTATTAATCGTTTTGGTGAAATTGCGATATTTGTTCACTTCCTGTTAACTGCAACAACCCGATGATACAATACGGCCCTAGGCGAGTTTCAAAGTGAGAACCATCAGGCATTAAAGGTGCATTTGTGCATGGCCCACCAATATGTGGAATACGCCTTTCCAGTCGCCATCTCATGGGTAAATAATAAACCCATAGATAGCAGGATTAGGGAAAATGCGAATAAGACAGCAACAGACTGCTACATCACTGACAGAGTCGTCCCCTAACTGGCTGACGTTCAACAAACTCTAACGGTGTTTGTCACAGGGACCATCCGACTAGTTTCCCGACCGTCAATATTCTTCAGTGGACCCAAAGCATGCCGATTCAGAGAGTACTCCATTGGCGGATAGAAAACGCAAATCTGGTGTCAGTCGTGAATCATCTGCTGTAGAACTTAGACCACCGAAGGTTATGTTAGAGTGTCTTGTGATGACGCGACAAAGTCTGGCCACAGTTTTATGCCTCCACGCTCTCACATTACCGAGAATTATACTGAAGACGGACATGCATATTGGATATTTTAAGGCATGCGTTGGCAATTATCATGTGACTTTCGGTAGAGTGCCAGGAAGTTTTGGGTGAAGCATATATGATGTTATTGATGATTTGCTTATGTAAACGTACGCTGATTTGACATCGCTATTATAAAGTTGCTACATCGTATATTGATGCAATGAAATTCGTTAAACTATGTGTTGAAGAGAATATGTAGCTATTCTTACGTTCACGATACATTCGTGATGTGCTGACAGCTCAGAGGACCGTCATGTCACGCGATGCACTCTAAAGCACCGACATA
Source organism: Paraescarpia echinospica (assembly GCA_020002185.1). Lineage (NCBI taxonomy): Eukaryota > Metazoa > Annelida > Polychaeta > Sabellida > Siboglinidae > Paraescarpia > Paraescarpia echinospica. The sequence goes on from CM034540.1 coordinate 4,852,623, forward strand.
TTACCATTGTCTTGGGTGCAGTGTGCGAAGTCTCAAATCGTGACAACACCTTAACTCTCTATGTAACCAAGCACTCCGTCGGACAATTGTTCAACTTGAGCTGCCTCAACATGAAGACGAAGGTAGGACATTTGTGCGATCACCATATTCTGATTACACACGACAATGGACTTTTGGCCCTTCCCCGGCTGATTTGCAGACGACACTGAACAAGTGTGCTGCCTTTGGACGTACCACTAATTTTCGCAAGAGTGGCGCCCTTCACAATCCTGACCCGGGAAGCCGAACAGCGAGAGTAGCTCTTACTGAAATCGAAGGCAGCGTCGTCACATGCGTTCGGGGCACTGTCTGCTTCAAGAGGACATGTACCGACGTCCATGTGTAGACACTGTGAGCGAGCTGTGGCTGCCCGCATTGGGCTCGTGCGACACGAACCAGGATGTGTACATGTAAACTACTGACAAAAAAACGGGTAGATGGATGTCATCTTCCATAAAAAGGAATCCGCCGACTATTCATGGTTCTCTAGCTTGCTCCCACCCATCATGCAACAAACCCGGGCATATAATTATGTTCACCATTACAGCATAGTACATTTGTTCATAGGGACACCATCTGGGGAGTGGTTATCCACGGTATAATTTCCTTTCAAAAGGTCACAATATAATGTTTTTAAATCTAAATGCCAGCTTATTCCAGTGCTGAAGTTACCGTTTCAGCTATTGCAGAAGCTGCTAAAGTTAAAATGTCTACTGATGATATTGCTGCTGTTGTTTCTGCTGCTGCTGGTGATGTTGCTGCAGCTGATGATTTTAATGATGTTGTTGGTGCTGTTGCTGCTACTGTATATTCTACTAACAATAATATTATTGTTCCATATGATGGTTTTACTGATGTAGCTACTATTGATGCTGTCGATGTTGTTGTTGCTCCTTTTGTTAACGTTGCTGTTGTTGCCGCTGTTATTACAACTAACTACTGTTAATGCTGATGTTGCTAGAACTGTCGTTGCTAGTATTGATAATGCTCTTGTGTCATTGCTGCTGATGCCATTGCTTATGCTGCTGTTGCTGCCGGTGTTGTTGTTTTTTTAGGCTGCTGCTGCTAATGCTGATATTGATGCTTCTATTGCTGTTGTTGTTTCCTTCCTAAATGCTATGTCGCCGTTGTTGTTCTTCCTTTTGTTGGTTGCTGCTAGTTCTACTTTTCATATATTATCGTTGCTGTGTCTACTAGAGTTGCTACTGTTGATGATGCACTTGCAACTAAAGTTGTTGCTACTGATGCTACTGTTGATGTTTTATTGCTGCTCCTTTTAATGCCGCAACTGCTGTTGTTGCCGTCACTGTTGTGCTTGCTATTGCTGTTGATAATGTTATTATTCTGCTGCCGCTGCTGCTGCCGCTGCTGCTTCTGCTGCCGCTGTTGCGCGTGAATGCCGTGGGTGCCGCGACAACCATTGCCGGTGTGCAATTAATGTGTGTAAGTAATGATTAAAAATGCTTTTATTCATTCCGGTGCATCCATTATATAAGTGAAAACTAAGTGAAAACAATGCAATATGCGTCGAAAAGATATATTGTCGAACTTATATTACCGCATTGTATAGAACAAACAGGAAATCCCTTAATACTACGTAGATGACCCATCCTTCGTGTAGTACACAAAACGTTATCTAACGAACTACGACCATCTTCCAGCCTATCGCTTCAGTAGCGGCTATTATAAATAGGGGATTGCCTTGACGAAAGTTACACCCAACAAAAGAAGCACTCCAAGCCATTTGCATTACAATAAAATTAACAGCAGTGTTTTGTGTTGAAAATATATATTGTTTAGCAAAGTTGTGTGCATGCAAAATTGGCCCACCTCCAAATATCCAGCACTGAAATCTGACACACTGTAGCAACCGGATTTACGAAGGCACAGTATTCACTAATTTTATACAATGAGTTTAACAGGTCCCAGTGACTACGCTTAACGACAGATCGGTAAACTTGCTTTACACAACTGATTTATTTACTTCGCCCCGTCAGTATCCAGCACAAAAATTTCAGAAGTGGCCTAAATGAGATTTTTCATGCCAAGTTTATCACGATATATTTATGAAGCAATGCAGAAACATCATTATTTTCCAGTTACGAATACTCCTTGGTTATTAGTGTCCCATAGTAATAAACAGTTTGATCACATAGTGACCTATCATTCTCCATCTCCACATCCATCCTTTCACCCAAATTTGGTGTGCTTGAGAATGTCTGTCCGGCGCGCGTGCTATGTATCTCTATATAATGTCTCTCTCTGTCGCGCTGTCTCCCCCCCTCTCTCTCTCACACACATACACAGACACACACAGACACACACACACACACACACACACACACACACTCACTCACTCACTAACTCACTCTCTCACTCACACACTCTTTCACTGCTATCCCTCTCTTCCCCTATCTCTCTCTCATCCCTATTTTCCAATCTCCCTTTTCTCTCTTTTTTATTTTAAATTATGAATCCAGTTGTCGTATTCATAATTGCTTTACTTGTAATTCGTAATACGTATTGAAATGTATACCTAAATATCCGTATGTGCACCAATGAGTACACGAATACATATAATCAGTCCTTGCATAATGTATGTATGTTGATACATTTAGTAATTATCAACTTAAAACAAGTCATATGCTATTCTGATTTGTGTGATGTAAATTTTGTTGTTGTTTAAATTTATGGGGTGGCTCCTACGCTAGCGATAATATATATCTTAATGGGAGTCTCCCGATCTTATCTATAACCATAATCTCGCAACCACTAGAGGCAGCTACTAATTAAGCCTTTACTGTGTGGTTATAGTATTATGTACGCATGTAAAATGGCAAAAATCCTTTGATCATTCGATGCAAGTAGTAGTATCGTACAGATGGAACCTATTCCTACGGTAAAAATGCGCTCCATGGACCAAATCTAAGATAGCGGCGCCTGTTCCCACGTGACCTATCTCCCCCTAGCGGAAATAAGAATAAGTAGTGGCGCCACCTGGCGGCTGCAGAGGGGTGAATTAACGTGTTACGCCCTTTGGTGGTGGAGGCGGGGGTTAGAGATATATGTGTGTGTGTGTGTGTGTGTGTATGAATGCCCGTGTAAGAAAGAACTAACGAAACACTAGAGTATACGAGTGCACACGAATTTTATTGACGAAAGATACAAGCATACGTATGACACGAAACCGTGTTTTATTAAGCGAAGACAAGTGGACGACGCATGACTTGTGGGTGAGCGAACACCGCGACAGAGGTCGTGAGCATAGAGGTCATGACGACCACCAGTGGTTGGTAGAATGGTAGTACGACTTACGGGTGAGCGAACACCGCGGCAGAGGCCGTGAGCTTACGGGTGTGTGACCACCGCGCCATAGGCTCGAAACATATATGATGATGATGATACCTGTCCGTTAATGAAACACGGTTATAGCAGTTGTTTAAGCCAATCAAATACACGGCAGTCGTTTGCTACCAGATCAGTGCCGAAACCGTTGACGAATTCCTTCATGGGAAGTACACGACAGCGAAACAGGAGATAAGCAACACAGTATTGTCCGCAAACGTTAGACACGGGACTCAGCAGTCTCTTAGAATTATGAGTCCACGTTACACAATGTTTATTCAAGAATCGACGGAATTCGACGTGCCGTTTCGCCAAGCCGTAAGAGCAGAAGTATTCACCGTGACCGTTGGCGTCTACGTAGAGCGCTATCCAATGTTCGCCGGGTTTACCCGCGTCGTGCGTGTTGCACTCGAAGGCGACGGGGTAAGCGTCTATCTGGAGAGCGAGGAGTGCGTCTTTGGGTACGATCCCACGGATGATGGGACGGGCGTGCAAATCGAGGGTGAGTAGGTGAACGAGCTGCAGGGTTTCCATCAGTAGTCGTATATGACGTTGCGACTCTTGTCGATCTCCAGCACGGTCTCGAACTCGGCGTAGGCGATGACGTTCACAGTGGTCGTCAGCGCGTCGTGGAAATGAATCTCGATGCGCAGGTTGCCCTTTTGTACCAGATGGAAGCAGCAGTCGTCGCACGCATCGGCGGTTAAGTCCAAGCCGAAGAAGGTGTAGCTGTGTCGGAAGTTGGCGCGAGACAAGCCGTTGCCTTCGTCCTACCACACCTTACCCGTCGAGGTGTACAGGTTGTGGTAGCACCTGACAAAGTGGTCGTCGTCGAAATTAGGCTGGAAAGGTTTGGAGGGTATTTGTCGTCCATCGACGTACACGGCGATAAATTTGATGTGGTTGTTTTTTGCGTTAAAGGGATTTCTGGCGTAGCTTCCGTTGTAGGCGTCGTTATCGATGCAGCACAGCACGAGACGTTTCGGAAGAGTGCCAAGAAAGAGAGTCTCGTGAGTGTGCGAGCGGGTACCTGTGGGAATGGAGTAGACCTTGCAGTCGACGAGTCGCATCGGACACTTGGCGGTGGTTTTTTCGAGGGCTTTGATGTGAGCTATCTGCCCGCCCGGATTCAGGGTGGCCTTCTTGACGAACAGTTTAGCGTTGACGATCTTTATCTTGTAGTCGGGGTTGGCGCCGCCGGCCATGAACGCGAACGAATCCTTGCTGCGTACCAGACGTTGATGAGGAATTTATCCTGTAGGAACAGGTCCACGTGGAGACGACCCATCATGTCGACAACGCGACTCTGGGCGATCATGTTGCGTCTGGTGACGAACTCCTCGTTGGCTGCATCGCCGGCATCTATTTCGACGGCTTCCATTCGATTGCCCGTGTCCTTGTGCCACATATGACTCGTCAGTTGCTTCTCCTTGGCATCGTCGCCGTAACTGAGCAGCGTCTCTATGTAGGCGCGTTACGGGTACGTGTTGGTTGAGGGAGTCACGAGCGTTCCGTTCAGGTAGATGTTGACCTGACTAAACAGCGAATGGAGCCAGTTATTCACGGGACCGACGGGATCGGCGGCGGCGAGGTCGGCTCCGTCGACACGCGTCACTTTCGCCTGAACGTGTAGCATCGTGCTGGCGAGATCCAGGTAATCGTCTCCCGAACCGGGAACGACGAATTCGATCGGCCCGCCCGAGTCGAGCGAGGACATCAGTTGGTGTTGTACCGTGTGACTATCGATGACGCTGGTCTGAGTCGGAGGCACGGCGAAGAGATCGAGCTCGCTCTTGAGGCCCTCACACGATAGTTTATGAACGAACGCCATCATCGAATATATCGGACTCACGTGTCGTCGTCGTACTCTCCTTCCTCTTGCGTCTCCCGGCTGTACTGACTCATTTCGTAGCGGGTGCGCGTGTTATACGTTTACGCGGTTGTACGCCAGGGGTCAAGAGTTCGCTCATCATGTCTCTACCGGCAGCGGTGACGCGACGTTTGGCGGCGGTTCTGATGTTCTGACCCGATAGGCCGTCGTCGGCTATGCGTGCGCCGGTCGACACCGCTCTCCTTCCTAACGCCACGGCACCTCTCTTGACGCTACGCAGTAGACCTCCGAAAAGACTTCCTAGTCCGTGTCCTTGTTGGTATCGAGCACCCGCGAAATAGGAAAGCGCACCGACCGCTTGACGAGCGTAGTAGTCGTTGTAATTAATCTCTCTAGAACAGTGGCGTCCGTCGCCGTTGGAAATGAAGTGTCACCATCACCTTACCCACCTCGAATGGCACGCGCCGTCCAGTGTCTTCTCTCATATATCTATCTCGATCGTGCCAAATTCTTTGTAGAGCACGGGTACGTAGTGAGTCTTGTCAAAAGTCTTCGACACGATGTCGCCGTGGCTACCGCTCAGTGGGACGATGCGCAGCATTGGTACGAGGCTGTCACCGACAACTCGCGGTTCCACGACATCCGTGTAGACGTACAGCGATTCCAGCCCTCGTTCCATGTTGACCACGGTGCCGGCTTCCGTGATATATATACCTTGAACTCGGGAGCCGTGGGATCCTTCGGGAGAGCCGATAGCGTATTGTCGCGAAAGCCGAGAACGGTGGTCAGCATAGCGGTGCGGAAGACGGTATTCGGTAGCATGTGCACCGTTATCTTATGCGTGATGGTCCTGTAGCTCAGTTTCACCCTTCCCTCCCCCGCCACGCGACGTAGAGCGGCGTTAATGGAGAGGACTAGTGACCACGGATCGTTATAATGTCCTGTCCCGATTGTGGTACACTTCGTGTGCATCGGCAACGGGTTCTCCCCTGGTCTATAGGTAGCGTTACAGCGAACCCCGGGTCGTCGTCTACGACGTTGTACCAACTGTGCGGGTACTGTATCTCCACCAGTCCACACTCCCATTGTCCCTGTAGTAGGATACATTTCGGTAGCGTCGTGACGTAGTGGGTCAGCGTGTTATCGGGGTGCGTGCGCAAGGAAGCTTTGCTAGGCAACGTAGATAGAAATCACTCGTCATGTTGTTTCAACATCAGGCTGGGAAGCAGGTAACCCACCGAACTGCTCAACAGGGCCGTCCACAGAGTCGGATTCGCGTGGTGTCCGAACGATAGGTTGTAGATGCTGACCAAGATGACCGTGTACAAGACGACGACCGACACAGAAACACGATCTCCTCTTTGGGACACGCGGTACCAAATATGTGCCACGGAGTCCTCTCTTTCAGTGGCGGCGCGTCGACTTTGTCGTCATCGTCTTCGTCGGCGCTAACGGTGACCTGTGATGTCGTCTCGACCGTCATGAGTGGGCGAATGAAATCGTGTCGGACGCGTGACTAGATTTTTATAGCCGACGAGGGCCTTGGCATCGATCCAGCTGTTGAATTTCGAAGGGTATCCGAACCATTTCACCAACACCTCCCGTCGCCTGCCCACCTTTCGGCGCTGCACTATCGATTCCACACGGTACAGTTTATCGGCCGGAACCGTCACCTTCTGCAACTCCGGTTCGTAAAAGGTAACGTCCAGTGTTTCGCCGAGATCGTCCGTCAGGCGATAGACGGGCGGATCGGACGGATGTACCTCGTGTACGGTGAATATTTCCTCGGTCCAATTCGCCGTGTACCCTTTATCAAAGCGTCGCTTGACCTTGCAGATGCGAACGCGATCCGCCACGTGATACTTGGGCACGCCCTTACCGTGCTGACCGCCGTAAGGCGCTGCCACACCTCTTCTTGATTCGACGCGTTCACTTGCGATGGAGCCATACCGATTGCTGCGTTGAAGGGTTTCGTTGTACGAGGGTACGAGGTCCTGAAAGATATCCATGTATCGCCACGTCTCGTGTTTCGTTAGGTATCGCCACATGCGCGTCTTTAACGTGCGATTAAAGCGTTCCACGATGCTCGCCTTGGTCTCCTCGTTGTAGGTGGATAAGTGTTGGAGACCGTATTTATCCACTACACACCGAACGCGACGGATCAGGAATTCCAGACTTATATCGGTCTGTAACGTCAGCGGACGATCGTCCTTGTCTGCGAACAGTCCGTCCAGCGCCCTCGTCTTCGACGTCGCCGACTTGGTCTTCAGCGGAACGCATCGGGCGACTTTCGAAAAAACGTCGATCACCGTGAGTAGGAACGTCGTACCGTCGTTGTCTCGTTCCAGACTGGACATGTCGATGAGATCTGCCTGCCGCAGTTGATTCCGACGGCCGACGACCACGCGTCGCCGCCGGAAACGAACTCTCACCGGTTTGTGTAGGGTATAGGCGTTTTGTTCCGATAGCCATTGTTCGACGACCTTTCTCGGTACACGCTGTAGTATTAGTAGTAGTAGTACTAGTAGTATTTTATTATGGGTCGGTAGGTGACGCGGCGCAACGACTCGATTCCCCCGTAACTCCCCACCATGGCGGGATCGAAATAGACGTCCTGCAGCTGTTTGCGACGCATGATGATGTTGTACGGATGATATAATCGATGGTAATCCCGCACACGATGTGAAGTCCGGCGAAAGCGACAGCGCTAAACAGACGACTTGTTAGACTGTCCCGTGGATCGCACATTATGCCCTCGAATCGGGACGGTGCGCCTTAAAGACGCTCCCATGACTTGGTGTTCGACGGTGGCGTAGGTAGGGCGACGAATGGGCTCAATCGGTGCTGCCGCCGCACGAGGTGTGTCCACTGCAGCGTTCGACGCGCTCTACCGAGTGATCGCGTGGCCGTCGCCGCCACGGCACTCTTCCTTTGCCCCTGTTGAATGCGGAGTCTCTTGGCCTCGTTACCCACCGACTCCATTGGCAGATTCATGTCGCCGAGTTGGCGCGCAAACACCTGCCATCCCGTCGGATCGCCGACGGTCTTGCGCTGGCACAACAGATCGTTCACGAGGTCCACCACGTTACTTCCGGGTACCGCTACTCCTTTGTGCATGAGCTCTCCGCGCTCACTCCACGCGACGTCTCGTTTCATACTTTCCATCAGTCGTCTGGCTTTGGCCTGCAGCGCATTGGGAAAGCTGTCGACGACATCCGCTTCCATACTTCCCGCCCCCGCCTCCGGCGGGGTCGGCACCGCATTCGCTGCCGTGGCCACTGGGGACGTATCTTTGTTGTTTACCGTTATCACGCGCACCGGTTCGCGCGTGCATCGATCGGCCAACGCGTTGTAGCGTTGCAACACTTGATTATACATGACGACCTTGTCGCCGTCGGTGAGATCGTGTCTGTCGTGTATGGCTTTCATCTCGTCGTCGAGGACCTGCACCTTACGTCCTAGGGTATCCGTCAGTGGTGGTGCGCGTAGACTGTCCAACAGTCGTGGATCTACCAAGGCCATCTTTCGTCCGTGTTCCATCGTCTTCTACTTGAGTAGCACCTCTTTGAGCAAGGGTAGAAAGACCGCACCGGCCAACGGTGCTAGCAGAGCCGACAGAAAACCGCCGGTCTATCCCGCACATACGTGGTTACCCTGCAGCAAGATGCGACGTCTCTTCGCCGCCGGCACGCCTCTCCGTGCCAAGAAGCGCAGGTTCGTTTTGTACCTACTCAAATGGCGTCTATGTGCGTCGGTCAAGGGAATGTTCTTCTTCAGTATGTTGTAGGCACAATCGGCTGATGCGTACAACAGATCGGCGTCGGCGTTTCGGATGATGGCTCGTCTCAATTTCGAGGAGGTGTCTCTTCACGCGCTCGGACATGCTGTATATCTCTTCACGACCTCTGACATGCTGTGACTGAAGAGACGAGTCGCGTGCGCGGGCATCTTATACCTTGGGTTGGTACACGTACTGGACACCGTCGTCCGGAAGGACGCCCGTGCGCAGACGCATGTCGTCGGGCGTGTCCTGTTTCAGATCGATGAGGAGATAGCCGTACGGTGGCGACGTGGCTTCTTTGAACGCTTCCTGTACACATTTCAGGCGTCCCGGATACATATGTCGTGCCAAGTGACCTATCAGTGACGCGTCGCGAGGATTCTTGAAGACCACCATGTATTGCGCGTTCAGACTGATCGTGCGACTCTCCTTGTTTTTCGGAAACAGGTTCTGCACGAGATACAGTACGGATGTGTTCTAGTGATGACTCTTTTTCGTGAACAAGGTCGTGACCCATTCGTCCGTTTCCGCGATCAGATCGTCGATGACCACGAGGATACGCGTCGACGCGTCGAACGCACCGCTCGAAGCGTACCAGGTCGTTGTCAACGGCGGCGTAGGCGCTCTGCCATTCTCCGTAACACCACGTGATCTTCCCGTGAGGCGGATCGATCATCGTTGCGGCGTGACGTAGCATGCGCGTCACGAACGAACTCTCACCGCACCCCGTCGGTACCGCAACGATGCAGGTGAAGGAATGTTTCCATCGCGTGTCCATCTAGTAGCTGGTGGTCCCGTTCGACAATGTCGCGTTGTCCACTGTGCGTTAGATACGACGACACCACCACCACACCAAGAGACAGAACGAAGGAAGGGAACGTAACACCACAAGACGTACAAGACGTACATTCCGACTGTTGCTACTAGTGCTACTCCTACGACGGCTGGCGTCCGTGACATGGTGCACTATGACTATCGATTGCGTGACAGCTGTCTAAATTGTGTTATTTTGTGTGTGTCTACTTTCTGCCTACTAACCGCGTGACAGCTAGAGGCGCCTCTAACCCCAACTGACGAAGGGGCGCATTTCCTCGATGTGTCAGCAGTGGTTCGGCATATCGAACGTTACACGTCCACCGGACCCGTGGTGACTCCGTCCTCGTGGACCACGCGGTTGGTGTAGAAGTAGTTCAACGCTGCACGTTCCTAGATATACGTCAGCACGGACGGGTGATTCACCCGGAACCCGCGTTTCTTTTCGCTTCCGCTCCGTCGATTGGTCAGCACGTCCAAGAAAGCCTGCTTGTTGATGGTGTTGAGTCGTTTGTTCAGTCCCTTGGTGCGGTATTTATCAACGGAACCCAAACAATAGTAGGTTTTGCTGCACAGACCCAGGAAAGAGTCGCCGGACCATTCGACCTTGAATTGTCCCGGCGTTCTCTTGTCGTACGTCCTGCGCGCCTTGCAACACGTCTCGGTGCCGCCCCACGGACGTCCGGCCAGTCGACAGCGCACGTATTCGTTCTGATGATCGGCGCAACATTCGGACGGTAGCCATTCGGAGCGGTGACGAAAGTAGTGTTCGCGCAGTGCCGGGGTCACGAGGTCGTCAACGGTCTCTCCGGCTAGAGCTAAATAGGCGCTGTCAGTATCGGTTTCGCAGTACTCGGAGAACTCCAACATGTGCAGTTTGTCCCACTGCAACACGAATAATCCCACGTGCGTGGGCTGGGTGTATTTGACGGTGCGCTTGTGCATTTCGATCTCGTACGCATCAGCGGTGACGACGTCGAGTTGGCGGAAGTGACGATCGTTGATCGCGATCGACACCCTCTTCTCCGTGCAGTAGGTGACTTCGCGGTGCTTATTGACGTTGGTGATCAATTTCCCTTAGGAAGATTTCCCCATAAGTTTGTTGTTGTCCGTGATCATGGCCTTGTCGGGGTGGACGTCTCCTTCGCGACGAGCAGTGGACATCGCCTCGCCGAATCGTCGGAAACAGGCGACCGGTGTGTACTCGATGACCTGGTAGACGTGCGTCACCTCGAGTCCTTGCTCAAGGTACCACCGCAAGAGAGATGTGCCGAGCAAGATCCCCTCGATAACTCCCGACCAGCATGCGACGTGGGGTTGCCATGTTGTCGTGTTCTTCGGCGTATCGACGCATGAACAGTCCGAGGTCATCGCGGGTAAGGTGAATGTTCTTGAAGATGGGCTGCATCTCGGCAAAGTGCGCGCGCAGTTCCTCCTGTACACGTATGTCGCAGTGAATCATACCGAACACGCTACCTTTGCGTACGCCTGTCAGGATCTGTTGTGATGTCATTTTCCAGCGCACGCGGCGCCGGCGAAAGGTCACGTCCAGAAACTGTTTCCACTCGCATTCCCACAACTCGACCACCCCCACAAAGTGACGAAGGTAGGCCGTGTTCTTTCGCGTTTCGGCGAGCAGTTCCGTCATGGCTTTCCCGTTGACCTCGTTGTCCTCACGACCGGTACACGGACAGCCGTGGTAGAAGCATCCGTGAAACTGATAGGCCGTCTTCGTTTCGCTGCACCAACCGTCCACCAGCAGTTTACCGATGCGCTTCTCTCGTCCGTTGGACTGGTGACGTATGGCTTGTCCCGTGCTTTCGGATTCCCACGTCAGCCATTCGGCGGCCATCTGACGTGTGGGCTGTGCCGCTTTGGGACGGAACTCCTTCTCTTCCCGTCGTCGCGTGTACCATCCCGTCAGCATCTCTTGCGATAACGACCACAGATACAATGCGTGTGTATCATATCCAACAATGGAATGACACGTTCGAGTCACATCACCGTAGTCGTTACGACGTATCTTCGTGACCCCCTTCTCGTGATGTCTGGTGAAGATGAGTGACGGCTCTCCGTTCTCTCTGACGAGCTGATGGATGTCCTTGTTCGTCTCGTTGAAGAACGTAAAGAAGGCCTTCTCCGGCACGTAGTTGAACAGGTAGGTCAAGGTCAAACCAGGTATACCGATCCCTTGTTTGAACATGTCGAGAGTGCGTTGTCGGTAGAAGAGAAACTGTTTGGCGATGGCCTCCAAGAACGGTACGACGTCCCTGTTTTACCAGACGAGAAAGTCCCGCAACGTATCCATGTCGTTGTCTCGCCACGCCTCCCGACATCGAATTTATCGTCTTCGGATATACCTTCGTTCTCCAGTCGACTGAAGAAGGCCTCTTTGAGAGGTAGAGCGGTGTCATCGAGTCTCTTCAAGCTGTCCATGTATTCGTACGGGAAGGAACCTTTCGTGACCTCGCAACCGTACGCTTTCAGGTACTTGTCGTACGAGAATCCCGGGGCGATATAATGAGTCATGTCGAGGAATTTTAGGTCGTCCGTCGATAGACACGTAAACGTGTTGCCACGTTTGATCACGTGAAACGATCCGGATTCCTCCTACTCCTCCTCTCCGTCGTCCTATGTTTCTTTCTTTGTGGACAGGAAGTAGGGTACCAGGAACTGTTTGACGACGTTCAGATCGTACCTGCCCGAGTTGAAGCCGATGACGGGCCACTGATGAAGCCAACCGTACAATTGACCCACGAGTGTTTTGCAGGGATTGGTCGGTTGTCGCCGTGACTTTTTGTCCCGCTCCGTGGCGTGTGCCTCCTGTTCGTCCCACGTCACGATTGCCTCCGCGATTTCGGGGAGGACGCCCTCGTATTCGCCTATGATGGCTTCGTAGGCTGCAACGCTCATCGCCTGAAGGATGGCCATCATGTCAGATACCAACTTGTTGCTATCGCCGTCCGTGATGAGAAATTGCACTTGTTCGAATCCGATACGTTACTCGCCAGGGACACACTTAACGGTATGTGACGAGCCACCCAGTGGACCTTGGCGCTGTCCGATGGCAGGTGTGACATATCGAACCAGGACTCAAAGTCGAAGGTGGCGCGATAGAGATAGTAGCGCATCCACTCGGGAACGCGAATGTTTTCGTCGTCCAACCGCTGGAAGACTGTCGGAGACGGACGGTAGACGCCACCGGGATAGATCTTTCGCACGCCTCCCGTACACCCGCGCTCGTGTCTCTCTAGATGGGATGCGTCTTTCCATAGTGGGTCGCCACACTTACTACATCGATACGAATGACAGTACATGTTCACGTCTTGTATGTAGGAAAAGTGTGTCTCGTGAAGATTGACGTACAACTTTTCGGGATAGTAACACAATGAACGGCGGACGAGTTCGGCATTCGGCTTTCCACCTTCTTCTTCGTCGTCTTCTTTCGGTTCGATGAGTGTGTAGATGCACACGTTGGTTTCAAAGGTGGTCTCGACGCGATAGAGATCGTCCATCGTCACCCCGTCAAAGTCTTTCATAGGCATTCCGTCTCGGTCGTACTTCGTGTATAGTATCCTCACAGTGGGTTCCAGGTGGCGTCGGTCACATCCACGATGCAGAACCAGGCACCGGAAGAGACACAGATTGTCGGTGTACTTCTTGGACTGGATGGGTTCTCTTTCCAGTCCGATGACGGCTTTGTTCCGTTTGATGTACCTCGGAAGTGTGACGTCCACATATCCTATCGGATGATCTACTATTTGACTGTCGAAGAAGGTGACATTCGTGACCACCTTGCATACCCATTGACTGTCCGGACGTTGATTGATGACCCATTGCAACACGTCTGCTCCTCCGAAACGCTCCAGAAATGCATCAAAGTCTGCAGTATTGGTGATAAGACACGGTTCATCAAGGCAACGACCACAACAGTTACAGGACGAATGGTAGTATATGTATCGGTTATTGATCTTGTTCCTCAGCACGAAACCGTAACTAAGGTTAATCTTGAACGCATGCGTCTGTTCACGGAACATGATTTTCAGTGGCGGTTCTAGAACAGACGTGTCCGGTGTCAACACTCTGTAATTGTACCTGGATCGAACAGGTCCTCTGGACGCGTGGGTTCGGATGGTCGACCAGTGATCTCGGACGACGTCTCGCAGCTCCCTCGATAGAGTGTCGGTGAAGGGCAGTCGGGGCGGCGGCTGTATAGGGTCGTCATCGTCGGCGTTGTCGCTCACACGTGGCCGCTCTGCACGTCTCGCTCGCTTGGGTAGCGTTGGGTCGGTTACCTCTACACGTCTGTTACATACCGTCTTGATATGACATAACAAGCTGTCACGTCTCGTGAACTCACGTGCACAAGTCTCACAGCGGTGTGTATCGCTTTTCTGTGACCTGCCGCATGGCGTCCTCATGTGACGTACCAGGTCCCGTCGTTTCGTGAAGTCTCTTCCACATGTCGGACAGCGGTGCTTAGTGCCTTTCGGTGGTTCGTCAGATGGCGTCACTCGCGACGGTGGTTTGCTGTAGGCATGGTCGTCAACGTGTGGTGACTGGATCGATGATGTTGATGAATGCGTTCGGTCTATATGCCTTTGTACGTCGTCGAATGTATTAGGGACGATTCCACAGTGGCGGCACGAGTGTTGCTTCATCGTGATGTATGTACCAACAACTGAAGGATTCGAGATCCTTGCATGTTTCTATATATCATACACTGCGTGACGTCATATAGGTGTGTGGACAGAGGGGGGCGTTGCTACGTATAATACGATGTATGCATCGTCGGATAGATGTCAGCGCGGGGCGATACTTTGTATGAGTGTGCGTATGTATGTATGTATGTATGTATGAAGGTGGATAGATGTCAGCGTGTGATCAGAGGGGGCGTGGCTACGTATGATATACCGCAAAGTCGCTCGTCAATGTGAAAGAACAACGGACACCGGAACCCGGGATTACATGCACCTTTATTATACAATTACAATCAAATCGATCAATGCTACATCTTTACTGTTGATGAAATGTGACTAATCTACTGACATATAGAGGCGCCTCTAACCCCAACTACGAACGTGGGGGCGCATTTCCACTTTTATATCACTGGCTACCTATGTTATATCATCACTGTAGATGGCTACGGAGTGTTTCGGATACGTACTCCACGTGTTCGTCACGGATTATGTTACGCGCAATCTCCTGGCATATGAGGCGTACAGAGTCTTTTACGGTATATGATTCTCTGGTCGCCAGTACGACACCGGGTAACCGTTCAATGTCTCTGTCAATGTCCGTACACCTTCGAACGGTGCTTAATACGGCCACGGAACAGCGGTATACGTTTTTGACCAGACCATGTGGCCGCCGGGGCCTAGGTTGAGCGTCGACGTGATGTTTGGGAGAGCTGCATACTCCGACGCCGTTGTGGTGACGTCATAGTCGTCGTCGACCTGGTCGTTTCGAAGGGCTGCGTACACCGCCGCCGTTATGGTGACGTCGTCGTCGTCACAGGTCATCTGGAGAGGTGTGTCAGATGATACCGGTGTCGTGACATCGTCACACGTCATGTCCAGTGGTGGTGGTGATGACGTATGAAGCTGCTGCTGTTCATGCAGGTGGATCAGCAGCGCGCGACGTAACGGCACGTCGACACGGGATCGACGGGGTACCTTTTTTCGTGGTGTCCTCGTCAACGCCTTCTCCGTATACGCGTTCCGTATACGTCCTAGTCCACTAGAGGCAGCACCAGCGTCCTGTCAGCAACAATAACAACATTACAAGGTGTTTTCTTCCAGCAGTGATATATCACGCGCACGCAGGATGGCTTGCACACGTGCTATAGTGTCACGTGTCCACTCCGGTGACTCCACTGTATACCTGTAATAGATCGCTGCCCACTTCACATTGTCGTGTATCAACTGACCGCCTACCTGGTACATGTCGTTTTGTTCACCTTCAAACGTGCGCCACAGTTCGTTGGCTACGAAACGGACAATGGCATCGACTGCTGTTGTGTACAGAAACTCCCAGTCCACCATTTGCTCCGTGAGCGGTCCGTGTTGTCTACCTCTCGCGGTCTTGTCCTCGTCATCCGGCTTATTCACCACGGTTATACCTCGGGTACGCAGGCTCTCTTTCAGCCATGGTATAGTATCAACAGCCCAACGCGGTGTGTGCGATGCACACACCTGGTCGGCCACTGCCATACGGAGACTATTAAAAATCCTTGACCGATCAACACGTCCTCGTGAACGTCCGCATAGCGACGACACAGTTCGTTGGCTGCGTAGCGCACGCAGGTGGTTAGAGTGGCCATAAATAGTTCCTCGTCTATCATTTTCTCCGTACGGAATGGCGTTTACCTTCGTCACCGCCTCCTGTAAATCACTACGCCTACGCTCCTCTTCGACACCAACATCATCATCATCATCGCTAGACCAGGTACATGCCCCACACAAAAGTGCACTTGCCCCGTGGTCGGCGTCGTCGTCGGTAATGTCTGAGAAACTCAGATGGCGTTTGACGCCTTGATGCGATGGCGTAGATTGCGCCGTCGCATCCTGACTCTCATTCAACCAGGGGATCACGTCATCGACCGCCGACGATGGGTACAACTACAACACGACATAGGGAATTACGTCATCGCTTCCGGTGTCAATACACATGCCGTAGCGCCACCTTGTTGAACAGACAGGACTTACGGTTGGATTATTTCCAGGGCGGTCACGGTGTAGTTCACGTAGCCTGCATTTGTTGACTTTCTAGTTGTCATACTAGACTGTTTGCCACGTAGAATACTGATTGCCTGGTAGCGTTCGTCGTCGGTTTTAAGCGACATATAGTCGCTTGCTGTCATTCCCCCTAAGACCCGCTGGACTACACGGTCGAACCCTGTTGCCAACAACTCAGTGCCCTTGCAATCGGCGAACAGGATGCCCATAGCATATTTGTATACAGGAACCCTCTTCTGTCGCTCATGGAACGGACATGCACTGACGCTATGGTGTCCTTTCGTTTCGCCGAGGCCTTTGCGATTACAGACACGATACGCTAAATAACATACGTATTTAGATGACAGAACGCATGTTACGAGTGTGAGTGGACGATCAAATGCGTAAGATCCATCATTTACTTTCTCGAGGTCTGTCAGGTGCATTTGCTCAGGGCTTGAGTTGTAGCTAGGTGCCGCCATCTTGTCGCTCGCTCGTGCATGAGTCGGTGTGAGTGAAGGTCTTCGAACGGCAGCGAATCAGAGAGAGAGTGTTTGTCCTGCTAGATGTAAGCTAGGTTTATATACATAATCGCTCCCTCAAGGCATCGTCCACGTGACACACTAGACAATGACATCATGCGTCCCTGGGCGTTCGCGACTTCCCAGGCGCGTGACCTTATCTCTCTCTCGTACTCTATCACTGTGTGGCTGTCTGTTTTTTTTATAATGAGCGCCTCACGTAAGCCGTACAGAGCACTGTCTAATGAAGTCTCTCATCTGCCTGAGAATAACACCAAGTATATTCTTACGTGCTTCGTTACGCCTCGAACTCTTCCCCCAATACACTTCCGCAATAGGTACGTTTTCAATAAGACGCGCGTCACCTGTGGCAAGCAGGCGTTGCCGTAGTTTAGACGCACGAAACTTCGCGGCTACTATTGTGTACATCACGGATCGTCTTCGTGCTAGCCATGTAGCCGTCCGATCTGGTCTCCGTTGAATGGATTTACTCAAATATTTCGCCTGTAATCCGCTGCGCGCAGTCTGCAGCTTTCTCGCTGTGTTGTCATCATGAAAGTGCCTGGTTTTTTCATACTGATACGCTGCCTCTGCACTAGTGAAGTATTCGCCCCATATGTGTATATCACACGGATAGAAATTCGATAGGTTGTGTCCGGCACCCCTGAATTGTATATCCAAGCTGCTGACCGCCATATGTTTCATCGTTAGCACTGACCACGCACGCTCACAGAGTTCTTATCGTGGACCCGTCCTCGCCGGTATTGTCTGCGTTCCGATAAGGCGCACTGCACATGCATTGTCGTCTTGCTGGTAGCTGCCCTTCGGACATCACGCAGTTATTGCCAGTTGCCCCCTCTGTCATATGACTAATATAGGTTTGTACTTTACTACTGTCCGTACAGCAAAACGTTCCATACTCTTAAAACTGTCCACATTGGCAGCTGGTTCCTATGTCATATGACTGATATACGTTTGTACTTTAAAACTTTCCACGTACAACGAAATTTTCCATACAGTGTGTCATAAAACTTGACTTTGCAGTGTGTCTGGATAGCATCTATCCTATACATTACATTCACATCATTCCATTTCCATCTACAACTATGTCGGCAATACCTTGGGACGAACTTCGTACGCAATGGCGCCTCCGTGATGCTTGCTGTGTGCTAATGTAAGTACTTTCATTACAGTATATAGCTATATATCTTTCTCTCTTTGCTTTGTTTCATTCGATATATATCAGATGCATAATTACATAGTGTTCTTCGGTGTTCTTCACGCTTATTTTTACTCACTTCATTCGTTATGTGTCACAGTTGTCTGTATTTACTTTTTAGGTATGACACTGATGCTGACGATGATACCAGTGTGAGCAGTGAATGTGACACCACCAGTGACTCAGAATGCACGTAAGTGTTCAACGATTATATACCTACTTTTACTAATACTAATACTAATTTATGACCTACTTACCGCGATTCTCATTCTCTGCAATGTACATATACATGTTGTGTCACAGTCCCTCCTTATCTATGCGTATGTTGACCTAGCCTGCCCTCGTGTCGTTTCGGCTAGCTAAGCGGTGTCTGGTTACGTCGCTCCGGCTGCAGCAGCAGACGTCTACATATTGTGTCATAGTCCGTTCTTGTCTCTCCCGTCTGTTGACCTAGCCTGCCCTTTTATCGTGTCGGCTACCTACGTGGTGTCTGGTTACATCGCGGGCCTATTCACACCGGCTGTACCTCGCACAATATATATAATATCGTTTTCACAGTTTTCATATATGTTTCAGAGAGGAAGAACTTCTTGATGAGCACGACTGCTTGTTCAGACTCGTCATGCGGGAATTGCTAGAAACACGCCCACGCTATGACCCGGTATCTCCTTGGTACGCACCGGATGATGTTGCTCCCGTGGACACGGGGGATGTCGAAAATTGGGTGTCGGATGCGGACGCTGATGATGATGATGGTTTCTGTGATTGTGATTTATTACCCAATAAATATTATTCAAATTTGGTAATCTGTCGTTTTGTTGGTTATTACCTTAGGAATCATTCTTCTTTCATATATACATACATACATACATACACTTTCATTTCCAACACATGTTTTAAAGTTTCATATATACTCTTTCGTTTATTCCTCGTTATACACGCTAACACATACCACGACTTATAAACATTGTCAACACATCTTTCAGTATACTTCATTATCTCTAATGACCCACCTTCCAACACCTTTTTATGTTCGTTATAGACGATACAACATAGGAAGACTTATTGTTATATACATACATATCACATCATCAATACATCGTTCAGTATACTTCTTTATCTCTAATGACCCACCTTTCAACACCTTTTCAACTTTCCCCTTTGATCTTTCGTTCCTGTGTTCCATTTACACATACATATCACATTATCAATACATCATTCAGTATACTTCTGTATCTCTAATGACCCACCTTTCAACACCTTTTAAACTTTCCTCTTTGATCTTTCGTTCCTTTCTTCCATATACACGATAGGACTTCAATGGGTACTCACTCCGCTCTCTTCCGTCAGGGGGTGCTCTACATACGGTCACGTGACTACTCACACATACATACACACGTATAGATACCTGAAAGAGGCGCCGCCATCTTAGATTTGGTCCATGGAGCGCATTTTCACCGTAGGATTAGGTTCCATCTGTACGACACTACTACTGACGCATTTGCGGTCCCAAGTGACAATATTTACTACTCATGCGGCCCGGTCCTTTCCGGCAATATCCATCTAACCCGGTCGGCTACAATCTTGCCCTTCAGATTTTGTTCCCAGCTGCAATAAATTCCCATGTTATATCGTACTTAGCTGATCTCCCAGAGATACATACACAAAGTCACACAAATCACACAAACACACACACTCACACACACACACACACACACACACACACACACACACACACACACACACTTATATTATAATTATGTATATAATTATGCGCGCGCGTGGTGTGTGCGATGTGTGTGTCACTTCACCGTTCATATTTTGTAATAATCTTTAGGAAGCGTCGAGAGTTATTGGTGTACCTCAGTCGCCATTCTTGCGATTGTTCAAAGCTATGTAGTCCCGTTATTACACGGACCAGACACAACTCATTCCCAGAATGATGCACAGCTGTATCAATGTGTGTAGCTGCTGATTAATTGAGCTACTCCCCGGCTCTCGAGCTTCACTAAAGTGGAGTGTAGATCGCATAGTTTCCATTTCACACGTATTCCCCACGGCGTATGAAATTAGCAAAGCCTAAGTTTGGAATGTTCCTGACGTTTGTTTCGCACATTACACCTTCACATTCAGTGGATATTACAACTGTCGACTGTAGCTTCAGGACGTTCCAATATTTGTTAATATACAATGTGTTGGATTATATAGTCGCTGTGTCGGAATTCGGCTGTCATAGCAGTGTCTATTGATTCACATCGACATATAGTGAGGATGTTACTGTTGTATTGTCCTGTTTAGTTTTCAATCTCAGCTGTCTTGATTGCCAGATGGATATCAGCATGGCGAATGTCTGGTGGGCTTTGTTTATTTTAACAGTGACATCTTTCTCTGAGTCTCCATCTGTTTTGACTTTGCTTCCCATGTATACAAATTCCTTGACCTCTTCCAAGGCATCGCCGTTGATGGTATTGTCTGTCGTGCGGTTGCTCATCATCAATTTAGTTTTCGATGTGTTGAGCATTATCCCGATCTGTGGTGCTGAGTCCGTAGCTTTCTCCATATTTTCTTGTATGTCCTTGTGTCTGCAGCAATCCTATATCATCTGCGCAGTCCATGTCTTCCAGAATTGAGGTAAGTGTCCATATGTTTGTTTGTTCATATATGTCAGTTATTTTAGTTACTTACGTCTGCAATATTAAATGTTTTTTTACGTTAACAATTGTTGTCACTTTGCTCCATTGCAGAATACAATGTAATTGAATGCTCTGACTACAACGGAGATAATAGCAAAACTGTCATAACCACGACGGGGGAAGGCAGGGTCGTAATGATTGAATATGATAACATTCATGCCATTGAAAGCAATCCGACGAGGTGAGGCATTCTGCAGTTTTAATCAGAAAGATGGCTGTTTACGGCAACATGATGTAGATTATGAAATACTATCGCTATTTGTGTATATTTGGCAAAGACAATATTAAGTGTCTGTACAGAAACATTCATGAAATATCACAAAACAACTTATATCTGATCACATGTTAACGTTCTGGTCTATAGTGTTGCTTAATGACATTCTTTCAAAAGTATTTCGTAACGTAAAGTTTCCTGCATTTGAATCACTTTACTCGGTCCATTTTCGACTGTGTCACCCATATTTCTGTCTTTCCCGCGACACGACCTTTCACGATAGATGATTATTGTATTATAAAGCGGCATAATTTTGCGTATATTGTTATACGATGTAGTTCTCCTAATTTATCAAAGTAATTGATTTCCAAATCAAGAACCACTTATTACTCAAAGGTTTGTTTGTATTCCCGGAAAAAATATAGCAATACGTTTCAGGCTTGTGCAGATCTGAGCAGGATTCACTTTTTGGATCGTGTTTGCCCCGTAACAACTCCTTCTGCACAGAGTGCGACTTTATTCGAAACCGCCTTCGAAACATCCAAGTGGACCGTAACCTTGTTAGTAGTAATGTATGTAGTTCTTTATATACGTATGCGTTGGCGTCGGAGCAAGAGCAAATGCCTTTACTTCCGGAGCAAGATCAAAGGTCAAAAGGTCAAGGTCAAAGGTGAAATAACGCCCTATTAAGTAGCACCCCCTTGCAGATAAGTGGTGAACTAAATAACTAGGTTAAAATAGGTCAAATGACGTTATTAAATAGGTCTTTGCGGATGTGCAATGGTGTCGTTAGATAGAGGTGGAATTGTTATAGGTATAGCGCCCCCTAGCGTATACATTTATATATTATAAAATACATAAAATAAAATGTTGTTCAGAATCTGTCTTATATCTTTTTTGAAGGCCTTCCAACATCATTTATGTTAATGAGATCATGACGTAGTTTGATGACGTGTTCGACGGTGATTAGTTGATAGTTACATGACCACGTGATTTTTTATATTCATATATGAGCGCGTCATCCTGCCGCCCGGATCGTAGTTCTAACATCATGTTGAAGACACCCTATTACAACCCTCGCGGTGCAATAGGCTCGAGCGACGAGAAGAGCCGACGAGCTGACCGATCATTCCTGTGACCAACCGCCCTTCCCCGGCGGCGGAACCAGAGGTCGAGGACGTGGCAAATCTGGAGCAAGGATAAGCGATGACAAAGTTCGCCAGCATACCAACTTTTACATCCTGCTCAGATACTGCAAGAAGTGTATGATTGTCGACGATAATGGTCATTTGCAATGCGAACGACACGATTACGTGGCCTCTGACATGCATTTCATGGTGCGCGTGTGCTTTGTCGAGACAACGACGTGTCAATGTCTATGGTTGACTTTCTTAGGTATGAATACAATGTAATACATTTTATGGGGCCAAGTTCGTAAAAAAAAGTCTTCATATTGTGAATGAGTCAGTTCAGTTCTACATTCGAAATTGTTTTTTGTATTGTCCAGGAAGCAGTTCACGTATGCTGGTAATGGCAACGAACGACATTTTACCACAAACTGTCGGCCCGGTGACGATAGAGGTAATCGGATGAAATAACCTCGTGTATAAACTTAACAGAAATTATGAAAAGCATTAGGGTACACGGTACTTATACTACAACAATTACACAAGGTCAGGTGTGTACGTTTTATTCTTGTACAGCACAAAATAAAGTTACTTACATGTCTCTCTCCATTATTGCCAGCACAATTTCCTTCATAGTATTTCACCACTATTCCGAAACAGAGTCTTGCAACCAAGTCTTGATACTACACAAATGTTCCGATGTCACGTTGGATAGTTTATGATCTGTCTCTAGTAAAAGAGTCAACCAGTCTTTAATCACTGCGATTGAATTAATGTCATCAATGACCTTGTCATAGTGCATGTAAATTAGAATTTCATCAGGTAGCATACAATCGTGATGAAATTGACTAGGATCGTCTATCTCATAACCGGGGCATTGTCGTCTTGAGAGTTCAACGACGCTACATGTTATGTGACGCGCAAGCGTCTTCTTCGTTTCGGTCAAATGAAAGTCATTGGTAAAATACACAAGGCTTCATCACGCCACATGAACCAACCAAAACCGTATCCAAGCGCGTGATGTAAAAATAACTACCAATCAAAAATTGCTATTTCGGCAAAAATGTCCCGCCATTGTTCATCGAAACCCCGCCTTTTTCACCAATTTCCCGCCATTTTCACCAATTTCCAGCCATTTTACATGAACCAGTTAAACCCGTATCAAAGCGCGTGATGTAAAAATAACTACCAATCTACCTTGGCAGAGAGTTACGTCAGACTTTAATACATTGTTGTAAGATTGCTACTTTTAGCATCACCACGCTTGTCTACTGTCGGGAATGTAACTTATTTGCTGAACAAATAGAGAGCAACGAATACATTCTTCCACGGCTTTAATAAGACATCAGTCCTCTTTTGCCATGATATATAGGGTTATGGGGTCTACATTTTAAGGCCTAGATAAGTTTCGTGTTATAAAATTAGGGTTTTAAAGTTTATAGGTATATTTGGTGAATGAGAAGGAAGGCTTAAAAATACATGGTGAAACGATAAGGAAACCGGAATTAGGGGGACGGGAAGGTCGTAGATTTGTATTGTAACAGGAAATGACATAATTTGCCCTGTTTATCTGTTCAGTCTATTCATCAGGATTTGACTTGTTTTTTTCTAAATGTAGACGTTAGGGGGCGCTATACCCGAAACATGATCTACCACCTATCAGACATAACAAAAGACAACATTGCGCATGTGCATTGCTCCATTTAATGACGTCATTTGACATATTTGACCTAGTTATTTAGTTAACCAATTATCCGCCAGGGGAGCTATTTGACCTTGACCTATTCGCCAAGGGGCGCCATTTGACCTTTGTTCTTGACCTTTTGACATTTGATTTTGCTCAGGTAATGACATAATTTGCTCTTGCTCCGACGCCAATGCCAACATCCGACGATTTGTACCTAAATTTAGATTTGAACATAACACACGTTACTGCAGATATTACTCCCGAAAATTATCCAAATACACCGAATTAAACAGCCAAAACTTAGCAATTGGGTGTTGAACTAAAATTAAATTTATTTCGATAATTTCAATATGGTAGAAAACGTATGTGACGCTATGAAAGCAAAATATAATCACATACAAATATTTTCTCTGACTGTATGCTACATTTAATATGGGTCAAATATATATGAATATCATATCCGTTACGTTATCAAGTAGACACGTTCACAGAGCTGGTACAAAACTAAATGTAACGATATCTTACCATAGTCATATTTTGTACACAGTACATGGAGATGGAAACGTCGTGTTGTTTGCAGCTATACTTACATCATCACGTTAAGGTTTCACTGTAAATGGGCTCCTCTAATAATAAGTTTTGCAAAGTGACCAGCAGTACTGAAGACGTTATTGCAAGAGGACATAATAGTTGTAATTGTAAACCATTTCGCTATTTTACTGTTCCCCATTAACACGTTGAACTGCGATCCCTAGGAGCTCACGAGAAAATTCCTACTTAACCTAGGCGAGTGATACTATGTTCCATTTCAAGGCTGACAGTCGTCAACATGAATGGTACTCTTATCAAAGAGGTCACCGTCCTACTGGATGATCTTGGAGGCAGTGGTGGCTTTGCGTTGGTTCTTGGAAGAAAGAATTGTGACGGTAAGTCAGAATAATTGTATTAATACAGTCGGACTAGTACGTGTATAACACCACCTCCTGTTAAATCGTGTTAAAACCTATTGATTATAACGTAATTTGAAAACACTGTTGTTACGTTTAATACACTTGTCATATATTATTTTCGAATTTTCTTTTTAAAGATGTTGTGCTGATACATTAGTATGCTTCGTTGCTCTCGGGTGACATTTTGTAGAGATGGATGTAACTACCAATAATATAAGTTATAATTAATTGAACATAACACATGATACAATTGGTGTTTACTGATACTACTTCTGCATAGAACACATAATTTTAAATTTGTCTAGTAATGTTCGCTTTGACGCTCATGTACAGTTGCATATGCTTTGCTAATTTACTTATTTTCATTATGATTTATTTTCGACAGCGAAAACAACATGAAACCTAAAAGTTCCATGTCACGTCATGTATACTTTATTTTGGGTCCAGACATCAACGAATGTGCCAGCGACCCTTATAAATCACATTTCAACATACTCCTTTTTATAACTCATTAGATGAGTTGCCCCGCATTGCACGCCACGTAAAGTTAACCTCCAATCATTTTACATTATCACGTTATCCTTATTTTGTACACAAACATATAGTTATGAACACTACAGCTTGACTCAATCCCAACTTCCCAGCAATTAAGAACCACCCTCAAGATGCTCTATATTTAAAACTGAACCTGCCCGAAATTACTCCAGCCCGCCGATTTGACCATGTACAGTCAATGGCGTATGTTTTAAGACATTCCATTCTAGACAGATGAAGACAATTATACAATTAATCCTCAAAAAGTATTCTTGGATTTGTATACAGACAGCAAAAATATTAAATTATTGAACTTATCTGCATATTTCCAAAAGCGTATTTGTACATAACATATGTATACTCACGATGACGTAAATACATTTCAAATATGTTATTATGTTGAACCGGCTATCATTTTATTCAAAACGTTACAAACTGCTGAAATGTGAACATCCTTCATGAGTGCGTGTGTCTTCACCGATATATGTCAGTAGATGCTATCATAATCATTACAATGACATGAGAGACTTCCAATTCCGAAGTGACAATTGCAGGCAGAATGTCATAACAATGCCACGTTAATCCACAAAGACGCCGATCTCACTTGGCCCCCGGAAGAAATTTAAATTTCAAAAATAAATAATATTGGAACCACTTGAAAAGGCCTGGTAACACGCCTTTAAAATATCAGTCACATGTCTGCGAAACTGATGACGATATGCTGGAAGGACACACAAACAAACAAACTCAGACTCACACTTTATTTTATTATTATTATTTATATATTATTACACACACACACACACACACACACACACACACACACACACACACACACACACACACACACACACATATATATATATATTATAAAACAGAGTTTGAGTCTGTGTTTATATATATATATATATATATATATACAAACAAACTCAGACTCATATGTATATATATATACACACTCTATTTTATTATTATTATAGTTATTATATATATATATAAATATATATTATATGTTATATATATATATATATATATATATATATATATATATATATAGGACAGTGTTTGAGTCTATATCATTATATATGTATATAATATAATGATAAATATATAATATATCATTATATATACACTCTTTCTTGTAGAGTTGGATTCGCCTAAGTTGGATCCGCCTGTTTCGAAGGAAGTGTCGATGAGTTTGATTGACAAAACCAACGACACCTGTCTGATCTTAGAGGACACCGAGATGTATACATTCTCTCCGTCGATGGGTCAGTGGCTGCCTCGACCACAGAATTGGGACTCGTCATCAAGCACCGTGTACCAGACAACATCCGACGCACAGAGTTGTCTGACTGCGGACTGGTGTCTGGATACATTTGTCAGCTGAGCGGCGTCACCGAACCGGAACTTGGAAACCTGTCTACCTGTGTCGCTCCGTGTCAATACAAGGATGATCAAACCAAACATGTCATCATTGAAATCCCGAACAAGTACTCGGACTGGAAGTTGTGTGAGCTCAACATCGAGTGATAGACATGTGGTTTTAGACCAGTGAATGTTTACAGGAATATGAAGACTACATTTATATTAACGTCAACGATGCATAACACTTGTCGATGAAACATTATTGAGTGTTATAATAAATAGGACAATGAAACTGAATATTTATCTTGCGTGCCTGTAATACTGATGACACGTATGCATAGTCCAGTTGTTTAGGTAGTTTTGGAAATTGATGAATCACTACCAATCAGTCTGATTTGTTTCTGAATTGACCAGTTTTTTTATAAACCCCAAATCAAGCGTTTGGGTCACGTACCCAATATGATATGGGACTTCTTTCGTGGTTATTCGCTATTCCAACATATCATCGCTTCACGCCTTCGCAATGAATAACCTCTTGTGGCGATGATGATCTTTGCGTGCATAGTACGTTCCGCGTGTTGTGTGTGTAAATTATTTATTATTTTCAAACTATGCCAGGCACTCCTTCCCACGGTGACTCATAGCTAGTATGTGGAGAGGTGACATGTATATTTCTAATGGTTGGTGATATGTTCCTGGCGTCACGCTTTTTGGCAGCGTTTGCGGTCTTGTCGCTATTATTGTTTGGTCGTCCGTGCGTGTGCGTGTTCAAATAATCAGTTGAACTGATACCGTTCAAGGCTTTCTTGTGGAACCCATCATGAGCAGTTTTGGTAGACAAATTGGATGCCTTTCATCGGAAGCATTTCCGCTCCATTCGCATTATGTAAAGATATGCAAATGGGTCGCTACGTACAACACCAATTTAACGAAGTGTCTGGATAAACACGCTCCGTGGCGCACTGTTCGCATACGAAACAACTCGACTCACCCATGGTACGAAGCAGAGATTGACGATGCCCGTGAGAAGAAACGGAAATTGGAAAATCTTTGGAGGAAAATTCATCCCCAGTTGTACGTCACGTCACGTGATGAATGCAATTCCTTGATACTGGAGAGAAAAACATTATATTTTCAAGATCGTTTAGAGAAACGCTAACAACAACACAATGTTTCGTCTGGTGAGATCTCTTGGTGGTCACAATTCTTAGCTACATCCGGAATTCAGCTCGGCAGTGGAAGGATGCGAACTATTTTCGCATTTCTTTAATGACAAAATCGATAAATTGTTGTCAAGCTTACAACTTTGTACATCAACTGATCTGGCTACATGTGATGAAAAGCAATGTTTTGCAGATCCTGTACATGTCTTCCATCCTACAACAGCCGAAGAAATAACAAAAATTTTTGCTACCACGAATAAAACGTGTGTGCTAGATCATCTATCTGCCAACCAGCTGAAAGACAATGCCACAAGTCTTGTGCCCATTGTAACACTGATCACGAATGCATCTCTTGAAGATGCGGTCATGCCTACACTGCTTAAGCAGTCTATTTTATGTACAATGTTGAAGAAGCCATCGCTTAACAAAGACGTCTTAAATAACCATCGTCCAGTGAGTAATCTCACACATTTGTCTAAAGTTGTTGAGAAAGTTGTGACGCTTAGAATATCCACACACGTCTCTGATCAGGGAATGAATGACGGCTACCAATCGGCGTATCGAAAACACCATTCGACGGAAACGGCTTTACTATACGTTACCAATGCCATGAATTCAGCCATGGACAACAAACAAGGCACATCACTGGTTCTCATCCATTTTAGTGCACCTTTTTAGACAATTAGCCATGCCATCTTAATTCGACGACTACGATTGCGCTACGGCTTTGTTGACAAAGCATTAGACTGGGTGGTCTCGTACCTGCAGGGACGGACTCAGCGCGTCGTAATTGGTGACACATTTTCGGGAACACCTCTGACGTCAGATGTCCCGCAAGGCTCCTTCCCAGGCCCACTGCTCTTCTCATTGTATGTGCAACCAATTGGCGATATCATCAGAAAACATGGCCTTTGCTACCACCACTACGCTGATGACTTACAACTCTACTCCCACTTTGATCTCAATACAACCGCTTACGCTG
This sequence comes from Paraescarpia echinospica, assembly GCA_020002185.1. Taxonomy (NCBI): domain Eukaryota; kingdom Metazoa; phylum Annelida; class Polychaeta; order Sabellida; family Siboglinidae; genus Paraescarpia; species Paraescarpia echinospica. The sequence goes on from CM034540.1 coordinate 4,881,606, forward strand.
CTGTTTTACGTCGAATGGAAGCATGCCTGGATGACATAAAACATTGGATGGCGCGGAACTACATGTGCACGAATGACAGCAAGACCGAATACATTCCAGTGGTGCCTAAGTCGGCCGCTGTACTTGTGGATGGCAGCGTACTACGTGTTGGTGACTGTACGATTGCAGTTTCACGATGTGTCCGGAATCTCGGCGTCTACGTATACAGACACCGTGACATTTGCAAACAGGTGTCACAAACCGTTAGTGTGTGCGCATTCCACCTACACCACATTAATCAAATCAGCCGATGTTTGCCTAAAACAACGAAGGAGCGCATAATCAACGCCATAATAACATCGCGGTTGGGCTATTGCAACTCAATCATATACGGAACATCTGCAAACAACGTCGCTCGTCTTCAACGAATTCACAACTCGGCCGCTCGTCTGATATTGCGTCGCCCGCGAAGTGATAGTGCTGCTCCGCTGTTGCATGATCTGCACCGGCTACCCGTTGCTCGCAGAATCGAGTTCAAAATATTGGTGTTTACCTACAAGGCAATGCATGACAATGCGCCCGTCTATTTGCGTGGTCTCGTGTGTCCTTACAGACAGGCTAGATCACTGCGGTCTGCTGACAACAACATGTCCGTAACGCGTACTCGCGTCAAAGCTGGTGACAGTTCGTTCGCGGTGGCCGTTGCAACTCTCTGGAACACTCTACCTAATTACATTAAATCTTCGGACACTCTTGGCAGTTTTAAATGTCAACTAAAACACATTTATTTAGAATATAATTCTAGATGAACGGTAGTAGCTTGTTTGTGACTGTCGTTAGTGATCCAGTGGACTTATTTATATTAGTAATATTTTAGAACTATTTATTTATATATTTATTTTATTTTATACCGCTATATTTAATGATTAACTTATGCATTGTGATTTATTAATTATATTGTAGTGTACTGTTTTTATTTCAAGTTAACATCTTACTACCATATTCCAAATATTTTTTTGTCTTTTCCTTAATTTATTTATTAATATTTTTATTACTATTATATGGCAACATTTTTAGTTTAAATGACTGCGTTAGTACTATTATTTTAGTTTAATGATCATGACGCATGATGCATTGTAGAGCGCCACGAACAGTTGTGGATCTGGCGCTATAAAAAATTAAATATATTATTATTATATTCGATGGCTGCGAAGGATTACGTTACAGCACAGTCAGAACACTCGTGATAGACATACGGTGGCGCCTCTTCTAAATATATGATGGATAAATACATTTAACATTGCAGTTATAGGCCTAGAGGCAGTTTATAGATTATTGTTCCTTCTTTTTACTGCTGTGCAAGGGCGATGGTCAGGTACAGCGAATTAGTTGTTGGCGTATACCTTGACCTAAGTAAGGCTTTTGACACCATTAATCACGATATATTGTTGTATAAGCTGGATCATTGTGGAATAAGAGGTCATGTATGTAAATGGTTTAGACATTATTTAAGAGATAGACAGCAATGTGTTAGCATTAATGGCACAGTTTCAGAATATGTTCATGTTCAAACTGGCGTTCCGCAGGGCTCCATCTTAGGGCCAGTGTTATTTCTATTATATATTAATGATATATCGAGTGCTATGGATCACGTATCTTTGCGATTGTTTGCTGACGATACTAGCTTGTTCATTACTGGAATGGATGCCAATGATACTGTGTATACGGCTATGGAGAAGTTAGAATCGCTTAGTGTCTGGTTCCAATACAATCAACTAACTCTAAACTTGAGTAAGACATGTTATACAATCTTCAGTAGACATATGGAACGTGAAGTCGCGCCATTATTGTTGCAGGGCCAACGCATTGAACGGGTTAACTCTGCTAAATATCTGGGTATATACCTAGACTGTAAGCAGTCATGGTCGGAACATATTAAGGAACTTTGTTCAAAGGTGTCTAAGTTATCAGGTTTATTTTATCACATGGCCTCGTTCATAAATGCCGATATGGTCAGGCAATTATATTATGCCTATGTATTTCCCCATATTAATTATGGGATTGAATTATATGGATCGGCTTGTAAAACTAACTTATCTAAAATACAAGTTTTACAAAATTTATTACTTAGAACATTAGCAAAACGTCACCGCCTTGACAGTGCCACAGCATTGCATAGGGAACTTAATATACTTAAAGTTCAGGAACTATTTAAACTAAATGTTCTAATATTTGTGTATAAACAGCGTACGAATCAACTTCCTAGTCTATTCCACCAATTTTACCAATGCAATAGTGACTTCATAATCAGAAGTTCCAGACAGGAGAACAATTTATATATACATAGATGTAATTATAGAACTGGAGAGAACTCCTTGAAAGTAATAGGGGCTCGTCTTTGGAATAAACTACCTGTAGACATTAAACATTCGAAAACGCTAAATATGTTTAAGCATAAAGCCAGGAGCTTTATAATTGGCATTAACTAAAGCTTAAATCTAATTACATATTGTAAGAAATTCGCTTGTGAATTTGTTCTTATATTGGTACAACATCTCTAGCTTTAATTTACAGAAGTCGTTAACCTGAAGCTATTGCAATTGAATACAACCTTTATATACGTAATATTATGTATGTGGGAGTAACCTATATGAGTTTGATTTAATTGGCTACCAGCTCGATAAGTTATACTTCTCTGGTAGCCACCTCATCTGTGTTACATTGCTCTTGAATTGTGTTGTATATTATCTGGATGAGGAAATAAATTTACTTTACTTTACTTACTTACAGTATTCTTGAAGCACTCGTTCGATCCGTACGAACGAGCAGTCCTCGTCGGCCGCTCGATCGTTTTAATGGGCGATCTTATAGTGGAACCCGTATATCTTTTTAATAGCCGTCGAAGGTCACTACTGGGTCGGTCGCTTGGGGTAGAGAGTCAAAAATAGCGAAATCGGCTATTAAATCGTTATTTAGAAGTGCGTAGACATTACGCGTGTTTTTAAATTAATATACGGTGTTCTTTTTATTGCGAACAATATAATAATTAAACGTCAAGACGTTCTATAAAGATTCCCCTGCTAACTCAAGATCGACGCCTTGTTATTTTATCGGACGACCAGTGCTCATCGGCCGCGTGCTCGCCAGCCGATGTTCGTTTACAATTATCTGTTTTTCGTTGTTATGACTTTTAACAATTAATACACATTATCTTAGCTTAGGTTGTCGATCGTTCTTAATGGAGTAGTACCGTAAGTGCTTCTTTTATATATATATTATAAACACCTCGTTCCTGTATGTTGTATGCTTTGTAATCGTGAATAAAACGTTGAAAAATATATTCCTACTTATTATTTTAGCTCATTATACCGTCCTTAAGAAACATTAAACATAACTAAAAACAACAAAGATTTTAACTTATAACAGGAACATTTCAAAACGAGAGACGTATTTCAAAAAAGCGACTACAAAAACAACAAAAGTTTCAGTAATACAGAAAAATGTCACAACGTGAGATATATGTTTCAAAAAAGTGACAACACAACGTCATAGTTTTAACTTGTAACAGAAAAAACCGTAAAACACAGCTACAAAAACTAATAACATAAATATATTATAATGCAAGACGTTTTCTGTCGAATTTTTTGAAAATGTTGTAAACTTACTCCTCCTTGAAGACTCCCGGTGTTCCCTCATCGTACGCCCGGCGAGCCGGTACTGTAAGTAGGCTCCTCGTGAACGTCGCAGCATTCCGACTGGAGCCACCTGCCACTGTGAGTGCATAAGGGGCCCACGAGGTCGTACAGGCGCCGACCTTAACTTTGCAAAGTTTTCCGAAAATTCGGCTTAATCCTACTCTTGTCTACGTAGGATCGGCTCCGACTTGAACTTGGCAATTTTTTTTTATATAATTCGGATGAGTCCTACTCGTCTACGTAGGATCGACGCCGTCGTTAACATTGCAACATTTTCAGAAAATTCAAATTCGGCTGGGTTCTTTTTGAAAATTTAAAGAAAAATTATCGACTAAGTACTACTCGTCTACTTACACTTTGCATTATATCCGGAAAATTCGACTAAGTGCTACTCGTCTACGTAGTACTTCTTTTCGAATTTTTCGAAAATTCGACTAACTCTCGACTCGTTATCGCAGGAAAATTCGAAAAATTCGGTTAAGTGCTCGTCTATGCAGTACATCTTTGGAAATTTTGGAAAATTCCACTAAGTCCTACTCGTATACGCAAACGGTATTTTTTTGGTAAAATTGGACTAACCGATACTCGTATATGCAGTACATTTTTCCTCTAATGCGATGAAAACGCAAAAATGTTACGAACATAGTACGCCAACGTAGATAAATAAAATACGTAAATGTTACCATTCTAATGAGATGAAATATTACGAAGATACTACGCCAATATAAAAAAATATGAAAAGGTGAACACTCTAGATAGTGTGATTGAAAAGAGTATGTGGTGGCCCGGTCGAGGTCGGCGGTTGAGGGAGCGACCATGGAAAAACGAGTGTGCTGTCGACCGTTCGAAGATAGTCTGTTATCCAGGCGGCGTCGTACTGCATGTAAACACGTTCCAGGATGTCGACATACGAAGGACCGCGTGGGAGCGGGAGAACGAGTACGCAGACAAAACAACAAAGTACACACGTCCAACGAATAAACATATAGAACTTTGTCGAACTGAACGGTTCTTCCATTTTGTGCTACCTTAATTTTTTTGACTATTTTTGACAGGCTTAAAGTTTTCGATCAGGATTTTTTTTAAGACGCAGCTTTCCGGAATCTTTTCGCCCGTTATTTTCTATTTGTCCCATTTAGAAAACATCCCCACTTGGGCAAAAAACGCACAGGACCTTTTTAAAAAAATGTATTTACAGTCCTATTTCAGTTATTCCAGCGGTTTTGTTTAAGTTCTGAACATTAAAAAACGAATCCTTAAGCTCGTCGCCGAGACACCTTAAGAACCGGAGGTAGAAATTCGTTCACAAAAATGTTATCTTCCGGTAAAATCCGAAAATGTATTCTCGTTCGAAGAAATGTTACCCCGTTAGCGCTCACCCGATTCCAGAAATGCTACTTTGTTCAAAAAATGCTACCTGGAACCATTACCTCGTGAATGGAACCGCTACATGGGGCAATAAATTCATGGTTCCAAAAATGCTACATCGTTAAAAAAAATGCTACCTGAAACCGCTACCTCGTCCATAGAACCGCTACCTCGTCCATAGAACCGCTACCTCGTCGATGTAGCAGTTTGGTCGCTTAGTACTTAGTGGAATATTTTGCACTGAAATCAAACTTCGAATTTCGGGTCGAGCTTTGCGGTGTCCTTTAGGAATTGCCGCCGCGAAGCCTCGGCCAAAAGCTCGTCTCGATATTCGAAGTTTCATTTTAGTGCAATATATTCAACTAAATACTACTACACCAAGGTCGGTCGAGAACCTAGGGCCGATTTCGACCAATGTTTGATGAATTAATTTTGTTGTCAATTTGAAGTTACCGCGTCTCAAAAATTTACCGGGACTGTGATGGTTCTACATGTACGTGTAGCACTTATGGTCGTTAAACAAAATGCTACCTCCAAATTCTTTATTTTGAATTAGATTGCATTAAAAGCAAACTTAGAATGTCGGAACGCGTTGTGCAGTGCTCGGCGGCCCGAACGGACGCATCAGACGCCGATCCGACGTAGACGAGTCGGGACTTGAACAAAAAATCGAAAGTCGCCACATCGGTTTTCGGCGCCGGATGTTGCTGCACATTGTATGACTGTACGTGTGTATTGACGTAGTGAGACCTGCTGTCGACGTCACCTCGGCATGCCACGACGTGACGAACAGCTACTCCTGCTACGTCGGATCGGGTATTTCTGTCTACGTCGGAGGCTGATATCTACACCTCGAGGTGTTACTGTTAAAAAATACATATAAAAGTTACCCAAAGGTTAAAAAAATTAATCTAAAAGTTACCCAAAGGTTAAAAAAATCGTGTAAAAGTTACCTCACGGTTCAAAAACATTTGTCTAAACGTTAGCTAAAGGTTAAAAATATTCGTCTGAAATGTATCTAAAGGTTAAGAAAATTCGTGTATCATTTATATGAAGGTTCAAAACAATTCATATACAAATTACTTGAAGGTTAAGCAATTATTCTAAAAGTCACCTTCTTCTTCCGTTGCCATTAACCCTCACGGGGTTGGCCTGGAATGTAGGACTAGTCACCATTTTTTCCGGTCTTGCAAGTCTTTTTCTTTCAGCTCCCTCGTCAAAAAGTTACCTGAAGGTTCAACAACATTCGTCTAAAATTTATCTGAAGTTTAAAGAAATTCGTTTGAAAGTTACCTAAAGGTTAACAAATTCCATCTAAAAGTTACCTAAAGGTTAAAAAATACGTTTAAAAGTTACCTATTGCTTAAACAAATCGTGTAGCATTTACCTGAACGTTCAAACCAATTCGTCTAAAATTTACCTGAAGGTTAACAAAAATTCGTCTAAACGTTACCTTCTTCTTAAATAAATAAATAAATAAATAAACGTATATAGCGCCAACTCTAGTTAGAACTGTTTCAAGGCATTTTACAGGTAAAATAATAATACATCAAAAAATAATTAATTAAGTATAAAAAATACAATATAAAAAGTTATCTTTAAATATTAGTATTATCGTGTTATATAAACAAACGATAATTAAAAAAAGCTTAATGCCAAGTCTAAAAGTCATTATAGTAGTTAAAATATTAAAGTGTTTTTTAAAGTGTTCTTTGTCTCACTGTTCATTGCATGCATTGAAAACAAGTAGATCACTCTGCAGATCCGGGACTGCTGCGGCTACTGGAGTTAAAATATCGATTAAAATAGAGTGTTTTTTAATGCGCTCTTAAAAGCTGCTTCAATATTTAGTTCACTTCTTCCGTCGCCACTATTTCTCACTAGGTCGGCCTGGAGTGTAGGAGTCGTCACCACTTTTTCCGGTCTTGCATGTCTTCTTCTTTCAGCCCCCTCCTCTAAAAGTTACCTGAAGTTTCAAAAAAATTCGTTTAAAAGTTACCTAAAGGTTAAACAATATCGTCTATAAGTTACTTAAATTCGTCTAAAATGTACCTATTGGTGTGGAGCGCAGTAGTGCAGTGAAATCTGCTCCGGGTTCGAATCCTGTGCTGCGGTGTCGAACCTTGGGTAAGTTCCTCTACTCTACATTGCTTCTGAGTACCTGGCTATAGGCAGTGGTGGATATTTGTTTACGAAAAGTCTTCGCGCAGTAATTGCAGCGTGGCTGAAAGCTTCCCAGAGAAGTCAAGATGGTGTTCGATTAAACAAGTCTGCCAGGAATAAAGTGTAAAAGCGCTTTGAACTGTCCTGAGGACTGGATACTGCGCTATATAAGAATTAACCTTTTTACTTTTTCCATTAAAGGTTAAACAATTCGTCTATATGTTAAGTAAGGATTTATAAAAAAAAATTATAAATGTTACCTAAAGGTGTCGAAACTGTATGTAGCACTTTGCGAAAACATAAAAACTCGAGTAGATGTCCTTAAAAGGTGTAACAACTGTACGTAGCACTTGTGCGACACTCCGTAGAAAAATGTAAGATTGTAGTAAAAACGGTCCTAAAATTGGTAAATGGTCCTAAAAATAGTCGGAAGAAAAGGTAGCATTGTAGCAGCCTAGTCAGTGGACTTGACCTCTTTCTTTGATCGCACCACGACCTAGTTACGTGAACTCATGTGATCGACTACACGCATTATGTTCTGACGGAATAAAGTTGTATTCTTGTCAGTTTGTGTTCACTACATTGGTGACCCTGACTATACCAAGACGGTATTTTGGTATGCAACACGCGTATACACACACGAATTAAACTGTAAGTTCACCAAACGTAGCATTACACGCGTATTGTGTATGTTGAACTGTGCGGCCTGTGACTATTCAACCATTACGCACTCGGCACACCCGTCACTCGCACGTGCAACGTAAACAATCAGCATGGCCGATACGCACGTTGTCGGCCTCAAACTGCCGGTCTTCTGGACCGATCACCCGCGGGTCTGGTTGCAGCAGGCAGAGGCGCAGTTCGTCTTGCGGAATATCGCGGCCGACGACACGAAATACCATTACGTTGTCGCGGCCTTAGATCAGACGACAGCTCTGCGCGTGATAGACGTTTTAGAGGATCCGCCGCAGCATGATAAGTACGAAAATCTGAAGAGAAGGCTTACCGACATATTCGGACTATCAAGGCGACAGCGTGCAGATAGACTACTAGATATAGGCCTACAAAGTCTGGGTGACAGGCGACCTTCACAACTAATGGACGATACGCTCGCTCTGCTTGGTTCACACAAGCCGTGCATGTTGTTCGAGAGCATCTTTCTAAAGTGCATACCAGAGGACATCCGCCTGCAACTAGACACGGCTAATTTTGACGATCTACGGACTCTCGCCAAAACTGCTGACGAACTCTGGCAAGTTAGAGAGCAACCGGCTGTTGTTTTCTCTTCAGACACCCGTCGACCGAGAAACGCCAGAACAAAACCCGTGACGACACCGAGAGCAAACGAACCCGTGACGCATGATGAAGATGTGTGCTACTACCATCGGCGATACGGCAACGCAGCCAGAAAGTGTAACACCCCGTGTGCATTTGCGGGAAACTACCGAGCCGGTCGTCATTAGTCGCTTCGGCGGCCGGCCAACTTAACAGCCTACTGTTCCTCGTGGACTGTCACTCTGCAAAACGATTCTTGGTTGACACGGGAGCAGCAGTCAGTGTTTTTCCCGCCTCCCAACAAGACATCGACAGTGGCTCACGTACACCCTCTCTGGTCGCCGCTAACGGATAAAAAATTGCAACTTACGGAACCCGGAAGATGAAACTACGTCTAGAGAACCACGACTACACATGGCCTTTCATTCTTGCTGATGTAAAAACACCGCTTCTCGGAGCTGATTTCCTGCAGACGCATGGATTGTTGGTTGATCTCCAAAGCCAATGTTTAGCCAACGCAACTTCGTTCACGAGTTCTACTCTCAAGCAATCCAACCAGCCGGCACTGTGTCTGCACCACGTCGCATCGGACGACCCGTACAAGCAGATACTAGATGAGTTCCCTGCTATCACTCGTCCAGAATTTTTCACTCCTTCTGTTCGTCATGGTGTGGAACATTTCATCCCCACAGCCGGCCCGCCTGTGCACGCTAGAGCTCGCAGGCTACCACCAGATAAACTTGCTGTTGCTAAGAAAGAGTTCAAGATGATGGAAGAAATGGGGATCATACGAAGATCAGATAGCTCGTGGGCGTCTCCCTTACACATGGTGCTTAAAAACTCCGGTGGTTGGAGGCCCTGCGGTGATTATCGAAGACTAAACGATGTGACAATAGCCGACCGATATCCGGTACGACACATTCAGGACTTCTCTTCACAACTTGCAGGCGCTACCGTGTTCTTCAAGATCGACCTGGTACGTGGCTACCATCAGATTCCGGTAGCTACAGATGACATCAGTAAAACTGCCGTTATCACGCCTTTCGGCCTGTTTGAGTTCCTACGAACACCATTCGGTCTCAAAAACGCAGCGCAAGCATTCCAGCGCCTCATGGACACTGTCTGCAGCGGACTCGAGTTCGTTTTTGTCTACTTAGATGTCATTTTGGTGAGCAGTGCATCGGCAGAACAACACAAACACCACCTACGAACAGTTTTCCACCGTCTGGCCTCCCATGGTTTAGTGATCAACGTGAGCAAATGCCAATTTGGAACAACTACCATCGACTACCTGGGCCACCGGATCACAAGTCAAGGAGCTGTTCCATTGCCTGAGGTAGAAGCCATCCGGGTGTTTACACGGCCTACAACTGTCAAAGGACTGCAACAGTTTGCCGGGTTGGTGAATTTCTATCATCGTTTCGTCCCTAACGCAGCTCACATCATGCGTCCCATAAATGATGCACTGGTAGGCAAGCCCGTGACCTTGGAGTGGTCAAACGACCTAGAGGACGCTTTCACGGCCACAAAGGAGGCTCTCGCACAGGCCACTATGCTCGTACACCCACATGCTGACAAGCCCATCGCACTCACAGTGGATGCCTCGGGAGCAGCAGTTGGCGCCGTCCTTGAGCAAAACCTTGGCTCCTGGAAACCAGTGGCGTTCTTTAGCCGAAAACTTCACGCTGCCGAACAGAAGTACAGTGCGTTCGATCGTGAACTTCTAGCCGCGTACCTGGCTATTCGACACTTTCGCTATTTCTTGGAAGGGCGCTCCTTCGTCCTTTTCACCGACCACAAACCGTTGACTTTTGCGATTTCCAAAGCCAGCGATCCGTGGTCCCCGAGGCAACAGAGACACTTGGCATACATCTCGGAATTCACCACAGACGTGCGCCACATAGAGGGCAAGAATAACACCGTAGCAGACACGTTATACAGAGGTGAAATCTCGGCGATCACCTCACCTCATCCTGGTGTAGACTACAACGCCATGGCAGCAGCCCAGCGAACAGACGAAGGTATCACTTCCGTCCGAACAGCCACCACTGGCCTCGTTTTCCGTGACATTGCATTCGGCAACAATGGCGAAATGATCTGCTGTGATATCTCCACTGGACGACCCAGACCACTCGTCCCCGACACATGGCAGCGCACAGTTTTCGATGCAGTCCACGGCCTCTCACACCCGTCAATCCGGACAACGAAGAAGATGGTCACGGTTAAGTTTGTATGGCCAGGCCTTCAAAGACAAGTCGGCATCTGGGCAAAAGCGTGTCTCCGTTGTCAAGCATCTAAAGTGCATCGGCATACTACCGCCCCCTTGGACCAGTTTGTGCCAGCGACCCGCCGTTTTGATCACATCCATGTGGACATCGTTGGCCCTCTTCCACCGTCACAGAATTATCGCTACCTGCTCACAGTGGTAGACAGATTCACCAGGTGGCCTGAAGCAATTCCACTGGTTAACGCACAGACTATCATGTGCGCGAAGGCTTTTGCATTCCACTGGATCGCCCGTTTTGGTGTTCCGGTAGAACTGACGTCAGACAGAGGGTCACAGTTTATTTCAGAATTGTTAAGACTTTCCTGCTCGACTATGGCAATCGACAAGACAGCGTCAGCATCGATCGCCTCAAACCTGCATTCCTTGATCCGGTGAAACCTGTTTAAGCTGCCAAACGAGCACCTCGTGGTCGTCCAGCTACCAACGTGGAGACGAGATCCGGCCGCCTAGTCAGAGGTCCTGAACGCTATACTCCCCCATAACGGGTGCTGGAGGGGGGTTGTGTAGCGGCCTAGTCAGTGGACTTGACCTCTTTCTTTGATCGCACCCTAACCTAGTTACGTGAACTCATGTGATCGACTACACGCATTATGTTCTGACGGAATAAAATTGGATTCTTGTCAGTTTGTGTTCACTACAGCATTCACCAAAAATGTTATAAAAAAAGTCCTAAAAAGTGGTCTTAAAATCTGAGAAAAATCCTTAAAATTGTAACAAATCTGGAACGATCTTATATAAAAAAAAATGTAGCGGTTCCATAAGGTAGCAGTTCCAGATTTTGAAGATAGCATATTCCATCAAAAGGTAGCCGTTCCAGTAGCGGTTCCACATTTTTGGCGAACATGTTCCTCCGAACAAACATGTAGAACTTTGTCATTTTAGGTAAGCCTATACGTACGTATGACTGCATGGAGGTAGAAGCATCCGAGAATCTGACCAGAAATTCGATTATATATGGACACGTTATTGCAGGAAAAGTATGAAATTCGGCTAACTCGGACTCGATTTCGCAGAATATCACTTAGTAATGTTTTTGGTGATATTCTGAAAATGTTGCAAAGTTCAAGTCGGCGGCTATCCTACGTAGGAGTAGGATTCAGCCGAATTTTCGAATGTGTTTTGCAAATTTAAAGTCGGCTCTGAACCTGCGTAGACGCGGATAGCGCCTATCTCGCACTTGCCGGCCGGTGCCTAGACGACCTCGTGTATCCCTCCAAGCCCGAGCACTACTTCCGTCACCCAAGCAGGTGGCTCTCGTCGGAATGATGCGACGCTCACAGTGCCAGCTCGCCGGACGAACATGGGACATCGCCGACAAGAAGTGCTGCGCGGTACGTTTAGGCGTACCTGATAAGAGCACGCTCGGACTCTTCAATGAGGAGTGGTCCGGTTGTTGGATGATCGCTCTCTGCAGAAACACATACTACTGCTTTGGTTAGACCGACAAGTACTGCACGATCTGCAAAAACACATTTTTACTCGTTTTGGGACTTTGGCCCTGCTGCGCGCCATCGCAGCAGGCGGGTGTACTTGCAAGTGCAGGAGAGGATGGGTGTAAGTCTCTTGAGACCAGAAGATAGAGGGTGGAAGATGTGCGATGATGTTCATGTTCCCGTCATGACGGACCTGCCTCCAGCACCGGATGCCCTGTTGCAGGTAATCCGATGTAACTGCTCCACAGATTGCATTATTGCAAGGTGCACATGCCGCAAGAACAACTTCGTGTGCTCCCCTGGATGTGGTCATTGCCGGGGCAATTATTCAACATTAAAATATTTTAATGTCTATATATTATGCTGTTATGGCTTCTGGACGTACGTGCGTATTTACGAACACCTATTTGAATAGTTTGGGGTTTACAGAAACATTATCGTGCTCATTCTTTTTTCCGATAGTAAAATTGTTACGAAATCGTGCAGGAAAAAGCTAGTGAGGGGCCCACAACATATATGTAATTTTGAAAATGTTCCCAAATTTTTAGAGGCGTAGACTTTTCATATGTTATCTAGGATATACGTTTGCTATCAAAACTGCAACAAAATGCTTCTGTTGCAATTTATTCCAATGTGACCCTATTTTGGCCATAAAAGTCAAGGACTAAGACCTCTTTCCATCTCATCGAAACGTGACCACATCGCAGGTATTGATAGCTTGAGCATTGTTCGAACATGCGCACCGCGCCATTTTAGCAGTTTACGTATCACCGAGTACTACTCAACATACCAATACTGGCAACAGGAATCGTATAATTTTTTACTAGGATTTGCTGCTTGAAAATGTGCTTGAACGTGAATGCGGAGAAGATGTCTCGGTTGATTTGAGTTGAACAATATTGGACTCGGCCAAACAAGTTTCTGATTCCAATCAAAAAGATAAAACTAACAATATATTCTTCTTCCAATACATGCCTAGTCTCAACATGCTGAGGATACAGGCGGTACGTGGCATGGCAAGCTGAGGATACAGGCGGTGCCGTGGCATGGCAGGCTTAGGATACAGACGGTACGTGGCATGGCAGGCTGAGGATACAGGCGGTACGTGGCATGGCAGGTTGAGGATACAGGTGGTACGTGGCATGGCAGGTTGAGGATACAGGTGGTACGTGGCATGGCAGGCTGAGGATACAGGTGGTACGTGGCATGGCAGGCTGAGGATACAGGTGGTACGTTGCATGGCAGGCTAAGGAAACAGGCGGTACGTGGCGTGGCAGGCTGAGGATACAGGCGGTACGTGGCATGGCAGGCTGATGATACAGGTGGTACGTGGCGTGGCAGGCTGAGGATACAGGCGGTACGTGGCATGACAGGCTGAGGATACAGGCGGTACGTGGCGTGGCAGGCTGAGGATACAGGCGGTACGTGGCATGGCCTGAGGATATAGGCGGTACGTGGCATGGCAGGCTGAGGATACAGGCGGTACGTGGCATGGCAAGCTGATGATACAGGCGGTACGTGGCATGGCAGGCTGAGGATACAGGCGGTACGTGGCATGGCAGTCTGAGGATACAGGTGGTGCGTGGCGTGGCAGGCTGAGGATACAGGCGGTACGTGGCATGGCAGGCTGAGGATACAGGCGGTACGTGGCATGGCAGGCTGGGGATACAGGTGGTACGTGGCGTGGCAGGCTGAGGATACAGGCGGTACGGCATGGCAGGCTGAGGATACAGGCTGAGGATACAGGCGGTACGTGGCATGGCAGGCTGAGGATACAGGCGGTACGTGGTATAGCAGGCTGAGTATACAGGCGGTACGTGGCATGGCAGGCTGAGGATACAGGCGGTACGTGGCGTGGCAGGCTGAGGATACAGGCGGTACGTGGCATGGCAGGCTGAGGATACAGGCGGTACGTGGCATGGCAGGCTGAGGATACAGGCGGTACGTGGTATAGCAGGCTGAGTATACAGGCGGTACGTGGCATGGCAGGCTGAGGATACAGGCGGTACGTGGCGTGGCAGGCTGAGGATACAGGCGGTACGTGGCATGGCAGGCGAACAGGAAAAGTGTTTTTGTTTTTTGTTTTTAGAGTGCAATATATAAGAACACAATTATCGTGTAGGCAAACAGAAATACGTGCAGAAGAACTAGTTAACGTCTAAAACATGGGATAGTGCAAGGTCTGGATGTTGCTTTTAAACGCATCCAAGCTGTTCTGATTTATAATATATTGATGGAGGGAATTCCAAAGTCGAATGGTACTGGGGAAAAAGAATACAAGTGGCAGTTGCATCTGGAGTGAGGGATAAGGTAAGATAAGGAATGCTGTTTTCTAGTGACTATGTTTACAGGAATAAGGTATTGGTTTGCTGGTATACCCACTAGGCCATTTGCTATATTGTACATCATGCATAATTTTGTATCGGTTCTTCTATCTGATAGGGATCTCCATCCTAATGTGTGGAGCATGTCTGTTACACAGGAGGTATTGTGGTGGCGATATAAGACATATCGGGCTGCACGGCGTTGAATCATTTGTTAGTTTGTGTAAGGGTATAGGGATCCCAGACAGTACAGCAGTTCTCCAGTATGGGTCTGACACAGGTGAAGTAGGCCTGAGTTTTTATTTGAATTCACGGAACTTTGAGATGTCTGCGGAGGAAGCCTAGTGATCTATTTGCTTTTAGATAAATTTTATTTATGTGGGCATTCCACCGAATATCTGCACACGTTTGGTGACATTAGCCGGAATGTACCCATTTCCAATTATGAAAAGTAGTAAAACAGCATACATCGATTGATTGAGGTACAAAATAATGGACCTCCAAAAGTATTGGCTAATTCCAGCAGCTAACCTAAATGTGCCGATCCACTATCAGACACTGCCGTACGACAGTGTCGTGTCGGATGAGTTTCTATGACAACATGAAAGTTGTGGCG
Organism: Paraescarpia echinospica; assembly: GCA_020002185.1. Classification (NCBI taxonomy): domain Eukaryota; kingdom Metazoa; phylum Annelida; class Polychaeta; order Sabellida; family Siboglinidae; genus Paraescarpia; species Paraescarpia echinospica. Next base: position 4,896,746 of record CM034540.1, read on the forward strand.
TCACAATCGAACACTAACGGTTGTCCGCTGGGGATCAAACATGCGCTATTTTTATTCGATACGGAGCATCCGACAGCCAATGAAATTGCACATCGTATGGTCACACCACATATCGGTTCTTTTCGAAAATGATTTTTTTGTATATGCCACATGTTATTTTGAGGAATGATTTATTTATATTTCACTGTTTATATACTTTATCGCTGAACTATTTGTTTTTAAAACAATTGTACAACACATTATGCACGCAGTTCTTTCGACAGCGCCGTGTGGAAAGCACCGTGCTCTTTTCTTTTGTCCAACTATGGCTGTACCATCTCGGCCATTTCCTTTGATTCTATATTTGGAAACTAGTCTCAGAGTTTTTTTTAAACTTATAACTACAGCATTTATCATCCAATATGCATGTGACTCATTGACAGAAGACATGAAGACATTGGTGATAGCAACTGGTGAATCGTGAATAACTGTGGCCTTCCTGTGTAATAAAGTGCTGTTTTGTAGGCGTAAAACTTGGTATCTCACAAAACACAACGGGATTCTACAAATTGTTCTAAGCTAAGAAAAAGTGGATAATGTTCTATGCGGGCCAGGGTATACACATTTACAGTCCCGTTGTGTTAACCATACTTATTACATAATTACTGGATATCACACGTATAATATCAGTCATTTAAGTGTAAAAACGGGTATAAGAAAGGTAACACAAAACATTTATCATAAAGTGTTCAAATTCGAGAATTCTTATTGTCTGCATATTTCGGGATCGTCTGCTCGACTATTGAAAAGATCAGACGATACGGTACGTGGATCATCTGGTTAAATGGTGTGAATTGATAGAACACCATCGATATATCAACCTTTTTACGTTGTTATATCGATGGTGTTCTATCAATGGCCCGGTATACACTAGAGGGAGAACCTCTAACTATACTTGTAATATACCAGCAACAAAGGTCGTCCAATACAGATTCTATGGACGAATATTATTTGCTCTTGATGGTTTGATTTAAAAATTGAAATTAAAGAAACTTGAGGCTAGTACTCAAAACACTCGCAAGGCACAGTCCGTGAAAGGCTCTTCATTTTCACATTTTGGTACTAGTTTGTTCAACATTATCCTACGGACTGTTCTATATTTTTACGTCCGCCAATCTAAGCGAAATAATGGATTACTAACCCATTCGTGTAAACTCCTTTCCATAATTTAATTATTTTTAAGTTATACTGATCACGTGCCCAAGTTGCAACGTGGCTGCGCCTAAAATATGCTCCTGTAAATATTGTGTACTATACAAGTTTGAGTCATGACACAGCGCATCATTATATATTCACATATACCTGAACGATTGCGCCAGGACTTTATCAGCCTACGTGCTTGTAGTAAGTTGGTGTGACCTTTTTCTGATTTTACCATTTTGGCATTCTCTGGACGCACCTGTGACACTAATAAGCAGTGTCCACTCATGCGAGACAACAATAGTGAGATAGTTGTCTTCAAGTCACGCTTGACCGGATGTACCAGCTGAGATCAAGTCGATTTAAACTATTCTTTCTATACGATGCCGATTGATTTAACCCAATATAGGGTACGCATCGGAATAAATGCGCTACGTAGAATAGATACATTTACGTCCCACCAAAACATCGCAACGATGGTGGAGAATATTCCAATCGTTCAGTATTGACACTGTTATTGATTTTTGTGCAAACTTGAGCGCCCCTGGAGGCAGCAGTGCTTTGAATATGCTCGTGGGTTTCACTAGTTTAATACGTTTTCTAAACATTCGATCATCGTTATAATTATACAACCGTTTTATGATACTACGCGCTATGCTTGAGTTCTTGCTTATTGGAACTATACTCGTGAACATTTGTGATATTTGGATACTACAGCCTGCAATCGCACCTGTTCGTATTAACGAATACTACACTGTTTTACCTATGTTGACCCATATTCGATACGACAGGCACGAACTGCTGCGCCGTGGTAAGGTAATAACGAAAGACAATAGACTATCCTGCACCTGTTGTGCAATCGACCTCACCATCAGGTCAGGTGATATATGTGATCGTAACTGCCAGGACACTTATCTTCAGAACAATATTGTGCAAATCACCTCGCCGTATTGAACCGTGCAACTTAATTCACGTTTCTACACGCGATAACACGAGCACGACAAAAACACTCTCTCAGTCGCTGTCATTAATGCTCGATCTGTCAGAAATAAACCGTTAACGATCAACGAATACGTGACCGACCACGACATTGACATCGTACCCATAACGGAAACGTGGCTGAAAAAGAACAGCGACAAACCGATAATCGCTGAACTGACGCCGAAAGGATATACGTTCATCAACGTTCCTATGTAATCGCAAGCAGAATGTCGTCATCGACAGCGTGTTATCCAGCGAGACGACTTTGTTAACGGGAGTGCCGCAAGTCTGATCATGTTAGAAATATCGGTGTCCACGTTGAGAAACACCTGGATATGACTACGTAAGTGTCACGTACAATCAGCACTTGCTCGCTGCACCTGCGCAACATCGGGTTGATTCACCGTTACCTCATTCAACCGACAGTGGAACGTGTAGTCAATGCCGTGATTACATCCCGTTTGAACTACTGCACCTATCTACTGTTCGGTCCCTCAACCAATAACATCGGTCGATTGCAGCGACTCCAGAATGCCGCCGCTCGCCTTATCACTCGACAAGCTCGTTGTGAAAGTGCGACCCCTATTCTTCGCGAACTGCACTGTCTACATATTCAACAGCGCAATGCATTCAAGATCGCTGTTCTTACGTACAAGGCGCTGCACGAAGACCTCTCGCCTGTCTACATGCAGAAACTCGTGCGTGTCTACATGCCAGCCAGACGTCTTCGGTCGGCAGACTCGAACGCACTAGTTGTTCCGAGAACACGCCGCAGAGCCGGTGACTGTACATTTGCTCACGTAGCGGCAGCAGTGTGGAACGCTCTGCCGTCAAGTGTTACTAGCGAAACACTGGAATCATTTAAATATGTCTTGAAGACTCACTTGTTTACTGCAGCGTATATGCAACCCGGACCCTTACCAACACTGTTTTACCATAGCTGATTGATGTTTAACGTTTATTTATTATTTATTTACTTTTTCATGCACATTTTAGTATAATTTGTTGATGTTTACATTACTTTTAGTTTATTTATTAAAATAATAATAATATGATCTGAACTACTTTATTTTATGATATGTCATATCACATTCTTTTTCTACTTCTACTATATTTATTGCCTTAATTACTCTTATTATTAGTTCGTTTTATCTATGATATAACAACTATTGTTTTTTATTCAAATGCATTATTGTTAACATACATTTGTATATTGTTGTAAAGCGCTATGAACAATATTGGATGTGGCGCTTAACAAAATAAAATATTATTATTATTATTATACTGCAACCCGTCATCGCCACTCTAGGTATCTGAGCAACGGCTGAACAATGCAGACATTCGCCAAGTGATTTTAGAAACTGGTATGCAAGCCAATTATACGCGTATTGTATTCTAAGCCGACGCTAAGCCTGCTGTCATATGAAGACCCATGTCCAGGACCGACCTAACCAGGACACCCAAGTGCCCCTGCGTGAACTGTGGGAAAGGGGTAAGGTTCAATAATAAGGCCGTCGCCTGTGTTGGTGCGATAGATGGATACATATACAGTGTGGTGGCATAGGAGAGTGCATCCCTTTGGTAACAAATGTGCATTGGCGGCGGTGGCCAGCGCCGATGTTCTGGACGAATCAATGGTGTCAGATTCTCCATCTGACAACCGACCCTTGCAAGATCCATAGCTGACCTCCATCAACATCACGACCGCGTCATCTGACGCTGACTCCGAACAACTTGAGTGTTTTCTAAGAAAAGAATTACATTTTATTCACCTAAACGCCAGAAGCTTACTGCCTAAACTGGACGAACCCAATGTACTTGCTGCAAAAACAAAGGCAGCAGTGATAGGTGTAAGTGGGATGTAACTTGATTACTCGGTTGAGGACTCAGAGGTCGAACTGCCCGGATATTCAGTCCTCCATCTTGACCGCAACCGGAACGGAGGTGGTGGTGTCTGTCTTTATATCCGAAGCGACCTTGCGTTTAACCAGCGTCAAGATTTACTAACCGACGGCGTGGAGACTGCGCGGGGGGCGGAAGTCCTCCTGCATAAAACGCGTCACAAACTGACAAGGAACTGTTACAGGCCACCGAGACAATGCTGCTTTAACGAACTTTTAGATTATCCTTTAATGAAGGAAACGATTTTAGTGACTGCATTTTGCTTGGATATTTTAATAATCATGTGTTGGTGCCATCTAGAAACAATGGTCTGGATAATGCTCTTTGTAATTTTGAACGAGCATTTGGTTTTAAGCAATTGATTGCAGAACCTACTAGAGTATTTACCATTACTGAATCTGCTATTGGCCTTGTTTTAGTAAGTGATCTAGAAAACATATGCCAGTAAGGTGTTCTCAATGTTGGGATTAGCGACCATTTAATAACTAATTGTATGAGAAAGGTATTCAGAGATCCAGTGAACAAGCATAAGACATTTCAAATTCGTTGCTCTTACACAATCTAGACGACATGACTGGACAGATGTATTAAGTTGTAATAATGTTGATATTGCACGGCACAAATTTAAATAAAAATTCTTATCAGTTATTGATAAACTGGCCCCATGTAAGGAGGTTTGAGTTAAACAAAGAACACAACATTGGATGTCCAGTGAAATACTTAACTTAATCAGGCAAAGTGATAATTTTCTACGTAAATTTTTAAAGTCAAAAGATCAATCGAACTACAAGCTGATTGTCTATCACAGAAATCGGGTCAAATATAAAAAAGAAAAAACTAAATCTCAGTAGTTGCTGTAAAACAAAATCAAAATTGACCAAAAAAGCTGTGGGAAATTCTGAAAGAGGCTGGCCCATCTTCAATATGTAAAACGAAACCTAAGCGTATTAGTCTGAACATTGAAAACGAAGTATGCTTTGATAAACGGAAGGTCGCGGAATATTTTAATGAGTATCTTACTTATATTGCATCATCGCTCTTTGAGAAGCTACCATTATGTTCTGGTCGATATGGTCAAGCTCACCTTGTTGATCATTTTGATCATTATCAATTATTTTATAATTGTTATCATAAACAACATGTTTAAGATAACATTTTTGTAACTGTAGAACAAGTGTCCAAAATATTAAATAGCATAAGCGCTAGTAAGGCAATTTCATTTAGCCACATCCAAGTCTCCAGAGACGCGAATAAAGCGGTTCATTAGTTGTGGTCTTTAAATCCACTTAAAGCACATTAATGTTGCATGTCATGTTTACAGTGGCCATCGAAACAACACTGTGCCTTGTGGATTCGCTGATGAATTATCAAATTATTCGTGTTGACCTGTCACAATTATTAGCATAATTGCTTAGCAATGTGTAGTTTCTTTGTTCTCCGCAAAGGTTCAGGTGAACAGCCGCTACATTATTTAATACTGTATGGTCAATATTTACACGACCGCACCATCTCATTACGAGAACACACCACATGACGCCCCCCGGCAACACACACACACTCACATACACGTACACTCACACCCAAAATGACAGGTTAACACCTACGTATGAACAATGCCTGTCCTGTCAAAATGACAACGTATTCAGGAAAGACAAAAAAAAGAATTATAAACCTTGGTTATCATGGGGGCTAAAAACGCTTGCATAAAGAAGAATAATATGTATTTAGCATTTCTAAAAAAACAGGACAGAATTAACAGAAAGCCGCTACAAAAATAAGTAAAAAAATTATTACGTCTAAAAAAGAAAAACAATTACAGAAAAAACTCGACGACTGTAAAACTAATATAAGAGAAACTTGGAAAACTCTTAAGAAGTAATCATTCAAATTCACTAGCTTTAACATAAGTTGTCGAAAAGGTTACTTCCGCAATGGATGAATACCAAAGCACGATTGGTGACTTTATCGACCTAAAAAAGCCTTTGACACTGTTGACCACAACATACTGCTAAATAAATTGCATTGTTACGGAATAAGGGGTCTGGCTGTGGACTGCATAAAAAGCTACTTAACATAGACAATATGTATGCTATAACAACAGTAACTCAAAATAAACGAACATCAAGTGTGGAGTCCCGCCAAGTTTAATCCTTGGCCCATTATTATTTATTCTGTACATAAATGACACGTGTGAAGCTTCAAAATTGCTTGATATTATTCTGTTTGCATTGAGCAGGTATCATATAGACAATTCGTTGGAGTAATCATTCACGAAAACTGAACATGGTGAGAAGACATAAAATTGGTTGAATCAAAAGTATCAAAAAGCATAGCAGTTTTGTATAAAACTATACCTGTTCTTGATTGTCAATCGTTGCATGATTTAGTTAAATACAAGACTATGATTATACTTTATAAAGCAAACAACCATTCTTTAAATGGTCTTGTTCAAGCAACATTTGAAACAACCACAGCTATACACATACATGATACAAGACAAAGCAAACTGTTCTATGTTAAAAAGACAAACACCACCCTCCGACTGCTGTCACTCACCGTCAAGGGTATAAACACGTGGAACAATTTACTAAATAAATGACAGAGCTTCCAAGTTTAACACAATTTAAAAAAACACTCAAGTTGTCATCACTTTCTACATATTTGTGAATTGTTAATTGAAGATGACGTTTAGTTAAACCCGTGTATTAGTAATACAAGCAATATAGTAACACGTTAATATATGAGATGTGAATATTATTTTGTTTTTAATTCGTGTTGTATTTAATCAGTTTTTTAGTTTGAGAAGGGCATATCAACATATAAGTCTATGACTTCCGCTATGTCCTTTCTGCAGGAGCAGCAGCGCACCATACTGTGCATGTATTATGCTGTTGTTGTTGCTAAATTTACTTTCAATCATTCATTACTAATTTATCTGGATTTGTGTTCGCGTAATGTGTACAATTACCTAATTCAGTATCATATCATTTAACAGCATTAATAACTCCTCAGATATAAAATAACTTGCCGATGTTTGGTGCTAAAAACATATAAACCAACATAATTAATCTACTGATGTTTATACAGCACTAATATCTTTAATTAGTTATTATTATATTAAACATTTTTTATTTTTATTATTTAAATATTAGTCTTATGTAAAACGATATGAATGTTCTGGATATTGCGTTATGTAAACTAAATATTATTATTATAAAACATGTGGCGTGTAAGTGGACACTTCAAATGACAATGAATCATTAATTACGTCGCTAAATGAAGTGTCATCTAGTAGTGTTGACTGGTTCTCAGCACGGTCGCTGTGGCTGTTCATTCTGCTAATATACTCGGGTCAGTGCGTACGCGATTTCAGATAACTGTTGGACAGTAACTGCTTTACATATTACAAGCATTTTGTTCAAATTCTCCGACACATCGAACAGTGGAAAAGGTAAGACTTTTATGTGCATTTGTATCATAATAATTTATATAGTATATATTGCGTAAAGGTTGGGTGCATATGTGGATCCGCGTTGTTGAAAACAGCCAGCGAAATTAAAGATAAGAATATAGTCTTCTTCTTCGATTGGCGATGACGAGAAGTTTTAAAGCGTCGAACTTTCAATATTATAATGACACGCTTTCGACTCATGTTGCTGGTATATTGCAGGTTGGGCTATATCGTTCACTCCATGTTGCTTCAGTTTCGTCGACAGGCTTTAGTCAATTAACTTTCACAAAAATAAGGTGATAGTACTTGGCCAAATGAAGCTTGCCATTGTGGCGCATGATTCAATCAGCCGTCACATAAATAAGCGTAAAACAAAACTTAATCAGTGGCTCACGGTTTTGTATGATTACAAATTAATAATATTATTTAATATTTTAATGGGAGGGCTTTTGACCGGAATGGCGTTCCGGCATTTTAGTATTATTTTAAACGCATATTTTTAACGCATATTGTATGTTGAAAGTAATATTAATTGTATGTCTAATAAAATATATATTTACATTGTGCATCTGTCTTTTTGTGACCCACAATTGAGGAATACCAAGTGGAGTCTAGATCGTTCTAGTGTCCTTCAAACCAAAGAGCGTTCCGGTGATGAATAAATATCGAACATATTCGTGCAGCGGCAATTCGGCAAGCATACCTAGCCGACTGATCAATAAAGGTGCATGATCTCTAGAGATACGTATCCTAAACCGTAAAATGTAACAAAACACAAGGTGCGGCGTCAGGTGAACAGCTGCTTCATTATTAAATACTGTATGGTCACGATTTACACGACCGCACCATCTAATTACGAGAACACATCAAATGACGCTCCCCGGAAACACGCACATAAACGCGCTCGCGCAACACACACACACATACACGTACACTCACACAAACACACACACATAAACACACTCACTCACACACCCACACTCACACACACACACACACACACACACACACACATACACACACACACACACACACACACACACACACACACACACACGCACAAACAAACACACACACCCATGACAAACACACCACAAACACACACAGACACACGAACACACACACACACACACACACGCACGCACACACACACTGACACCTAGGGTGTGATACTGGATTGTAATAATATCACAATAATATAAATTAGCCGAACACGGTTAAATCAAACATAAACATAAAATATGTACGCATTACTATGTGTTATTTATACAAATCATAACACTATTTTAAGTCCACAGTCCATCCGTATTGTCGCAGCACACTCATCACACCGCTTGACTCACTTCCTCGTACGTCCGCACTGCATCTACCCGCGAGGTTCTGCCGCTCAGCGACGCTCTCGTCAGCTGACGTGCCGCATCGTTGAAGCTTCGCTTGTCTCGCGCCAGCCCGGTCGCCTTTCCACGCGTGTGACGCTCCAGTGCGTGTTCACTCGAGCAGAGTTTACTCCAGCGCAGCCCGGGCAGCTATGCATTTAAAACAATATTACAAAATAGTGTACCGAACTGATATACATACATAAAGCTGAGCCACATGTGATATATGTTCACTCGACAACGATTCACAATTACTCTTTGCAATCAATAAACGTATTCCGGCAATAACACGTAATAGTCATTATTCATGTTAATTCGTCTGCATAATCACAATATTATTATCATTATAAGTACATAGACACAATATTATTATAATTATAGGTCTACTCACGGGTTAAATACCTCAACTCATGTCCCCTGACATCGACCGGCAAGCTTATGTTCCTGTCGCATGCCCAGCGTCGAGTGACATTCCACTACACACGTTCGGCTGTTCCTTTCTGTTCGCCGCACTATATTGCGCAACATAGCGTGCACATATAAATCGCCACACACACGCACACGCGCACACGCACACACGGACACTCGCACACACGCACTCACGCGCGCGCACACACGCACACACACACACTCATACAGTGCAGCAGATGCTACAAGGACTGTCACTCACGGAACAGCCTCTACTGCGACAACTGACGCTGCTCTATCAACTGATCATTGACACATATTAGTGATATATTTGAATGTCGTTCCAATGTAGGGGGACGGCATACAAAACGAGCCCTCTGTCCAACACGGGTCCCTAGCCGTTTGGCGTCATTGTACTACATACAGCTAAATGTGTGAGCTCAAAAAGACTGCCTTGCTCACTTTTCTTAAAATGTTAGCACTATTTTCAAAATGTCATATTCCCGTTTTGTTTACTTAAAAACAACGTAAATTGAGGTAAGCATAAGGGAAAAGTATATGCTCCGATATATATATGTATTAGATTTCAAAACATGGAGAGTTTATATTGAAAATTATATTCAACCCGAAGTCGTGAAGTGCGCACAAAACGGGCCCCTTAGTTGTTCGCTATGCTAACAGGGGTCCGCTATCGTCGATATAGTACTTGGGCAAATAAAGCTCGCCATTGTGTCGTATGATTCAATAAATTGATGTCATAAATCGAGAGACGTCTAATTGATGCCAAAAGAACAAACTACATTGTCATCACATAAATAAGCATCAAATAAAAAAGTGATTTATTATTTCAATTGTATCATACACCTAAATGAAACCCTGTTATATATAGAAACTGCACCATATAGAGCCATGATGTTGATATCAAAATATAGGTTTTCAGAAGTGAAGCGGTAATTTAAAATATATTAATTTCTTCAAATATTAGCAATTTTTAAAGATGGCGCCCGTCAAAGCTTATTACCCTTCAAGTACTGAGATCTTCAAGAGTATCCTGCTAAAAGTGATATTTCACTATTCTGCAGCTTGTAACGTTATTGTGGGCTAAAACAATATATAAATAAATAAAATAAAATAAAAACATGCAGTCCATTATTAAAACAAAACGGGCATATATAATGTCAATGACTCAATGACTTGGAGAGCGACTGTTTGGAATATATATGCAGTAGATGCTTTCAACTGCTTCCTGTGTGAGTTCCACATGGGATAGAGCGTACATAGAACGAGTGCTGGTAGGTCGTGCAGGAGACTGGCAGTGTTCGTAGTTTGTGCTCGTCTTTTTGTCTGGCGCGGTTATCTGCTGAGGCAATAACGGTAGGGAACCTGATGCGCACTAGTCTGTGGTGAATTTTAAAGAACATAGTGGCATCTTTTAACCGACGTCATGTGTATAAAGTGTTCCACTTTAAGGTAAGCGCACATATTCTTTACGCTTGAGGTGCTGCGGTAATCGCCAGTGACAAAACGAGCTGCGGAATGCTGCACATGCTCTATCGTCTCAATAACAGTCTTGGTGTAGGGTGCCCAGGCACAAGTAGCATACTCAAGCGTTGTTCGGACGGGTACCTCGTATGTTGTTTTCTTCACTTCACTTGGCGCCGCATGCAGTGTTCTTTTGACTAAGCAACGTGTTTTTCTGGCTTTGTTCTGCACTTTATTGGTGTGTGTCTGCCAGGATACATTTGTGTCGACGGTAACATCCATGTAGTTATGATGATCAGTCCGTGGGATATGTTGGTTCTCCGTGTAGTAATCATAAATCGATGGCTTCCTCTTGGTGGTAAATGAGAGGGTGGCGCACTTTGATACATTCAAGGCCATCTGCCATATCTTTGCCCAGTACACCATATTGTTCTGGTCGGAATCCAGTGTCAAGTGGTCAGTTGGAGTGTGTATTTGACGATAAACAAAACTGTCATCAGCAAACATGCGTATGTGTGAGTCCACTAATTCTGCGATGGTGTTAGTGTACAGCAATAACAACATTGGCCATAACACTGTTCCTTTTGGGACTCCAGAGAGGACGTCAGCTGACCGCGATGCCTGTCCATTGACAACAACTTACTGAATGCGAAAACTGAGAAATGCACTGATCCAGGAATTTGATTTTCCACTGATCCCATAGTACTGGATTCTATGGAGAATTTTATTGTGTGACATGCATTTCTCAGTTTTCGCATTCAGTAAGTTGTTGTCAATGGACAGGCATCGCGGTCAGCTGACGTCCTCTCTGGAGTCCCAAAAGGAACAGTGTTATGGCCAATGTTGTTATTGCTGTACACTAACACCATCGCAGAATTAGTGGACTCACACATACGCATGTTTGCTGATGACAGTTTTGTTTATCGTCAAATACACACTCCAACTGACCACTTGACACTGGATTCCGACCAGAACAATATGGTGTACTGGGCAAAGATATGGCAGATGGCCTTGAATGTATCAAAGTGCGCCACCCTCTCATTTACCACCAAGAGGAAGCCATCGATTTATGATTACTACACGGAGAACCAACATATCCCACGGACTGATCATCATAACTACATGGATGTTACCGTCGACACAAATGTATCCTGGCAGACACACACCAATAAAGTGCAGAACAAAGCCAGAAAAACACGTTGCTTAGTCAAAAGAACACTGCATGCGGCGCCAAGTGAAGTGAAGAAAACAACATACGAGGTACCCGTCCGAACAACGCTTGAGTATGCTACTTGTGCCTGGGCACCCTACACCAAGACTGTTATTGAGACGATAGAGCATGTGCAGCATTCCGCAGCTCGTTTTGTCACTGGCGATTACCGCAGCACCTCAAGCGTAAAGAATATGTGCGCTTACCTTAAAGTGGAACACTTTATACACATGACGTCGGTTAAAAGATGCCACTATGTTCTTTAAAATTCACCACAGACTAGTGCGCATCAGGTTCCCTACCGTTATTGCCTCAGCAGATAACCGCGCCAGACAAAAAGACGAGCACAAACTACGAACACTGCCAGTCTCCTGCACGACCTACCAGCACTCGTTCTATGTACGCTCTATCCCATGTATATATATATATATATGATGTATAGTTTAACGATAGTTTGTACCGTATTTAATCAAACTTAAGTGGTTTGCTATACTTAGAGTGCATTCGCTTTTTAGGAACGATATAATGGGTATTACACTGGTAGTGTAGTCATGACGGAACATTCAGCAAATAAATCCTATATTGCCTATGGCATCCTTTAATTTTTTTGCGGTCGTCTATATGTCAGACAATTAGTTAAATTGTGATTGAGCTGTTTTAATGTATATGGAATGTAATATGTTGTAATATAGATATGCTCTCATTCAATTATACAAGTACTTAGTTTGTACTGTACTGTTATTATTTCAACAGACGCGTGTTCTTCACAACTTCATATGGCGTACACAAAGTCAACATGGATGGAAGTGGCTACGAGAAGATTGTGACGACAGGCACACGCTGGATCCACGGCGTGGCCATTCATCACAATAGCCAGCAGGTGTGCTGGTCCCATGCCAGTGAGTAGCTGTAAACTATATATTCTTCCTCTTGATCCCTCGCTACGTGCTTCCACGCTAGTGGTAAATAGCGTCATTTGTGACCGCAAATGCGTCGAAAGATGAAAGATGAAAGGAATTTTGTCATTTGCTAACGGTGCATGCGTCGACATTTCTGCCAAAGAAAAATATGTTTAACTAATTAAGTAATTAAATAATTAACTAGTTAATTAGCTAACTATTTAAACCAGTTTTTGCTGATCTAAGCAATTTGTATTGTCTTGTAGGGGTGGTGGGTCGTCTCTCTATATACAATACAATACAATAACTTTATTTTCTGTTGGGTTACAGAAAATTTCATTTAGGCTTGTTCACATAAAATCTTACATACGTATGTATACAAGGTTAAGATAAGTACTAAGAGCGAGGTTATCACATAATATTCATATAACATGCACAATATCATATAGTGATAGATCATATGCACATAGATAAGTAAACCACAATAGATAAGTAAATAAGTAAACAGGTAAACAAGTAAACCACAAGTAAACCACAAGTAAACCACAGGAGGAGAATGTCTATCATACAAATAGTACTGTAAACAATCAGGCTAATACAGGGGTCAGAGTAAATACATTATAAAATGGTAAACGTTATAAAATGGTAAGCATACTATCACAGATTGTAATTATTCAATTAAACACATATATATTGCAATAGATTATTATGAAGTCATAGTCATACCTAAAATTGCTAAGATTCATTTACACATGCACTCTTTGATCATGAGCATTCAGTCCTTAAGTTAAATAATAATCCAAATAAAAGAAGAATGGCGTTACCATGACTAGACATCTGGCGCCGGCATTACAAGTTAAAAACAAAAACAAAACTGTGGAGCCTCGTCATATACACTGCAGGACACTAAGACACAAACAGCACAATATAATTACATAAAAAACTAAATGCAATCAAAATACTGCTACATAATACATTCACTTACAGTTGAGAATGGACACTGCAATTGGTATAACAGATTTTTAAAGATATTCTTCCGAGCAAGGGGCATCTTATATCGTCGGCCTGACGGAAGCTGCTGGAACTGACCAAAACGAGGATGGATGGGGTCGCAAATAATAGTAGTAGCTTTCCTTCTGACAGCGCCATTGTATAAGTCTTCCAGCGAGTACTGCCCTGACCCAATAATTTGTCCTGCAACTTTGACAATGCGTGACAGCCTACCTTTGTCTTTCATGTTCAGATTACCAAACCATACAACACCATTGAAGGTCAGAACACTCTCTATTAAACTCCTATACGCCATTTCCAAGATTTCTTGGCTCACATCAAAAGATCTCAATTTCCTTAGAAGGTAGAGGCGCTGGTTTGCCTTTTTTACAATGTAATCAGTGTTATCAGTGAAAGACAGCTTGTTGTCATAAAAAGGGCCAAGATATTTAAAATTGGACACAACTTCAACAGTTTCATTACTAATCTTGGCAGGAGCAAAACATCAGAGACTTTCCTGTTGTCGATCACAAGTTCTTTCGTTTTGCCAATGTTAAGGTGAAGAAAGCTGTCAGCGCACCATTTCTCCAAAACAGAGATTTGTGAAAAATATTCTGCCAGGGAATCTTCTTTTTTCAGGAGGCCAACTAAGGCAAATTTAAGTTAGAGGAGGTCTGACACCTTATGTGATCTGTGTATATTGAAAAAAGTGTCGGCGAGAGGACACAGTCCTGGGGTGCGCCGGAATTTACAATAATCTCATCCGACATACAACCCTGAATACTAACACGCTGTGGACAGTCTTTCAAAACATAATTCACACAAAGAACAATATTTGGGCTTACATCAAGATCAATCAAGCGCTTCAGAAGAACGTAAGGTTCAATGGTATTAAACGCACTCGAAAAATCTATGAACATCACTCTGATGTAGGCTTTGGTGTCTTCAAGATGATGTGAAATCAGATTAAACAACAAGAGAGAAGCATCTTCAACACCCCTACGAGCTTTATAAGCAAACTGGAGAGGATCAAGATGTGCAGACACATCAGACAGTAAACGACTGAGTACAATCTTCTCCATGCATTTAGCTAAGGTGGAGGTAAGTGCTACTAGACGAAAGTCACTTAACTGGCTGGCGCTAGGTTTCTTTGGTACAGGGATAATTATAGAGGTTTTCCATGCCAAGGGTACAGTGTGAGAGTCTAACAGAGCCTGGAATATGGTAGTGAAAATCCTCCCAAGCTGAGCCGCACACGTCTTTAAGACTTTGTTTTTCACTCCATCAGGGCCTGAAGCTTTGTGTGCGTTCAATCTGGAGAAAGTGTTCACTACCTCATCCTCAGAGAGTTCAATGTGTTCTGGTACAACAGTCTGGCACAGAGATGTACATTGACCACGAAAATCATTACCATCAAACCGAGCATAAAAACGATTAAATTCATTTGCTGCAGTAACAGGGTCACCAGTATGGTACACAGGCTGCTTGATTTGTTGCTTACCCATCATAGTTTTGAGTCCATTCCATGCCTCCCTAGCATTACCAGTCCGAAATTATTTTCCCTCAACTTTGTTCTTGAATTCAAGTTTAGCAATCCTAGCAAGCCTTCTAAATTCATTTTCTTTCTCACGATATTCATCTTTCTTTCCCTGCAGAAAGGCAAGTTTCTTTTGATTCAGGTGCACTTTAAGGTCCTTCGTTATCCAGGGCTTGTTGTTCGTGTCCGCAAGTTCAGAGGGGTCAGAGCAGCTGTCCGCAAAAACATCCCACTTTGTTGCTTCAAAACAACCACGTAATTCCTCCATGCTTTCAGGTGTCCAGAGTTGAGGTTTTTTGGCTTCAACTTTTGTCTGTACTTCGGCAGCATATACACAACGTTGTGATCAGAGCGGCCAAGTGGTGGCCTACACACAGAATTGTAAGCCTTCTCTATATTTCCAAAGCACAAGTCAATAGTCCGATTGAGACGGGTGGGGCACAACACATACTGCTGGAGGGTTGGAAGATGAGAAGCAAGATCACACTGGTTACAATCTCCTGCGATAAAAACTGGTTGATCTGCACACCGGCCTGCAGCATCGTTGTAGCTATCTGCAATTCTCTCGGCGGCAGCTTTGAAGTCAGGGCCTGGTACATAGACGAGAATGACAGTCAGCTAGCCGAATTCACGAGATAAATAATGAGGACGGAATGACATGTGCAGCAGTTCATAATCTCGAGTACACACTCGCTCCCGCACATGGGACTTGTCACTGACATACATGCAGACACCCCCACCCACCCTCTTCTGGGCCTTGCTGCTGTCTCTGTCCGCTCGAATCATAGTGTAGCCAGGAAGAGAAACACAATTTTCATCAACGTTCTCATTTAGCCGGGTTTCCGTAAAACACATCAGGTTACAGCGACGAAAGTCACCATCAAACTGGGTCAAAGCCAAAAGTTCGCCCATCTTGTTCTGTAGCGATCTTATATTTGAGAGAGTGATGGTGGGGAGGGGGTGTCTACTACCACGCCTTTTCAGTCTTTCTCTCACACCTCCTCTAGAACTTCTCTTCTTCTTCTTCTTCTTCTTCCTACTGTCGTTCCTAACGGTCTCAGTAAATTCAATAAGAGGCAGTTTCAGGTCGGGTGTAGTGGTATGCCGAAGTGTAAACAAAAACTCGCAAGAGCACCTGATCAAAATGGCGGAAGATCCCGGGCCGTGATCACCAGCGACGAAAATCGCTGGCACAAAGTCAGAAATGAGGTACCACATGATGTTAAACAGCAGACACTTTCCTCCCATGGCTATACACGTGCATGCACAGTTCTTCGAGAGAAAAAAACACCCACAACCACCACAACAGTACAAAAACGACGACACACGTGAACAAGCCTAGGGTCGCTACAGAGTGGCGTCCCCTATAGAGCGTCATTGTTTAACGTTCTGAGACAAGTGATGGAGAAACGTCTATGCGAGTTGATGGGAAAGTGGGATAGAGATGGAGATATGGAAATATATATACAGTGTGGTGCGTCAGCTTCTTTCCTGTCGAACTTTTACCCGTGCCGAGTCGAAGCGTAAGGTAGGGTGATTAAGTCGGAACTTACTGATGACAACATTTACAACCTCGAAAGAGTTGAGAGAGGGCTTGCTGGCTACTGGAAACGTCGAACTGGTGGATTGGGTGCCGTCGAATGAAGTTTTTTGGAGTTTGCTACGGTGGTAAAAATAGGTCGAAACATGCTCGGAAAGTTATTGATGGAGGTGCGGTATAAATCCAGAAGATAAAACGGGGTTAGGTACCTCGGGCGCGTCAGTCGCCGATATGGACACGTCGTTAAATCATCCATTTATGTGTATTGTAGCCGATCCTACGGGGTTGATAAAACAAGTTTCGTCACCCGCCTCTTGAGTTTCGCTTCGTATATGATCATGCCTCCACCCGAGAAGCTCCCGTTGTGCTACTGTATTGGGAAACCGCGTACGCCTCTATGCCTAACGTAGAGTTCGTTTCGGTTTACCGGACCCGGGGATCTTTGACGCTAGAACGAGGATTCTCGTTGTCTTCGACAACATGATGGCGGAAACACAGTCTGGTCACGAACTTATTCACTAAAAAAGTCATCACTGCTGCAGGTCCGTCCTACAGACTTGTTTCCAAAAGCGAGGACCTACCGCACCATCAGCGTGAACGCATAGTACATGGTGTTGTTCAAGAGTCCAAGAGACGCAGGTCAAGTAGGTCACCTAGCGAGACATATGTATCTGGGTCGTATCTTGGTGAAATACATCCAAGTCCCGTTCAAAAACGCAACGTCATCAGCCTACGATTACCTTCTGGTCGACCTGAAAGAGGAGACGCCAAAAATAGGGCGCCTGCGCACGAACATCTTCCCCGACGACGCCGATCAGTATGTCTAAGTGCCGAGAATAGAGAGTGTCTGCAAGCATTCCGATCTCTATTCCCTTCCCTATCCTTAACGCGCTCCGCAATCGGTGTCGATTGTTGGAGATAGGTAACCGTCAGGAGTGTCTGCATCACGGCGTTTCACTCGCCAACGTATCGTACATTTATGCCTTTTTCAGCTGGGTAGGTGGTCCTAATCACAAGCTCAAATGGACAGACCATAATGCTAAATCATTTTGGAATTAAGCACAAAAGCACATCACAGCGAAGATAGGATGCGGGGTTTTTAACGCCTTTACAAGATTTTGATTTGCCTGTTTATATTCGTAAGTACTTCACCCAAGACAATTTGTCTAACAGTTTATTTGCAACAATATAACGGAATATGTGTTAGAGATTTAGCTCACAGATATCTTACGGAAGAATTTGATTTTTTTTAGTGAAAACAACAAAAAAAGATTGCAAGCACGATTGCCCCTACCGTTATGTATTCCATAATGAGACAGGTCTTAAAACATAATTCTTTCTGATGCATTAAACACAACTGCAATTAAAACGAGGCGGTTAATCAGTCAAAAACAGTTGTATGTACAATGCTGTAATATTGTTTACTTTGATTCATCCATAATATGAACGTAATGGATAGAGATTGCGCTTACCGATCACCCCTGCCGGTTACGTATTTACCTATCCGATCGACATTTAACCGATCGCATAAACACAACAAGTGACGACGTAGTACGTACAGTGCGTTAGGGATAGGGAAGGGAATCGAGTTCGGTATGCTTACAGACACTCTAGTATAAAAGCCGACACGCGTCGTCGTAGACGTCATTTGTTAGTGCGCGTGAAGAGACAATACGTGCAGAGGCGATGTCAGAGCGCGAGAAGAGACATATCTTGTGTCTGAGGAAGATGGCTTTGGTAGACCTCCGTTTGGTAGAGAATCTCCTACTGTTGCTCGCACCGACTACGACCGCGGCCCGTGTGATGACTCGTCTGGACGCCGACACGAAGACCGATCTCGAGCGTACGGGCTTGTTCGAACGGGAAAAGGTTGTTGTTGTACAGTCAGCTGTTGCAACAATGCAAAACCTTGGAGGAGAAATGGGTGTAGCAACCGGTACGAGTATCTATGGTGAAAAAGGCGGCAACATACGAAGCTCCACAACCACCACTACTGGCGATCTTGAGCGGCATAGCGAGTGAAATGATGGAAAGCGCGCTAAAAAGTATGAAAAGAAAAGCCCGCCACCTGTTAGAGAAATTGAAGACGGCCCGTTGACCCGGTGGAACGAACGGGGGAGTTCGTGTACGATGGTGTACCTATCGCGGGAAGTAACACTCGTCGGCAACGTCTATCGCCGACGCACATGCAGCAGCAAAGACCCATTATCCGAGAAAATGCGAAGCCGCCTCGTCGAGCTCACTTTCTCTGTCGTCGGTGGCGGGACTAGTAAAGGGAGGTAAACCGTTTGCCGGGTTTATAGGGCGTTGTAAAGAGGGGTCGACCAGTAGTCGTTGTAGCAGCAGTCGGGATGTTTTTGTACGTTATTATAAAAAAAATTAGGCGGTTATCCCCCTGTTCCCGGTGCAAAGGAGGTCTCGTCGAACGCAACGACACGCCATGGGTGGACAACGCAACCTAATAAGCTGCGTCTACTTCGACCCGAAACACGTTGGGAGTTACAGTAACGTCGACGCCTTGCACCGAGCGACCCTAGTACTGAAACTAGCCATCAAGTAGTGGTTGTTGGAGCACGATACCTGTACCCTTCACATACCGGTGAAACTCCGTTTCAAGCGGCGCTGCGTCGTCATAGTCGGTCGACACCAGCAGTGGCAGACCGATCTCGTCGACGTAGGTAGCCTGAAAAAACACAACGAAGGGACGACTTTCCTTTTGACGGTCATCGACGTCTTTTCGAAGTGGTCGTGGTGCGTTCCGTTAAAGAATAAATCCGGTCTGGCTCTCCTGACGGTGTTTGAGGGTTTCCTGCATGCGCCGCCGACTGCACTACAGACCGAAAAGTGTATGGAGTCTCTCAACCGCCCATTTCCAAAGCTCTTGAAAGAGCGCGGTATCCAGCACTTCGTCAGCCACAGCGAGGAGACCAAAGCGTGTATCGTTGAACGTGTTAACGTCGCACTGAAGACTCACATGTAGCGGTACTTCACGAGACACCAGACATTGAGATACATTGAATCTTTGCCAGGGTTCTTGCGGTCGTACAAAAACACCTACCATCGAACCATCGGTATCGCTCACATGAGTGTCAACGCCTCAAACCAGGGGACCGTATAGCACCGGTTATACGGCTTTAGCGGCGGATGAGCAAACCAAAACTACGAGTGGGAGATCGCGTGCGCATCAGCAAGGCGAAGAGGCGGCTCAAGAAATGGTACATGGCGAGCTGGAATGAAGACCTCTTCACCATCGGAGAAGTGCACCCGTCCGACCCGCCCGTTTACCTGTTGATAGACGACACCGAAACGACACTAGACGGCACCTTCTACGAAGAAGAACTACAAAAAGTATCCGTCTCGAAGGGTAAACGTTATCGCGTGGAGGCGGTTCTACAACGTCGCAAAATGGGCAAGAGGAGGGCGGAGATGCTAGTGAAATGGTGCAGCTACCCGTCCTACTTCAACAGCTGGATCGATGCCAAAGCGATCGTGGCTTACAAAGGGAAGTCTCGTCGACTCTTGATCATCAGTTGGTATATAGTGGAGGTGGACGAGGACTTGAGCAGCGATTTCGGGAGCACCGGGTCGCGTCGCTGACTTCTCTGCGGTAACGAGTGCCAACGAGTGCCCCGAAGCCGAAATCTTCTTCCTGTGCCTGGTCGTTTTCCTGAACACGGTCACTGTGGTCAGTATCTGCAGTCTGACGCGGGGTGGAGGATACTCAAACCTGTGGACGGCGCTGTTGAATAGCTGTTTCGGCTACCTGCTGCCTAACCCGTCTACGAAACAAAATGGCATCGTCTCACGTTTACCTGATGTTGGCTAGCAACTTTTCTATGAAAATGCACCCCAACAACACGCTGACCCACTGACGCTACCGCAACGCGTCCATCTGTTGGGTCAGTTGGTGTGCGGCCTGGTGGAGGACGGGACAACGTGAGAAAAGAGGACACCATCTTGTAACTCAACGGGTTGAACAGTAAGGGTGTTTACCACGTGGGTTGCATCCCGCACGGTTATTACTACTCTCTGGACACTTTGATGTACAGTGCTGGCGAGCCTGGGAACCGCCGAGGTCCAGGCAAAACTGAGCTACAGCTAAATCTCTAACCGGATGACGTTGCACATGACACCGGACGTCGAGATTAACATACCTTTTCAGAGCGCCATACTGGGTTTCCACTCGCCCATCATCACCACTCCCAAAACAAAAGACGAGTACGAACACCAGAGTCTAGAAAGAGACCACTTATGTCTTAAGCCGTCGGCCACCTTACACAACCGCGTCAGTGAGTAAACCTTCGAGCAAGAGGCCAAATTCCACGATTGATATGCATCAAGAACTCGACACCATATGTATCTACACGAACGTTATGGAATTACGCATTTGATCGTCTCACTCCGTTCCGGTCTACAGCTCAAACGGTGCCAGAATTGGTCGCAAAATTTCGATCGAGTTCAATACATACGTCTGTTGTGAAAAGTGTTCGGCATGTTCGAGATCGATACAAGGGACGACCTCGGTCAACTGGTGCCATTCGAGCAGGGGAAACTCGTAGTGATCTTCACCTCAGATGTTGTAAACCGAATCTATTTTGATGTCGAGAGCCGGCAGCGTTGTGTACTAGAACTACTACACCCTGTATTCGTCGGCACTAGAATACAGCAAGGTCACGGTTTGGGAAAACTCTGTTAGGGAAGTTGTTTCGAAACGCCATGCCTTTGATCAAGAGAGGGGACTTGGCTCTAGGAAAACATGCTCCGAACACGGCCATGCTCGTGGCAAAATATGTCCCGTCTGGTCAGAATCTGAAACAGGCGGTCAAAAGACGCCCGACAGAAGCGGGTGCCGACCACGTGAACGGTCTGCTGAAAACGCCGGGGTTATATAACGGCCAGTCGGAGCGTCGACGGTCGGTACGTCGTAAAGAACGGGCGCCTAGCGACATATTCTCTCGAATGGCTTCCGTGCGTCGGCAGTCGTGCGAGGGGTCAAAGAGCGAACTGGACCTGTTCAGCGTACCGACGACCCAGACGACAATCTAGAGCGTGCAGCGAGCTGACCACCAACCGCTGACGTCTCTCGATGCAGGGATCCTACCCAATTACTCATACCGGGATCGGGAGACGAATATCTGGACTTGTCGAGTTCTAGACTGTACGTGAAAGCCAAAGTGTTGAAAGTGGACGGCGCGGACCTCGAAGATACCAGCCCCGTGGGACCTGTCAACAACTGCTTCACTCGCTGTTCAGTGAAGTCGCGAGTGAAGTCGCGTGTCGATGAACGGCACGCTCGTGACCACCTCGACCAACACGTATCCGTACCAAATCTCCACCGAGACGTTGTTGAGCCACGACGCAAATACCGGTCTGGGAGGATAAGGAAGACTATCAGCATCGGCACGCATACATCACAAAGAATGGCGAAGTGGAGCTGCTAGGGCGCGTGCACGCGGACATGTTCATGCCAGACCGGTTCCTGCTGAACGGCGTCGACCTAATACTCCGTCTGGTACGAAGCAAGGATGCGTTCGCGCTCATGGCGAGCGGTGCCAACCCGGTCTTCAAAATCTTGCAGGTGAGAAAGGCCAAGGTGAACCCGGGCGTACAGCTAGGACACGTGAAGGCGTTGACGAAGGGGACATCCATGTACACGTTACGTCGAGTAAAATGTTGTCAATCCCACAGGGGAACATGTTTCACACTCATGAGAACGTTGACAACGACGCCTACAACGGGACCTACACTAAAAACCCATTCAACGCGAAGCACAATGACATAAGCTTCCTTGCCCTCTACGTGGACGGACATCAGGTACCGTGCAAGCCGCTGCAGCCAAAGTTCGCCCAGAGGTCTTACGTCAGAAGATACCTGAACTTGTTCCCGTCGACCGGCAAGGCGTAAGACAATAAAGTCAACACGATAGCATTTTGGTGCCGGCTACACCTTGCTCGGTTTGGACCTGTCTACAGATTGTTCGATAGTGTCCACTTCAACGTCGTGCGCAAGGACAACCTGCGACTGGAGGTACACTTCCCCACGGCACTATCACGGACAGTGAACGTTGTCGTGTACGGCAAATTCGTGACTGTGCTGGACATCGACATGAACCGCAAGGTCGTGTAGGACCACAGAAGATTGACTAGTTCCAGCTCGTACTACCTAAAGATACCCAGAAAAGGTAAAGGTACCCAGAAGGATCATCGCTTACCCGACGGCGTTGGACAGAGACGAACAGGACGACCATTGGATGGCCGTATTCGTAAGTGCGACTCGTCACGGCGAGTTCTTCGACTTGTACGGAATGCTAATGCGACACGCTGCCTTCCGCTCCTTCCAGCGACGTGACTGCAAGGACTGTACGTACAAAAACCAGACACTGCATAGCGGGGTGTCTAAAGTATGCGGGCAATATTCAATCGCTACCGCATTGAATGTGTCGCCATGTAGTAATAAAAAACAACGAAAACGCACTTTTGTGCTTGTTCACTTTTTATATTAGAAAAACCTGCAGCACACACACACACACACACACACACACACACACAACGGTCACTCCTTACATGATTGTCCCTTCTTACAAGAGTATCTTGCTGACCCCGTCGTCGAGCACACGACGCTTGGCGTAAAATTAGGGCAGTGCAGCAAGTACATCAGCACGCAAATCCTTCATTTCAAAACTGCTGTTCCACCCAAGAATGCTCTGCCGACCAGTCAGCAAGGCGAGGAAGGTGTCCTTGTACACGTCGCAAACCCTCCAACACGGCGTCGGCGACTAACAGAAAGACTGCAGTAGCCTCTTCATCAGCACCGTTGGCACCACTGTCAGCAGCGGTGGCGGCGGCGTCGAAGACAGTTCGAGTTCGCCGACGTTTTGGTCTTTCGCTGCCTCAACTGTTCGTCCTGAGGTATCTTAGCAAACCACCCAAGCGGCTGGAAGTACGACCGCACTTCTGGCAATCGCAAAGGACCCGCATCTTCGGTTCCGACGTCACCGCTACTGGAGCTGTATCTAGACACAGTCGACATCTCTTAGCGTGTTTCTCCAATCGAGCGCGTCTATCAAAGGAACGACCGCACGTCGCACCGAATAGAGCACTTGATGTTGGTGACGACATAACCCAGATGCGCCCGCCACCAGCCTTCCGTTTGTACGATTCTCCCGCGACGACGACGTCCAGTCGTAGTAACTTCAGCGGGTCGACATATGTGGAGGCCGCAGAGTCGCCTCGAGTTGGCAGTGTCGTTAGCCGAAAAGTGCAATATCTTCGATTTTACTGCAGCTATGGATAAATTTCTGCCTATTAAAGTAATTAAATTTAACAAATATTAATACAAGAAAACACCTTGGATTACAAAGGGCATTATTATGTCACTAAAGATTAGAAACAAATTGTATTCGAGAATGAAATAGACTCCCGTGAATACAGAGCATTATCATCAACGTAAAACTTAAAAACTGACTTGCATACGTATAATAACATTCTTAAAAGTAATATTAGATTAACCAAGCAAATGCATTATCAATCCAGTTTTGAAAAGCATAAGCATGATGTTAAAAAGACATGGTGTTTAATTAAAGAAATGTACATGTATGTCGACGACATCGAATTTTACAGAAGAAAAACAATACAAATAGTATCCTTAATTATATATAATGCTCACATAGGTCATATTTTAAAAAGACTTTAGTTGCTAAAATTGGATGACATTTATAAAATCCAACAATTAAAATGTTACTATAAATTAATTAAGAATCTGTTACCCTACTACTTCAAAGTTTTCCAAACATTCATCAGCATTGCCCACATAAAAGAAATAATCTGTATATGTCCAGATTCAAACATGAATTTGCCATACACCAAGTATTATTATTAATAACATTTTAATCCACAGTCTATATGTTTTTTTAACATACATAGAAAATATTTTATTTTAAATTAGGAATACAGTTGTCGTATTCATAGTTGCTTTATTTTTAATTCGTAATACGTATTGAAATGTATGCCTAAGTATCCGCATGTACATCAATGTGTACACGAGTACATATAATCAGTCCTTGCATGTATGTATGTATGTTGATACATTGAGTAATTACCAACTTAAACAAGTCATATGTTATTCTGATTTGTGTGATGTCAATTTTGTTGTTGTTTTTATTGATGGGGGGCTCCTGTATTAACAATTTTATACATCTTTATGGAAGTCTCCCGACCTTATCTATAACTTACGTTGTTACTTTTATATGTATCGTATTTATAGGTCAAATAAATTGATTCTGAGTTCTGAGTTCTGAGGAAGGGGACAGCACTGTATGTACCGAATACCTGGTGTGTCGGGCGCCAAAACGGGACAGTATTCTATGTGTCGAGTGCCCAATGTGTCGGAGTCTCGAATGCTTGGTGTGTCGGGCGCCTGAAGGGGACATCAATTTATCCGGCAACTCAAGCGCCTGTTGGTGGCAGCTATGTTGCCGAAGACGCTCCGTCTCCATCGGCGACGATATCCAGTCGTAATAACTACAGTAGGGATAAACACCGCTTATGTGGGCGTCTCTTGTGGGGGCAGCAGCGTCGTGCGCCTGGTCAGGCACCAGAAGGGAGAGCACTGTATCACCTCGACTGGCAAAATAAATACAGGAATCGTACGTACGGTCTTCGTGTGTACCCTTTGGCATGTTGACACCCTTGCTTAGTAAGTGGGAGAGAAGCTAAGAGATACAGGCGCACGCACGACCGCTAGAGGCCGCTACTGATTAAGCCTTAACCGTGGAATGACGCTGAGATATAGGCACTCAAGCGACCGCTTCAGGACGTTACCGATTACGCCTTTACCGTGGACTGATGCTTACAGATGTAGGCGCTCTCGCAAACACTAGAGGCAGCTACTGATTAAGCCTTTACCGTGTGGTTATAGTATTATGTATGTATGTAATATGGCAAAAATCCTATTATCTTTCGACTCATTTGCGGTACCAAGTGACCCTATTTACTACTCACGCTGCCCGGTCCATTCCCGCACTATCCAAGATTCTACTCCATCTAACCCGGTCGGCTACAATCTTGGCCTTCAGATTTTGTTCCCAGCTGCTATAAATGTCCATGTTTTATTGTACCTAGCTGATCTCTCAGTGATACATACACACATTCACACACACACACACACACACACACACACACACACACACACACACACACACACACACACACACACACACACACACACACACATCATAATTATATATATATATATATATATATATAATTACGCACGCGCTTGGTGTGTGCGATGTGTGTGTCACCTCACTGTTCATATTTTGTAATAATCATTAGGAAGCGTCGACAGTTCTTGGTGTACCTCAGTCCCCATTCTTCCGATGGTTCAAAGCTATGTAGTACCGTTATTCCACGGACCAGACACAACTCATTCCCAGAATGATGCGCAGTTGTATCAACGTGTGTAGCGGCCAATTACTTGAGCTACTTCCCCGACTCTCGAACTTCACTACAGTGGAGTGTAGATCGCAAAGTTTCCATTTCACACGTATTTCCCACGACGTATGAAATTAGCAAAGCCTAAGTTTGGAATGTTCCTCACGTTTGTTTCGCACATTAAACCTTCACATTCAGTGGATATTACAACTGTCGACACAAGCTTCACGACGTTCCAATATTTGTTAATATACAATATGACTACGTTTTCGCTGTTTCGGAATTCGGTTGTCATGGCTGTCTATTGATTCACAGCGAAATCTAGTGAGGTACGGCATGCTTACTTAGCATGCTTAGTTACTGATGTCGCAGCATGTGAGGGACAGCTGATAGGAGGACTGTATAAGGCGTGACTTCTTTGTCGGGAGAGATAGGCAGATGGAAAGGAAACTACCGAATTTTTTTTATGTTGTGATTTAAAATACTGGTTCGTACGTTTCGAGGTGTTTAATATTGATATACATTTTATTTTGGTTCCATATGTTAGCAAGTAATTAGATATAGTTTGTTCATCAATCACTCACTCAAACCTCTTCGTGCCCTAGGTGGCACATAAGACATCAACATGAGAGTGCCACTGCTGTCGGTCGGCAGCCCGTGCATCGATCGTACACCATGTCAGCTGGCAGGTCTTTATTTCCTTCTCCACTTTTCTTCGCCACGTCTCTTTTGGACGACCTCATCTCCGTCTTCCATCTGCCCTACGTAGTATTATCTTTGATATTGCGCCTGCGAGCATTCTGCAAATGTGCCCTTGCCGTTTCCATCTCCGTCTCTTGATCTTCGTAGCCAGAGATGTTGAATCTGTCTGGCGGAGAAGTTCTTTATTGGTGATGGTGTTTGGCCAAATTACCCCTATAATCTTCCGAAGACACTTGTTGTGGAAGGTCTCTAGCTTGTGTGTTAGTCTTGCTCTCAATTTCCAGCACTCACACCCATACGCTGTCTTGATTGCCATATAGATATCAGCATGGCGAAAGTCTGGTTGGCTTTGTTGATTCTAGCAGTGGCATCTTTCTAGGAGTCTCCATATGTTGTGACTTTGCTTCCCATTTATACAAATTTCATGATCTCTTCCAAGGCATCGCCGTTGATGGTATTAATGGGATTGTATGCCTTGTGGTTGCTCCTCATCAATTTAGTTTTCGATGTGTTGAGCGTTAGCCCGATCTGTGGTGCCGAGTCCGTAATTTTCTCTATCTTTTCTTGCATGACCTTGACTCAGAGTCAGACTCAGACTCAGAATCAGTTTATTTGACCTATATATACGATATATACACAATGAATAACATGAATACTAGATAAGGTCGGGAGACTCCCATTAAGATATACAATATCGCTAGCATAGGAGCCACCCCATAAATATAATCAACATCAAAATTTACATGTCACAATATGCATATGCCTTGTTTTACAGTTGATAATTACTCAGTGTATCAGCATTCATACATAATACAAGGAGATTAAACGTACTCTTGTACAAATCGACGTACATATGGACACTTAGGTATACATTTCAATACGTATTACGAATTACATATAAAGCAATTATGAATACGACAACAGGATTCATAATTTAAAATAAGAAAGTTTGTTGTGTATGTTGAAAAACCATACAGTCTGTGGGTGTAAATTTTATTAATGATAATACTTGGTGTATTGTTAACTGTCTCAACTATGTTGTGTCTAGTGCATTTTTTTGCAAATTCATGTTTGAATCTGGACATATACAGATTATTTCTTTCACGTGTGCAGTGCTGATGAATATTATAGATGTGTGTGTTTGGAAAAACATTGAAGTAGTAAGGTAAAAGATTGTTAATTAATTTGTAGTAAAATTTTAATTGTTGGATTTTATAAATGTCATCCAACTTTAGCAACTGAAGTCTTTTAAAAATAGGACTTGTGTGAGCATTATATTTACTTAAGGATATTATTCGTATTGCTTTTTTCTGTAATTTGAAAATTCGATGTGCCTGATGACCCTATAAAAGTAAGCCATAATTAATATGAGGGAGAATAAGAGCATTGTACATAATATATAATGTATTAGGTGGTAACAAATGTTTAAGTTTATTTAGTATGCCTATTGTTTTAGAGATTTTATTTGCTATTTTGTTTGTATGACTCTGCCAGTTTAAATGGTTATTTATTGTGATGCCTAAAAAATTGAAATCATTTACACATTCAATGTGTGCCCCATCTATTCTATTTTCTTTTGAGGCATATGAAAAATCATGAATTTAGTCTTTTTGGCATTTAGTGACAGTTTATTAGCTTTTAACCAATTACTAATCTTTGTTAGTTCTTTGTTAATATTTTCACTTCGCATTTGGCCTTCTGAATCATTAAATGTTTTTAGTGTACTAGTAAGGGTGGTGTCGTCAGCATATGTTATGAATTTGAAAAGGTCACTAGAAAGTGCTATATCATTTATATATATATAATAAATAAGAGCGGCCCTAAAATTGAACCTTGAGGGACACCAGTGTTGATGACTATTTCCTTAGACTTAACATTTTTAATTTCTACATACTGCTTACGATTTTGGAAATAACTCTTACTTGTGTCTGCTGGACAGCAATCCTATATCATCTGCACAGTTCAAGTCTTACAGAATTTAGGAATGTATCCATATGTTTGTTTGTTTGTTTGTTCATATTTATATACATATATATATATATATATATATATATATCAGTTAGTTTAGTTAGTTACGTCAGCAACTTATTAAATGTTTTCTTATGTTAACAATTGTTGTCACTTTCTCCATTGCAGAAAACAAAGTAATAAAATGCTCTGATTACAACGGAGAAAATCGCAAAACTGTCATAACCACGACGGGAGAAGGCCGGGTCATAATAATTGAAAATGATAACATTTACGCCATTCAAACGAATCCGACGAGGTGAGGCATTCTGCAGTTTTAATCAGAATGATGGCTGTTTAGAGCACCATCATGTAGATTATGAAGTACTCTCGCTACTTGTGTACATTTGGCAAAGACAATATTAAATGTTCTGTACAGAAATATTCATGAAATATCACAAAACAACTTATATCTCATCACATGTTAATGTGCTGGTCTATAGTGTTGCTTAACGACATTCTTTCAAAAGTATTTCATAACGCAAAGTTTCCTTGCATTTGAATCACTATAGTCGGTCCATTTTGTACTGTGTCACCCATATTTCTGTCTTTCATTAGACACGGCCTTTCACACTACATCTGTAGATGATTATTTTCTAACTGGGTTGTAACCTTTTTAGTAATAATGTATTTAGTTCTCTATGTGCGTATGCGTTGGCGTCGAAGCAAGAGCACATGCCGTCACTTCCGGAGCAAGACCAAAGGTCAAAAGGTCACTGTCAAAGGTCAGAAAACGTCCTGGTGAATAGGTCAATGTCAAGTAGCACCCCCTGGCAGATAAGTGGTGAACGAAATAACTAGGTTAAAATAGGTCAAATGACGTTATTTAATAGGTCTTTGCGCATGTGCAATAGTGTCGTTTGATATTTCAGATAGAGGTGGACCTTTTCAGGTATAACGATCTCTAGCCTATACATTTATATATTATAAAATATGTAAAATAAAACGTTTGCTGACGTGTTTGAAGGTGATTAGTTGATAGTTACATGACCACGTGATTTTTTATATTCATATATAAGCGCGGCGCTCTGCCAGCCGGATCGTCATTCTAACATCATGTTGAAAACACCCTATTACCACCCTGGCGGTGCAGCAAGCTCCAGCGACGAGACGAGCCGACGAGCCGCTCGATCATTACAGTGACCAACCGTCCTTCCGTCGAAACC
Organism: Paraescarpia echinospica; assembly: GCA_020002185.1. Lineage (NCBI taxonomy): Eukaryota > Metazoa > Annelida > Polychaeta > Sabellida > Siboglinidae > Paraescarpia > Paraescarpia echinospica. Next base: position 4,927,007 of record CM034540.1, read on the forward strand.
AGAGGTCGAGGACGTGGCAAATCTGGAAGCAATGGTAAGCGACGACAAAATACGCCAGCATATCACCTTTCACATCGGGTTCAGATACTGCAAGAAGTATATGACTGTCGACGATAGGGGTCATTTGCAATGCGGACGACACGGTTACGTGGCCTCTGACATGCAATTCATGGTGCGCATGTGCTTTGTCGAGACAGCGACGGGTCAATGTATACGGTTGACTTTGTTAGACTAGTTTATGGCTCTTCTTCTAGACGTGAATGCCGACACGTATACTGTTGTGAACAAAATGATGCAGACTTACAAACTGAACTCAGTGACGCTCACAATAAAGAAAACTCGACGAGGTACCTACACAAACTACAACATCACACACCTAGAGGTGGTACACTAGAGTCCGTACCCTGTTTCAGCCTCTCTCCACCAAGGATGTCACAACTTCCGGCGATTAAACTTCTACCTATGCTGCCCATGTGACAACTTCCGCCGACACCGCCGATGTCACAACTTCTACCGACGTTGCCAATGTCATAACTTCCGCTCCTGCCGCCACTGGTCCAAACTTTACCATTGACTTTCCTGTGACCGAAATGAAGAAGACGCTTGTACGTCATATAGAATGTGGCGCGTTGAACTCTCAAGACGACAATGCCTCGTTTGCGAAGTAGTCGATCCTAGTCAATTTCATTACGATTGTATGTTACCTGATGACATCCTAATTTACATGTACTTTGAAGAGTCCATTGATGACATTAATTCAAACGCAGTAAATAAAAAATGGATGACTGTTTTAGAGCAGTCAGATTTTAAACTAAACAAGTGTGGTAGCAAGACTTGGTTGCAAGACTTTGTTTCGGAACAGTGGCGAAACAATTTTAAGCAAATGGTGCTGCCAGTAATGGAGGGTGACTTGTAAATAACTTTGCAGTAACGGAAGGTGACCTGTATTTAACTTTATTTTGTGTTGTACTCGAATAAAATGTACAAACTGTATATTGTGTCATTTTTGTATTATAATTACCGTGCACTCTAGTCCCGAAAGTGTGTCGCCGTAAAGATGACCACTTTCTGGTCACATGTTTTATGCTAGATGGCGCTGTCCACCCAAATTGACAAGTAAAGTCACTAGGTGGCGCTTCTTGGTAGACCAGTACGTCAAACTATGATACGAAACTCGCCGGACGCCACGTGCTGGAGCGACCACGGCGCCAAAGACCGCAACTCGATATATTGAACGTTACGCGACACAGCCTCATCCGCCTATGAAGTTGGATATTCGGCAGACTGAAGACAGTCATAGTTACTCTCGTTGTTTACCCGCGTTTACTTTTCGATAATCCGCCGCAGAATTGCAACCGCTAGAGATATTGACGTGTGGTCTTCGGCATCTGCTTTGGTTCATGGAAGTATGTCGACAAATAGAGATCCGACATTCATGGCAGACGGCGTTACTTTAAATAGTTACATCGGTGTCCGTTGGGATGCGCCGGAAGTCACATTTCACTCATGGCCTCACACAGCGTTTACACTGTCGGAGTAGTGCAACCGCAAATGTTTCGTTTGAAAGATGGTCGCTTCCTAGTAGTGTGGATTGTACTAGATGGCGCGACACCTCGTGCAAGAGATTCCCCAAACCACATGGATGTCATGGTCACATGCAATGTTTGTAAATATGGAAAGTAGTAATAGAGGTCCCTTACCGCGGACGGTGTCGCGTCGCGGTGGAAGCGGAAAAGTACCCGGATGTAGGTCAAGGTCAAGTACCCGGATGTATGTCAAGGTCAAAGGTCAAGTACCCGGATGTAGGTCAAGGTCACATGGCGCCCCTACCGACATTTTCCGCAACTAAAATAGCGTAACCTAGCGGATTTTTTCGGAACTAAAATATTTCACCTAACGGATTTTTTCGAAACTAAAATATTTCCCGCCAAAAAATTATTTCCCGCCAAAACTATAAAAGTGCCCCCTGACGGAATTTTTCGAAACTAAACTAAAAATATCTAATTAGGTTAGCTAGAGAAAAAAAAGTTGGGGTTAACCTCGCGAAAATTTAATGTCTTTGTCCCTCTGGGACAAAAACAGAAAATTTTCTGAAAATTTATACAACCACTTTAGTGGTTGTTGTTAAAATTTTCGCGAGGTTAACCCCAACTTTTTTTTCTCTAGCTAACCTAATTAGATATTTTTAACCGCTAGATGGCGCCACCATGTGACGTAGTACTCCGATTATCCGCTAGGGGGCGCTACACCGGAAATGACGTCGTACCGGAAGTTACTTGACTGTCATGGCAGCCTCTACTAGGGACGACACGTCGGAAGTGACGTCGCACCGGAAGTTACTTGACTGTCATGGCGGCCTCTACGCTTCCGGTATTCCCGGAAGTGTGTCAACGAATAGAGATCTATCATGGCCGGTAGTTGGCGTTATTCTGAGTAGTTACATTGCTATCCGTTGGGGCCATCAGATGTCGCCTGTCTGATGAACGTGCACAGTTTTTGTGTTAAGGGAAGTCACGTGATGTACGTTCGGTCTGATTGATTATGCAAATGAGATCACGACGAAAACTAGTGTATATACCGTGCTTCCGACGATTCTGGTCTTTCCTTTTTCGACTCTCGAGAAGGTCGTATCGTATCTAGTCGCTCGCACTATTTGAAAATATGGAATTGTTACGTTGAAAAGACGGCTGCTTCATATACATATGTTTTCCATTAAAAGAAGCGATACCTCACACGAGTCCTATGGTCGCTTCGTTGGACGTGAATCCGAACAGTTGATCGTCTCTTGACATGAAGGTATGTGATGTTTGGCACCTCATTGAATGAAGTCCTGTCAGGTGGTTGTCCTTACATGTTATTGACATAGTCGTTTTCGATCGTAGCAGTTTTCAAATTCGCTTGCTATGGTCGTGTGTGACGTGGTACTCCGATTATCCACTAGGTGTCTCTACGCCGGAAGTGACGTGGTACCGGAAGTCACTTGACTGTCATGGCGGCCTCCACTAGGGATGCTACGCCGGAAGTAACGTAGTACCGGAAGTTATTTGAATGTCATGGCGACCTGACATGGCGGCATCTACGCTTCCGCTATTCCCAACGAATATGTGTGTCAACGAATAGAGAACTATCATGTTCGATAGATGGCTATACTCTGACTAATTACATTGGTGTCCGTTGAGTGGCGTCGGAAACCATGATGGTCACCTCTTTGAATGTCTCGTGGCGTATCTCTTGTCTCGTCCGTACTCTCGTGTGATGTGACATCCGTAGTTTCGTGTGATGTGTCATCCGTAGTCTCGTAGCATATCTCTTGTCTCGTCCGTACTCTCGTGTGATGTGTCATCCGTAGTCTCGGCCATAGTCTCGTGACATATCTCGGTCATAGTCTCGTGACATATCTCGGCCATAGTCTCGTGACATATCTCGGACATAGTCTCGTCTCTTGTCTCGTCAGTACTCTCGTGTGATGTGTCATCCGTAGTCTCGTGTGATGTGTCATCCGTAGTCTCGTGGCGTATCTCTTCCATAGTCTCGTCTCTTGTCTCGTCATGTGTGTTGTGTGTATGATGACGTCTATTTGCTTTGCTTTGGCGATAACCTGTCTATTTGCTTTGCTTTATTTTGATAACCCGTCTATTTGCTTTGCTTTGCTTTGATAACCCGTCTATTTGCTTTGCTTTGCTTTAATAACCCGTCTATTTGCTTTGCTTTGCTTTGCTTCTGAAGCAAATCTCACGCGATAACCCATCTATTTGCTTTGCTTTGCTTTGCTTCTGAAGCAAATCTCACGCGATAACCCGTCTATTGTGGCGGAATTGTGGTGGTGGTGGTGGGATCTCACGCGATAACCCGTCTATTGTGGCGGAATTGTGGTGGTGGTGGTGGGATCTCACGCGATAACCCGTCTATTGTGGCGGAATTGTGGTGGTGGTGGTGGGATCTCACGCGATAACCCGTCTATTGTGGCGGAATTGTGGTGGTGGTGGTGGGATCTCACGCGATAACCCGTCTATTGTGGCGGAATTGTGGTGGTGGTGGGATCTCACGCGATAACCCGTCTATTGTGGCGGAATTGTGGTGGTGGTGGTGGAATCTCACGCGATAACCCTTGTCTCGTCGGTACTCTCGTGTGATGTGTCATCCGTAGTCTCGTGTGATGTGTCATCCGTAGTCTCGTGACATATATCGGTCATAGTCTCGTCTCTTGTCTCGGCCATAGTCTCGTGTGATGTGTTATCCGTAGTCTCGTGTGATGTGTTATCCGTAGTCTCGTGACATATCTCGGTCATAGTCTCGTCTCTTGTCTCGTCGGTGCTCTCGTGTGACGTGACCTCCTTAGTCTCGTGACATATCTCGGACATAGTCACGTCTCTTGTCTCGTCGGTACTCTCGTGTGATGTGTCATCCGAAGTCTCGTGTGATGTGTCATCCGTAGTCTCGTAACATATCTCGGCCATTGTCTCGTCTCTTGTCTCGTCCGTACTCTCGTGTTATATCTAATAGTTGGTCTAAGTTCAATTCGTGACACGTGTTGGTCAAAGCATAGTGTTTCGTTTGTATAACTCGTGTCTCGTCGGTACTCTCGTGTGATGTGTCATCCGTAGTCTCGTGTGATCCGAAGTCTCGTGACATATCTCGGTCATAGTTTCGTCTCTTGTCTCGTCGGTACTCTCGTGTGACGTGTCATCCGAAGCCTCGTGACATATCTCGGCCATAGTCTCGTGTGACGTGTCATCCGTAGTCTCGTGTGATGTATCATCCGTAGTCTCGTGACATATCTCGGTCATAGTTTCGTCTCTTGTCTCGTCGGTACTCTCGTGTGACGTGTCATCCGAAGTCTCGTGACATATCTCGGCCATAGTCTCGTGTGACGTGTCATCCGTAGTCTCGTGTGATGTGTCATCCATAGTCTCGTGACATATCTCAATCATAGTCTCGTCTCTTGTCTCGTCGGTACTCTTGTGTGACGTATCATCCGAAGTCTCGTGTGATGTGTCATCCGTAAGTTGTGATGATGTCTTTCAGGGTAGTGTAATAGTTTGGTCGGTACTCTCGTGTGACGTGTCATCCGAAGTCTCGTGCCATATCTCGGTCATAGTCTCGTGTGATGTGTCTAGTTGATCTAAGTTCAATTCGTGACACGTGTTGGTCAAAGCATAGTGTTTCGTTTTCGTGACACGTGTTGGTCAAAGCATAGTGTTTCGTTTGTACAACTAGTTGGTCTGAGTTCAATTTGTGCAGCGTAATCGGTTAAGTTTCTGTTTCGTTTGCGTTTGCTGAGCAACTAGTTGGTCTGAGTTCAATTCGTAGTTGGTCTGAGTTCAATTCGTGCCGCATGTTGGTCAAAGCATAGTGTTTCCTTTGTACAACTCGTGTCTATAGATCGATTCGTTCAGTGTATTGGTCAAAGCATAGTGTTTCGTGTGCGTGACTAGTTGATCTGAGTTCAATTTGTGACATGTGTTGGTCAAAGAATAGTGTTTCGTTTGTCCAACTAGTTGGTCTGAGTTCAATTCGTGCCGTGTAATCGGTTAAGTTTGTGTTTCGTTTACGCAACTAGTTGATCTGAGTTCGATTTGTGTCGTGTGTTGGTCAAAGCATAGTGTTTCGTTTGCACCACTAGTTGGTCTGAGTTCAATTTGTGACATGTGTTGGTCAAAGAATAGTGTTTCGTTTGCACCACTAGTTGGTCTGAGTTCAATTTGTGCAGCGTAATCGGTTAAGTTTCTGTTTCGTTTACGCAACTAGTTGATCTGAGTTCGATTTGTGTCGTGTGTTGGTCAAAGCATAGTGTTTCGTTTGCACCACTAGTTGGTCTGAGTTCAATTTGTGCAGCGTAATCGGTTAAGTTTCTGTTTCGTTTACGCAACTAGTTGATCTGAGTTCGATTTGTGTCGTGTGTTGGTCAAAGCATAGTGTTTCGTTTGCACCACTAGTTGGTCTGAGTTCAATTTGTGCAGCGTAATCGGTTAAGTTTCTGTTTCGTTTACGCAACTAGTTGATCTGAGTTCGATTTGTGTCGTGTGTTGGTCAAAGCATAGTGTTTCGTTTGCACCACTAGTTGGTCTGAGTACATTAACATCTCTGTACTGAACTACACAGACATGAGTGGTTAACATATCTGTACTGAACTACACAGACATAAGTGGCTATCATCTCTACTGAACTACACAGACATAAGTGGCTATCATCTCTACTGAACTACACAGACATACTTGTGAAGTGTAAGACTATTAGTAAGGTTCCCAACATATGCTTTGCATTACACTATGAAAAAGACACAAGATGAGGTTTGCACAGTTTATTACAACACAAACGTATTTACATGTCACGTTCCATAATTAAAAGAACCAGAGACTAGACATTGATACCAAGTCTTGCAAAGTTTAATCGTGTACATGACAACACCGCACCTCACTACTTCAGTCTTGCCTGCCATACGGCGAGGAGCCCTTAAGGGTCCAACAAAGTCGGTTCGGATACTTGGTTGCAGTATTGTTCTATACAGTCAACCAGTCTTTAATCAACCTCATCCTCCATTAGTGTCAGAACCATTTGTTCCATAGTGTTTCGCCACTGTTTCGAAACGAAGTATTGCAACCAACACTTGATACTACACATGGGTAGTGTCGTCTTGTATCTCGTCATGAAGTGTGGTGTGATATATATTTCGTCACTGCCTTCGTTCTCTTACTACCGACGTGCTTATATATTCAACGGATGTTTATCGTCGCTGCTGTTTGTTGATTATATATATTTCGTCACTGCCTTTGTGCCTTTACTAACGACGTGCTTAACTCTTCAACGGATGTTTATCGTCGCTGCTGTTTGTTGATTATATGTAAACGGTTCTTTTCAGAGCCAACCACATTCTCACAAAAGAGTATTAACTATATTGGTATAAGAACAAAGTTGGGTAAGTACAGATGTCGTATGTTAGCTAATGTTATAGTTCAAAGGGATATACTGGGTTGTTTATACCCTGTGCTCGATATAGTAAGTCATTGATATAGGATCTTTGGTTTCAAGGCCACCGAGTCGACATTGTGCATCGTGCATAGCGTGTTTATTTAAATAGATGAGACTTGAACAGGAAATACACCATCAAAACAGTTTACAAACAGGATATCGCTGGTTGGTAAGTACAAATACTGATATCTCGTATGTTTTATCACGGGTCAAATATAGAGATGTTCTTCCAACACACAGTCACAGAGCAGTCATTACGAGTTCATACCGGTTCATACCAGTTAACAGGGTAATTTTTCACTCGCTATAACGACAATGACCATAACATCAAATGATGGGATTATATTCATGCACGAAAGCTCAAAACAATGGCTAACCAAAGCGCTATCTGATTAACCAAGTCAACCTCGGGTACAAAATTACTGTGCGTAGCAGTTTGAAAAATTCCCTATGCTTTAACATGGGAAAATTCCCTATCCTTTAACACGGGGAAAATTTCCTATGCTTTAACATGGTAAAAATTCCCTATCTCTTAACATGGGGAAAATTCCCTATGCTTTAACATGGGGAAAATTCCCTATCTCATAACATGGGAAATACTTTTCCAAGCTCATTTGCATAACTAGCCACGCCCACAATGCCCAGCTCGCTCGTGATTGGTCAATCGCAGGTGGCGCAGAGGCTGTCGGGATACCATCAGTTGCATAATCCTTGACTTTGGAATTGGAGGGGAGCAAGAGCAAAATCCGGCAACATCCGGGTGTTTTCCTATCCTTTAACGTGGGAAAAATTAACTATGCTTTAACACGGGGTTCACTCACTTGTCCACTAGGGGATGATGTTTGTGGTTCATGATGTATCCGTCAGGGGGCTCTATTGCACGCAAGCGTGCAAGAGGCACGAATATTTGCAGTACTCCTACATTTACTTCACAACTTGTCCGTCAGATGGCACCACTTGTATATTTAGTTCCGAAAAATTCCGATAGGAGGCGCTGCGGGGGCAAACTATTTTAGTTCCAAAAAACTCCGCTAGGTGTCGCTGATTTAGTTCATTATCTATCCGCTAGGTGGCGCTGTTATAGTTTCGACGGGAAATATTTTAGTTCACAAACTATCCGACAGTGGGCGCTATTTTAGTTCCGAAAAAATCCGCTAGGTGAAGTATTTTAGTTCCGAAAAAATTCGCTAGGTTACGCTGTTTTAGTTCCGGTAGGGGCGCCATGTGACCTTGACCTACATCCGGGTACTTGACCTTGACATTTGACCTTGACATACATCCGGGTACTTGACCTTGACCTACATCCGGGTACTTTTCCGCTTCCACCGCGACGCGACACCGTCCGCGGTAAGGGACCTCTATTACTACTATGGAAGTCTAAAAACCGGAAATGTGTCGTCGAAATGATGGCAACTTCTTGTACATATGTTTTCTGCTAGGTGGAGCTGTACACCCAAACTGACACATAAAATAATTACGTGGTGGTTTTTGGTGGGTCAATAGATCAAACTGTGATATAAAACTCGCCGGCGCAACCATGGCGCAGAAGACCGCAACTCGATAGATAGAACGGCATCCGACACAGCCTGATCTACCTATGAAGTTGGGTATTCGGCGGACTGAACAGAGTCGTACTTACACTCGTCGTTCACCCAAGTTTACTTTTTTAATAATCGGCCACAGAAAGGCAACCGCTATAGATAGTGACGTGTGGTCTTCGGCATCTGCTTCGGTTCCCGGAATTGCGTCGACTAACATATATCCGACATGCACGGTACATGGCGTTACTGTAACTAGTTACATTGGTGTTGGGTGGCACCGAGTGTCGCCTATTTCTCATGGCCGCGTACAGTTTTTATATTAAGTGAGTGATGCATCCGAAAGTTAGTCGTTTTAAAGATGGTCGCTTCCTAATAGTGTGGATTCTACTAAATGGCGTGACACTTCTTGTAGGAAATTTCCTAAACTGCGTGAATGGCATGGCCACATGCAGTTTTTGTGAATACGGAAGTTAAATATAAGAAGTATTTCGCCGGAAAGATGGCCACTTCGACTACATGTTTTCTGCTAGATGCAGCTGTTCGCACGCAAGGTTGCACGCATGCACGCACGCATGCACACCCAGATCAATGGTGCAGTGGCTAGAGCTTCGGACTCTCAATCGAGAGAACCATGTTTCGAATCAAGTGTTGCAATGTCGAAGCTTGGGCAACATCGATCGCTCCACGTTGCCACACTTCAATACGAAAATTGTTACGTAATGGCAGAATAAACTGGCAATAATTTACGACAGCCACGCCCTAAAATACGAAAATTTATTTTATGATATACTAAACTGACAATACTTTATGACAAATACGCACTAAAATATGAAAATATTACAAGTATTCCGTTTTGAAACGATATAATGCTATGAAATTGTCTTCGTGATGCACTAAAGTACCAATAATTTACGACACCCGCCCACTTCAATACGAAAATTAACGTAATTTTAGACCAAACTAGCAATAATTTACGACAGCTGCGCACTAAAATATGAAAATTTCCTTTATGATACACTAAACCGGCAATTCTTTGCGACAAACACGCACTAATATATATAAAAACAATTACCCCACTACAGGTTATACTAGTAGCGGCGGGGTGGACACACACACACACACACACACACACACACACACACACACACACACACACACACACACAAACACACACACTCACACACACACACAAACAAACACACACACACTTCATTACGAAAATGTTTACCTAATGATAACCTAAGCTGGCAATAATTAACGACACACACGCACTAAAATATGAAAATTGTTTTATGATAAACTAAAGTGGCAATAATTTACGACAGACACGCACTAACATGTAAAAATATACCTAATGATACACTAAGCTAGCAATAATTTACGATACACTCGAACTAAAATATGAAACTTCACCTTATGGTACTCTAAACTGGCAATAATGTACGACATACACGCACTAAAATATGAAAAAAGAAGCAAGGCGACCTAGTTACGATGTAATGCATTCTACGTCACATAAAAAAGAAGCGACGAAGCGTAGATCAAATGTAATACATTGTAGGTCACATGAAAAAGAAGCAACAAGGTATGAATACAATGTAATACATTTTATGAGGCCACGTTCGGAAAAAGTCTTCTTATTGTGAAGGAGTCAGTTTAGTTCTACATTCCCAAAAAAGTTTTCGTATTGTCCAGGATGTAGTTCACGTATGCTAGTAACGACAACAAACGACATTTTACCACAAGCTGTCGGCCCGATGACGATAGAGGTAAACGGATGAAATAACATCGTGTCCATACTTTATGGAAATGATGAAAGTGACTAGGGTACACAGGAGCGGAATTTAGTGTTGATGATGTTCTGTTGTCATTAATCGTCTCTGTCGACATAGAGACCGTTCGTTGCCGCTTTGGAGGTAGCGGGCATTCAATATAGTTCTGCAAGAATATTTCAATAATATTTAGAATATTAAAGACTATATGGGGTAGGAAAAGATGGTAAGAAGTTACTTAAAAGGAAATAACATGAAAAGTTGTATGTATATAAAGATACTTTAAAAAAAAAAATTATCCCTGGACGCGACTGTATTGGAAGTAAAGATGTTGCCGGATGTTGATATGAAGGACCACGTAGGGGGCGGTCATGTCGTAAGTAAACACGGGACAGAATAGTGTGTATCCGAATGTTGACGAGGAATAATCGGGCCCAACCATATAGGAAATAAACCCACGGGGACGTCGTTTTAGTGGAAGTAAAGACACGGTGGACGCCCTTTTAGGGGAAAACGTGGGGATGCCTTTTTTAGCGGAAGACATGGGTACGCCGTTTTAGGTGAAAATATATACAGACTGTGGTAACACTATATAAAGTATGACTCACCACCAGCGTATCCAATTTGGCTTCCTCGGCGGTCTAATTCAGGCGGCCACAATATCCGCAGGCGACGTGTCGCTTCCAGTTGTCCCGACGCATGAAATGGGTTTTACACGACGGGCAGGTGACTGCGGAGCTACGGGCTCATCACAGGTGACAACGGGAGATTGGGCCGGAGTGATCTGACGCACTACTTTCTAAAAGTACAAACGATTGTTTCTAGCCATCGTTTTTTTCATAATTGTCTTAATCCTACATAATTGTAACTGTAAAATAGTGAAATGGAAATAATATCAACAAAGACTTACAATGCGTGGCTCATCAAGATAAATCGCATAAACCTCGACGATTGAGGAGCGGGATGCGCTCCAGCTGCGTCTCCATATGAAAATCCACGACTACTGTAGTTTGCTATGACGATGTCGTATGACGATTTGGTTGCCTCCACGGTTTTATATAGGATTCTCATAATCACGTGATCATGTATGATCGACCAATCAAAAATACACAAGGCTTCATCACGCCACACGAAACTAAAACTGTATCCAAGCGCGTGATGTAAAAATAACTACGAAACAACAATTGCTACGTCGGCAGAAATTTCCTGCCATTGTTCACCGAATTCACAAATTAACCGCCATGTTCACGAATTTCCAGCCATTTTACATAAACCAATTAAAACCATATCAAAGCGCGTGATGTAAAAATAACCAACAATCAAAAATTGCTACCTTGGCAGAGAGTTACGTCAGACAAATAATACCTTGTTGTAAGATTGCTACTTTTAGCATCACCACGCTTGTCTACTGTCGGGAATGTAACAAATTTGCTAACAAAAATACTTCCACGGCCTTAATAAGACATCAATCCTATTTTGCCATGATATATGTAGGGTTTTGGGGTCTAGATTTTAAGGCCTAGATAGGTTTCGGGTTATAAAATTATGGTTTTAAAGTTTATAGGTATATTTGGTGAATGAGAAGGAAGGCTTAAAAAGACATCGTGAAACGGTTCAGTAACCGGAAGTAGGGGGACGGGAAGGTCGTAGACCTGTATGGTAACAGGAAACAACATAATTTGCCCTAGTGTACTAGTTCACTACTTATTCGTCAGGATTTGACCTATGTTTTTAATTCTAAATGTAGAGGCCAGGGGCGCTATATCAGAAAAATGGTCCACCACTTATTAGACATAACAAAAGACAATACTGCGCATGTGCAATGACCTTTTTAGTGATGTGATTTGAACTATTTTGACCAAGTTATTTTGTTCCCCAATTATCCGCCAGGGGAGCTATTTGGCCTTGACCTATTCGCCAATGGGCGCCACTTGACCTTTGATCTTGACCTTTTGACATTTGATCTTGCTCCGGAATTGACGACACTTGCTCTTGCTCCGACGTCAAAGCCAACATGCGACGATTTGTACCTATATTACTACTCATGTTACTCCCGAAAATTATCCAAATACACCGAATTAAACAGTCAAAATTAACAATTGAGTGTTGGATAAAAAACTAAATTTATTTCGTTTATTTCAAATGTGACATTTGGTAGAAAACATACAAATATTTTCACTGACTGTATGCTATATTTAATATAGGATCAAATATTTATGAATATTATCTCCGTTACATTATTATGTAGACACGTTCACAGAGCTGGTGCAAACTAAATATAACGATATCTTACCATGTTCATATTTTCTACACAGCACATGGAAATGGAAACGTCGTGTTGTTTTCAACTATACTAAGAACATCACGTTAAGGTTTCCCTGTAAATGGACTCCTCAAATAATAAGTTTTGCAAAGTGAACAGCAATACTGAAGACTTGAACTGCGTTCCCCAGGAGCTCACGAGAAACTTCCTACTGAACCTATGCAAGTGATACGTATGCTCCATTTCCAGGCTGACGGTCGTCAATATGAATGGTATTCTTATCAAAGAGGACACCGTCTTACTGGATGATCTTGCAGGCAGTGAAGGCTTCGCTCTGGTTCTTGGGAGAAAGGATTGTGTCTGTAAGTCAGAAGAATTGTATTTATACAATCGGATTAGTACGTGTACAACACCATCTCTTGTTAAATCTTGTTAAAACCTACTGATTATACCGTAATTTCAAAACTCCATTGGTTACGAGGGCATCAGTTGTGAAACAGGTAATCAATGCATTGATGATTTTCTACATTCAATTCCACGACGCATATGATGCAGTTTGAACACAAACGTATTCGGTGAACGTCACATTTATATACTACTTTTACAACTCACTAGATGAGTTGCCCCGCATTGCACGGGACGTAATGGTAACCTCCAATCATTTTGCATTATCACGTTATCCCTATTTTGTACACAAACATATAGCTATGAACACTACAGATTGACTCAATCCTAACTTCCCAACAATTAAGAACCACTCTCAAAATGCTCTATATTTAAAACTGAACCCTCCGAAAATACTCCATCCCGCCGATTTGAATGGTCAATGGTGTATGTTTTATGACATTCTAGTCTACACAAAAGCCGCGATTACATGGCTGTACTGAAGATAAAACAGTATTACTTTAATGTTTCTTCGAATTCTGAAAACCTTTGCTGGTTAAAATAATACTCAATTAGACCTCAAAATATTCTTGTATTCGCATAAAGACAACAATAATATTAAAACTATTTAACTTCTCTGTATATACCAAAGACGTATTTTGTGCTTGGCATAGATATATTCACGACAACATCTGTCATAGATTACAACTACAATTACAACTATGTTATTATATTATACCATTGTATTCACAAATTTACAAACTGCTGAAATGTGAAAAACTTTCATATGTGCGTGTGTCTTAACGGACATATCAGTAGGCGCTATCATTATCATTTCCATTGGCACGTAATCCGTATTTTGTACATAAACGTATATTTATGGATACAACAAACTAACGATATATATATATATATATATATAATATCAACAAACTAATTATATATTTAGACAGATGGATGATGCTTCCAATAATGCAAGTTATAATTAATGTAACATAAAACATGATGCAATTGGTGTATAATTATACTACTTCTGCATGGCTCACATAATTCAAATTTTGTCCTGTAATGTTCGCTTTGACGCTTATGTACAGTTGCATATTACTTATTAATTTACCTATTGTCTTTATAATTTGTTTTAGACATCTATGAAACCATGAAACCTAAAAGTTTCATGTTACGTTACATATACTTTATTTTCACTCCAGACGAATGTGCCAGCCACCCTTGTCAAAATGGAGGCACCTGCACTGACGGACTGAACAAGTACACGTGCACTTGTGTCATTGGTTACGAGGGCATCAGTTGTGAGACAGGTAACCAATGCGTCGGTGCTTTTCTGCATTCAAATTCATGACGCATATGATGCAGTTTGAACACAAACATATTCGATGGGCGTCACATTTTTATATACTCCTTTTATGCACACTAGATGAATTACCCCGCATTGCACGGTACATAATGGTAACATCAAATAATTTGCATTGACACGTTAACCCTATTTTATACATAAACATTTAGCTATGATCACTACAAACTGGCCCAATCACAACTTCCCAACAATTAAGAACGAATCTCAAAATGCTCCATATTTAAAACTGAACCCACCCGAAATTACTCCATCCCGCCGACTCGACCACGTACAGTCAATGGCGTATGGCTAATGACATTCCAGTCTAGAGAGAATCCGGTTAAATGGTTGCGCTGACGATAAAGCAGTGTTATTTCATTGCTTCTTCGAATCTTGAAAAACTTTGGTGTTTAACATAATAATCAATTAATCCTCAAACGTATTCATCAAGTAGAACATACTAGTTATAGGTTGTGTCATGCTAAACGTGCTAGCCAGCCATAGTGGACATCAATATAATAGTATTGGTGAAATTTTAATTTGAAACCAGTCTATCAAACATATCTTATGTTCCACGACGGACATGGCAGTTAATTACACCGAGGAAAATGGACTTATGAAGACAGTCAATAAGGTAATAAACACCCAGGGAATAGAACCTGCACTGAATCGAGACAAGGGCCATCAACACTTCAGTGTCCGTCTCCATACAGCGTGTATCCCATGTCAATGATTCACGGAATCTGTCGAAATATTCGGTACACAATAATATATATATTCTGGACAGATGGTCGACGCTGCCCACAATGCAAGTTATAATTAATTGAAAATAAAACATGATACATTTGGTGTATAGGGCCTGCTGATACTACTTCAGTATGACTCAGATAATTATAATTGTGTCTAGAAATATTCGCTTTGACGCTCACGTGCGTTTGCGTATTCCTGATTAATTTCCTTATGATATGTTTTCGACATCAAGAAAACAAGAAATGTTTTCGTATCATGTCCATACACTTTATTATCACTCCTGACATTGACGAATTATAACAATGCCATGTTAATCCGCAAAAACGATTATCCCACCTGGCCCCCGGAAGAAATTGAAATTGATAAAAAAATATTAATATTGGAACCACCTGGAAAGGCCTAGTAGCACGCCGTCAAAATATCAGTCGCATGTCTAAGAAACTAATGACGAAATGCCTGAAGGACAAACAAACAAACAAACTCAGACTCACACTTATTATTATTATATATATATATATATATATATTGATACATATATATATATATATATTATATTTATATATATAACAGTGTTTGAGTCTGTGTTTTATACATATATATAAATATATATATAAATATATCGCATTATATATGTATATCTATCTCATTATATATGTATATGTATATATATATATATATATATATATGTGTATATATATATATATATTATATAGAAATCAGTTTTGAGTGGGGTTCCACAGGGATCAGTACTGGGACCTATATTATTCTTAATATATATAAACGATTTGGACGATGATATAGCTAGCAAGGTGTTGAAATTTGCAGATGATACAAAAGTGTTTAGAAGGATTAAAAGTGATGGAGATAGACAGCATTTACAAGATGATCTTGACAGATTGATCAAATGGTCTGAAAAGTGGCAAATGTTGTTCAATTTTGGGAAATGTAAATGCCTTCACACAGGACATGGGAACGAATATGTAGAATATACAATGGGGGAACTGTACTGAGTACTACTGTAAAAGAAAAAGACTTAGGGCTAACAATTAGTGCTGACATGAAGGTTTCAGAGCAGTGTGGAATTGCAGCTTCAAAAGGAAATCAAATCCTTGGATTGATTAGGCGAAATATAGCATATAAAGAAAAAGAACTAATAATACCGCTGTACAAAACAATAGTTAGGCCTCATTTAGAATATTGTATACAAGCGTGGAGGCCATACCGCAAGAAGGACATAGATATGCTAGAAAGAGTACAGAGGAGAGCGACTAAAATGATACCAAAACTGAGGGATCTTAGTTATGAAAAACGCCTAAAAGAATGTGGTTTAACAACACTAGAGACCAGGAGATTGAGAGGAGATCAGATAGAAGTGTTTAAAATATTGAATGGTTATGAAAATATTGATAGAAATATGTTTTTTTCAGTTAAGAAAGATAGAAAGACTAGAGGACATGACGTTACATTAGTAAAGGAGCAGTGTAGATTAGACGTGAGAAAGTTCTCATTTTCACAAAGGACTGTGAATGAATGGAACAGATTATCTGATGATTGTGTGGGTGCTAGTAGTGTGAATATGTTTAAAAATAAAATCGACACATACCTCAGAAGGGCTGGATATATGTAGATAAAATGGTTGGACTCTCGATAAGCCAAAGGGCTTCCTTGTCCACCTGCCATCTAGAGTTAATTCTCTGGATGGCAATCTTGTTAAATCTTGTTAAATAATTATATATGCACTGTTTCTTGCAGAGTTGTATTCGCCTGAGTTTCATCCGCCTGTTTCGAAGGAAGTGTCGATGAGTTTGATTGACAAATCCAACGACACTTGTCTGATCTTAGAGGACACCGATATGTATACATTCTCTCCGTCGATGGGTCAGTGGCTGCCTCGACCACAGAATGCTTGCTGGAGGTCGGGACTCGTCATCGAGCACCTGGTACCAGACAACATCCACGTGTCGTTCACAGTCAGAATCACCGGCCATGGACTGGTGTGCTCCAAGTCGCACCTCAAGGTAATGACCAGACGCACAGGGTTGTCTGACTGCGGACTGGTGTCTGGATACATTTGTCAGCTGAGCGGAGTCATCGAGCCTGAACCTCGAAGCCTGTCTACCTGTGTCGCTGCGTGTCAATACAAGGATGATCAAACCAAATATGTCATCATTGAAATCCCGAACAAGTACTCGGACTGGAAGTTGTGTGAGCTCAACATCGAGTGATGGACACGTGGTTTTAGACCAGTGATTGTTTACAGTAATATGAAGATTACATTTATATTAACGTCAACGATGCATAACACTTGTCGATGAAACAATATTGAGTGTTATAATAGATAGGACAATGAAATTGAAGGTTACTCGTGTGTATTGTAATACTGATCATATGTGTGCATAGTCCATTTGTTTAGATAGTTTTGTAAATTGATGAATCACTACCTATCAATCTGATTCGTTTATGAATTCGCCAGTTTCTAATAAAACCAAAACCAAACGTACGGGTCACGTACCAATATGATTTGGGTCTTCTTTCCTGGTTATATGCTATTCCAAGATATCATCGCTAGAAGCCTTCATCACGAGTAATCTCTTTCTGTATATAACGTTCCGCGTGTTTCGTGTGTGTGTAAATTATTGATCCTGTTCAAACTATGCAAGGCACTCCTTCCCACAGTGAGACCACTCATAGCCAGAATTTGGTGAAGGTGACACGTAGATTTTCAATGGTTGGCATCTCCCTGACGTCACGCTTTTTGGCAGCGTTTGCGGTCTTGTCGCTATTATTGTTTGGTCGTGCGTGCGTGTGCGTATTCAAATATCAGTTGAACTGATACCGTCCAAGGCTTTGTTGTGGAACCCATCATGAGAAGTTTTTGGTAGACAAACTGGATGCATTTCATCGGAAGCATTCGCAGTATTCGGTGGTTGCAGAAGATCAACAAATTCACCTTGTACACGAAGGATTGCGTTGCAGAACAACCAGAACAGTTGTGATGGACATACGACGCAGGCCTCTTCTTAAAAATGTGATGGATAAATACATTTGACATTGCATATATATGCAGTTTATAAACTATTGTTCCTTCTTTTTCCTGATGTGCAGGAGCGATGGTCTGGTACAGTATTCTTTAAGCACTCGTTCGGTCAGTTCGTTCTTTTCATAGTTTCTTATCAACAGCACTCTTTTACCATCTTACATCATTAGTAGTAGTAGCTATTCGCATCAGGCCCCTTTTCAGCCAAATTGAGTAAATTTGCACATTTCCTTCTATCTTTTAATATGACTCTCTTTGGGCTGATTATGGTAGACCTGGATTTTGGACGGTAACCTTTAACTGGTCAATATCCCAATACGCATCGGGCGTTGGAATGAGGTCACGTGATTGTGAGCTGTCCACTCAGCAACGAGAGGTTGAGAGAAGCTGGAGCGTGGGGAGGTAGGGGGTGGCGCCGCCCACTGGCGGTGGCGAAGGGACCGAGCCGTTGGTGGACCGAGAACCAAGCCGTTGGTTTGATTGATGAAGGCAAGTCTAAAATGAGGGGTTATAATAAGGCGCGATTAACAAAAGGTTTATGAATTCGACGAAGCGGTATCTATCCGACGTAGTGTATATGTGAAATACGTATAGGGCGATGCTATAGTGGAACCCGTCTGTATTTTTGATAGTTGTAGGAAGGTCACCACTGGGTCGGACGTTTGGGGTAGGTACTGAAAAATTGCGAAATCGGCTATTAAATCGTTATTTAGAAGTGCGTAGACGTTCAGGGTGTTTTAAAGTTAACATAGGGTGTGCTTTTTATTGTAAAAAATCTATAATTATAAAGTCAACACGTTCTATGGAAATTCCCCGCTAACTCTAAATCGACGCCTTGTTATTTTTGCTTTTAATTATCGGTTTTTCGTTGTTATGACAGTTAACAATTAATATTTATTATTTTAGCTCAGGTCGTCGATCGTTCTTAATGGAATAGTGCTTTAAGTTTAAGCGCTACTTTTAAGTGTATTATAAACACCTCGTTCCCGTATGTTTATGCTTTGTAATCGTGAATAAAACGTTGATACTCCATGCCTACTTATTGTTTTAGCTTGCCATACCGTCCTTAGGAAACATAACACAACTAAAAAAAAACCAGAAAATTAACTTATAACAGGAAAATGTCATAATGAGAGACACGTGTTTCACAAAAGCGACTATAAAAACAAAAGTTTAACTTGTAACAGAAACATTTTATAACGCGAGACATGTTTCACAAAAGTGACCATAAAACGACATAGTTGTAACTTATAACAGAAAAACCTAACAAACTACCAAAAAAACGACAATTTCGTTTAACTTATAACATAAACATATCATAATTCAAGTATCGATCAGCATCGATCCTACGTAGACAAGTAGGAATCAGCCGAATTTTCTGAAAGTTATGCAAAGTTACAGGCAGCGCCGATCCTACGTAGACGAGTAGGATTCAGCCAATTTGTCCGACATTGTTGCAAAGTTAAAGTCGGCGCCGATCCTACATAGACGAGTAGGACTCGGTCGAATCTTTTCCGAAAATTTGCAAAGGAGTACTACATTTGTTCGATGTTATAAAATACGAAAACGTGACATGGTGTTGGTATTCTACTTCTTATTGGCCCATTACAATAAACAAACATGGGTGCTAGTCGCGCAAGGTCCTTCTTCAACAGCAAAGCGGGGAGCACTAGTCGAGAAGAGGGGCCGTTCTGACCCCGTCGTCGAGCACACGTCGCTTGGCGTAGAAGTAAGTGAGTGCGGTTCTCTCCTGGATGTACGTCAGCACGCTCGAGTTTTTCACTTGATACAAAATTGGCGTATAACGGTGCGTTCCACTCTTTACTTTGCTCTAAAATCTGCCTCAGCGTGAAGATGTGGTCAGTGCAATACCGTTTCGATCGAAAGCCCGAACGTTCTTGTCGAATGTGCTCGTCAAGTGATTCTGCCAGTCTCTTATAAATTATCTTGCTGAAGACCTTGCTGGAGAGGGACAGCAAGCTGATGTCCCTCAAATTGTTGCATTTTGACAAGTATCCTTTCTTGGACAGTTTGACTATCGGTCTTGTCTTCCATGCTTCTGGTGTCGTTTCATTTTCCCATAAAATTACGTTACTAAAAATCTCTGTCAGTAACCTTGGTATCTGTGTTTCTTCTGCCTTCAACAATTCTGCTGTCACTCCATCCACTCCTGCTGTCTTACCATTCTGCATTCCCATGATCGCTGCTTTCACCTCTTCCATAGTTGGTGCGGTTATGTTGATGTTCAGATCCTCTGTTGCTGCTGGTATTTCTGCTGTGTCAGGAGGCTCGTTCAGAATGGTCTGAGAATGTTCTTTCTATCGTGCAATCTTATCAACTTCACTGAATATGATGTTGTTGTCCTCGTCTTTCACTGGTACATCATTGTTGCTGAACCCTCCATTTAGAGTTTTGGTAATTCTATACAGTGTCTAGATTTTGTCTTTTGGCCGCTTTCTCTGCCTCATCTGCAAGTCTTTCTATCTACTTTGTCTTGTCTGCCTTTGCCAATCTTTTTACTTCTTTGTCTAGTTCTGCGTATCTTCCCTTAAGTTGGTGCTGAACCCTCTCTGATCTGGTTGAACGTATTTTCTGTTTGATTTATTTTCTTTCAGCAATTTTCTGCCAAGTATTTGCCTGGATCCATTCTTCTTTTTATATCCTAAGACTGTCTCTCCCTCTTCTCTGAAAGCTTCATTGAAGGCGTCAATATTCATTTCCTGTTGCTCTCCCAGAACTTGGAAGCGGTTTTTGAGTTCTTGTTTGAAGACTTGCTTTACCCCAACATCTTTCAGTCTGGCAGAGTCAATCACTTTTTCCCTTTCCTGTCCTCATCTTGCCATGCACAATTTCAGGGTGATGTTTCCTACAAGCAGGTTGTGGTCATTAGCTATGTCAGCTCCTCTACAGACCTTGACATCTTGTAGAGAACTTCTCCATTTGCCGTTGATGAGGATATGGTCGATCTGACTTTTGGTTACTCCATCTGGCGATGTCCACGTTGTCTTGTGGATATCCTTATGTTGAAACATTGTCCCTCCAACTATCATGCCATTTTCTTTGCAAACGTCACATAATCGCTTTCCGTTGTTATTGATATGTCCAAAACCATGTCTGCCTCTGTTGTTGCCAAATATGTCCAAAACCCGTTCTCTGCCTCTGTTGTTGCCTCCGACTCGGGCATTGAAGATATCAAGTTCTTGTGTTGGATCATAACGTGATTTTATTTTCTCCAAAAACAAGGTCAAAACTGTGATTGCGTTGTCATAAGACGGGCCTAAGCTGTGAAAGCCAGTGCAGGAGTGTAGTTTGAATATTTTGTAAGTCTCAGTGGGATGCAGCTGGATGTTTTCAGAGAGCCTCAAGTGGTGGTGCAGTTGGATGATTTTGGAGGACCTCAAACAGGCAGAGTTTACACTGCTAAATTAATCTTTGCATATAGTAACAAGACATGCATTAATTAAATGTGGCATTTTGGAATCTTACCCCAGTGAATTCCAATATTTTATAGAATCTTTTAAAGTGAGTTTCCAGATCCAGATTTTTTACCAGTGGAATTAAAATAAAACTGTTAAAACATATATTATCAAAGTAAATTGAGCAAAGTACACCAGAACATTATATATGTACATTTATTTGTACTAATAATTGTGTACCTACTTACACAACATATCAGTACATTTCCAAAATCAGTGAAGTCAATATATTTTAGTATGACTGATATTCAATGTGTTGTGATATAAGTATAGCCTAAAGAGACCTGACAAAATAATTCATTACCTGGGGAGAAACTCTGTTCAAGTTATGATACATTTCATAGGTACCAATGTAAACATGAAGTCATATTAAACAGGGCAGTTTGCAACAATATTGTAATGACACAGGTTTCCCTATACAAAACGAATCACTGCTTAGAGAATATGATAGCAGTCATAATAGTTTAAAGTATTTAAAAATATTTTTTTAAATAGTAGATTGCTTGGACAACTAGATATCTATGAAATGGAATAACATGCCAAAGTATCAATCAAGGTACAAATGAAGTGTGAGTCTGAAATTCCTATTGGTGGCTTTGTATGAAGAGAACCCTTGACTGACACTCGGATGCTCTGGACACTATGCTACAGCACCCTATAGTCCATTGTTCCATCCGTGTTTATCATTCTACACAATGATACTGTCCAGAGACACCTGTACATTTGGTGTTAGACGTCCCCTCACACACCTCTGGCACAGAGAACAGTTTCACCTGTCATGCGTGTCCTTTTCATCTGATAAAACTCCTCTGCAGTGGTCCTTAAAGACATGATATCTTCTGGGTCATACGTCCTGAGCTGTCACCTGTACTTGCCGAATGTTTGGGCGGAGACCAGAAAGAGTGACCAGAATGGCTTCCTGCAATCAAAATGGAAATTTTTCGGAAACATTCCTTCAGCAAAAGAAAGGCACCAGCCACTAAACCAAAACTATAATTTTTGTTAATATAATGTTCTTAGTCGATACCAGAATAAATGTGAAGAAGATATAATGCCCATGAAACCATGCATAATACACCAAGACCACTGCTCGCCATTTGAATGTTGTACGAACAAAATGTTACAAATGTAAATAAAACATTAAATTTGCAAACAGCCATCATTGGCATTTTTTGTCATTGTGGAGGAAGATGACCTTACCTTCAAATACCTTTAAAGTTGGATGGTTCCAACACTCCTCTCCACAGACTGGGATGGAATACAAGTGATTCAACAACATTACTGCCAATAAGTACCACCCATGGTTTATTTCAGATAGTGTACCAGACAACCTTGCTTTAATAAAAGGAAATTACAAGTTGTGTTATGTTTTTGTCACCAAAGCGTTGTTTTTCTTTAGATCTATGTACTTTGCACATCTGTGAGGACAAAAGACTCACCTGACTCCTGATAGTGTGAAAGCATTGCTGTGAACATGTTCACTCATCTCAATCATGATGGCCTTCCTGTGAACATGTATTCACTTATCTCAATCCTAATAGACTTTCTGTGAATATGTATTCACTCACCTCAATCCTGATGGCCTTTCTGTGAATATGTATTAATTCACCTCAATCCCGATGGCCTTGTTGTGAACATGTATTCACTCACCTCAATCCCGATGGCCTTGCTGTGAACATGTATCCACTCACCTCAATCCCGATGGCCTTGTTGTGAACATGTATTCACTCACCTCAATCCCGATGGCCTTGCTGTGAACATGTATTCACTCACCTCAATCCTGATGGCCATGCTGTGAACATGTATTCACTCACCTCAATCCTGATGACCTTTCTGTGAACATGTATGCACTCACCTCTGTCCTGATGGTGTGTGAACCTTGATGTGGACACGTGTTCAGATAATGGTGGAACAAGAGTCTTGGGTCGTCAACTTTGAGGTCCTCATCAGCATCTAAACTCGCCTCGAGGCCTTGCAGACCCCCAAAGACAACCAGCAGGTGACTGAAAGAACAGACATCACTGTAGGTACACGTGGATATACTGATGAAATAACTTGGTACATATTCACAGCCAATAATGGTCCACCTCAGTAAGATCATCACTAACCAGTGTTCGACCTTTACCCAAAAAAGGTGCTGGTCAACTTGACCAGTAACTCAAAAAAAGGTTACTAACCCGACACCAAAACAGGTGTTCAGTGACCACCAGGTCAGTGAATATTTTGAACGTTGTCACAAACCATGTTTACTGTACTTATTGTAGTTATATGCTCAGTTTTATAAATCACTGCTCGATTTGTTTAAAACATAAAAAGAGTTGACTTGATTCATTAGATCAGGTAACTTGCGAAAGTGTGAATGTCGTTATTTTATCATAAACGGCACCTAGCCCCCTTTAGCATTTCTTGCCAAATTTTAATTAGCCTAGTCGAAAACAACTGAGTTTGTTTTCTTATTTCTTCAGAACAAATTAAGATTTCTGCATAAATAAACTGGCATTTTCCAGTGAATTCTAGTTAAGTTTGATATTTCACAAAATGGTTTCAAATGAGATGAGCATAAAGTTGATGGAGGTGGGTTGAAGCAACATGTCACTGTGGCTTGCAAATGTCTGCATTAGGTTAAGCAAATTAAAGCAGTACATATTTTAATTTCCCGTTACTAAGCTTATCACTTATTGATATTTATTTATGTATTGCCGCTTTTATGAAATGAAAGATTGCCAAAACTTTGATAAGTGAGGAAACTATTCAGTCTTCTGAAGAAAGTAGTGTAGAACTTACATATTTTATCTGGCAGGTGGCAATACGTTATATATTTTAATTTCATGTGAACATTACTTCATCACTTAACTATGTTTCTATATATGTTATTGCCATTTTCAGGAAATGAAGGTTACCAAAACTTTGATAAGCAATCAGAAGAAATCCTTATTAACAAAATGTTGTCAAAGTCATAGAACTTACACATTTTGTCCGCCAGGTGGTGTGTGTGCTGCAGCCGCACCAGTGCCAAGGCAACCAACTTACCTGAAAGGTGCCATAGTGAACTTATCGATGTCATCGCCCCTCTCTGACGTGCCAATCAGCATGTCGTAGCCACCCTTGTGTGGACACCCTGTGAAGACCGCACCTAGACTGGGGGCGAGACGCACTGTGTATCCCCAGTAGAGCCCCGCCTCAGTCCGGGGGGCGGTTGGGGCAACAGCTACACCCCGGTGGCACTTAGTGGCTGCAACAGACATCAATTAATTAAAATTACTTTATTCAACTAACTAGCCGAGTTGTCCAGTGTTGTCCAGGAAAAAGGGCAATTATACATACGTGACCCCCCCACCACTCCAGACGAATTTCAAACAAATCAAAATCTATAAATCACTCCAATGGGTCCGCTAACTTGTACACAAAATATCAGCACCATACATGCAAAACTGACGAAGATAAATGCCATTTTAAATTTTGACCCCCTTGGACGAATTTCAGAAAAAAATAGCCTCATACATGCAGAACTAATGGATATCGGTACACAAACAAACAGACAGACAGAGAACTATATTGTTTTATAGTATTGATGTAAATTACATAGAATGACATGGTTAAATGACACAGTTGAATTTATGCAACTTATGAAGACTGTAGAAGAACATAGCTGAAGTTTTATTATGAGTTCTTTGGATTTCTGATTACATTTGAGTTGACTCGATTCATGTTCAAAGCAAGTCAAGTCTCAGGTGAACAAACTCCAAATCAATCTGACATCGTCTCTATGAATTCCATGTCTTGTTCCATGTTGTGAGATATGGGCAATTTACGAGACAATCCTTCCAAGGCATGTCACCAAATCTGCTATATTACCCTACAATTGAAGAGATTGCCAAACTTACCCTTTGAGTTGGTATCCATCTTCACAGTGACTCTAACTCCAGGCTTCAGCTGTTTATTGATCAACAGCTCCTTCCCCAGACCCACATTCACATACGACCCCCTGTCACCCTTCAGAGGCTTCTTTAGTACCACACCCTCCCTGTAGGGGGCGTTGTCGTGTATGCGGACATGGTGCACCGTATCTAGAGGGTTGAGCAAGCCTGAAACACAAACACATCTGGGTCTAAATAGGTAATTACAGCCACAGAAAGTGTTACCCTTAAAGCCAACATACAATTCTCACTGGTTAGCTTTCTAAATGTCGGAATAATTTCTCACAAATGTTCCTATTAGGATCTTTCACCTCTAAATATTTTCAAAAGTAATGGTGATTAACTAAAACATCCTAATTGCTTTTGAGAATTGCCCTAGTGCTGTTCATACCAGGGCTGGAGACATTTGTGCAGATTTGGACTGAAAGGAAAGCCTTAAGAAGAAGCTGATGAGGAGTCAACAAAAGTGGAGAGAATGGGTGGAGAACGGGTGGAGAACGGGTGGAGAATGGGTGGAGAATGGCTGGCAAAGAAAGCAGATGCCTAAAGATTGAAGGGAAAAAGGAGGCGAGGATGACCTAGACTGTGATGGGAGGACTGTGTAAAGAGAGATTTGGAAGGTTTGGGAGAGGAGAAGATTGAGAGCGAAAGATAGAATAGAGGGGAGTGGAGATAGTTGGTGGAGAGAGCAGTGCAAGATCAGAGAGGTAAAGAAGAAGAAAAGAAGACACTGAAATCGAGGAACGGAATTGAGGCCAGCCTCACCTCAGGGAGACAAGATAACAACAACTCTAAATGGTAATTGCGCAACAAGTTTAAGCTAACATTCTAGACCCAATCAGGGCACTAGAACTCCCACTTACCTGCATACTTGAGGTCGGAGTGACAGGGGAAGAATGACTTCCTCAGGTACTGTGGACACTCCAGATACTGCAGGATGCGGGCCATCTGGACTGACGCATTCCCTTTCTTGCCCACCCCGTTGAAATCACCCTCCGTTGTCCTACAGTGACAGCGAAACAACAAGTGTCAAGTCGCAACATTCTTACAACAAATACTGTAAATTAGAAACAGATATTGATGAGTCAAACAAAGGAAATTAACCCTTTTGACCTGACGTCTTTCTATGAAATGTTCTCCAAATCTTTGCAGCTCACACACAAAATCTCTATGTGCATCTGTTTTTTTGCAACTTGTACTTATCTGACATTGAATTCTGCATAAGATATACTATTACACTTTTAAATTAAATGCGCAAAACGCTGTGTCTGGGTTTGTTTGTATAGAATACAATGTATATCTACAGACATTTTGTTAGTTGCTATTTTCAAACAGCGCTCATTCAAACACTTCCATTATAAAGCCATATCAAATATAACAGCACACTAAGGAGACTAGTAAATAATAACGTATTTTAAAATTATTAATTAATCTAATTTATATAACTCAGCACAAGTGAATATGCAATGGCAGTTGATCAATTTTTTATGAGGAAAACTATAAAAAAATCTATTTCATCAACAATGAAATTCACTTCATTGGCATTCATTTCAGTGGCATTGTATGATCTTATTTGCCATTGCACCGAATGAACATGAGTTGTTCACAGGTTGAGTCTTTCAGGCTGCACCGTTCAGGGCAGAATACTTTCTCGGCCGTGCTAAATACCCTTTCAACTGGGGCTGATGAGGCTGGAATGCTGAGATGGTGAGGGACCAACTGAGCCAGAGTTGGAAAACTCAGAACTGCAGTGGGTCACTGTGACGATCTGTATATGGCTGACTGAGGTATTCGTTCACCTCTACAATCGGCAATTTGCTGATATTATAAGTTTGCAATTTCCTGATCATAGACTACCAGTTGTTGAGAGGATTAGCACATGTCCACCTAACAGGCTCAGCATCCCCTTTGGACTTTTTAGCCAGGCTGCTGGCACAGGATTATACTAGTGTAGGAGACAGTCTGACTTGAGCCACCTTATTTCTACTGAGGAAGTCTGGCAGTTCATGTTCTTAGCAGTTAGCACTGTCATCCACTGTCAAGTAGCATGGCCCCCAGACTACATCAAAGGCATTTCCTGTCTAACTGGTGGGTTAACTGCTAATTGGCTCTTTATGGATGTCTTGACTTACTTGACTTAGAGCTCTTGCCGGATATCCAGCGTAGAGGTCACATCACATTCTTTATCATCGCCTTCCAGATGGGGCGGTCAACGGCCAGCTGCTCGGCCGCCTCAAGCGTGAGGCCCAGGCCATCCAAATCGTGCTTAACACAGTTGATCCATCGACGGCGAGTACGCCCACGGCGCCGTTTCCAGTCGGTGTTTTGTGGGTGGAATTGGTATAATAGAGCGGCAGGGTAGTTTGGTGCCATACGTTGCAGGTGGCCGAACCATCGAAGGCATCTCTGGGTGATGAGTATTGATGCATGCTTCTGACCGGTACGTTCCATGATCGTGTTATTGCTGATGTAATTGAACCACTTTATTTTCTCGAGGCGACGGAGGCTCTTCATGGTGAAAGCATCGATTTTCTTGGCCTGTTGAATGGTCAGTTGCCAGGTCTCAGAGGCATATAGAACGATGGAAATGACGAGGGCATTGAACATCTTTAGCTTGGTACCCCGCGAGATGGAACATCTGCGCCACAGAGCAGTTGACAGTCGTTTCATTGCACCCACTGCTTTGCCGATTCTAACTGCGATCTCGTGGTCGACAGAGCCATTAGCGGATATGACGGAGCCCAGGTAAGTAAATTCATCCACAAAGTCGATGATTTCGCCATTGATGGTGATGGGGTTGAGTAAATCGATGTCTGCGCATATTGCCATCGCTTTCGTTTTGGCCCAGCTGATGGAAAGGCCAACAACACTGGCTATAGAAGAGTTCTTTGAGGATGAGGTCAGCATGCGATGTGCAGAAGATGGCAATGTCATCTGCATAATCCAGGTCTGTCACAACAGTGTCACCAAGTCTAATACGGAGGGAAGAACCGGCATTTCTCTCAAGTTGTACCATGATATGGTCAACGGTGAGATTAAACAGGTCAGGGGCAACCACACAGCCTTGATGTACACCGGAGTGGAGAAAAGATCTGAGGAATCATTACCAAGGCGGATACAGCTCTCACTGTCGCTGTACAATAGCTTGAACAATCGGCATAACTTTGGGGGGCAGGCCAGTGTTTTGAAGGAGCAACCAGAGGCTCTTGCGGTCGATACTATCAAAAGCAGCTTTAAGATCAATACAAGCAATGAAGGCGTTTTGACGAAATTCATTTAGCTTTTCGATAATCTGGCGTAGAGAGAATATCTGATCAACCGTGGAGTGGCCCGGAACGAAACCAGCCTACTGGACTCTTCTTGTTGACCTAATAGAGTCAATAGAACGATGTAACAAGATGAGTGCGAAAAGTTTTCCAGGTATCGATAGAAGTGTTATTCCTCTGTGATTGCTGCATACCAGGCAGTCGCCCTTGTGTTTCCAGAATGGCAGGATGATACCACGTCTCCAATCAGTAGGGATTTCTTCGTTTACCCAAACACAGTTTATGATATTTTGAAGCCACACAATCATAGAGGGTCCGCCGGCGTTGAGCATTTCAGCGGTGACATTGCATATTCCAGCTGCGCGTCCATTCTTCAGTTTGGAGAGAGCCTTTGTCACTTCCTCGATGATCACAAGAGACTCGAAGATAGGAGGACTGTGGTGTACATTAACCGGAATATGAGACGTGTTGTCGCAAGGATCCGGTTCCGGCGGGGGCTTGTTGAGGAGATTGCTGAACTGTTCTTTCCAGCAATTGAGGCAGTCTTCTTTGTTTATAAGATTAAAGCCATTTTTATCATTAACAAGATTGGTTTTGATGTGGATTGTGATACCAGCTGCCAGGGTTCTGAATTCCCGATACATGATGGCATGATTGTTGTGAATGGCAGCATTCTCGATACATTTCGCTTTACAGTTCCAGTAGTTTTCTTGATCCTGGTTGAGTGCACGTTTTGGAGTCAGTGTTGCCAGAGAGTCTGGCTTCATGACACTCTTCGATGATTGAGAGTGTATGGGTCGTGATCCATGGTTTACGAGCAGTTTTGACATGGCC
Organism: Paraescarpia echinospica; assembly: GCA_020002185.1. Lineage (NCBI taxonomy): Eukaryota > Metazoa > Annelida > Polychaeta > Sabellida > Siboglinidae > Paraescarpia > Paraescarpia echinospica. The sequence goes on from CM034540.1 coordinate 4,956,567, forward strand.
GATGGTAGTTTCAGTGGCTTGGGATACTTCTGATTTGAAAGTATTCCATCTGTCTTCCAGATCTGTTTCGTCGAAAGAAGCAAGCTTGCCAAAATGGTTAGAGATCTCAATGGCATAGGCATTTTGAATATTTGGTTCACAGAGAAGACTAGTTTTATCCCGTGGTACAGGTTTGCATTTGGCAGACGTTTTCAGTTTGAGTTTGAGCTCATGGACATCCTGGTGGCTTAATTAAACAAACAGGTTTATGGCCTGAACTGATAGCCTACAATTATTGTTTGCTTAACAGGGTGTTTCTGACTGGGAAAAGATGCTGCCTGTTGCCATGTCATGGTTATCAGAGAATGAGGATGTACTATGTGTAGGGATGGTAGGGTGGTATTCTATCAGAAATAACAAAGTATTTAAAAAATAGTTGAACATTTAAATATTTCAGGAAAGTTTCATTTTATAACCAAATGTATTTATTTTCCCCAGTACATATTGAAAAAGTACTCAGATGTACTCGTAATGTACTCATAAAATCTGAGTACAATAAGTATGAGTACGAGTACGAGTCCATGACCCACAAGTTTTATGAGTACGAGTACTTCAAAAATGTACTCGAGTACACGAGTACCGAGTACTTCGGCCCCAGGTCTGCTAGTGACACAAGTTACATAAGGGTCCAGTTGATGACACTACCTCCACGACCATTCAAAGTCTAAAGGGTTTATTTTGATCTGCACCACAGGATCAATCAAGTGTCATTTGTTTCTTTTTCTTGGAATTCTGGGGTGAGGCAAGACTCGATACTGATGCTTGATTTACATTTTCTGTTTTCTTTTCTTTCCCGTCGAGTTTGTGTCAATTCTTTTCACCACTGAGAATGGGCCAAAGTGACCTGAATAGTTAGGTGACCATATTAGATGAACAAATTTCCTATAATTTACTGTATGTGAAATAATTTGGGACTATCCTAGGGTGACCTTAATTACCAGGTGGCTGTATTACCAAGGTGGCGATAAAGTGAGGTACGACTGTACTGTAACTGTATTTCTGTGTTTTCACAAGTGGTTGACAACATGACTGAGGATTCATATACTATTACACTTATATCAAAAACTTGAATATGGACTTCCTTTGTTTTAAATATTCAATAGTGAAATGTATCTGTTTAAAAGGAAGTGGTGCCTGTGTTACTGGTCGTCACATGACATGAGTTCAACAAAGATTTAGTGAAGGTTCTTGATGCTCTCCTGTATTTTTACGGCATTGCTTATCTTTCTGTCATATGACACCAGTTAGCTGCTCAAATAAACACTAATGAAGGAACCAAGAACATTCAGAAAGCTTCCCAGAGAACATTATCAAGAAAAGAAAGGCAGAAATATTTCTCTAAAAATTAATACAACAGAGAGCTATGTGCATCTACATTGATAATTAGCAGTTATTTTGTCAAAATATTGATGACAATAAGAGTTTTAGACACCGAGATCTCAGATGTGAGAGTCCTCTACAGGTTACACATTTAACCCCTGCATGTGGTATTATAATAGATAGAATGACCCAACAGCTTAGAGTCATTTCTCAAAGCTATGGACAATGTGGGGTGAATGAAACTGGCAAAGTTTCAAAATGGCAGTAGGTAGCTGGGTTTGAACACTCGACTCACAGTTTAGCGTTCTACTGCTTCATCCTCGCTCCTCACTATGCAATGGTGCTTCTTGAAAATGTGTTAAAATTACAAACAACAACAAATTTACAGCAGAGAAAAAATGTGTTAAAACCAAACAGACATACGTTGTTTCTTTGATACCGATTTCATCAAAAATGACAATTTCATCAACATTGAAGACAACTGCTGCTCTGGCGAGCTGAAACAGAAAAGATTTTATTTGTTACCATCCTCACAAGCCAGGGATGGTGACTGCAACATAGCTCAATATGTACTATATAATTATACATCATTGGTGATAGGAACCTACTAGTACTCATTTATGAGACATTGAACAACTTATTTTGTTTGATACACCAAATTCATCATCTGTAACCTCCTTTTCTCTGTGAATCCTTCCTTGGAAGTATGTGAACAATTGTTTCCTAGCACGTATGGTATATTCAGTAGTCATACAGTGGATTAAATTTGACTATTTCTATATCTTGTGTGTATTCAGTTTTTTCTGGTAGCTACTGAATTACTGTGCTGCGGTGTTTGGTATTTCGTGACTCAAACCTCTGACTGCTGGATAATAATGGCACCACCAAGTGCCAATAATGGCCAAGTTTCAACAAAATTATTTTAAATATACTGTGGGGCTGTGCTCATCAACTAATGGTGATATGTACTGTACATGGTATGTTCTTATGTTTGGGCTATGGTTGATCAAGCGTTTCATCCCCACTTTAACATTAAATAAGAAAAGATAAAAATCAACAACATGTCTGAAAGCTTAAGTGGACGTCTTTCATTCAAATATAATAGTACAGCAGACAACTGAAAAATAAAGCACTTTCTGATAAAAGCATGAAACTTGTCACATAAATATAACTCGCAAATACAAAAATATTTAGACCCCAGGGCATCTCTGAATTTGCCCTGGATGCCATTGGTGGCCATTTTAAAAACGCGATAGAACTATGTCACATGAAGCCTGGGCTCAAAATATTAGTTTTCGGAGGTATTGATTTCACTTATTTTACCTGCGACTTTGTCCGACATTCACATCCGCCATTTTTAAAGATGGCAGTCATCAACACTTTTTCCCCTATATCTTATGAACTTCTCCACCTAGAGCCATAATATTTGTGTCAAAGTAAAGGTATGTACACAGCAATTACAATTTATTGAAATATTTTGTATTTGACATTAGTTGACATTCATATCCACCTTTTTATTTTGTCTGACATAGACGTCAGCTATTTTTAAAAATGGCGAACGTTGATGCCAAAATGTAGGTTTGGAGGATAGTGATTACAAATATTAAAATGTTTACCTTTTCAGATATTTGTATATACCATGTGTAAAGATGGAACCTGCCAAAACCACATTATCCAATAAAACCCAGACTACATATGGGAAAGGCTAAGGGAGAAAACCCTGACAGCAAATCTGAACCCTGACCAGGTCCCAGTCATCACCGTTGGATGCTCTGGCGAAGCAGATACAGTGGACGTGGCCAGACACTCACGGAGAGAGCAAGTCTGTGATAATTCTAGACAGGATGCACATTGAGTTGGCAACTCTAAGCATAAATGATGCTCTCTTGGAGGGAAGTGGAAGGACAGCCTTGCTGGTACAGGTTGGACGATCGATATCTCGAACGGCTGATTCTCTCCTGAAAGTCTTGCTCATCTCACTCTCACGCACCAAGTAACTGTGTGTGCACTGTATCGCAGTCTACATCACGCCAACACAGTGTACACCCAACGATGAGCATCAGTCTCGATTTCAGCCAGGGTTGGCACATTTTTCCAACCCTGGTAAATACCGGGCGGTAAATACCGGTAAAACCCGTCCTGGGAAAAACCCAAAGTAGTGGTAAAAACTGGGATAACTGGGAAAAACTCTTAAAAGGATTATATTTGAAGCTCTCTTGCAATACAAGCTACTGTACCATCACCAGAATGAATATATATAGACATACATGCATGTATGTATATATATATATTATATATATATATATATCAACACTGGTCATTACTGAACAATCGTAATTAGTTTGATTGAAAACAACAAACATTACATTCTAAAATATATTCAATTGGATGTCGTGTACTGGCAGTGTTGCTACAGGCTCACCTTTATGTGATGCTAATTCAACATGCTATTTCTGAGAAACAAATACCTTCAGGTATATGACTAATAAAAACAACAATAAATTTGTTATTACTAAAACACTGGAATAACAACATAAGGGATAAGTTGCATTTATTATCAAACTTTATTATACTAAAGTCCACAGAAGAGTTTATCGATCATCAAGTGCAGATAAGTTTGTAAATGAAGCTGGAGCCTGAAACAGTTCTGTTTTAATGTTACTGCGCCTGTGTCACAGTGTCAGTAGGGACTTAATGGCTCTTCCAGTCTAACTACGTGCTGCCACGAAGTGCACAGTATCATGACACAAGTTTTGCTGTTTTAGTGAGACCTAGGCGGTTTCGTAGCTTCGTTTGAAGCATGCCAAAGTTAGAGAAAATTCTCTCGTTTCATGCAGAACTAGCAGGCAATATGAACAGTCGCATTGCAAGATTGCACAGCTCTTTTCCAACGTCATTATTGGTATTAGCACTCTTCAGACATTTCCACCAAACAGCCCCAGACATGGATGTCACACATGACTCATTGTAGAATGATGATAGAAATGGGGAGGTGTTTGCATGGAAAGCCAGTATCAGTGGAAGCAATGTTGGTTGCTGCATGTTTAGCAGTTGTCTGACAACTTCCTGTTGTTCTGTCGATAGTTTTTGGCCCATGTGTTCTATCCTGTCAAGGTGATAAACATTGGTAATTACCTGTTTAATCACACATTTGTTGAGATGAGTCCTCAGTCGGTCAGCCTTTGCACTCACAAGTGCCTGACATTGTTGGCATTGGGCTTTCTTCACCTTGCCGTCTTCTTCAATTGTATAACAAAATTGCCATATATTGTCAGCCGGTCTTCCACCTCTGCCACTCATAACAGAATGCATGACAGAATGTGTATGTCTAGTCGGGTCTACTGATACTGGGGCACATGGCTTCCAAGCAGAGGATCCCAGCAGACTAAAATTTCAAATATTAAGTTGGAGCTGATTCGGGGCTCATAGAGACAATGGCTACAGCTGTTTGCAGGTCCAGTCATTGTCCCTTAGTCTAAATGTCAAGGCATGGTGTGGCTGGCAATGTCACAACTAATGTTTGTTGAGAGGCTGCAGTAGAACCTGCCAATATCCATTTCCTTTCTTCCTTGAACAGATTGCAAATTGGCACCTGACAATACTGGTCAGGCTGTTTGACTTCAGTCAGCATACTTTAGCAGTACTTGGCACTGTTCCTTGTGAGAGTGACAATGACATTTATTTACTAACTGATCAATTACTCTTTCATCTCGTTGACTTCATGCTTTAAATAAATACAAGGATACACCTGAACTAGTAACTAGTCAACATGTTTGCTTTAGATGGATATTAACTATCTTTCTAAATGGACTAGGTTTAATTACAGGAATTAGCCAATGGTAATATCAGTTATGGACTTATTCCCGGATATTACCGGTAAATACCAGATTTACCGGTTTTTCCCACTGCCGTGTCTAAAACCGGTTTTTCCCGGAAAAGTGCCAACCCTGATTTCGGCAGCAGAAGCGCACAGATGTCAAAATGAGTGAACAGTAAAGGTTCATCATTGCTCACCTTCAGCCGACACTCCTGTCATTCGTTAGATCTATCAGAGTCGGTGAACACAGCATGTACGTGGAAATGATGACAATTCTGGCACCATGTTTTTTTGCACTGGACCATTCACATTCGAGACATGAGCTCCTTAGCAGACACACATAAAGCTGTGCATGGAGCGTTTGCTTACAAGTCTGGTTTTGTTATCACAAAGACATTACATTTGTTCTTGAAGATGGCGAAAAGTAAGGAAAAGAAAAGTGCATGGGACACTTGGACTGTCGACGTGGAAGCCACTGATGCATTCATCCTGTGCCAGACATCCTGTCGCTAGAGGGATGGTGATGGACATCTCGAGGAGAGAGTTGAATACCCTAGTGGACAACATTACCGCAAGCCTCACAAGCCTGCCGGGAACTGCTGAAGTGTGGCTGTCTGAATGACTGCAAGCCAAACACCGGCAGATGCAGACAGGCGGAACCGTCCTGCACTGAATAATTACATCTTAAGATATGAAAAGCATTCTTTTTAATGAATGTTGGACAAGATCAATAGTATACTATTTGAAATTGTTATCCTGAAAACCTACTTTTTGATACAAACATCACAGCTGTATATGATGTAGTTTTTAAGGTATGGAAATAATTGATTTTGTCGGCAGACATTTCCTATATTGGTGGATGTAAATGTGAACAAAGGTCAAATGCAAACTATTTGCGTAAATTGAAATCGCTATCCATGTCTTAATTTTGAAAACCAACATTACAGCTCTAGATGGTGTAGTTCTTACGATATAAGAACAATAGTGTCAATGGCCGCTATCGTTAAAAATGGCGGATGTGAATGACGACAAGGTCACAGATAACATATTTGAAATCAATACCCAATAAAACCTATATTTTTTCCAAGATGACAGCTGTATGTGAAAGAGATATGATGATGATTATTTGGTGGCCATTTTAAAAATTGCCACCAACAGCATCCAGGGCAAATTCAGAGATGCCCCGGGGTCTACATATTTTTTTTTTGATAACTTCTAACCATGTGCCAAAATTTGTGCTTCTTTCAACAAAATAATATAGTTATCTGCTGTACTATAAGGCTGAAGAATTATGTGTATGTGTGTGTGCATGCATGCATGCATGCATGTGTGTACATGTGACATCAGCCTCTATAAAGACTATAATTAACACATTGTTTCTATGTACCTGTCCAGCGAGATAAGTTCTCAACTCTGGCGTTTGTGCATTGTCGAGTATCGACCCAGGCAGTGCAATGCTGACAGTGTAGTGTCGTCCTGCAGAATAGGTTCATGTTTAAAACTGGAGAAGAAAAGCTTGAATTCTACAATTGAAGCAGTAGATTTGGCAAATCTGCAAGTATAATATAACACATGTCCTTTTGCTTCCTTCATAAATAAATATTGTTAACAGTAAACTACGCTACTTGTGACTGAAAACCATATATTTGACCCACTTCAATAGCGTGCATTACCACTTGACCTATGATGAAACACTGAATGAACAAAGAAAAACATGAAATCAAAGAAATAGCAACTGAACGGAAATCAGTGGATATGATAATGATGTGGTTTAAACTGATAGTGTCCCTGTCAGTACCTCACCCTGGATTAAATTTTTGCCAGTCCAAATTTTTTCTGAAATGCTACGAAGAACGATTGGACGAGCTATCTCACAAGTGATGCCACTCAATCACTAGTCAACGGGCATCAATTAACAAGTTACAACGTGTACAGAACACCGCTGCACGGATTGTAACCAGAACATCACGCTACAGCCACACCACACCAGTGTGTAACAACCTGCACTGGTTACCTGTTAAATATCGTGTGCCTGTCAAAACATTAATTATTTTAATTAGCAAGCCCTGCATGGAAGCATCTGTGAATATCGGGTGATTTGTAATGAAATAACACAATAATGATTAATGAAGAAACAACTACTGGAGCTGACCACACTTTTGTTTCCTCTCCTGCTCTTCCTCTGTCCGTCTCTTCTTCATCACTTCCTCTTCCTCTGCCTTCTTTTGCCTCTCAAGCTGCTGCATCAGTTTTCCCTCCTTCCATTTTCTCTTCTGCGACTTCCCTAGAAACAGATAAGTGCAGCATTATTATTATTAGTCTCCTGCAAAACCATAAATTGGTAACAGACGTAGCGAATAAATGGGTCATTGGTACTGATGGTGAAAGAAGGATTAAATGTAGCATGTCTGTTCCGTTAACTGTAATCAATTATGGATGGTAATTATTAGCATAATGATACCTGAATTGTTTTTTCTTGGTCTAACTTTGCTGTAAGGAGTGTGGGAACCAGCCGAGATATATCTGGATTGGGATGCATGTCTCTACAATAAGTGCCTATAACTGGTACAACGTGAAGTGAAAGAGCAGTCCGGTGCTGTAACCATTTGCTACTTTACTACCACACACCACACTGTGTGTACATGTGTGTACATATGTGTACATGTGTGTGTATGTATGTGTGTGTGTGTGTGTGTGTGTGTGTGTGTGTGTGTGTGTGTGTGTGTGTGTGTGTGTGTGTGTGTGTGTGTGTGTGTGTGTGTGTGCATATGTGTGTGTGCATGTGTGTGTGTGTGCTTGTGTCTGTGTGCGTGAATGAGACATATCCAGACACTTACGTTGTTCTTTCCACTGCTTCCACTCCCGTGTTGTCTGCAACATAACAAATGTTAATCAGTAAAGGAGGTTATTTGTTACCATGTGTTGAAACATTTGCCAACTACATACTTAAAAGGGAAATCTGCCGTAATGTGTTACTCTGGAAGATATGTACACCTAAAAGATACAAACTAACCATTATTCACTGCACCAACAACTAAAATGAGGGTAACTATTCACACTTAACCACCCAGGAAAATTCTAGTTCTAGTTGTATCCAGCACTCGGCAACATTCAGTTAACCGACTAGTCTGCATGCATTGTAGTTAAAATGTTTAAATGGTTTTATTAGGTATCATTTAATTAGTCAATCTTTAAAAAAAAACATCACTAAGCCAACTTTTCAATAAGGACACTGAGTGTGGTCCAAATTGAGACAGGACCGACATTATCATGATGTCCGAGTCACAGTCCCAATGTTTAGAGCCAGGTTTTTACACCAACTATACCATGCCTGCCTGGTCCGGGTTTTGAACTCAAGAGCGCTGGCATGCCAGGCAGATGTGCTAACCACTGCACCAACGCGCTATCAAATCAACGTCATTAATTATGTACCTTGCCAGCACAGCTTGTCATTCTCATACACGTCACAGTTTCAAGTGTTTTCACATCACATAACCGTTAGTAGCTGCCACCGGGTATGTTGAGTTTTTGGTTTAAGTTACAGGAATGTAAACTTGTTTAAATTTTTGATAACGTGGTGTGTGTATGTATGTTTGTCAAATATGTCTGGAGAAGTTTGACCGCTTAGCCTTAGCTGTTCGTTTTAAATTTAAAATGTCATGTAAAGCCTAAAGGTCAGAAAATAAAAGATCGTTGGTGAATGTGTCCGATATGTGGGCTGGCTAACAACAATGACAACGAGAAATTTAGCTTTATCATTGTCATCATGACTGGTCGGCCGGGGCCGGAGCATACTGCCATTTTATAACCATACTGCGCCATACTATATAGTCACCTATTCGGTTTCTGCCCTATCTCAGTTTCTGCCTCATTACGATTATATAGCTGGATCTCATATTAAATACGTCTTTTGTCAGATATATCGGACACAATGAGCAAAGGACGTCTACAAACTTGCAACAAAGTTATTTGTCAAAAATTAAAACGAGGCAAACAGGTTTTTGACAGATATTTTGATAGCGAACGCAGACCACGTCACTACAGTGCACCATATCGGTGATGGTGATGTAAACAACCGTAATATTTAAATTTATTGGGCGAAATTGTAAGCAACTATTCACCCTAATCACCAGAGGAAAGTTAACGAACAGCCCGTGGAGTTCATACAGTGAATGCGTTTCGATTTGTCACACAGTGATGATTTTGAACACAATGAGGCAGAAATCGAGTGCTTCCGTATGGCGCTTGAAGTGATTATCGTCTTACGAATATTGTAGGTATTTCACTAAAACAACTTATTTGACGCTTCGTTTGCATGCCATTGATGAAATAAGTGGTTCTGGTTAATAATAATGATACTTGGCTGAACGATTTCAAAAATTATTGGTGACAACTGCATATTATGTTTGTGTAAGGCAAAAACCGAGTGGTCCAGTATACTGTATAAATTACATGACTCTATAATCTATTTACTATTACATGAGATGAGGCATAAGTGAGCCGTTTTCCACATGCCATTATCGATCGCTCACAGGGATGGAAGATGTAGCCTTAGTTTAACTATCAAAGTACGAACTAAGAGCAATTACCATTGGATTAACTTCATTTAAACCAACAAAATGCTTTTTATCGTCAGTTTCCTCCATGCTTGTCGGTGGGCGATAAACTATCCACAAACGACGAAATATACATAACAAAATCGTTAAGGGAGTATTACAGAACCCGTTTTAACGGAACGAACATACTCGGAAGCTGTTTCGCGCACTTCGTACACACTTAATCGTGTCTGTAAACGCGATAAAGTAGGCGATTGCTACGATATTTTGCGAACTGTATATTGACCAATTATCTTGACATAATGGTATGTTAGTGAATCTGAAATTACTGTCTTATCATTTTGTACTTGTAGAATTTAGAGGCACGACTGTGGATGGTTTCGCCATCTAGTGGCTTTTAGACATACTGAAATGATTAAGGTTCTACACTGAACATGGTTCAGCTATGCACGTCGCGTTTTTAGATGCATCAAAGGCGTTTGATCGTGTCAACCGATATAAACTTTTAACGAAACTAGAACAACGAAATGTACCAAACTATATCTTAAGTACTCAGCAATGAATTAAATAATCAATGTGTATGCATACGATGGGGAAATACCTACTCGGACTTCTTCTCGGTAGGCAATGGTGTTAAGCAAGGTGGGAAGTTATCCCCTTTGCTTTTTAACATTTATATGGATAATCTGAGTATACAACTGCACAAAAAACAAATCGGTTGTAGTCTTAGTAACATGGTTGTTAATCACCTTATATACGCCGATGATCTACTTCTGTTTGCACCTTCTGCTAAAGGACTACAAACACTACTTGACGTGTGTTACTCATATGGATGTGAACATGACGTTCAATACAATGCGGGTAAATCCCTGGTCATGTACTTTGAATCTAGAATGTCAAATCTGTCTAAAGAAATGACATTAGGAGGAAAGAAGCTAAACCTTGCCACCTCTTGTAAATATCTTGGACATGCCATTTCTAATAACTTGTCTGATGAGTCTGACATGCAAGCCAAAGTGAGACTTTTGTATGCCAAGAGTAATATGTTACGTCAAAAGTTCCACTTTTGTTCAACTGCTGTAAAAAATAAGCTATTTACAGCGTATTTTGGTAATATCTATATGTGTGCGTTATGGGTGAACTTTAGAAAAGTTAATTTTCAGCAATTCGTTGTTGCATATAATAACTCTTTCAGAATATTGAACAATTTGCCCATGAGATGTAGCGCTAGCCACATGTTTGCTACAGCTAATGTCAGCTCGGGTAAATGTGTAATCAGAAAGGCTATTTTTAGCTTAATGAATAGGATTGACATGTCTTTGAATCCCATTATTTATAGCATTAAAACTAGCGACGTGTATTGTACTTCGAAACTGCGGCACCAGTGGGTCCGGGATTTATATAATTTTTAAACATATTGTTCTTATCGATGTATTTTTATATTTATCTACATACTTTTATTGATGTACTTGTATATATGGACATGATGATTGTCTGAAATAAATACATTGTTATTATTATTATTATTACATTAAATTGTAATAGGACCCTAGATGGCGGAACCAGTCGTCTAAATTCAAGAGACACGCACGGGGTCCACCGAAAACGAGTCGGTACCAAGTCACTTTAATACAAGAAATAGCCTAAATGAAATGTAAACTAATAGCCGACTAAAGCGGCAGCAACGGTCCGATAAGGCTGCTGATAGGTAAGTTTCGAGGGCACTTGTGTTGAATCCGTAACCGAGCGGCGTTCCCATGCGTAGGGCCTATATATGTTAATAGCCGGCATTAAACAAACACTTGCGTTCAGGTGAATGCTCGTTCTGCTAGAACCGTAGTGTCCCCAGTTCCACACTCGAACAAACACGTAGATTCATGTGAATACTGGTTCCGCTAGAACCGTACTATTGTCCCCAGTTTTACACGTGTACAAACATGCGAATACACGTGAATACTCGTTCCGCTAGAACTGTACCAGTCTCCCCAGTTCCACACTTGAATAAACACGTGAATTCACGTGAATACTCGTTTCACTAGAACCGCACCAGTGTCCCCAGTTCCACACGTGAACAGACACGTGAATTCACATGAATAGTCGTTCCACTAGAACCGTATATACCAGCTGTGTCCTCAGTTCCACACGTGTATACATGAACATGTGCATTCACGTGAATATAGGCCTACGTATAGAACTGTACCAGTGTCCCCACGTCCACGCCTAAATGAACATGTATGTGAATTCACATGAAGACACGTACCGGTGGAGCCGTACCATGCAGATGTGAACGAATATGACACGTGTCAAACTGGTTCAGAACTCGCGAAAACATGCGGAACGCGTGTATTCACGAGAATGCCCGTTAATTGATACATGCACTGGTGCATGGAACCGTACCACCGTGTCTGATTGAATACCCAGAGAAGTCGAGATGGTGTTCGATTGAACAGGTCTGCCAGGGAGTAAAGTGTAAAGCACTTTGAGCAGTCCCAAGGACTGGTTACTGCGCTATGTAAGAACTTACCTACGCTCTTTTTTAAATGTAACATTGCGTCTTAGCGCATGTTTGAAGCCACATAGCGCGCCGACATGTTCGAGCCTGCGGCCATGTGCGGTCCGTGCCGCTCGCTTGAAATGTAATATATATGTGCGTGTATATATATATATATGTGTGTGCGTGTGCGTGTATATATATATATATATATATATACATACATGTATTCTCTGGGTGGTAATCTATATATATATATATAAATATATATATATATATGTTGTATGTATATATATATATATATATATAGACACAAACACACATATATACACGCGCGCGCGCACGCACACACACACACACACACACACACATACAGCGACATTCACCCAACCTTATGTCAATAGTTGGTGCACCGTTGGCGCAATGTTGACAGTTTGGGTTTGTCAAACGATTCTTTGCTCGTTGGTTAAACGTTGCCACAACGTAGCAACATCACGTTGGGCCAACATCAACGACAGACAGTGTCAACGTTACCCCAAACATTTGCCGACCTTGCCATAGCAATCTGCCACCCAGGAACCAATGTTGCTCCAACCTTTTGCCAACGTTGCTCCAACCATTTGCCAACGTTGTCCCAACCATTTGCCAACATTGCCCCATCCATCTGCCTACCATGAACCGACGTTGCTCCAACCATTTGCCAACCTTGACCCATCGTTGCCCCAACCATGAACCAACGTTACCCCAAACATTTCCCAACTACGAACCAACGTTGCCCAAACCATCTGCCAACCACGAACCAATGATGCCCAAACCATAAACCAACATTGCACTGAGAACAATAAACAGAACATTTTGACAAGTCACAACACACTGTTGTGGCCTATAGACTGCACAATTACTAAGGATTGCTACGAATCATGTACATGCACGTTAGTTACCATGACACAACAACAGCTATTATTTCATCAAGTTTAAAAGTATGATGTAAAATCAGTGTTTCTGTCTCTAAAATAGTCATAACTGTCCTTAGAATTGTATCCGTTTGCTGTAATCCACCATAATTGCTGGTCTGTCGCAAAATGTAAACATTGCTTCGGAACACATTCAATCGTTGTGACAGTTGCACCATCCATGAGATCCGTATACTGCATCTGTCAAAAAAACATATTTGTAAATATACCATTTCAAAATTGAGTATGTACTAAAAATAAAAACTAGCACAGCGACCATCAGTCCATCACCCATTGGTTGTGTTCACACGGAATTAACATGTTGCAATATACATATCAAAATGTAGTAACATAAAATTAACGTAATTCCATGAATTACATGTTTCCTTGGGAATCTCTAAGTATAATATTATACAGAGTCAACATTTCGACATCTATGTAATGTTTTTATGTGTAGCCATTATACTTTGTACAATATCGGTCTTCACCAACGTCTTCTCAATTCAACATCAAATAGGATGACTGGATAGTCAGATACATTATTACCGATAGTGACAAACAGAGCACTGTATATCTGTCAGCGAAGCATTCATATCAATATAATAACACATACATAATTTTATGATGTTTGAAATATCATTTTGTATATTGCTCCCATTTTCGCCCAAAAACGAATTCAACTCAACCAAATAACACTCTTGTTATGGTGTTATAGTTATAGTATTGTGTAGAATTCCTATCATAAAATACGTTATCTGAGATCGTTGTAATGTTAGTACAAATACATAACCTCACACTGCATGGTAGACAAGACGCATCTTCTTCCAGTTCCAGCATGATATTGAAACCGCCAATTGTGATATCAGTTGTAGCGACCAACGTGCATTCCCGACAGATTTCACCAAGCTTTGCTGCCCAACCATCGTTACGTGCATACTTGTATCACCCTCTGTTGGTGCTACGCTGGCTCGCCTACATACAAGATTACATGATTACACACACACACAGGCACCAGCCGGGTCTCATTGACAGATGCAGCTTGCGACAGTGGCGACTACTTGCCAACGGCGGGCCAACCAACCAGCATCAGTGAGATTCTTTCCAGATGGCGCTACTATTTCTGTACCGTTACCGTAACGTAGGCGTGACGTCGCGACGTTAACGTAAGCGTACGATGTGTTTCCTTGGTTGGCCCAGCATTACACTGTAGGTCAAAATGCAGACCGCGACTGTGCCGCATGGTTTACAATGTTGACCCAACCAAGCTGTGTTAGTTGGGTTAGTCCTCAAAACTGCGCTACGTCCAATTTAATACGGTATTTTGTCATAACGTAAATATGCCTGGGATGAAAAGGAAAGATGCAATTAACTCACTGAGATGTAGCATTTAGACAAAACTCGTTCTAACGACAAAATATCATCTTGTAAATGATGTCTATCTCCACCACGTTTAATCATCTGTAAATTTCAACACCTTGCTTGTTATATCATCGTCCAAACCGTTGATATATATTAAGAATAATATAGGTCCCAGTACTGATCCCTGTGGTACCCCACTCAAAACTGATTTCCAGTTTGAAAAAAAAAGCCTCCCCATCAACAACTTCCCATTGTCTTCTGTCAATCAGCACATTTTCTATCCAGTTAATTATACCATTTGCTATGCCGTGGGCCTTTAGTTTAAGCAGTAATCTTTGATATGGCACTTTGTCGAAAGTGTCTTTGTTAAAATCTAAGTAGATGATATATACTGGTGATCCCTTGTCTACCCACTTCGTGATATCTTCCAAAAACATAACATACTTGTTAAGCATGACCTCGCTTTTGAGATGGGTTTATCAAGTTATGTTTAACAAGAAAATGATCTTTAAATAGTCTTTCTAATAATTTGCAAATCACATATGTTAAACTCAATGGTCTATTGTTTTCTGACTTGTTTCTCGAACCTTTTTTTAAATAACGATATAATGTTTGCTTCTTTCCAATCTAAAGGAAACACTTCCCCTTCTAATGACAAATTGAAAACTGATGTAAGCGGTATGCTAATTTGTTTTACAATTTCCAATAGTAATTTGGGTGGAATCCCATCCACTCCAGGTGATTTATTATCCTTCATAGTCTTTGTTTTCTTAGCTACCATTTCCGGGGTTACAATTAACTGTCCTAAATAGTCTGATTCTGCCCCCTTTAACTTAGCCTCTGGTACTAGCAGTGAACTAATATCTTCCGTCGTAAACACCGAACAGGTTGTCTGCCATTAAGAATCCTTCTGATGCTATATTTCCAGCACTATATTCTAGAGGACCGAACTTATCCTGAACGTTGTAGTCTTCATCATTTCCAGTACGTTTATATGACTTCCACATCATTGGTTTGTTCTTTATTTTTCTAATGGCTTCTTTCAATAAGTACTTCTTTTTGAACCGTTTCCCTTGTTATTTTCAAGGGAACAAATTTATCGACAATGCATTAAATTTCGCTCTTTAAGATATTCCAGCATTATGTTGCTGTCTTATTCGTCAGTGTGTTATTCCAGTCTATCTTTGCAACATATTTCCTCATGTCCTTATATCTTCCTTTGTGGAAATTTCTCCAGTACTGCTTTTACTATTCCTTTCTGATTTTACTTTGATGGTAAGATGTATCTGGTTGTGATACTACTCCTCAGTGGCTCACATACCTTGATATTTTTAACTAATTCAATGTGTGAGGACAAAACTATGTCTAACACATACTCTCCCCTGGTTGGTTCTAGCACATGTTGAGAACTGTCTTACTACTAAAACTAAAAACTTCTGGTCATCACTCTCCATACTCTGTAGAGATTTCCATTGTTTATACCAATGGCTAAAATCCCCCATAATGATACAGTCCCATTTGTTCACTTCCCTTATTGCATTTTCGTCTGTGCTTGTGAAAGTACTTGCATATTAATTACGTATTTATAGTTATACATTGGTATCATATTATTTAATCCTGGACGAGTTTTGATTTTTACAAATAAAACAGGTAATACCAATTGTTGTACTCCTAACACGTTGCGCTATTGTACTGTATCGATTGGTGTCAAATGAATGCCTGCATGGTCAGATTGTCTTAGTATGATTGTGAGTGTTCGGGGGGGTTATAGGGAGGGACGGTAAGTTGTATATTTCATGCTGGCGCCGACATTCCTCAATACGCCGTAGCCACATAATACGCGGTATTTTATATTGCTAAATTCGTTTATCACGATGATTAGTATTGTTACTTGTTAGTAGGTGTTAATATATCAAACAGAAACTAAAGAACATTTATATAATATTATGTGGTGGTGAAAATTAGATTCATAGTTCATCGCAGCGATTCGGCTGTGTGCAGTCGGCGGTGTTTAGAGTGTTGACCTTGGTGGCGTCGACGAGACGGTCGGCCACGTCAATCTCAGCAGTGCTTATGTGCTTGTGTTGTCTCTGCCCGCATCCTAAGTTTCAGGACTGAAAAAAGGATAGTATTGATATACTATAAAATATGCAATACATGACCTAGTAACTAAGCGTAACATCGCAACACGATTTATGACCCACACCTACGGCTTTCTTAGACCACTGATTTCACAGTTCAACGTTAACTCAAGATGACTACATTTTGATTCTTACTAGACCAGAGCAAGTCGGGGCCTAAGGCCCCCTGTGAGGCGAAAGGTCATATTCCGGTTGTCAGACGATGTACATCTCAGAGGCGCCACATGGTGCATATATGGCCCACTATGGCCTGCACGCCATCTGTCCACGCCGCAGATCTTCCTTGAGCCTCGCCAAAATACCAACCTTGAGGCTCGCCAAAATGTCAACAATTGAGGCTCTCCGAAAACCTCCAATTGCACCCCCCTTGACGCTTGCCAAAATATAAAACATAGGTTCTCAAAAAAAACAATTGCACCACTCTTTCACGCTCGTCAAAACAAGGTCACATTCCAAAGGTCTATCTAGCACGTCATGGTAGCACGGCACATTCCGAATTTCTAGGGGGCTCGTGCCTCCAGATCCACTGGATCCGCCTATGCGTTGATTAATGCTCAACTGGTAGGGGGCGCTACCTACCAGGTATCGGACACATCGTTGCATATCTTTAGGATGTCGTCCCACACTAAAGGATAGTCGTAAGGGTTACATGACCGGTTGTCGAATGTATACCCAAAGATACATGACACGTAGACGGTGCAGCCGTTGCATGATTGAAAGACGCCAATGGGCATGCCGCGGCAATCGTCAACGCAAATCTTCCCTGCATTGAGAAAGAGTGACTCGCTTAGAGTTAGCTTTTTAGTTTTTTACTGACAGTAATTTTACCGGTGATGATGAAATGATCGATGTACTGTTTCCAGACGTTTGCATGCGTACGCATAGTGACATGCACTCAAGCACGTTTTACTGTATACATACGTTTGTACGCGTGGGTAAATTGGATTTGCCCGCACAAACACGCGCGGATTTACAGTTTACAGACGTATGCGCGCATGCGCTCAGGGAAACACATCCACACACAGACACGCGCGCGCACACACGTTATGTGTGATAATATTGATAATTTCCGTATGCAATGTATCAATAACCCATCATGATGTACGCTTTATAGCAACCCATACGCAAACGCAATGTAAATATCATGTTCTAAAATAGAAAAGAAAGTTTATATTTTAGCAACAATCTGAAAACCTAGATCGGTCAGTGCGAAAATGTGTAGAAACTAATGTTGTAGGACTAGGCTTGTGACGATAAATTGAGCGGGAGGACCGTATCCAGTACTTCGCGGTTTGCTGACATCACAATCGAATTTTTGCGCGTGACCTCCGTCAAACTTTCGCTTTGCCAATAATGTTAATAACCGCTATTTACGTGAAATACCTGCTGCATGGCATCTCACAAATCGAATATACCCACGTACAGTTATCACTTTACATATTTTGCATTATGTTTTTGTAATAAAGAAACACTTTTGTGACCAGATATTCAACAAAATATACGGCGTAATGTGTTTTCTGGTGGCATGACGGAGGTTTTGCTAGGCAATAGGTCACGTGATAGACAGGTCAATTATTTTTGCAAGATGCCACCACTGACCTCCAACGTCTTTGAGCGCCATCAACACAAACGTTAACGGCAACAAAGTGGACTGCTTCATGATCGGGAAGTCGACTTTATGTGCCTTGTCTCTTGGATGTAGATCGTTCTGACTATCACTTTCTTGGGTGTGTCTTTAAAACCATCAAAAGTTTCGGTCGGCAACTTTTGATGTTTTGATGTTGTATTCATTAAATTGATGTATCAAGTAAAGACCGTATATCAATACAAGACGGTGCAGCGCGAGCTATCTACATTGTTCGAGCAATTCGTCCGCCATTCTGGAGTTGCGCTAAGCCAGACCATACGCGTGAAAAACGACGAAATTCAATTGGCTCAATAAATAATTGCAACGTTTCTATGTGATTTGTTTGAAAATGTCATTATTTTGAATTGTGATAGGTAAAAAACTTCAAGGATTACTTTAGTATCTTTCATTTTATATAACGCATGGCAGCTTGGTGATTATTCTGATGAAATGAGGTGACTAAACAAATACGCTAACATCGCGCGCTGCGGTCCCGTAGGCGCATGCGCTTGCCTCCCGAATGACGGACAAAAACCTTCAGTGCAGACTGCCATTTTCGCTCACAGTGACGCCTCCTGTCCAAATAGAGGCTCCTTGGTATCAAGTGCGTCGCGGCTTGCCTACGTCACAATCAACATTTTATGCGTGAACTCCGTCAAGCCTTACCGTCGCCACCGATGTTACTAACAATTATATACGTCAGTTAAATAAATATTGTTGCATAACATATCATAAATAAAACATTTCCAGTCATTTGTCATTAAAAAAAATTGTGCGTTGTGTATTTGTCATAAAACGTTTGTGGTCAGAATTTCAACAAAATATACGACGGAATGCACGAACGCACCACGTGTTCGGTATCCATTTTTGATGGCTTGACGCAGCTTCGTCTCCAATGGTGAGTGTTTTGAACATGCTATGTCAGCAACAAAATTAGACGTCGGACGAAAAAGAAGGCTACTTAAAACTCACGCCGATGCTTGACCATGCGATGACGGAGAATGTTTAATTGAAAGGGAATACTTGATAATTTATTGATTGTTAACTAGCAACGATGGGGGCATCGCCTGCTGCATCCGCAGACAGTCAGTACTGCGTTCTGATTTATTTGTAATACTGGACAAAGAACATGTTTTCTTTACAATCCATCATTGTTTAATTGGCCTTTGATGTATTTATCGATTTTGTTTTATACATTTATTGATACGCTCTACGTCTAAAAACAACTCAGTGTTCCATTAATGCTAACCTAACATCTTTAAAATATTTTATTTTAAATTATGTTTCTTCTTACCATATCCGAAGAATAATTTAAATGTCGTACAGACATTTGCCTGTTAGTATGATGGCTTCATCTAGTTGACTTTCTTCCATGTTGGGTAATGCCGTTATATATCGGGAAACTCGATTGGTTGCGGCTTCTGTCGTTTGTTTGCTTATTGTTTTTATACGTTTGTTCTTCTTCAATAAAGCACCAAAATCCTGTCATCCACGATAAATAACACCGTCTCCAGTAGCTGTAGGTGTGTGAATGTTGACGTGTCGATCTCTTTGATAATGTGTACTTTCTTATGTCTAGTCTACCCTGATTACATTACCATTAATCGTGTACTTTAGTTCTTTTATTCTTTTGTTAATTAATAACATGATGCTACTCATATCAGTATTGTCATAAAGATCAGTGCCTTCAACACTTCTAATATTTTTGATCCACACTTAATCAGTTTGTGGATAGGATTGTTAAACCACATTGTTTTGTGTTTTTATCGTAACCGATGGATCTTTCCTTTTTGAGTCATTTTAGTAGCTCTGTGTATGTATTCTGTCTCATGTGCATCAGTTCATGTTACACTGTGGACAGGTCCACGAGACCTCTCTATCTCTCTTGGCTTTCCATCGTGTTCGATGACGATATCGAAGTAAGGTTGGGTGTTGTTATGTTTTCTTTTAACTTTTCTTCTATGTATATCTGTCCCCACCGTTGCTGGGTTTGTGCAGTCGAATCCCGTGTATCTACAGTGATGAGTGTGGCTTTTAGGTGTCTTTTAACCGGATCTACCTCAACCGTTGTCCACCACGAACACGTTTCCCACTGGACAACTCGCCATAGATCACAGCTTTTGGGAGTCTGTCGCTGCTCATACGGATGACATATCCACTCCAGCAGAGTTGGGATGCAATCAGAATTGCTTCTATACTTGATATGTTCGTCAGTCTCAACACGTCTGCTTTTGAAATTTTGTGTTTCCATGAGTATTATATCTATGAAACTACGTTAATGATGTCACCAATACGTGGCAACATGCATCAAAATCGACCATGACCACGTCGCTCGAATCCGAACATCAAGTGGTTCTCACAAATAGAATACTGATGTCGCTACACTCGACTGCACAATATGTGCTTAGCCTGTTACCCACGTGCCCCTGTCGTCTGATCGTATCTGTGTCCTTTCAGTCACGTCAAACAAGCGTAGTAATTCCATGCCGTTTGGTCGCATTGCCATTGTCCATGCAGTCAGATCACGTTGAGATAGGCCACAGTCGTCTAGTAACATTACAAGTGTCCTGGAGTTATGATGAAGACGAACATAGGAGAATCACAGATCTCGGTTTCTTTGTGAATGGTGTGGCGCCTACTGCCGATGTAAACCGAGGGATGGATATGTGTACATACACAAACACATATCAAACCAAATGTCCTCGTGTTCATGTGATACAACTGGCAAAGGTGGGTATTCAATTATGTTAGCAAATGAAGCAATAGTATAGTTCAATATCCATTCAAATGACAGTATTGTTGGTTTCTATGAAATACGCACTGACTAAATGCGCACGTGTGCAGAAATCCCCATGCTCTCTAACAAAATCATACAAGATACCGAAGTTCCGGAATGATGCGTTCTTTCTCCAATTCCTATTTTCAATTATGTATATATATATATATATATATACATAACATAATAACATATTTTGTGATGAGTGTTTTTTTATGAATATTTAGTGGTGACGACAATGTGTTTTACCAACTGCACGTGTATTACGAATTTGATCTTTCTCGTGTGGTTGCATAATACGCAAACTGTGTTCTACTTCAAAGTAACTTAATTAGGCCTACATGTTCAACAGTCTGTATTTATTTATGACGGTGGCGCCACATGGTGACAACCAGACAACTGGGAGTGCGCTATGTGTTGCTCGTTTTAAAACCCCTCAGCGCGTCACTAGAGTTAGTGTTTATGAAATCTATAATATTATGCATGTTATGTTCTGCGCTGTGATGGCCTCGTTTAGCCGAATCACACTCGCCAACGAAAAGTAACTGTAAAGTAACTATGAATGAAAACATGCGTACATGTATTTGTCATCTTCAAACCTGTGTTATTTCACCATTGAATGCACCCTTTTGCATCCTCCCTAGTGAAAATTCAACAAAAATGCATGTGATGTAGGCCCTATCCGTATTCTGCCAAATGTTTTACATCGGGGTGAAAGTAGATGCAACTACAAGCTAGTGTTATAATCACATGAAACCAGCCATTTTATTGTTTACACTATTCAATTATCAATGTTGTGCCTAATGTTCGCTCCCCCGACGAGACGTTTAGTCATTAAGTGTCAGCGGTGCTGAATCCTTGTGTTGTCACCGTTGGTTCGGGGATAGATATGTGTGGATACTTGTTGGCTTTGGCTAGTCTTGTACAAGTGACATTGCTGCTCAGGGACTGAAAGAAAGACGAAATGCGTTTGAAAGCGTAATGTTAGTGTGTCTGTGTGTGCGTGTGTAGGTGTGTGCATGTGTGCGCTCGGGTGTGTATGTGTGACTGGGTATTAAGTTGCACAGGCCTAATCTGAACACGAAACAAACATAGTTGTCTAAGCATGTTCCATCGCTTCTTGTGATATTTTGGCGGAAATGCTTACCTTATAAACTTACACACAATAGACCATATGAGTCGAACTGATACCGTGTGTCAAAACAGAGCTTTTTAAAACTGTGCTTAAAATTTAATAATAAGTCAAAATCGAAGCAACTACTGAAGATATTGCCACAAGTGAGGTATCGTTTTATAGCAAATGCTCTGAGGAATCCATAAAGGCTCAACCCTCAATTTCACAATTTTGCGATGGAAACTCACTTAGCTATGGCAGGTTACTTAGGCATATACGCACTATATTAATTCATTGATAAGGAAATGGCCACACGTATTTCGTGGTAGTTGCTTCCCCAACTTACTCCCAGTAATATTTAATACTAATGTACCTATATAAGTATAACCTATGACTATTCCAGTCAGCGTGTACTGGAGATGTCAAGAACTATAAGTAGTAACTGCTTCGATTCCAAATATTCAAATTACCCTTGCTACGATACGTCAAAAAGGTGATTGGAACGTGGATTCTCTCGAATAAGAGTCACATTTTTATATTCCACTGCGCTCCTTAATAATGTCAAATAGATAAAGTGTTTGAAGCAATAATGCATCGCTACTGTTAGTTCGAAATACGTTCATTCTGGTAAATGAATAATCGGATACAATGTACCGGGAGCATTTCATGGATAATGATCGTACATCCCGTAGATTGCGCTACCCACCAGGTGGTTGAATGGTAGACGCATCGTTTCAAGCCGTCGTCCCACTCAAGGGGTGGGCTGGCGGGGGCACATGGTCGGTTGTCGATCATCTGCCCGGCAGCCGTGCAGGATAGGTACACGTAACAGCTTATGCACGACTGGTAGTCGCCGGCCGGAAGACCGTTACAACTGGATACGCATGCGCCTGTATTCCGAAGAGGAAAATAAATTTATGTGACCGCATCTTCCTACAAATGAATCTACAGTTCACAAAAAACAAAGTTGAATGTAAACACACGCGCGTGCACGCACGCATACATACACACACAAGCGCACGCACACGCACACTCGTACGCACACACGCACGCATGTACGCACGCACGCATTTACTCAAACATGACGCGTCTGAGAGAAATTTTTAGTGAGCTAATTTTACAACGTTCAAGTATTTTAGTTGTCAGACAGCTGAACGCTTAAACGGTAACCTGTGTACGTGCCCATGAACTGGGTTGTACCCAATATGCTGCGCTATATACATTTTAGTAATACCTGGTAATAATAATGATAACTTGACTGGGTGATAATAATGCTAATAATAATGCTGATGAATGTTTTGTGAAATTATATCATATTTATGGATACTGAAGATTTAATCACTCTACGTAACGATTCGAATTGCAGCATACCGCACGCCGTACCCATACTGGTGGAACCCTTAGTGATGCGACAACTAACCTTCAACGTCTTTGAGCACCATAAGTACCACCGCCAACGTCAAAGCCAACAAAGTGAACTGCTTCATGCTCGGGAAGTCGACTGTCCGTGTCTTGTTTCTTGGGTGGAGATCGTTCTGATGGTGACCTTCTTAGTGCTGTCTTTTATAGCCTGGAAACATCATGAATGGATGAACTGATATAAATAAAAGACGGTTGCATTTTTGTGTGTGCAGACGCATATGTCTATGATTATGGCTTTCCTCTTGTTTCACGAACACAACATTTAAATGAGTTATGGAATCTCGCAGCACTCGAATATGTCCTTCACACGATCCAGGACAGAGGGTAAATGCAGCTGATAAGTCAACCTCAACAATCGTCTCGACCTAGGATTGAGTTTGTGGAATGAGCGATACTAAATCATGAGCGAGTTGGTCTGTTTTTGCGACGGAGATGACGTCACTGACCTCGACCTCCAACACATACATCACTGTTTGTCCAGCTGTGATTCTACGAGCAGGAATGCCGTTCTACCATTGACATCACACGATGACTGGGTCGTCTCCCCATCTTGATGCACTGATTATAAAATGGATGATGATGACCTTTGCATGTGATCTTACACATATTGTAATAAATAATCGTCCACTCACTGGGACACAGTATGTTAGCGCACCGTTTGAGACTTTGTGAAACACGATGGCGACACCACCACGATGTATGTTGTCTTGTCTTCCAAAGAAGAGTATGATCTTTTTCCCCAATTTGAATTTCCCAAATTAATCCAGCGAACTTCGCTGATACATAGTATTCCGAGCTTATTGTTTTCTAATACAATAACAAAATACAACAAATATGGAGATAGACCATGGCAAAACCAAACATGAAAGAGAAGAATCAAAAAAGCTCTACGAAGAAGCAGAGTCAGGATGCAGCAGACAGGTCGGGGGATGCCCAACACACTCCGAGGTCCATCACGGGAAAAACAAACGAGAAAGCTAAGGAAAAGCCACAAACGGCGATACAACCACCTAGAATGATACGTAATAAAACAATTGTTCAAGAAACATATATAAAACATTCTCCTTAATTGCATCCTAGCTAGAAGACCGACATCACAATACGGCTACATAATCTTTTAGTTCATCCTCGCCAGCCATATAATTAATATACCACTATCTCTATCATGCCGACCTACCCAAACGTGCATTTATCCCCGACAAATACAAATTAAAGTCACAAATCATAATGCCAGACATATTTATTATGGCCGAACAACAGCGTCCACGAGGGTTGTACGTATAACGCTAGAGTTGGTGCAGCAACAGAAAATGCCGTTTTTCTAATATTAGTGTTTACTCTAGGAACAAAAATGTAAATCACAACTAGATGATCAAAGACATCAGATAGGCAATAAGTGAGAAAACCGCGGCGACCGAGTCACAACCATAGCTAAGTAATTATGTACACGTTGTAACCTAGTTATATCCTTAAGGGCAATATCGTGAAAAAGGGAAGTAAAGTCTATTAGTAACAACAGCAGTTGCAACAGAGAGAGAGAGAGAGAGAGAGAGAGAGAGAGAGAGAGAGAGAGAGAGAGAGAGAGAGAGAGAGAGAGAGAGAGAGAGAGAGAGAGTCAAATGACGGCGAATACGTGGTACATCAATTGAAATTATCATCAAAGATAACTCCGAGATTTCGTGCTGAAAATGCAGGCGTAACATAATGGCTAGGCAGAGGTGTGGGGGAAACTTAAAATGTTGTCACTCTGCCTCTATGTACCAGTAATAAGAAACTCTGTTTTTATCAGATCTTTAATCTACTACCAGTCCTCCAAACGAAAATGCCATTAAGACAATTTCTGGGCTGATCCAAGGAGTAATTAGTATTAGGCGTAGATAAAGAAATATAAATGTGGATATCATCTGCATAATGATTATGATTTAGATTATGACTGTTAATAACTGAGCTCAGTGGTGTTGTGTAGAGAGTGAAAAGTAATGGTCCCAGGACAGAACCCTGAAGAACAGTATAGAGAGTGCTGATGAAAGACATTCCCCAATATTCACTGTCTGCTGTGTATGTGTTAGATATGACACCTTAACGCTGTGCCGGATACACCATGCCATAAAGTCAGAAGCTATATGAGAAAGGCGTGATTATTTGTATCAAAGACAGCCGATGTATCTAACAAGGTAAGCTCTGTTACTTTACCTTTATTCATATTTAAAGTAACATCGTTATTAACTTACGTAATATGCATTGTAAATTAAAAACAACAATGCTTATTTTCGTTTAAGTGGTCGAAAAAGATATCTTGGTTGTTACCTATTGGCCGACAAATACAACTTTCACACATTGAACTTGTGGAGCACATGGCTTATGAGAGAGATAGAGAGAGAGTGAGAACGAGCAAGAAGGGGGTAGAGAGAGAAAGAGAATAGAGTGACAGCGAACGTGCATGTAACGTCGACAAAACCAACACTGACAAACGACATGCAATCGTATGACGCACGCTGTTCAAGATTAACTAAGTTATTAATGTGTCTGGTGCTTTCACTAAAAGTACATAACAATGTAAACACTAAATAGCACAATCTAGTGGGCACTAGTTTCTTTTGTGAATTCGTAACATTAATTTCAAATGAGGTGAGCAAAAACAAATTGAATTCAGAAAGCACCGTCAACGTATCGCACAATTCAAAGAGACCAGCGATGCGCACAAGCGTCTCGTGTGTACGTGTTCAATAAATTAGTAAAAAATTGTTAAGGGTGTTTGACTTATTTGACACCAGTTGTACAGCTGTGCACCATATACATGAGTACCTGGATAGTGACTGTTATTGATTTATGTAGATGAATAGTTTTTTAAACGCAGTATTTGGAATGTGACCATAGAAGTCGTGTTGCTAATGAAGTAAACATGTATGTTAGGAGGTGAATTATTAAATGTTCCGATCATTCCTATGGCCTGGATAACGCGCTACAAAATTATGTACCTTGATTCAAATTATCTCTTGTTATGTGTTATATAATTCTTTCACGTGGTTACTGGTATAGTTTTGTATGTACCCTGTGGCGCCCATATGTGTTATATAATTCTTTCTCGTGGTTACGGGTATAGCTTTATACAGTCATTTGCAAAAGTTTAAGACCAGGCACGATTTTTAAGCATTTTATGGTATGGCATCAGATTGCATTAGATAATGTCTGGATTGCATCATCCTATTTGGGCCTTGAAGCAATACGCCTAGTCAGTACTTCCAGGTCATTTGCTTGCTGCAGTCAGTATCGATTAGGTGTTTTTCAGTTTTGTCTTCATCCCTGAAATGGGCAAAAAATCGTCTTTGACAGAGGTTCTAAGGGAACAAATAGTGACTCTACATGGAGAAGGATATACGGAAAGAGACATTAGTGCTAAATTACGTTATTCCAAGACAGCCGTGCACAACGCCATCGTCAATTTCAATACTGATGGCACTTTTTGTGACAGTAAAAGGAGTGGTCGTCCTCGAAAAACTACGCTCAGGGATGACCACGCAATGAGACGCATCGTGATGTGCTCGTCAATAAGCTCATGCAAGAAAATTCGGGCTGCTTTACGTTTAAATTTGGGCTCAAGTCCCGCATGCCGGCCCGGAAGCCACGCCTGACACCTGTGATGAAAAAAAGAGACTGGACTTTGCCAGACGACATCGCCACTGGACTCTCGCGCAGTGGAAGAAAGTGTTGTTTTCAGATGAATCGACCATGCAACAGTTTATACCTCGCAAGAGGCACGTTAGGCGGCCAGTAGGTAAGTGATTGGATGAGAAATATACAGCAGCCACAATGAAACACCCGCCTAGTCAGATGATTTGGGGTGCCATATCATGTTTTGGCCCTTCTGGTCTGTATTTTATTCCACCTAACACCATTATGAATGGACCTAGGTACGCGGAGTTGCTGAAGGAGAAGCTGAAACTGCATATGGACATCCACAAATGTACGATTTCCATGCAAGATGGCGCTCCTTGTAACCGATCCAAGGTAGCCACTGATTTCCTCAAGAAGAACAAAATCTCCGTGCTGGAATGGCCTGGGAACAGCCCAGATCTAAATCTCATTGAGAACCTGTGGACTATAATGAAGGATAAGGTGGAAGACAAACAACCATCAAGCGCTCAAAACTTGAAACAAGCTATCAAGGACGTTTGGGTCACCGAAATCACCCAGGAGTACTGCAAATCTCTGGTTTCTAGCATGCCATATCGCATCCAGGCGGCCATTGACAGCAAAGGAAGCCACACTAAATACTGAAAAGTAGAGACACTGACACTTTTGGACGACATAAAGTTTCATATTATGTTGTACTACGTTTATTTGGCGAAATAAACTGATATAATGTTATGTGAAGGCCAAAAAATCATAGTTTTATCAAATGTCTTCAAAAAATCGTGCCTGGTCTTAAACTTTTGCAAATGACTGTATATGTACCCTCTTGTGCGCATATGTGTTATATAATTCATTCATTTGGTTACGGTATAGCTTTGTATGTACACTCTGGTGCCCATATGTGTTACATAATTCTTTCACTTCGATACTGGTGTAGCTTTGTATGTACCCTCTGGTGCCCATATGTTTTATATAATGATTTCACTTGGCTACTAGTATTGCTTTTTACCCTCTGGTGCCCATACGTGTTATATAATTTTTTCACTTGGTTACTGGAATAGCTTTGTATGTACCCTCTGGTGCCAATATGTGTTATATAATTCTTCCACGTGGTTGCAGGTATAGCTTTGTATATACTCTCTGGTGCCAATATGTGTTATATAATGTTTTCACTTGGTTACTGGTATAGCTTTGTATGTACCCTCTGGTGCCCATATGTGTTACATCATTCTTTCATTTGGTTGCTTGTATAGCTTTGTATGTACCCTCTGGTGCCCATATGTGTTATATCATTCTTTCACTTGATTTCTGGTATAGCTTTGTATGTACCCTCTGATGCCCATATGTGTTACATAATTCTTTCATTTGGTTGCTTGCATAGCTTTGTATGTGCCCTCTGGTGCCCACATGTGTTATATAATTATTTCACTTGGTTACTGGTATAGCTTTGTATGTACCCTCTGGTGCCCATATGTGTTATATAATTATTTCACTTGGTTACAGGTATAGCTTTATATGTACCCTCTGGTGCCCATATGTATTATATCTTTATTTCACGTGGTTACTGGTATAGCTTTGTATGTACCCTTTGGTGCCCATCTGACCGTAAATGTCCAGTCCAAGTCTCAACGTTCACGTACCTTGTTGCGTCCATGTGGCTCTAAATTACATCTAGGAATATGATATGTTAATCAATCTGAAAATACATTAAATTATCACCAAAATGTGTCATGTTCAGCGCCAGTAAACAAAGAACTACTCGGACCATCATTAACCTACATTCGATGTAATATAGTACATTCACCCCATAGTATTTTGGTATTGTGATCAAAATTCAAAAATAGTACATCTACTGCCAAACCACCACAACCCTCTGAGGGTAAATAATATGTCCCTAACATTAAAAATATATATCCCCTTTGTAAGGTAACACGGCGCAATGATCAACGTATAATGTTGTTATTATATACATCATAATACGTCAAATTACACGAGGCCATACGCCCGTAGTAAAAGCCTACTTTATTTTTGCTGCAGCGCTGTCATATTACCCAACGTTTCTTATTTGTTTTATTAAAAAGTACCCGCGAAAGTCATATCAATGGCGCACGCTACTACCGGTGCCTTTCTCCTGTGACCGCGATACATAATTTTTGGGAATTTCTTGAGTAGAACGCAAACAAAACTAATGTATTATGTCGAAAAATCGCGGTAGCAGCCTTCATCCCTATAAGATGCATTTTGTTCTGACATTCATAGTTATGTTACGCAAACTATGTCGGATAGGGTCTGTTTCTAGTGGAATAGCGATTCAGTACAATTGCATTTTGCAATGATTTTGGATTGATTAAGATACACTATTACAGTTGTGGTAAAACGATATACATTTTTAAAGTTGTTGGAGTTATGTGATTATGTTCGTGGTAATGTATAGTGTTGTACATCTGAGAAACCATATGGACGTCAGTGTGAGTTTCAGCTTTGTCAAATAGCTTTACTGAATAAGTGGAGGTCCGCACATGATATTAAACAACACTTGCATTGTCAGTTATGGAAATACGCATTTCAATATTTGCTGTAGGCCCTATAAAGTCGACAAAACAACATTTAAAAAATATAAAAGTGTTAATTAATATATTTGGCGGAGATAGATCGTAGAAATTGGTGGTGCAGAAAAGTTGATAAACAAGTGGAATTACTGATTTATAAGTATTATTCTTGCCTTAATATCATTCACAAAGTTGCAGTAAACATATATTGAGTAGCAGTTGTGCTTAAAGTTAGTTAGTTAAAGTATTTTAGTATAGTGAGTGATAATAGGGTAACTTAGCCTGCGATAAGTTGTAAACAAGATTTAACAAACCTGATTATGTGGTAGAATATATAGGAGATAAAGTAACAACCATCAAACTACTTACATAGGATAACATCTGTATAAGCTAGTACTTGCTAGATATTTTGATTAGGTAGCATTTGTTGTTAAAATTAAGCAAGGGCGATAGTCGGGCGGCGTAACCTACATAAATAAAGCAGCCTAACGTAACGTAATTGATTGTATTTAAATACGGTCACTACCGGTAATATTAGCGTTCGTGATAGGATAAATAGTCGGCTGTGTAATTGAAATCTGTTACATAAAGTGTGCTGTAGTACAAAGGAAACAGTCTTTATAAAGACTAAGTTATTTAAGTTATTAAATAAATTTTGATAGAGATATGGCGCCTTGCAAGCGGCAAGTCAAGGCAAAGCGACACTTGGTATGCGATCACTGCCACAGCTGGGTAGATTTTGCATTATCTGGCTGTGGGAAGTCGATCATGGGCAAAATCCATGGAGGAAGGATTCACCTTTCAGTGCATTGGGTGTTGGAATGTGGAGTGTCTGCAGAAGGAGATAGTTAGGTTGACAGATATTGTGAAGGGAATGGAGATGGGAATTAGCAAGGAGACAGGTCGAATGGAGAGAGACGACAGGGAGAGAGGTGATAATACTACAAGACTGAAGGAGAATAGCAGTGGCAAGAAAACTGAGGAAAGGGGATTGAGAGGAGGGAAGGTGATTGGAGGGGAAGAAATTGGAAAATCGACGACAGAAAACTTGAAGGTGTCAGGGAGAGAAAGTGACCGTAGAGAAGGAGGTAGGGAAGATGGGACGGGAGAGGAGAGAAGAAAATGAGATGGGAGGAAAGATGAAGGGACGAAAGGAAGTGAGAGCAAATGTGATAGAAGAGACGTCGATAAAAGGGACGCAGACAGGAGGAAAGGTGACACGAGAAAAAGCGACAGGAAAGAATGGATCGGAAGAGAATGTGACAGGAGAGAAGACGACAGGGGGAAAAGACAACAACCAGACAGATGCAAACCGAAGAAGGGGCTGCTCTAAGGCAGTGATTGAGGGGGCAATGAGGAAAGAGAGGGTGTTTATGGGCGACTCCATTATGAGAAAGACGGAAAAGACACTGAGGAAGGACGTCGTTGTTTGTCTACCGGGGGCTAGGATAGAACATGTGACTGACAGAGTAGAGAAGGTATTGGGACATGGCAAGGGAGGGTCTATACTGGTACATGTTGGAACAAATAATGCAGACAGGGGGGGGGAACAACTGGGATAGTACATAAGTGTAGACAGTTAGTGAGGAAGCTAAAGAAGACAAGAGTTGAACAGATTATTTTCTCAGGAATTTTGCCAGTAATGGAAGGAAGGGGGCAACGTATAGAAACTGCACGACGATGGCGATCAACGTACTAGTTGAGCAGATGTGTGAAGAAGAGGGGGTGGGATTTACAGATTTATGGGGATACTTTGTTGGAAGGGAAAATATGTACATGAGAGATGGCCACCATCTTAGTGGAAAGGGGGAGGCATTTTCTCAGAGAACCTGCTGCGATCTGTTGACAGTGGGACAGGTTGCATCTATTTAAACTAGATTCGCAGGGGGAACTCACAGAAAAGCCTGAAACTGTACGCATAGATAAAGACAGCACAAATAAATAAGCAAAGAACAGTCTGGAAAACTCTTCTGAAGCTGGATATAAATGTGTTTGTTTAAATGCAAGGAGTATAGTAAACAAAAGAAATTACTAGGTATTACTCAAATGTATATAGCTCAGCATATTGGGTACAACCCAGTTCATGGGTACGTACCAGGTTACCGTTTACACGTTTAGCTGTCGCTAAATTAGCTCACTAAAATTACCCCAGACGCGTCATGTCTGAGTAATTGCGTGCGTACGTGCGTGTGTGCATGCGTGTGTGCGTACGAGTGTGTGTGTGCGCTTGTGTGTTTACATTCAACTTTGTGCTTTTGTGAACTGTAGATTAATTGTAGGAAGATGCGCTCACATAAATATATTTTCCTCTTCGGAATATAGGCGTATGCGTCTCCAGTTGTGACGGTCTTCCGGCCGGCGCCTACCAATCGTGCATGAGCTGTTACTTGTACCTATTATGCACGGCTGCCGGGTGGATGATCGACAACCGACCATGTGCCCCCGCCAGCCCACCCCTTGAGTGGGACGACGGCTTGAAACGATGCGTCTACCATTCAACCACCTGGTGGGTAGCGCAATTTATCGGATGTACAATAATTATCCATGAAATGCTCCCGGTACATTGTATCCGATTATTCATTTACCAGAATGAACGTATTTCGAACTAACATTAGCGATGCATTGATGTTTCGAACTGTTTATTTATTTGACATTATCGAGGAGCGCAGTGGAATGTAAAATTGTGACTCTTAATCGACAGAATCCACGTTCCAATCACCTTTTTGACGTATCGTAGCAAGGGTAATTTGAATATTTGGAATCGAAGCAGTTACTACTTATAGTTCTTGACATCTCCAGTACACGCTGATTGGAATAGTCATATGTTATACTTATATAGGTACATTAGTATGAAATATTACTGGGAGTAGGTTGGGAAAGCAACTACCACGAAATACGTGTGGCCATTTCCTTATCAATTAATTAATATAGTGCGTATATGCCTAAGTAACCTGCCATAGCTAAGTGAGTTTCCATCGCAAAATTGTGAAATTGAGGGTTGAGCCTTTATGGATTCCACAGAGCATTTGCTATAAAACGATACCTCACTTGTGGCAATATCTTCAGTAGAAATTTGTGTGGACATTTCCTGATCAATTAATGAATATAGTGCATATATGCCTAAGTAGCTAAGTGAGTATCTATCGGAAATTCTTAAATTGAGGGTTGAGCCTTGATGCGTACATGTATTTGTCACCCTATAATGGTGTTGACGCACTGACAATATTACATTTACCTATACCTTCAGCCATTACAACCCTTTTATATTTGAAACTGATAAATGAGTTTAATATGTGATCTTTATTAAAATAAACATTTGGTACATGTGCAACGAGCTATTCACCATATCTAAAATTAAGATATGATATTTAGGCTTTACAATAACTGCATGTCATGCCTTACTTCCTAGAAAAAATGTGCCTCGACGATTATTTGCATACATATCAGTCTCTTAAGTTGTATTGATAGTTTTCCAACAGTCTCGTTATTGAATATAGTTATTTTTGTAGTGCTACATGGTGCAGGCGCTTTCCATGTTTACAGGACCATTTAGTTTAACTGACGATTCTGACACATAATATATGTATTGCGTAACCGGCATTTCACGCGTTGTTCCTCTTCGTGGGGACAACATAGCTCAACGAACGTTTGCAATTGATAGTATTTATGAAAACTACGTGATGTATTAATTACTAATCAACCAATTTATTCATTGTATGTTTCACATTTATGCATACTTAATGTTGTAGCGTTCCGAGGTTTCAGGAATCCGTTTTATTTATGTTATACCAACAACAAAAATAATGTTAACCCAGCAGCAAAAAGCTAAAAGGGAAAATTTGTGTGGCAACATGGAACATCAGAAAAACGAGTCATGGGATACTACAAATGGTAACATCGGAAGCATAAAGATATGGGGTAGATATATTAGGGATTGCGGAACACAGGTTGGCCGGACAAGGACACTTTCGCCCGGATTAAGGAGGAAAGTTTGTATACTCAGGAACAACTAAACCAGTGATGAGTGGTGTTGCGTTCTATATGTCAAAGAAAACTGAAAATGCAATATTATGATACAATCCGGTCAATGACAGAATTATTGCCATACGAATAAGAGCAAAACCTACGAATATAACATGTATTCAAATTTATGCACCAACGAGCACTGCAGACGACGATGTAATAGAAACGTTTTATGATACACTGCAACGAACAGTTGACGAGGTAAACAGGAGAGACATGGTAGAACTGATGGGCGATTTCAATACAAAAGTTGGCAGTTGTCAAAACGAAGAAGAGAATGGAAATATCTGGAAATATGGACTAGGCGAGAGAATTGGGAGAGGAGATAGACTTGTTGAGTTTATCATAGAGAATGAACTGATGATAACTAATACTTTCTTCAAACAACATAAAAGGAGATTGTACACTTGGACGACATTGATGGTCGGAACAGAAATCAATTCGACTCTATACTGATACCAAAATTATGGAGGACGTCTGTGTTTAATGCAAAGACATTACCAGGAGCCGATTGTGGCTCTGACCATGAATTGCTAAGCGCCAAGATGGCGATAAAATTAAGAAAGATGAAGAGAGGGAAAGAGATAGTGATGTATGACATCAGTGATATCACAGAAAGATACCGGTAGAGGTTATGAACCGTTTCAAAGTATTACAGACAGTGGCTGACGAGAAGGAACCAGAGGAGTTGGCAGTGGAAATTAGGAACATCATTATGGAATCAGCTGACAAACACTTCACTAAAAAGAGGAGGCAGAAACAACCATGGATAAGCAAAGACACACTACGGATGATTGAAGAAAGGAAAGAGTTAAAGAAGAACAAAGAAATGAGTGAGAATTATCATGAGAAATAAAGAGAGAAGTGCAAGATGATGAAACGAATGTGTAAGGAATACAAGAAGAAATATCTAGAGAAGAAATGTGAAAAGATAAAACTGTGAATGAGAAGGATCAATAGTTGCAGTATGTTCGAGGAAATCAAGTCTATGACACAGTCGTTCAAACCTAGACTTGGCGTTATTAAAGATCAAACGGGAATCACTCTGACAGAAAGGGATGACATACTTGAAAGATGGAAGCAATACTGTGAAAGCATGTTTAAGAAAGACGAAACAGAAGAGGTAGACATGGATAAAGGCAGGGAGTGGACAGAACCAGAAGATGAACTTGAGCCTTTGCGTTCAGAGGTGAGGTGGGCAATAAAAAGTCTAAAACACGGAAAATCACCGGCCACTGATAACATCACTGCAGAGCTAATAAGAGCAAGTGGCGAAGCAGGCGTGGATATCTATCACACATTATGCAAGAAAATATGGAAAAGTGGAACATGGCCCATGGACTGGAAACGAGCCATC
Organism: Paraescarpia echinospica; assembly: GCA_020002185.1. NCBI lineage: Eukaryota > Metazoa > Annelida > Polychaeta > Sabellida > Siboglinidae > Paraescarpia > Paraescarpia echinospica. The sequence goes on from CM034540.1 coordinate 4,991,744, forward strand.
CTTATACCAATACCGAAAAAGGTGACATACAAGAATGCTCAAACCACAGGACTATATCCCTCTTCAGCCATGCGAGCAAAATTATGCTAAAAATCATAATGAAGAGAATCACAACACAATTAGAATGTGAATTCAACAGAACACAAGCTGGTTTCCGGACTGGAAGAGGAACAAGAGATCACATTTTCAACCTGAAGATGTTAATTAAAAAATGCAGAGAATTCAACCATGATTTAGGATCTGTTTCATAGATTATTCAAAAGCTATTGATAATGTTAGTCATCAACAACTCTGGAAAACCTTGATACACATGGGATTTGACCAGAAAATTACATCATTTATCCAAAATTATATGTTGAACTGCAGTCTGCAGTGAGATTAGAGTGTGGTACCACAGATTGGTTCCCAGTCGGCAAGGGAGTGATACAGTGGTGCATTTTGACCCCCACCTATTCAATCTATACACAGAGGATATCATGAGATAAGTCGAGACTGACACGAGAAGCAAGTACTTTAATGAACTGAAAATGATTGGAGAGGAGATATATGAATTGAGATATGCCGATGACACAGCATTAATATCCGATACAAAAGAAGGATTGGATAAAATGATAACTACTGTTAAAGAGCACAGCGAGATGAAAGGATTGAAACTAAACGTAAAGAAGACTAAGATTATGGATGTGAAGGGATGTCGAGAACCATCAAAAGTCACAGTAGGTGGCGAGGAAGTAGAACGAGTGGAAAGTTTTGAATATATGGGGTCACTGATAGAAGCGGATGAAGATGGCACGAAAGAGATCAAGTGGAGGTTGGCAATGGCGAGTAAAAAGTTGACGGAGATGAAGAAGCTGTGAAAGCAACGAACAAAGATATGAAACTACGAATTATCCGACTGTACATATTTCCAACGGCTACGTATGGATGCGAAACCTGGACTCTTAATAAGAACATTACTAAACGTATAAATGCATTTGAAAACAAGTGTTATAGAAAGATATTACGAGTTTCGTGGACTGAACGTAGAACTAACGACTCCATCGCAGATGAGCTTGCTGTTATACCCGGGACTTTATTGAACTTTGTAAAGAAACAGAAACTAAGTTATTTCGGCCATGTGAAACGGTATCAATCTCTAGAAAGACTGACAATGGAAGGAAAACTGGAAGGCAGCAGAAGCAGACGAAGACCTAGGAGACAATAGGAGAAGGACATACCGGAATGGATGGGAACAGACGTCTGGCGAGTGGGGTGACTGGCAAGCGAAAGAGCTGTCTATAGACAATCCATCAAGGTTGCAACATCCGGAAATGGATAAGCAAACCCCAAGCAACCAACAATAAAAAAGTAAAGTTCCTATACAGCGCAGTATCCAGTCATCAGGACTGCTCAAAGCTCTTTACACTTTACTCCCTGGCAGACCTATTAAATCGAAAACCATCTCGACTCATCTGGGAATCATCCAGCCACACTGCAAATAATGCGCGAAGACTGTTCGTACACAAATATCCACCACTGTCTATAGCCAGGTACTCATTCATATAGCTGACTGTATGGAACGATATTAGGGTCATAATTCCACAATGCTACTCTCGCGGTTCGCTCAGTTCGGTAGTTCGAGAGAGAATCACTACAACTGTAAAAAGGTGTAGTGATGTTTTAATAGCAGAGTCTACGTACAAACATGTGGCTTTACCAGCGGGTGCCAGGACTCTGCCCAGGTTGACACCTCAATCCCTTGATGGCTAATGTGTCAAGTATACCCTTTTATTAAATACCTGCCACAGTGTGGCAGCTATATGACAACTATAGTGTTTAACTATAGTACTTGCTACATCTACCCCCTCCATCAATGAATGCCGTCCCGACATTCCAATAGTAAACACAATAATACATATTAATCTTGAACACATGTTCAAATGTTGTCTATGACAATTTAGCAAGTACATCACAAAATCCTTGATTAAACATGGAAAGTGCTAAGGCAGGAGTCAGTACTTGTTGAGCAAAGTCAGTGTAACGAGCAGGTTTCCGTATTTCCCGTTTAGGCCGGCTACGCACAGCTGGTGATGATGTAAACACATGAGAAATGGTAAATTTTGCTCAATTTCCAAAAGCTCCTATGCTTAAATGAAGGAAGCAATATAATTTATTTTGTTGTGATATCTTGTTATGCCCTTGTAATTCACTGACTAACAATGGGCATCGCCTCAAAAGAACAAGTGTCTGTTGGTGTGGCGTTCAACTAATGACGTATTTGGATAACATAGAATATACACTTGTTGATTTTTATGAATACGGGAACAGAATGAACAAATTACGTACAGTGTAGAACGTAAAGTTAACTGATTTTGGACGTTTTGACTTTGTTGTGAATCCTCGATGCAAAATGTATCTCGAATGTTAAAATAACATGTATATTCAAGTAGTAAATGTGCGTACGTAAATGGTAATAATGTGTTCCTTCGATTCTTTACAATGAAACAACAACATCGTTTATTGCATTACTTAACATTCACAATGTCATGCAGAGCATTTGTAGAAGTATCAACTACTTACAGTATCAACTACTTACTTCTGCGAGTACTGTCGTCATGGATTATTTCCATTTACACGGACCTACAATGAAAACGTAGAAAACAAAAAAAAGTCTTTCGTTGATTGATTTGTGAGAATAAATATTCAATTTTTACATACCTTGGTCATATCGTCGATCATTATGATTGTTGCCTTGTGACTTTCAAGAAAGAAAACGCATCATTTCGGGGTTGCTTGCGCAACATAGGCACCACCACTGAGTTTACTTATTTTTGTATTATTATTATTATCTTGTACATGTTTTTATACGTTTTTACGTACCCTTTTACGTAATTTATTAATGTTCTGCATATATATATATATATATATATATATATATGTATAATATATATTATATATATATGTATAATATATTATATATATATATATAATTATGTATTCTAAGCGCCTCCAAATGGACTTATCTAGATTTATGGCGCTATACCAGTGTTATTATTATGTTATTATTCACTACATAATGAAGCAGACTTTGATATTTATAAAACACAAATATATACTCACAATTAATTCCATTGATAACATAATCATAATATCTAATAACGTAAAAACATAAGTTGATAATCCTGGCAAAATTTACTGGAATAACTGTTTTTAGTACATATCAACCCATACAACTGAAGAAATCGCAATGGTCATGTCATCAGTTGTGTCACGAAAGGAGTATAATTAATTGAGATGACTTGGAAAAAGGATAACGTTTCTATATTGACTCGTCTGTCTCTTCTCTAGCTTCATTGATTTACAGCACTGTTTTGACATACTACCATGCCACGCGTTTCATCTCTTTGCCCAAGTATTGCACACAATTTCGTTCTTTACGTTTCCTGTAGCGCAGTTTGTGCCTAATTTCGCAGCATTTTGTATAATATATATTAATCTTACATGCCTAACCTCATACTTCAATGTGTATTATAACAGGAAACACAAATAATATTCTGAAAGGCGTAAGTATGTTTCACTACCAATATCATCTTAGGTGATAGTAAATGACGATTAGGCCTACATGCTACAGAAAAGTACCCACGAGAGATTATCTAATCACAGTATCTATAAATGCAGAGAACATAGTAACGATGAAGATGTGTTCTACATTATCCATTTGTGTCCTACGTTATCGATTACTTTTTCGAAATTGATTCGCTTTGTTCTTGGAGGGGCTGGCAACTTTTAGTAGGTAACAACAAACCAAAAGTATTCTTTATAAGTGGAAATAGTTTATTCGTTTCTCAATGTGAACGAAAATTAGCTCAGACGTATCATGTGTGTTTAACAGGCATTTAGAGATGAAAAAGACATAGTTTTGAATTTGCAATCTGAGAATTCTGTCCCCTAGCAAAACTACGTCTGAATCTGGCGCGGTCTGAAGGGTAGCGACGCTCCATTCCCATGCTATAACGTCGAATAATAATAATAACTACTTTTTATTATGTTAAGCGCCACGTTCAGTGCAGTGTTGTTCACACCGCTGAATAATGATATACAAATGTATGTAAAAATAATGCATTTCAATTTCATTGGTAAAAGAGTGTTGGTAATCGTCCGAGTTACATATACGCTGCAGTGAACAGGTGAGTCTTCAACACATATTTAAATGAGTCCAGTGATGTTTTGTTGGTAACATTTGATTGCAGAACGTTCCATACTAGAGCGTTGGAGTCAGCAGACCGAAGACCTCTGGCTGGCATGTAGACACGCACGAGCTTCTGCATGTAGACAGGCGAGAGGTCTTCGTGCAGCGCCTTAAACGTAAGCACAGCGATCTTGAATGTAATGCGCCGTTGAATAAGTAGCCAGTGCAGTTGGCTAAGAATAGGGGTCGCACCCATAGCTAGCATAAAACACGACCATTAATACTTCAGAACCCTCCGAGGTCAAATTTTATCTATACGGCCAACAGTGCCCTTGTGTAACAAGAGAAGAAATGGATCTACATATAGTATATAACACCATAAACCTAAGACATTTATAGCTGAATAAAACTGGATAACGTAGAACGCATTCTTAACGAGGACGCTGCATTCCTGTCAGAAAGAGCACATCGAGTTCCATCGGAACAAGCTGTTTACACAACTGCTCAAGCCATTCTAATTATTTGCTCGACTGGGGACATTTTCGGTAGTTTCAGCCATATGCACATTTGTAGAAGCATGTGCAGTGGCTCAACCCCGACAGTGGGGCCCGTTCAGCCACCATGGAGGCATATCACACGTTTACATACCTAGATCATTGAGCACAACGTGTAATTTTGTTTTTATAATAAACACGTGGCTTTATACGCTACAAACTGATATTAATATATGAAATGCAGGCCTTGCACATCACGCATTATTACTTTTCCTGAGTAAAATTAATGATTCAATAAACATCTGGATAATTGCCAGTTATGTAAAACTAAATTATATTGTTAGTTACCCAACTGCCTGTTTATTGTATCTTGTGAATTATATATTGCTATATTATATTAGCGCGTTCCATGATTACATGAATCCTCTTAAATAGCGTTATGCGTTTGGGAGAACTTAACTTACTAGCCTGTCTGGATGCTATGGACAGCTTAACTGATGCTGCTGACACAGAATAGACGCAACAAGCCTCCGACTGTTCACACATTGCTTCTCTTCTTGTGGATAATGATAATGATAATATAATAGCATTGATAGTTCAAAGAATGTTAGTAATTAATTATAATTATGTAGAACAAAGCTGGGATTGTTGCATAAATCAGCTTGTAGAGACGATGTTGGCTATGCGGTGAAATAATGTTGGTACTGACATTTGGTGCCAATTAGATGACTTATAATGACATAACCCCGATAACGATGGTGACGGTCAGACTAAAGAGTTGGACATCAGGTTGGAGAGAAGGAGATGAAACAAAGAATTTACTTTGTCAAAATGGTAATTGAGGACGTAAGATCGGGGACAGAGGTGTAGCGAAGAACTTAAGTAGGCACGAATACGCTAAGATATATAGAGGAAGTAGGGCCAAGCCACAAGAGACGCAATCAAACCTATTAAAACTTAGATGCAATCAAGTGTTAATAGTTGAATGCAACCAAGTGTTAACAGTTGGATGCAATCAAAAGTGTTAACAGTTGGGCGGGAGAACAGCAATAACTGACCGAGACTTGAGTATCTGCGGCGAACTGGGCCCGGATAATTAATTATGGAACGAAAGAAGAGTTTGGATTTATAGCACATGGAGGAATGCTTACTGCAAACGAAAGCTGAAGAGATGAGATTATGAGAAAAGAGTCAGACTACAATTGAGATTAAAATTGAGAAGATGGGATTAAATTGGACACAACGTCGGCAGAGGAGGTCCATCAACAGAGAAACAAAACTGCAACAGTGACTAGTGTTGCAGAATGCTAGCTGAAACATATATATGAAAAGCTTCACAAGTTTATATGAAAGGACGTTTAAGGACAACATTTGTTCGAAATATGTATGTTTTTCCTCAAGGATATTTACATATTATATAATATTTCCTAAATATGTACGATAATAGTGATTCTTTGTCAAATGCTAAATTTACATAATGTACACAATTACATATCAAGACACTTGGTATGCATTATGAATATTTCGACGGCATCCCACGGTCTTCTTCAACAGTGGAGTTATGTGTGTGTCACATGATAACTAGAAACTAAATATCACAGTAGCACTGTCATTCATATGTGTTAACACAATGCTGCTATATGAACTACGCTATCAGCTCTTAGCATTACAGTTGGTGCTCCTAAACTACTCAATTCGATAACTTTGAGCAACATAAAATAAATGTACTTGAAATGCCCAGGTAATGTACACAGCAGAATGTAGAATAACGTCATCACCGACTTCAATTATCACAAATTGCGCTAAGGACATCAGGTGAATAATGTGCCACGCTGTCCTTAGAGTTCAGGGTACACATTAAAACACCGCTGAGACTGACGTGGCCAGTACAAGAAAGTCATTACAAAACACGCCTTCTGTTTTTATGGGCAAATCATCTCCGCGTTAACATTTTATTTACATCTTCACCTGTCAATAAACAGGTTCTCATGAAAGGAAGTTTAATTGCTTTTAAAAATGTCCTATTGGCCAATCTCCAATGTTGGGGTAGGGTATATTTGTTCATGGTGAGTGTTTCTATGTCGACACATCAAAGAGAAATGATGCTTTCTTACCCGTCTCAGGCGACGGAATGCTTGGGACAACGTCGACAAACAAAGGCTGCAATTAAATTAAAAAAATCAAATTTAAATAGTTTTTTTCATAAAACAAAAGATGGTCAAATCAAGCCGCAGACCGAATACTTGACAAATGCAGGGTTAGATACGTATGTTCAAACGGTTATTTTGTTTGTTTTGTCGGTTATATAAGACACAGTGAGGATGGTCTTAGTCACAGCGATCTGCATCATGCAAGAGACAAGACACCGACAGTCGACTTCCCGACCATGAAGCAGTTCACTTTGTTGGCGTTGACGATGGCAGTGGTGTTGATGGCGATTAAAGACGTGGACGGTTAGTTGTTGCATCTAGGGTAATGTACATGATTCGTTGTGACGCTTGGAATTGTTTTCCCAAGTGTACATACTAAACGTCTACTAAATGTCTAGTGTTTAGTACACAACAACCAGAGGGGTATTGGTCTTTGTCTCCCTATTACAATTTATTTGTTCTATTTCCTATATAGATTGTTTTGCGCCATTAGGTGTGTTCATTTAATTTTAATAACAAACTAAACGATCACTGAGATCCATTGTAAGCAATTAAACTATATGTGTATTTTATTGGAGAGATGTATGATTATTAGAACGTAAATTATCCTCACCTATTTTCATAAACTTCTTCAACCAAATCCCTACCAAATCATATAGGGATGTAAGGGTTGTTTTGTGTACAATTTCCCCGTTATTTGGGGACCAACGTTTCATCTACCACCTGCTTAAGTTCCAATGTCCCACTATTTGGAAATTCGTCTCCATTCATGTTTCATGTCAATACCCCACCTCCCAACAAAACATCATATCTTTATCTCCTATCAACCCGTAAACAAAATTGCTGCTCTAAATTGCTGTATTCATGCACTTCGTTATCGTCGCGGTCCAGTAGAATAGTAGTCCGTTTACGCACATGCTGATCGATGATTTGCGAATGTTGACATTCCGTTCACATTGCATGTGTATATCGGTTATCATACCGAATACACAATGGTGGATGGTGGATATAATTACCCAGGTACACTATGTGAATTATTGTTAATAATAATAATAAGATTATTATTATTATTAACGTATCCTACTCAATTTTAATTGGGTGTACATATTTGTGGCCGCAGCTTGATTGATGCAATGGTACGAGAATAGTTGTAAAGTTAGACAATGGGCCTCTATTGTTGCCGGTTTTTCTCATGGCAAACGGAAAATGTTTAAACGGATGCATACATAATAATGACAACTAATGTATTAATGGCAGCGTTAATATAATTTTGTTTATATGCATTGACCTTAAAATACACACATAATTTACAACGTATACAATATGTTAGCATTAAAGGGGAGGGACCAACTACCATGGGCATTCTCCCTTGTAAATTGTGCTCCAAGATTGTGTGCGTGCATGTGTGTGTGTGTGTTTGTGTGCGCGCGCGAGTGCGTGCATGTGTGTATGTATGTATGTGTGTCTGTGCGTTGGAAGATACCCTAACTCTAAGGGAGTAACTCTTTCTCAACGCAGGAAAGATTTGCATATACAACTGCAAAGGTGTGGCCGATGGCGATTACCATGTAACGCCTGTGACGTCTACGTGTCATGTATCGGGGGATACATGTATGCAGACCGGCCGTGTTCCTATAACAACACTCCGCTTCAGTGGGACGACTACTTCAAGATTTGCACACATCAGTCAACCACCTTGTAGGTAGCTCCGTCTGTCGGTTATACCATTCATCAACGGTCGCTCTAACGGAATAGTGACTTCAAAATATTGATTCGATATTCGCAGCAGATTCACAATGAGGCATTACACTTTGGATTATGTTCATGTGACAAACATCTTGACCGTTCACTCTAATAGTCACACGTCTAGATCTTGGATAAAAATATTTAGGTTATTACAAATGAGATAGCAACATTCAAAATGTCGTCATTGTGAATAACTGTTCTCGGTGGTTTAGGAATGGAGTAGTTAGGGCATATATCGTGTTATAATGTCGCAATTAAATAGTATGTCTTATTGGACATGTTTTATAACACATGGTTTGTTCTGCTCTCCTTCTTTCAGTCCTGAAGAGCCTTGGGTGCTGTGAAACAAAGTCACCCGAGAACAACTCACACTGACGTGGCCGGCCGTCTCGTTGACGTCACCAAGGTCAACAATCTCAAAGTCGCCGACGGCTCACAGCTGAATGCTGACAATGTTGTAGACTTATGACATTGGGATGTGCTGGCAATGTTGTAGACTCATGAAATTGGGGGGGGGGCGTTGACATGTGCACAAAATAAAGTCAACAATATAACTATGCGTCTTGTATGGCTCTAGCGAACTTAGCAACATCGACGCCGGATGATTCTATAACCTAGCGCTTCCCCCATCCCCACCACCATCACCACCACCCACACCAGCACCACCACCACTACCGCCACCACCAATACCACCCACATCACCACCACTAACATCCACACCACATGTGCGCAAAACAAAGAAAAAAAACCGGGTGATTCTACAACTTAGCGCTCCCCCCATTCCCACCATTCCCCAACCCACAGCATCACCACCACCACTTCCACCCACACCGCCACCACCTACACCACAACCACCCACACAACCACCACCAACACCCACTCCACCACCAACCACACCTTCACCACCACCAATACCACCAACCATACCACCACCTCCACCACCCACTCCACCACCACCTCTACCACCCACACCACCACCACACCGAACCCTTACAATCATACGATGGCGGAGCAGCATAACCGGATCTAAAAGGCCTTGGGGGCACGTATACAGGACGCTTATATAGGGTCACACTCTGCCTGCACTAGGAGGCGTGCCCCATAGACCTTTTGATTTGAATGCGCTCCTGTTACCCCGCAGGCGTTATGAAATTATTGTGGATGTCGCAGCTCCTCCCGTCTTTCTATATCTAGATCCGATAGCGGAGTCGTGCTGAAACTCCAGACAATCCTCGCTAGCCAGGGGTGTGACTGCATGCATTACCCCTGGCAGATCTTCTACGCATTGTTTGGAAGTTAGCTGAATGAAACTCATAATTGATTTCGCCATACCACCCATGAGAACAGGGCACACACTCGTCCGACTCGCGCCCAATCTCCTGGAATCCCAATATAATTACCCATTCGATCATTCTCACCAATCGCTGAGCGGTATTGTGTATACAAATAATTTGAAAATATACACACACCTACATGTTATTTGTCACTCGCAAAGAAGACCATATTTTTATTATCCAGGGTTGGTTCTATTGATTTGGTGGATAGGGGAACAGCATGCAAAACGGGCCCCCTGCCCAAAACGGACCCACATCCGTTTGGCGTTGTTGTACTATATACAGCAAAAATTGTTCGCGCGTCATCAGTGAATTCTTGTTAAAACAAATCCATCACAGTGCTCACCTCGATGAGCCTCACGTTCTTGGTGCGTCAGTTCTCTGTGTTGGTTAAAATTGGCGTTATTAGCAATACAAAGCAAGCATACGTTGCTTGTGCAATGATTGATACCCCGCGAAATGCATAGATACTGCATGAAAAAAATGCATAAACAACACATGCTGTCATGGCCAGATTATTGCTATGGAAAGGTAGAGGACAGTGCACGTTTGTCATTTGGGACTTTCAATACGGATTATATTTAATCGTATCGATTCTGGATCCAGAAGTAAATAGGTTAATGGTACGTCTGACGATATTACGGCAACTACACAAAAAGTTGAACAATTGGGCTGGCAAGCCAGATTATCACGTTATGATCTATAACCAATTGGTGCAAACAACGAGAAAGCCACACGAGCATATTATAAATCTACAATTTATGGTGAAATACATTAATGAGAAGGTCAGTTTGTTCACACATTATGTTTTATGAAAAATACGTTTTAATGTTTAGTATATGCCAGACAACAAAATCGTATTAGCTAAACTCTCTAGAAAGTTAAATGTCAAGACACAATGAAGTAACACCATGTTGTTTTAGTTACAACTGCGTTTCGAAAGCATAGTGTTCGTTATCCTCATTATATTATTACGCATTAGTGCTTAAACTATGTTAATAAATGCCTACATGAGTGATATTATGAGAGACCGGTGATATCACGAAAAACACATATTCAACGTTACCACGCGAAATGTATGGTTAAGACTGACTTATTCTACGCAACACAACATGGTCGTGCGCTAAGTTATGTACCAATCAAGCGTATTCATTTAACATAAATGTCCACAATAAATGATATGTAACATTGTTAAATTCATTATCATACGAAATATACAGCACACCCTGATAATAATTTATCAAAATCGATTCAAGAATAATGTCTCTAAAAGTATTAAACTTATATTTAAATCCTAGTGATGTCTCAGTAGTAATGGCCTTGCATACACTTTTCGATCTGAAGCTCAGGGTTTTACTGTTATGTGACGTTAGTGTGTTATTTCATGTCAAGACAAACCGCGTGGTATCGTATTCGCAGATATCGATTGGCAAGTTAAGGCGATGTATCTCACGTTTGTTGTGGGGAGCATTTCTGTTTGATCACGTGTAGACTCACCTAAATGCAATATGTATGTTAAATATATATTACTAATGTATATATGTGATTGAGTTATTTGCCATTAAAAATGATTTCGCGTGCGTTGTATCGCATGTTCTGCCCATTTTCATGTTTTTAGGAGAAATGGGATCTCGGCAAAATTTGACTGTGATTACACTTAAAGTATTTATCGGTACCAAAGTAATATATTTTAAGGTTTGCATATCATATTTGATATTGAAATAAAGCATGTTTTTTCTCCGTTTAATGCACGCGGAAAGATTAGTTTGCGTGGTATCTGTAATGTAGCCGTTTACTACGCGCAGATTTGTATTTTACTTTTGAATACATTATGGAACTTCCGCTTCTATCCTTTTTACACGCGGCGTGTTTGATGGTTATCAAACTCACAGTGAAACAACCCAAACACAACAACATTACATTGGCGACGAGCATGAGTAAGTGAGTTAAGATATCATGGCTTCAAACGGTTTGCCGCATTTCGCCGAATGTGACGTGTATACGGACAGTGCCAATACGGGCGTCCGATGGAAGAAGTGGTTGTCTCGTTTCACAAACATGATGGTGGCGATGGACGTTAGTAGTCGCGCACGTCAGAGAGCACTGCTGCTACATTATGCTGGCGAGCAGGTGTACGAAATATTTGAAACGTTGCCAGATACAGGCGCGCCTGACGATTTTGACAAAGCTTGTGAAAAGCTCACTGCATATTTCTCGCCAAAGAAGAACATTGAGTACGAAGTGTACCAATTCAGAAAAGAAAAACAAGAAATTGGTGAATCACTCGACACGTACCATACGCGTTTAAGACGTCTTGCTGCAACCTGCGAATTCACTGACACTGATCGTGAAATTAAGACACAGATTGTGCAGAATTGTACGTCGTCAAGACTACGACGCCGTGTGTTGCGTGATGCCACTATATTGCTCACTGAAATGCTGGATGAAGGCAGAGCGATGGAGTTGTCTGAGAAACAAGCGTCAGGGATGGAAACATCAGGAGAAACGTCAAGAGAAGCTGAAGTTAACATCGCCAGCAAACGTTTTAAGAAAAAGGCAACTCGAAATAAGCGGTTCAATAACGCAACATCAATGAACACTGCGAGTAGACAGACATCAGCAATATGTCGTTACTGTGGGGACAAATATCCGCATCTGCCGACTAAACAATGCGCTGCAAAAGGCAAAACGTGCAATTTTTGCCATAAGAATGGACATTTCGAGAAAGTCTGCAGATCTAAATACGGTAATCGAATGCAAACTAACACTGTCACAAGCACCAACGCAGTCAGTCCAAAAAGTCTGGCAGCTGAATCTGACAATGATTATGTTTTTTATACAATCAAACAAACAAACGAGCACAACCCATTGCCCACATGCACAGTGCAGATTGAAGGAAATCCTATCAAATTGACTGTAGATTCCGGGGCGTCAGTTAATATAATTGACAATAGCACATTCAAAATGATCAGACAATCCAGCAGTATGTTATTCAAATAGCCTACGACGAAAGTGTATCCATATGGCTCACAAACACCGCTACCTGTGATCGGCGTGCTTATCACGAAAGTGAAGTTTCGCTCGACGGTCATCGACACAAGCATTCATGAGGTGGAGGGCACGACAGGCAATCTGCTAGGCTGCCAAACTGCACAGGACTTGGGAATCCTCCACATCGCTCAAAACGTCGCAACAAGAGAGAACGTCACAACAAATGGCACGTTCCAACCACAAATCGTAGATCAGTTCACAGATCTCTTTGATGGTGTTGGAAAAGTGGATGGCGTGGAAGTGAAATTACACATCGACCAGAGCGTCACTCCAAAACAGCAACAGCACAGACGCATTCCTTTTCACATCCGAGGTGACGTTGAAAATGAACTTGATAGACTAGAAAAGCTAGACATCATCGAGAGGGTAAACGGACCAACACCATGGGTCAGCCCAATAGTCGTGGTGCCTAAGAAATCGGGTGAGGTCAGAATCTGCGTATACATGAGAGAAGCAAATAAAGCTGTACAACGCATCAAACATGTCATGCCAACAATCGATGAGCTAATCACCGATCTGAATGGCTCATCTGTCTTCAGTACGCTGGACCTGAACTCTGCGTATCATCAGCTAGAATTTAGTCCTGAAAGCAGATACATAACCACATTCACAACAAACGTGGGACTATGGCAATACAAACGACTGATGTTTGGAATTAACGCAGCATCTGAAATATTCCAAAACACACTCAGCGAATTGTTGTCTGGTTTAGTTGGATGCAAGAACATGTCTGATGACATCATCGTCTACGGAAAATCACAGCGCGAACACGACACACGCTTGAAAGCTGTGCTTGAGAGACTGAAAAACAAGAACGTCAAACTCAACAGAGAGAAGTGTTTATTCTCTCAAAAACAAGTGTGCTTCTATGGACACATCTTCAGCGCGACTGGCATCGAGGCGGATCCAAAGAAGACGTCAGCAGTCGTCAATGCAGCTGCACCGCAGAATGCCAGTGAAGTACGTTCGTTGTTGGGAATGGCACAATACGTATCGCGATTCATTCCAGGCTACTCGGATGTCACTGCATCACTCCGAGGACTGACACACAAAGACATTCCATGGGAATGGAAAAGCAAACATCAACAGGCACTCGACAACTTGAAGGCGAAGCTAGCCAGTGTGTGCACTGTACCGTACTTTGATGCGACGAAACCGTCAAAAGTGCTGGTCGATGCAAGTCCTGTCGGCATCGGCGCGATATTGTGTCAAGATGACAATGTCGTTAGTTACGCCAGCCGAGCGCTATCTTCAATCGAACAGCGATACTCGCAAACTGAACGAGAAATGTTGGCTGTCGTGTAGGGTGCAGAACACTTTCACCTTTACGTCTATGGATCGGAATTCGAGATCATCACCGATCACAAGCCTCAGAGACAAGCGTCTGCACGAGTGGAGCGATGGCGATTGAGACTCTCGCCGTACAACTACTCACTCCTCTACCGTCCAGGACGAGATGACGAGAACCCGGCGGATTACCTGAGTCGCCACCCTGTTGAACCACCGGCAACTGATGCTGTAGAAAATACGGTCAACTACATTTGTAGTAACAACATACCCAAGGCGATGACGCTGCAGGAGGTGAAACTACAATATATATTAGACAACGTCATGCAGAAGCTACTGCACGCCATAGAGAGCGGTCAATGGACCGATGAGGAAGTGTCACTCTACCTGAAGCTCAAGGACGAACTAGCTGTACACCAAGGCATGGTCCTACGACAAACACGCATCGTCCTTCCTTTTTCACTCCGCGAGCGTGCCGTCGATCTTGAACATCGTGGGCATCAAGGAGTCGTAAAGACGAAAAGCCTACTGAGAGAGAAGGTGTGGTTCCCTGGAATCGACATCATGGTAGGCGACAAAGTCAACGCATGCCTGCCTTGCCAAGCCACGACCACGCACGGTTCCGAGCGCTGCACACCGCTGCGAATGTCTCAACTTCCAGACGCACCGTGGCAAGACCTATCGATCGACTTCATCGGACCGTTTCCGAGCGGAGAGTCACTGATCGTCGTCATCGATGACTTCAGCCGCTTCCTAGAAGTCGAAATAATTAATTCAACAAGCAGCAACACGGTCATTCCCAAGGTAGACGCAATATTTGCTCGCCAAGGGATTCCACAACAAATAAGAACTGATAATGGACCTCCATCCAATGGACATGAATTCACGAAATTTGCATCATATCTTGGTTTCAATCACAGACGCGTCACTCCGCTGTGGCCAGGCGCCAATGGCGAAGTGGAACGTTTCATGAAAACTCTGGGTAAAGCGATCAGATCAGCTTTCATCGAGAAACGAAATTGGAAACAAGATCTCTACACGTTCTTGCGTCAGTATAGTGCAACGCCACATTCTTCGACAGGCGTGTCACCGAGTCAACTACTGAACGGGCGACAGATGAAAGTCTTGCTACCCCAAATGTACGAGAAGAATCCACAGAGAAGAGAGATAGAGAAGAGAGACGCCCAAGAGAAAGCCAAGATGAAGAGAAACGCAGACGAGCGACGTCATGCGAGCGACAGCCATCTGCGCGTGGGCGACATTGTACTTGTCCGACAGACGCGTAAGAATAAACTGTTAGCTGCGTTCGACCCTCGTCCACTGAAACTGTCAAGGCAAAAGGCAACATGGTCACTGCGAGTCGTGGAAACTACTCCATAACACGCAACATCTCGCACTTCAAGGCTGTGCCGCGCGTGAAGTTCGACGACATCAGTGAAGACGACCAACTCGACCAACTAGACGACTACCTGACTCGAGAAGTTCGCGATCAGCAAAACGACGAAGCTGCGCACGCGAATGTTCCACAGAGACCTGTGAGACGGGTGAAGGCACCTACGAGGTTTAGAGATTTCGTGATGGACGTTTAGAGTAGCAACTCGTATCCTTGTATTTAAGGTGTTTTACTGTTCTTTATTATGCGTATATCACAAGGACACTTAGTTTTAGTTTCGGTTTATTACAGTCACAAGTATTCTTCCGAGACAGGGAGGAATGTAATGTAGTCGTTTACTACGCGCAGATTTGTATTTTACTTTTGAATACATTATGGAACCACCAAACGGCGTGTTCGGTGGTTATCAAACTCACAGTGAAACAACCCAAACACAACAACATTACAGTATCGCACAAATAGTATTTACACAAAAATAGGTCTAACAAAATAGCCATTCACGCTAACGCAATCACTTTGCATGTTGTTTGCCAACAGTTATTGTACATCATGTGGCGTTAACGTGGAGCCCCAACTAATCGGATTCGCCGTGAAATTTTACATATACGGTCCAATTGTAATGCTTTTATTTTGCAAATAACAATACTTTCTCTTAGACACCATATTACACTGGTCTAATAGTGCAGCATTTGGGGTCAGAAATCGTGTTATGACGTCACAATGAACAGGGATGAGAGAGTTCGGATTCCTGTAATTCGTTCAGATCCGAGGAGAAATGTCAGGGGGATTTAAATATGGGAGGTCAGAAAGCTGAGTAAAAAGCAAAAAGTAAGCCGTCGTACTTGTCCCAAACGAAGCACTGTCATATGCCCTCAAGATATATCATTCGGCCGGAAACACATACATGCTTAGCAATGTGAAAGGCTATAGGATAATTCAAATGTAATTATGTTAATATATCTCGTTTCCATTTGGGAACTTCGGGGAAACATGCATGAAAACACCAAATCGGCGTCTGGCGACTTTGCTGGCTTGACAGCGGTATGTTAGTGGAGCATATTGAACCAACGAGTTGATATGCTCAACTTTGCAGTTCCGTGAACAAAACAGAAACTTATAATCAAAGTTCTTTAGTTTCGCTCTGTCTTAAACTAATAATACATATTTTGTATAAGAAATATCGCTACGGAAGCGTTAACGTTCATGCAGGCTTTGTCTCTCTGTTTCGTTCATTACTGTTGTAAACGGTTCCCAGTGTCTGGGAAGACGTCAACATAGATATATGTAAGTGTGATACTCACAGTATGTTGTCGTCTCCCTTGTCCCGCACTCGAACTACATGGAATGATTGCTGCTGCGACGGCCTGATACGACGACGACTGGACGTTGCATCAGAGGTCTTTGTTCACAGTAACAGCAATGGGTAGTTAGTTCTGCGGCCCTTATATATCCCAAGGGGGCGTTCCCAAGACGTTCCCATAAACAGCTAATCTGCAGTTATTATACCACCGCAAGTAGGTCATGGCCTACCACATCTTCCTAGGACATTGGCCAGATATGCCCCTCGTGCACCCCCCCCCCCACAACTGTACCAACTCATGTTTTTGTTAAGCTTTGGGGTCCCGTGAAGATAATTTCTAGTGATAACGGTGACAAAGTTGGGTCTCACTATCCATTTCCAACCTATCTTGGATGGAACCCTGACATATCGTATGTGTCGTCAATGTCGCGTGTTATTTAATCACCAACACCACAATCGTCATTGTGTAGTCATATGTGTCTCAATGTGTAATTATAATATATCAAATTAAAGATTTTCATCTGCTGATCATCATAATTGCATTCAATAGATATTTACTATTATGGCATGTGCCCTAATTAGCATAGAATAACTATACCCTATTCTCACTCGCGATCGCATAGATGACATCATTATTTTTGTTAAATATATACATTTCCCTTGATCCCATCGCCTTCTTAAGGTAAACAAAAATGCATAACACACAGCAGCATCATATCGTTCCTTTGATACCAGAATTGTCTTTCTGTCATTACAAATGGATTATATATGATGCTTCAAAAATAACCGTAGTGTCGCGGATCAAAAGGCGTAACGTAAAGATAACCATGGATAGTCATGACTGGCATACATGTCAAAACTGTCTAGATTGTGTGTGTGTTTTCAGGTATACAGTTACGCACAGCCCATAATAGCAAATATCTATTGAATACTATTATGATGATCACCAGATGAAATCCTTCAATGGAACATATTAAAAATACATACTGAGACACATATGATTATACAATGACGATTGTGGTGTGGATGATTAAATACCACGCGACATTGACGACAAATACGATATTTCAGGGTACCATCCAAGATAGGTTGGAAATGGGTAGTGAGACCCAACTTTTTCACTGTTACCATTTGGAATAATCTTCAAGGGACCCCAAAGCTTCCAAAAAATATGGCTTGGTAGAGTTGTGGGAGGTGCACGAGGGGCATATCTGGCCCATGGCCTATCCCCTCCTTATGATGTTTTGACGCCTACCACACTCTCCCCCTTATGATGTTTTGACGTCTACCACATTTCCCCTTTTAGAGAATCCTTAATTTATACAAACAAAATTTACTAACATTTTCGCAACTAGAAAAGAAATTAAATAACATAATCTTCTAAGCTAAACATTATAATAATCGTTCCATAAAACATTACTTTACATTTAAACAAATATTGTTATATAAAATAGTTATTACACAAACCATTACCGTATATTCAAACGCGAACACATTATATTACAGTTAACAAAACATGACATTGTTCATACACATACAAAGACTCTTACACAGAAACATTACATTACAGTTAAACAAAAACATTACATTACAGTTAAACAAAACATTACATTACAGTTAAACAAAAACATTCAATTATAGTTAACTATAATTATAGATGTGCAATGTCACATAACATCAATATCATATATAATGTCACTGACTGTCTTCTTTGATTGTCTTATTTGATTGTCTTCCTTCTTCCTTCTTAAATCAGTCCATCTGAATTCACATGTGTACGAGGAGACCGGACTTTTGAATCTGGAAACAGAAGCGGTGGAGGTGCGTGTTTCTTCATCAATGACCGGTGGTGTAACAACGCTACCGCGCGAGCTAAGGTATGTTTACCAGACATTGAATTCCTCACTGTCAGTGTACACCCGTTTTACCTTTCACGAGATTTCGCAAAGATCTACCTGTGTATGGTTTACTGTCACCCAAAAGCAACTGTAGACAATGCGTGTAGTGTACTAACATATCACATTCATGAACATGAGAATAACTCCTCAGATGTGCCAATAATTATCACGGGTGACTTTAATGAGTGCAGGCTCAAAGCATCTCTTCCTAACTTTCATCAATTTGTGAATGTCCCCACGAGGAAAGACAAAACTCTTGATCTTTGCTACTGTAATGTGTCGGAAGTATACAGCGCAAGAAGATTGCCACCGCTTGGCAACTCATGGGATGCCGAATCTGTAGACATGTTGAAAGCCTGTATGTACGGACTGGAATATTTTTTTAGATTCAAGTGAACAACTATTAACGAAGCTACATAGGTAATCAGCGGATACATCGCTTTCTTTGAAGATCTGTGAAACAAATTAAATGCTTTCAAAATAACACGCCCGCGGGTGGACACTGACATGAAGAGTCTCTTGCGTCAGAAACGAGACATCTGGAAGAATGGAACTGAATGCAAGTGGAAAGACGTGAAAAGAAAACTTAAAGCAACAATTGAGCAGAAGAAAAATCAGTACAGGATGAAACTAGAAAATCCGTTACCTCAGGAAACGCTAAGCAAATATGGCATGGGGTGCAAATGATAACTGGTTACACGGAGAGGAAAAAAAGAATCTGTGTAGAAAATTAAAACCATGTAACAAACGAAATAAACACCTTTTTTACTCGGTTTGAGACTACTGATTTCTCCCAAGAGCGTGCACTAGAAATATAAATTCTCAACTGTGAAAAGGGAATCCAATCATTCTAGGGGAAGAAGAAGTAAGAAAAGAACTAGCAAAAAGCAACCCAAAGAAAACTTCGGGTCCTGACAAGATTTGGCGTAGAACTCTGAGGGAGTGCAATAGAGAACTGGCCCCTATTATCCGCAATCTTCTCCAGCAGTCGTTAGACACACACGCACTGTGCCTTGCCTCTGAAAATCATCATGCATCCCTAAGAAGCTTCATCCATCCTAGATCATTGACTATCGACCAGTGGCCCTTATCTCCTTAGTGATGAAATGACTGGAACGACTCCTCCTCACTCGCATCTCTTTGGAAACATCACGGTTTCAAGATCCTCATCAGTTTGCGTACATGCAGAACAGGAATACCGAAGATGCCATTCTCACACTTTTCCACCATGCTCAGAAACACCTGGACACACCCAAAACCTCAGCCCGCATTCTCTTTTTGGACTTCTCCAGTGCTTTCAACACCACTCAGTCACATATGCTACTCCAGAAACTGAGAGCCATGCTTATGAATTCATCTCTGCGCAAATGGATGTGGAACTTTCTTACAGGCAGGAAACGGTGGGTTAATATCAATAACGCCATCTCTACTACCATCATTACAAACAGCGGCGCCCCGCAAGGCTGTGTGAGTTCACCAACACTGTTCTCTGTATACACAAGTGGCTGCAGGCCAGTTGACAGCTCTATCAGTAAGGACCATCTTTTCAAATATGTTGATGATAAGGCCCTACTTGTTTTAATAAAAGAATATAACCACCTGATCTATGATAAGGAAGTTCAAAACCTGGTTTCGTGGTGCGATTCGAACTGTCTCCACCTTAACACCAAGAAAACGAAGGAAATGATCATTGACTTCCGTACCATTCAATCCGACCTGCCTCCACTAGTCATCAAAGGAGAGGTAGTAGAGAGAATTCCTTCATATTCCTATCTAGGCATCGAAATCTCCAACCAGCTCGAGTGGACTCTGAACCTCAAGCGCAGCCAGAACAAGTGCTGCCAAAGGAACTAGTTTGTGAGGAAGCTAAGAAAATTCAATGTGTGTAGGACAATTAGTCATCTGTTCTACCAATCCATTGTCCAGCCAATCCTGTGCTACTGTTTAGTTTGCTGGGGTGTATTTTTGTCGGTGAAGAACACAATTCTGCTCAATCGCGTTATCAGATCAGCCAGTAAAATCATTGGGGTGACGCACCAACCATTGATGAACTACATGAAACATGTGTGACTAAGAAGACAGCAGAAATTATAAAAGACACATCCTACCCACTGCACGAGTTCTATTCTGTTACTCAATCTGGCTGTGGGAACCTATCGGAAAGGGCACGAACCAACATGTATCGAAACACCTTCCTGCCAACCTCCATCCGGCTGCTGAATGCGAGGTCTAGGAGAGGGAAGTGAACGGGGATGGTGGGGCGATTGCAATGATTACAATGGTGGAAACTTGGGTTCAGGCAGTTGGCGTTATCCGGTCAGTCAGTAAAACCGTTGGGTGACGCTACCAAGTATGGATGAACTCTATGAAGCATCGGAGACGAAGACTGTGACTAACATTGTTATGTACTCTGTGATGGCAAACTTATATTACATCACTAAACTTAATCAGATTTAAACGTACTAATATTTTTGAGTTAAAATATGTATTTTACTACATAAATTTCCATTTGTGTACAAATAAAGGTGTATCGTATTGTATTCTTGGTGAGGAACTTTTCACGGTACGGCCATGTCCCTGTATGCCTACGCAAGTGACATAATAACGTTGCACAGCGCGTGAATGTCTTGCCACATAATGTACACACATAACGTTCTTTCGCTTGTTCGTTATCGGGTAGTTGGCGCTGCAGCGCCATCTTGCGCACTTCTGCATTGCACACCCGCATGCTCTCTTTGTACAGTTTTCGTTCTGTCCGAAATGCGCGCGAAACGTCACTTTGGCTGGATAAAACCGACGTTTCGAAGTCGTTTTCAGTCCGCTCAGAGTTACCAGTTAGTTCTGAGCAAGCACCCACAAACGTCATGTTGTGCATTGTGTGGACGAGTTATTGTAGCATCGTCGGACTCGAAAATACATCCTCGCAGTGATCGTACGATATTTGGTGTTTATCTTCTCCATGGCTCTGCAATCACAGTTATCTCAATGACGACGGAGAACCGGACGGTTGTAATGACATACATGATGTGGCAGTCACCAGATGGCAGCACTGTTCATCACTACCCATCCACTGCCCCTTGCACACACCGCTGCACACCAATAACCCAGCCCTGTACACAAACCCCAAACGCACCCATACCAAGCGCGCCACTTCGATCCACCCGAGCAAGACATCTGACATTCGTTGCAATGACGCAGGATCAACGGCGGCCACATACAGAAACATAGCTACCGAACGTAAAGAGCGAGCCACGTAAGTTACCACCCGTTACCGGTTGCTCCTTACCACAGCGTGGCTGCTACTAGATTTAACAAGATTTAACAAGATTGCCATCCAGAGAATTAACTCTAGATGGCAGGTGAACAAGGAAGCCCTTTGGCTTATCGAGAGTCCAACCATTTTATCTACATATATCCAGCCCTTCTGAGGTATGTGTCGATTTTATTTTTAAACATATTCACACTACTAGCACCCACACAATCATCAGATAATCTGTTCCATTCGTTCACAGTCCTTTGTGAAAATTAGAACTTTCTCACGTCTAATCTACACTACTCCTTTACTAATGTAACAGCATGTCCTCTAGTCTTTCTATCTTTCTTAACTGAAAAAAAGCATATTTCTATCAATATTTTCATAACCATTCAATATTTTAAACACTACTATCTGATCTCCTCTCAATCTCCTGGTCTCTAGTGTTGTTAAACCACATTCTTTTAGGCGTTTTTCATAACTAAGATTCCTCAGTTTTTGCATCATTTTAGTCGCTCTCCTCTGTACACTTTCTAGCATATCTATGTCCTTCTTGCGGTATGGCCTCCACGCTTGTATACAATATTCTAAATGAGGCCTAACTATTGTTTTGTACAGCGGTATTATTAGTTCTTTTTCTTTATATGCTATATTTCGCCTAATCAATCCAAGGATTTGATTTCCTTTTGAAGCTGCAATTCCAAACTGCTCTGAAACCTTCATGTCAGCACTAATTGTCAGCCCTAAGTCTTTTTCTTTTACAGTAGTACTTAGTACAGTTCCCCCATTGCATATTCTACATATTCGTTCCCATGTCCTGTGTGAAGCCATTTACATTTCCCAAAATTGAACAACATTTGCCACTTTTCAGACCATTTGATCAACCTGTCAAGATCATCTTGTAAATGCTGTCTATCTCCATCACTTTTAATCCTTCTAAACACTTTTGTATCATCTGCAAATTTCAACACCTTGCTAGCTACATCATCATCCAAATCGTTTATATATATTAAGTATAATATAGGTCCCAGTACTGATCCCTGTGGAACCCCACTCAAAACTGATTTCCAGTTTGAAGCCTCCCATCAACAACTACCCGTTGTCTTCTGTCAATCAGCCATTTTTCTATCCAATTAATTATACCATTTCCATGGGCCTTTAGTTTAAGCAGTAATCTTTGATGTAGCACTTTGTCGAAAGCTTTTTGAAAATCTAAGTAGATGATATCTACTGGTGATCCATCATCTACCCACTTAGTGATATCTTCCAAAAAACATAACATATTTGTTAAGCATGACCTCGCTTTTAGAAACCCATGTTGAGATGGGTTTATCAAGTTATGTTTAACAAGAAAATCCACCATGTGATCTTTAATTAGTGTTTCTAATAATTTATAAATCACCGATGTTAAACTAACTGGTCTATAATTATTTGACTTGTTTCTCGAAACTTTTTTAAACAACGGTATAATGTTTGCTTCTTTCCATTCTAAAGGAACCACTCCCTCTACAATGATGTGCTCTGTGAAATAGTGTAAATTATGTATGTTTAAACCATTTCACAGCACTACATTTTGTCATACATATCCATGAACGCACCAAGTTTCTAGCGGACTACGTGATTTTAGTAAGTGAACGTGACATGGTGTGATATCACAATTGTTTATATCTCTGCGTGCACGCGAGTGACATTAATAAGCTGTGATTCAGTCATGCGAGACGAAAACAATCAGATTCTTGACTGCACGTCATGCATGATCGGTTATGTCAATGGCAATTGACATGTGGACTTGTGACTTCACAGCCCAGGACTACTGACACAAATTGTGCTCGTTCAAACGTTAAAATTACGACTTCGTAGTGATTCTTAAGCTGGCATGGCATCAGGGAGTGCAACAATGTCACTATTTATTCTTTTTCTTCACTGTTTAACCAAATGCAGTGCATACCAGAAAGATTTATCTTATACAAACATAAGAACTTTATACAATGGTGTGACGCCTAATTCCACAGGCTACATATTCACAGACTCTCTAGTAGTAAGCAATGATATTGTTTTGTCAGCCATTCATAAGTTCGACCGCCTTAACCATAAGACTAAACGAGCAATTTGCAAACTCTGCAGACTTTCGGTAACTACAGAGAACTCTTTCTACAACGTCTCGCCATCAACTTTATCTCTACTATTACTTATGAAAAGCGGCGATGTGAGCATCAACCCAGGCCCTGCTGGGCACAAGAGAAACTACACGCCAAAACACCAGTGTAGTCTTTGTGGGAAAGGTGTCACTGCCCGCAGTGTGACTCATCCAGGGAATGTCAAAACGATAAAATCTGAAAAGTCATATTAACTTACTACAAGTACGTAGGCCGATAAAGTCCTGGTGCAATCGTTGAGGTATACGTGAAGAATTAGAGCTGTGTCATGACTGTCAACCGGATGTCCTCCCCAGTAGAGTAGGCATATAAAATAACTCGTGGCCATTTTCGAAAATGCTACAGCCACCATGTGCCAAATCAACGATGGCTCAATATCCATGTCTGTTCACAATATTAATGTCTACATGTTTGCCAAATTTGGCGCTTTTATCACGAAATGCACCATTCTTCTGAATATGTCGGTTATGCCGCCCCAATAGAGGAAAACAAATTTACTTATCTCGGCGCTGTAGTGACAGACAAAGGACGAACAAACGAGAATGTCATATGCAGGATTGGAAAGGCAAGACACGCATGCATCACCTTAAATACAGCGTGGAATACACCATCCCTATCAATAAGAAACGAAATTCGAATATTCATCTGAAACGTAACAAATGTACAGCTCTACCGATCAGAGACATGGAGAGTCACAAAAACAACAACCAAAAAACTGCAAACATTTATCAACAAATCCCTTAGAAACACACTGAAAATCAAATGGCAAGACACAGTCACAAACACCGAACTGATGACAGACCAAACAAACATCAAACCATAAATTAAAGATAAGAAAATGGACATGGATAAGACATACTCTCCGAAGAAAACTACAACGGCTACAAGACAAGCACTTGATTGGAATCCACAAGAAAAAAGAAAGAGAGGCCGCCCAAGGAACAGCTGGAGGAGATCAACAACAGAGGAATTAAAGAAGTTTGGTGCCACCTGGGAGGAAACAAAGAAGACTGCTAACAACAGAGTGCGATGAAAGAGCTTCGTTTCGGCATTATGCTCTTATCAGAGCGAATGGGATTAAGTAATATAATTATCTAGTCAATTTATGCCTTTCTACGTGGTAGGTTTGTTTTTGTCGTGTAATTAGTCTAAAACGCGAGGAACACAATCGGAGTAGTAAATGTTAGGGTTAGTTTCAATTATTCACTCATCGTTTGCATGTGGATGTATTGCATACATTAATTGTGTTCTCAATTCAGGGAAGGTTTGCATCGATAACTGCGAAGGTGTCGACAGTGGCAACTACCAGTTCTGTCACGGTTGTGGCGTCTACGTGACATGTTTCTGCTGACCAGTCAACCACCTGGTAGGTAGCTCCATCTGCCGGTTACACCATTCAGCAACGGCTGCAGATTTGGCGTGCTCTGAATAGTGACTACAAAATATTGATTCGGTATTCGCAGCAGATTCAATGTGAGGCATTACATGTCCGTTCGTAGTTTTTAATAACTTATTTTAAAATACAATGCACTAATTAACAAACTAAACATTTCTCACGTCGATGAGTAGGCTATGATACTAATGTTGCTATAAGTACGCTAGCAACATTCAAAGTGTAGTCACCGTGAGTAAAATTGTTGCCAAACGACAACAAAGCCACTTGAACACCGTTGAGACTGACGTGGCCGGCAGTCTGGTCAACGTCACCTAGGTCCACTCTGAACACCACCGACTGCATACAGCCGAGCTGTTGCCAGAAACTGTTCATCCAGTGTTCACGTATGATTATAAATGTTCTATAGTTTCTACATGATCAATTGACAAATTCTACCAAAAATACACTAATCAACGTGAACGACAAACATTTACAAAACATTTGTCGAAATCTCGACGATGTGACTTTGGTTGAGTATTGGCCTTTGCAAAATAAAATTAAAATAGTTAAAATGATAGCGTTGCGACTTGTGTAGATACGGTGTACTGAGGAACATGGCTATGACACTTTGACCGGGCAGGCATACCTTTGACAACAATTGATGAAGTACGAAAATAGTCCCTACAACTATTTATGCACGCACGCACGAACGTATGTACACACGCACACATCTACCCATCTCACACCCCCAACATACGCACGCACGCACACGGACGCATGCACACACGCACACACGCACACACACACACACACACACACACGCACTCTCTTTTTCAAACACACACGCGTATACATAGATATACACGGATAGACACATACATGCGGAAACGTACACGCACCCGCGCACCCTCACCCGCACCCTCACCCGTACCATCACCCGCACCCTCACCCGCACACGCACCCGCACTCGCACCGCACCCGCACTCGCACCCGCACCCTCACCCTAAACCGCACCCGCACTCGCACCCTCACCGCACCCGCACCCGCACCCGTACCCGCACCCGCACTCGCACCCGCACTCGCACCCTCACCCGCACCCGCACCCTCACCCTCACCCTCACCATCACTCGCACCCTCACTCGCACTCGCACTCGCACTCGCACTCGCACTCGCGCTCGCACTCGCACTCCCACTCGCACCCTCACTCGCACCCGCAACCCGCACACGCACCCACATCCGCACCCTCATCCGCACCCTCACCCGCACCCGCACCCTCACCCGCACACAAGCACATGCACACACCGTTCACCCACACGCACACAAACACCGCACACAAGCACATATAAAATGTAAACTAATTATATTGCTGCGGTTTTCAAAATGTTACGAATCAAGGGTATTATTACTTTCAATGGAGTCTCAGTAGTAGTGGTAAGAGGTTCGCCATCCCCGGAAGTGACCTAAGATCAAAGGCTTTTTCGTTTTTTATAAGTAGAATTCCTACGTTTTTTATTACTAATGATCTAGCAACGTCAAAAAGTGATTGATGGGGGTCATGAGAAAGAGGGTGTCGCCATCTACTGAATAAAGATGGAATAAATAGGGGGGAATGACGACCTCTAGTGGCTAATCAGGTACTAATAGGATCAACCTCTAGTGACTAATCAGGTACTAATTAGGGTGGTTATGAGTAGCGCATTCACTAGAGGGTAGCACTAGCAATAGCTAAAACCCCCTAGTGACTGAAAAGCGTCGATGGTGGTGCGTATAGGTGATTGTGACGGTGTCAGTGCACCAGATGTCGCTATGGACGGAAAGTGGAAGCACCCTTTTACGTGTATAGTCTCCGGCCCTACGGGCTGTGGGAAGACTACTTTCGTTGTACGCCTGTTAAAGTTTGCTTCGTGTATGATTTCGCCGCCACCGGAGAAAATTCTGTGGTGTTACGGCCAGTGGCAGACCGCTTACGACTCTATGGCCGGCGTGGAATTTGTAGACGGTTTGCCGGATCCGTCGCTTCTGGACGCCAAAACGAGGACGCTTCTAGTGCTCGATGACCTTATGTCGGAGACCGATAGTAGCATCACGACTTTGTTTACTAAAAAAAGTCACCACTGCAACGCGTCCGTCGTACAGCTTTTGCAGAATCTCTTTCCGAAAGGGAAAGAAAATCGCACAATCAGTTTAAACGCGCAGTATATGGTCCTCTTCAAGAGTCCCCGGGACGCGGGGCAAGTAGGCCACCTGGCGAAGCAGATGTATCCGGGCCGTGTCAACTACATGGTGGAGGCGTACAAGGATGCCACGTCGGCCGCCTACGGTTACCTCCTGGTGGATCTGAAACAGGAAACGCCGGAAACCATGCGCCTGCGTACGGAAATTTTTCCCGACGACCCCGTTCAGTACGTCTATGTGCCGACGAGACTATAAAAAAGGTGGGACGTGCCGCGGCCGCCGTCATTCGACAGGATGACAGAGCGCGTGAAGAGGCACATCCTTGCCCTGCAGCTGTTGCGCCGCTACAAGGGGAATACGAATCTGAGAAAGGCGGTAATCACTCACGCGGACGCCGACCTCATCTGCAGTCTGGCCGACTGCGCGTATAACATCCTGCGAGGGAACGTGAAATTGACGCCTAACAACCGAAAAGTGCTGACAAAGTTCAGGAACAATTTGCGCAAGTTAGCGTCGAAAAAAGTGCCCATCAAACGGAAGAGGGCCGTCCTGCAGACGGGTTCGGGCGCGTTTCTGACGGCGCTGCTGGCGCCGTTGGCGAGCACCTTTCTGCCCCTCCTCAGGCAGGCTTTCGGTTGATGCAGCACGCGAAGAAGATGGCGCTGGTAGACCCCCGGTTGGTGGAGCGTCTACTGCCGTTACTATCGCAACCGACCACGACCACGTCGCGTGTGATGAGTAGCCTGGACGGCGATATGAAAGCCGTTCTCGAGCGTGCCGATTTATCCGAAGGCGAAAAGGTGGTGGCGTACAATCAACTGCTGAGTCGTTACAACGCCATGGAGGCGTCTCGCGCGCAGCAGCCGATGCGCGTGTCCGTAGTGAAGAACGAGTCGTCGTCCGATCAGCCGCCGCCGTCGCCGCCGCCGCCGCCACCACCACCACCACCACCTACGTCCGATCAATTGCCGGGGGAGATGGAGAGCGAGGCCGTGA
The DNA here is from genome assembly GCA_020002185.1 of Paraescarpia echinospica. Taxonomy (NCBI): domain Eukaryota; kingdom Metazoa; phylum Annelida; class Polychaeta; order Sabellida; family Siboglinidae; genus Paraescarpia; species Paraescarpia echinospica. The sequence goes on from CM034540.1 coordinate 5,020,520, forward strand.
AGAGCGTACCGAAAGTGCTGAAAGAAAAGGCCCGCCTCCTGTTGGCCCGACTGAGGGCCGACCCGCTGATTCGCTGGAACGATCGAGCGGAGCTCGTGTACGCCGGTACGCCTATTGCCGGAAGTAATATGGTAGATCTCGTGAACGATCTCATGCGAACGCGTAAGAGGGCCCCCGCGCCGGTTGGCTGGGAAGCGTTCGGCGACCATATAAGGCGGCTGAACGTCCCTATGGAATTCGTCGGCAACCCCCAGCGTCGGGCGTATATACAGCGCGAGCAGAAGCGAAAGGGGACGCACTCGGTCCGTCGAGCGCGAGCAGAAGCGAAAGGTGCGCACGCGGTCCGTTGAGCGTACGCCGTGGTCCAGCTTTTAGCGTGTCCCGTAGAGGATGCCGCCCGACCGAAGATCAGTACTCGTTGTCGTCGTAGCAGTCGTAATTGCGGCGGTCATCGTCGCCGTCCTCTTGTTCGCCGTATCGTCGTCGCCGCCGCGCCCCCCATGGTGTCCCGGCGGACTCGTGGTGCGCAACGAGTCGGCCGGCGGACTCGTGGTGCGCAACGAGAGCGCCAACAACGCGACGGCCTACTGAAGCGCACCTACTTCGACCCGAAACGGGCAGGCAGTTATGGTGGCGTCGATGCGTTGCGCCGGTCGTCCGCGGTGCCCAAGACGGCCGTCGGGCGGTGGCTGGCGGCGCAGGACGCCTATATGCTTCACAAGCCGGTTAGGCGCCGATTTAAGCGACGTCGCGTTATCGTGGGCGGTCAAAATCAGCAGTGGCAAGCCGATCTCGTCGACGTGGCTAAACTGAAAAAGCACAACGACGGCATAGCGTTCCTACTGACGGTCATCGACGTCTTCTCGAAGCGGGCGTCGTGCGTTCCGTTGAAGCGCAAATCCGGTCCGGCGCTCGTCGCGGCCTTCGAGGGGCTGCTGGCATCGCCGGCGCCACCGCACGTCCTGCAGACCGACAAGGGGACGGAGTTTCTGAACAGGCCCCTTCAGACGCTTTTGAAGGCGCGCGGCGTCCACCATTTCGTGACGCACAACGAGGAGACGAAGGCGAGCGTCGTGGAGCGATTCAATCGTACGCTGAAGACGCGCATGTGGCGGTACTTCACGAAGCATCAGACGCTGAGGTTCGTGGAGCCGTTGCAGGACTTCGTGCGGTCGTACAACAACGCCTATCATCGAAGCATCGGTAGGACGCCGGCGAGCGTCGACGCGACGAATCAGGAGAGCGTGTGGCAGCGTCTGTACGGTGGCGGAGGGTGTCAAAAAAGCAAGCCGAAACTGCGAGCGGGGGATCGCGTACGCATCAGCAAGGCGAAGGGCGTCTTCAAGAAGGGGTACATGCCTAACTGGAGCGAGGAACTCTTCACCGTCGTAGATTTGCACCCGACCGACCCTCCTGTTTACCGACTGATGGACGACGCCGACGCGACACTGGACGGCACCTTCTATGGGCTGGAACTACAAAAAGTGATCGTTGCGAAGGACAAACTATATCGGGTGGAAGCCGTTCTACAGAGACGACGTCGACGACGCGGTAAGGGCGAAGAGGTGCTCGTCAAATGGTTCGGCTATCCGGCCTCGTTCAATAGCTGGATCGACGCCAAGGAGCTCGTGGATTATAAGGGCTGATGATGATGACGACGCGTTGGATGCGCCACGCGGGGTGCTGGCGTCTGCACGAGGCGGGGCTGTGCAACGGCTTTTCGTTTTTTTTTGTAAGGGGACCGTGCTGTATTAGTAGACTGCCGAGGCGAAGGGAGGAGGCGCGCCATCAACACCACCACCGTCGTCCCCACGCCCGTCGTCGAACTCGCTCTATGGTGTGCCTGCGCGGATAAAGGAACGTCGCCGTAGCGTCGGACGGCAGTAGCGCGATGTGTACGGACGAGACGACAGCAGCAGCAGCAGTAGCAGCCAATGCAGAAGCCGCCCACCGCCGTCGACTCAGGCGCATTTGTCGCTACACCCGCCGACGCCTCATGCGTCTCTGTGCCTGCGCCCGATGCCGTCGACGCCTCCTCCGTCACGAGCGTTCCTTGGCGTCTCTGCGGCAACGAATGCCCTAAGGCCGAGATCGTCTTCCTGTGCCAGATCGTCGTCCTGTACACGGTGATCGTCGTCAGTATATACAATCTAACGCGCGGCACGGGCGACTCCAATCTGTGGACGGCGCTGCTGAGTAGTTGCCTCGGCTACCTACTGCCGAGTCCGTCTATGAGGAGGCGCGATGGCGTCGACGTCTGACTTTTACGTCACGTTGCCGAGCAACGCGTCTATGAAGGCGCACCCCAAAAACACGTTGACGCACTACACGACGAATTTGCCGCACCGCGTCGACCTGTTGGGCGAGTGGGAATGCGGGCTGGTGTCGCTACAGTATACGCATAGCTGGTACAATGTGAGGCCGGTGGACACCTACTTCTTCGTGGCGTGCGAGAGGGGGGAGGTGGGCTTTTTCACCACCGAGGACGGGGGAAAAATTGCCCGGCAGGCCAACATTCCGCACGGCTTTTACAACAACGCCAAAAAGCTGGTGCGCAAAATCAACGAGGCGTTGACGAAACTGTGCACCGACACGGTCAAGGTGCGACTAGTGTACAGCGCCATCACTAATCGGATGACGTTGCTTCTATCGCCGGGCGTCGAAATTAACATGCCGCGGGACGGGCGCCTGAAACAGATACTAGGCTTCGAGTCGGACTATATCGCGAGTTACGGGACGCCGGCGGACGGCAGCGACCTGCCCCCGGGGTACCTGTTCGAGTGCGTGGCGGACCACCCGGTGGACCTGAGCGGCGGCGTCGACACCCTGTTCGTGTACACGGACATCGTGGAGACGCGCATCGTCGGCGACGTATTTGCCCCCCTCATTCGAGCCGTTCCCGTCCACGGTTCGAACGGCAGCATCGTATCGAACATCTTCGACCGCGTCCAATACGCGCCGCTCCTGCGGCGCCAATTCGATTCGATTGAGATAGATATAAGAGACGACCTCGGTCAGTCGATACCATTTGAGAACGGAAAAGTCGTGACGACGCTTCACGTCCGACGCCGCAAGTCGAAACTGTTCTGACGATGACGCGAAACGTGTACGAGGACTACTACACGCGGCAGGTCGGCGGTGGCCTGCCGGTGTTCGTAGGCGCCCGAGCGCAGCGAGGCCACGGACTGGGTAATCTCTTTGGCAGCCTGTTTCGAAGTGCCATGCCGCTTATCAAGAGGAGGGGCCATGGCGCTGGGTAAGCGAGCGCTCAAGACGGGCGTGCGCGTGGCGCAGGACGTCGTCGCCGGCGGCAATCTGAAGCAGGCGGTGAAGAGGCGTGCGAGGGAGGCGGGCGCCGACCTTCTCGACGGGCTGCTGAATGCCCCGCCGCCGAAAAAGCGACGACGACGCATAAAGCCGCCCGGCAAGCCGGCGACGGCCAGCAAGAAGAGGCGCCGTCGAAAGAGGCCGAGCGACGACGTATTTCCCGCGTAGTAGTAGCTACATAAGTCCGACCGGCAAGGCGGCACCGGACAGTAAGGGCAGGCGCCGTCGAACGAAGCAGACGTAGTAGGATGGCGTTCGTGCATCGGCAGTCGTGCGAGGGCGTAAAGTCCGAACTGGACCTGTTCAGTGTGCCGACGACGCAGACGAGCATCGAGAGCGGCCAGTGGATCGATCACCAGCCGCTGACGGCCCTCGACGCTGGCGGCCCCCTCGAGTTTCTCATTCCGGGATCCGGAGACGACTATCTGGACCTGTCGTCCGTTAGACTGTACGTGCGCGCCAAGGTGGTGAAGGGGGACGGGACCGCGCTCGCGAACGACAGCGTCGTGGCGCCCGTCAACAATTTCCTGCATTCGATGTTCAGTCAGGTCGACGTGACGCTGAACGGCACGCTCGTGACGCCGTCGTCGAATACGTACCCGTATCGAGGCTACATCGAGACACTGCTCAGTTACGGGCCCGACGCCAAAAAGTCGCAGCTCGAGGCCGACCTGTGGTGCAAGGACACCGCCGGGCGCATGGAGGCAACCAACAACAACAACGGCGGGTTCGCGCATCGGCACGATTTCGTACACGAAAGCCGCGAGTTCGACATGATAGGGCGTCTGCACGTCGACGTGCTCATGCAGAACCGGTGCCTGGTGAACGGCGTCGACCTGAAGATGCGACTGGTGCGCAGCAAGGACGCCTTCGCGCTCATGGGCGACGTCGCCGATCCGGGGTTCAAAATCGTTCTGCTGGAGGCCTACCTGCAGGCGCGCAAGATCAAGTTGAATCCGGCCGTCCAGCTCGGTCACATCAAGGCGCTGACGCACGGGACGGCCAAGTATCCGATGCGCCGCGTCGACTGCAAGGTGTTCTCGATACCGCAGGGTACCGCGTCGCACACGCACGAGAACGTCTATCTGGGGACGCTCCCGCGACGCGTGTTCATGTGCCTGATCGACAACGACGCCTACAACGGGGCCTACGATAAAAACCCGTTCAACGCGAAGCACAACGACATAAACTTCTTCGCCCTCTACGTCGACGGACGCCAGGTGCCGAGCAAGCCGCTGCAGCCGGACTTCGCGCATCGACGCTACATCCGAAGCTATATGAACCTGTTCGCCGCGACGGGGAAGGCGTACGAGGACGAGGGGTTCGATGTGACGCGCGGCGAGTTCGGCAGCGGCTACACCATATTCGGCTTCGACCTGTCGCCCGACTGCTGCGACGGCGAACACTTCAACGTCGTGCGTACGGGGAACCTGCGCGCCGAGATCCACTTTGTGCACGCGCTCGCCCGGACGGTGAACGTCGTCGTGTACGGGGAGTTCGAGACGGTGCTCGAAATCGACAAGAACCGGAACGTCGTGTACGACTTCTGAGATGGACACGTTTCAGCTGATGCGTCGCCTGGCGATCGACGCGTACACTAAAAACATCGTCGTCGGCGTCGTGCCCAAAGACGAGCTGCCGGGGCGGCGGCTCACCGCCTACCCGACGGCGTTCGTGTGCAACACCGACGACGGCGACGAACCGGGCGAGCACTGGGTGGCCGTCTACGTGGGAGCCGATCGGCGAGGCGAGTACTTCGATTCGTACGGCCGTCCGCCGCTGCACGCCGACTTCCGCGCCTTCCTGAGCCGCAACTGCGACTCGTGGACGCACAACGACAAGCGACTGCAGAGCGGCGTATCTAACGTGTGCGGACAATATTGCGTCACCTACCTGCTCTTACGGTGCCGCGGAATGCCGCTAAGCGGCTTCCAGTGCCTGTTCGGCCCCGATAGGGTGGCCAACGACTGTCTCGTATTCGACTGGCTAAAGCCTCATTGAACGCTGCCTATTATCGCTTGTTGTTATTATTAGACGACCGAGAATCCGAACCGACTTTGTCGGACCCGCCGGTCGCGGGCTCCACGCCGCGCTAGGCAGGCAAGACCGAAGTAGTGAGGTTGTATTGTTGCTTGCTATTACCGAAGTTAAATAAAACGCTGAAAACTGTACCGAGTGTTCGCATTTTTATTCGCATACATACATACATACATACATAGGGTCCCTAGGTAGGTAGGGGTCCCTACCCCTAGGTAGGGGTCCCTACCCCTAGGGAGGGAGGTCCCTCGTTATACGAGTATCGGTGCCGTGGTGACGCCGTCGTCGAGCACGCGCCGTTTGGCGTAGAAGTAGCTCAGCGCCGCGCGCTCCTGAACGTACGTCAGCACGGACGACTCCTTCACTTGGAAGCCGCGGTTCCGGCCGCCTCCGCTCCTTTGGTGGCGCAGCACGTCGAGGAAGGCGTCCTTGTCGACGTCGTTCTGACGCTTGCTCAGCCCCTTCGTACTGTACTTGTCGCCGACGTCGCCGCCGAAACAGTAATACGTCTTGCTGCAGAGCGCGACGATTCCGCGGCCGGACCATTCCTCTTTGAAGAGTCCCGGCGTTCGCTTGTCGTACAGGCGCCGACGCGCGCAACACTCGGCGGGCGCGTCCCACGTTCGGCCGGCGAGCCGGCACCGCAAGTACGCCTCCGCGTGCGCGTCGCAGTGTTCCGACGGGAACCACTCGCCGCGGTGACGAAAGTAGTGTTCGCGCTTGGCCGCCGCCACGAGCTCGTCGAGTTGGCGCCCCGCGAGGCTCAAATACGCCGAGTCCGTGTCCATCGCGCAGTACTGGAACAGGGGACGCGGAATGTAGGCGGCGATAAAGTCGTAATAAAACTCCAGCATGCGCAGTTTGGCGTACTGTAGTACGAAGTAGCCGATCTGGTTGGGCAGCGCGTACCGGACGGTTCGCTTGTTCAGCGCCACCTCGTAGAGGCCGTCGGGAACGACGACGTCGAGCTGACGGAAGCGACGATTATTTATCAGCGTCGAGGCGCCGGCGGCCGTGCAGAACTTGATGTTGCGGTGCAGGTCGACGCGCGTGATCGTCTTCCCGTATGAACTGTTGCCGAGCAGTTTAAACGTGTCGGCGATGATGGCCTTGTCGGGGTCGTCGTCGCCCGCGCGTCGCGCGGCGGAGACCGTGTCGCCGAAGCGGCGAAAGCACGCGACCGGCTCGTACTCGACGATCTGGTAGACGCGCTCGACGACGAGGCCGTGCCGCAGATACCACCGCAGTAGCGGCGTCGCGAGTAGAATCTTGACGCCGAAGAAGCTCCCCACGAGCGTGCGCTGAGGCCGGACGAGGAGGTCGTGCGTTTCGGCGTAGCGACGCATGAACGGGCTGAGATCGTCGCGCTCGATGTAGGCGTTCTTGAAGATCGGCTGCATCTCGGCGAAGGTGTCGCGCAGCGCCGTCGGCACGGCGATGTCGCACTCGACGAGCCCGAACAGCGTGCCGTCGAGCACGGCCTTCAGGATCGTCGGCCGCGTCACGGCGCCGTCGCCGGCCCAGCTCCGCGGTGTCGGCGGCGGCGGCGGACGCGTCGCACGCCACTGGCACTCCCACATCTCGACGACGGCGACGAAGCGGCGAAGGTAGGCCGTGACGGCGGCCGTCTCGGCGTACAGTTGGCTCATCGGCTTACCGTTCACCGCGTTCGTCTCCCTCCCCGTGCACGGACAGCCGTGGAAGAAGCACCCTTGGAACTGGTACGCCGTCCGCGTCGCGCCACACCAGCCGTCGACCCGGTACTTGCCGACGCGCTTCTCGCGCCCGTTGAGCTGGTGACGTATGTGGGCCCCCGTCCGTCCCGCCTCCCACGTCAGCCACTCGACGGCCAGGCGGCCGTAGCGGTGTACGCGCTCCGGACGAAAGGCGTTGTCAGCGCGCCGGCGCGTGAACCACCCCGTCGGCATCTCCTGCGTGATCGCCCATAGATAGAGGCCGTTCGCGTCGAAGCCCACAATAGAGCGACAGGGGCGCGCCGACTCGCCGTACTCCTCGCGCCGAAGGGCGGTCACGCCGGCCTCGTGATAGCGCGCGAAAATGATCGAGGGGCCACCGACGATCTGCGACTGTAGGAGACGGTGCAGGTCCTTGTTCGACTCGTTGAAGAGCGTGAAGTGGAGCGACGACGGTAGATCGTTGAAGAGATACAGCAGCGTCAGGCCCGGCACGCTGATGGCGTCCTTGAACATGTCGATGCGGCGCTGCCGATAGAAGGCGAACTGCTTGTCAAGGGCCTCCAGGAACGGCACCACGTCCCTATTGTTATACCACACGAGGTAGTCCCGCAGCGTCGTCATCCCCTCGTCGCGCCATACCCGCGCGCAACCCTCGTAGTCGGCGGCCGAGATGCCTTCGCACTTCAGGCGGCTGTAGAAGGCCTCGCGCGGTGGCAGCCGGGTCTCGGCCAGTTTACGCGGGTCGTCGAGGTACTCGTAGGGGAAGTGCCCCTTCGTCGCCTCGCAGCCGTAGGCCTTCAGAAACCGGTCGTAGCTGACGCCGGGGGCCAGGTAGTTGGTGATGTCCAGGAACTTGAGCGTCGCCGTCGTCAGGCACATGAAATTGTTCTGACGCTTGATCGTGAACGCCGACGAGATGTCCTGCGCGGCGTCGGTCATGAACAGGGGCGTCAGATATTTCTTAACGACGTTCAAGTCGTACTTTCCCGAATTGAAGCCGAGGACGGGGAGGCGGCGCAGGTGCTGCCACAGACGGTCGCCGAGCGCCGTGTACGGGCTCTTATCGAGCTCCGCCACCGTTGCGTGCGCCCGCCATTCGGCGTCGAGCGCGTCGATCGCCTCGAAGGTCGCGTCGAACGACGGCCGCAGTGCCGCGCACGCCGCCTCGCTCATGGCCTCCAGGGCGTCGATCAGGCGCTTCGCGAGGTCGCCCGAATCGCCGGACGTCACGAAGCAGCGCGCCGACTCGTGTCCGGGGACGTTCGAGGCGACGCTCACGCTGAGTAGTTCGTGTCGCGCTATCCACCGGCGTTTGGCGCTGTCCGCCGGCAGATCGTGATCGTCGAAGTAGCACTCAAAATCGTATGTCGCCCTGTACGGATAGTAGCGCAGGCGTTCGTCCACGTAGACGCCCTCGTCCTCCAGCTGCTGAAACACGGACGGCGTCGGATGGTAGACGCCGCCGGGAAAGACGTGGCGAACGCCGCCCTCGCACGTCGCCTCGTGACTCCGCAGCCGACTGGCGGTGCGCCACAGCGAATCGCCGCACTTGCCGCATCGATACGAACGACAGAACAGCGACACGTCGGCTATGAAGGAATAGTGCGTTCCGAATAGATTGACGCTCATGGTGGTCGGGTAGCGATGGAGGGAGCGGCGGACCACTTCGGCGGTGGCGTCCTCCGCCGCCGACAGCCGATACACGGTCACATTCGTTTCGAAGGCCGCCTCCACCCGGTCGAGTTCGTTCAGCGGGACGCCGGCGAACGCGCAGTAGGGTTGATCGCCGTAGTCGGCGTAGAGCCTTAAGGCGGCGGCCGTCAAATCGTCAGCGCGAAAGTCGGCGCCCCGATGCAGCGCCAGACAGCGGAAGAGGCACAAGTTGTCGGCATACGGATGCCCGCGGCGATCGTTCACTAGGCTGACGAGGCCCGCGTTGTGGCGCAGATAGGCGGGGAGGGGCTGCTGACGGGCGCATCCGATAGGATGGTGGATGATGGCGCTGAGAAAATACGTAACGTTCGTTACCAACTCGGCGATCCACCCCGAGTCGGGGCGCTGCGCAATCACGTACTGCAGAACGTCGGGCTGACGGGTGGCTTCGAGGAAGCGTTCGAATGACGCGGCGTCGGAAACGAGGACGGGCGACTCGAGATAGCGGCCGCAACAGTTACACGAAGAATGGTAGTAACGTAGTCGGCCCGTCTCCCTGTGGCGCAGAATAAACCCGTACGATAAGTTTATTTTAAAGGCACGAGTCTGCGCCTCGAACATCAGTCGTAGTTGGGCGTCGTGCGCGGTCGTAGTCCCGTGACCGGTCAAATGGAAATTATACCTAGATTGAACGGGTCCGCGCTCCACAGACGTACGGATGCTCGCCCAGTAGTCGCGCACGACGCTCTGTAGGTCGTCGTCGGCGTCCCCCTCGACCGGTCGATTTGGGGGCCCCTCAGCGGCGTCTCCGCACAGTCGCACATGCCGCAACATATTGGGGCGCTGCGCGAACGCTTGATTGCATTTCGGGCATACTACGTGTTCATCGCTGGCGCATGTTTTTAGATGCTGCGACAAATTAAAAAGACGGACGAACGATCGATCGCATTTCGGACACACGTGCATCGTCGGTCTAGGCGGCGCTCTATTAACTACGACGGAGGGGCGTGTAGACGCCCTTTATAAGGCCACCCTAAACCCCGCTAGGGGCGCTTTTCTAAGCAGTGTTCTCTGCTCCGTCAGGTGGCGACACAGACAGGTGGCAGCGCCGCGGGATGCGTTTGGCAGGGGCGCCCAGCGGACAAAGTTTTTGTTCACGTTTTGCGTCAGGTGGCGACACCGACAGGGGGGCAGCGACGAGGGATACTGTCAGTGGCGGCCTAGTTTTTGTTTACGTTTTGACGCCCGAATACGACGGCAAAGTTTTGTAGTAGAAATTGCGGCTGTCAGCGGCAACGTTTTTGTAGTAGAAATTTCGCCTAAGTTTACGTTTTGTAGTAGCAATTTCGCCCGTCAGGGGCGCCCGAATACGACGGTTTGTAGTAGAAATTTCGGCCGTCAGCGGCTGCCCCCTACGGCAAAGTGTTTTTTTATAGAAATTTCGGCCGTCAGTGGCGTCCGGAGTGTTTTGTGGGCGACAGGCATTGAATGACGTGCGGTTTTTTTTGGATGGTAACAACAGAAGGCGGGAATTGATTTTCATACGTTTTATTAAGCAGTCTCGTACTACATCACGACAGTAAGGCTTTATGCCACAGCAGCGTAAATAATAAGGCTCTAACAACGGCCTATAGCAAAATGTTCATCGGTACTAAGGGGGCGCTTATGCCACAGCGGAGTAAATAATAACGCTTTAGGCGCTATAGGCCGCTGGTAATACTGCACAGCGACCATTCCTGCTAATGTTCATCAGTGGCGTATAGCAAAATGTTCAGACTGTAAAGAGGCTTTATGCCACAGCAGAGTAAATAATAAGGCTCTAACAATGGGGGGCGGAATGCTTATGCCATCATTCAATTTTCCTGCTAATGTTCATCAGCGGCTTTATGCCATAGCGAAATGCACTGTTCATAGCGTTCAGACGTCGAGGCATGCCCTTTTCATTAGGTAATACTGTACGGCGACCTCCAACAGAGCACGGTCGAACGGCGCCGTCCAATCCGTCCCCATGAGCCAGTCGGCTACCTGGCGCAGGAGCGCACCCTCCGAAGCTCGATCGCCGCGCACGCAACGATCCTCCAGCACCGAGAGTATACGAATAGCAGGAAGCAACAACGTCTGCTGTAGAAAGCTGTCGAGTGACGCTGAAAAAAAGCACACATTCAGGGCCGCCGCGTTTTCGTACAGAATGTTATACCGCCGGCTCGGCTTCCTCCCCCTGTAGCCGCGCATGTGCACGAAGGGGCACCCCTCCTCCGGGGGGCACTCACCACATTCTTGTCGCGCTGTGTCCATCACGCGCTCACCGACTAGCTCAGCAAACGTGGACATCATGCATCGCTGACGACCGGCGTATGAATGCAGAACGCTCCACTCCGAGTCGGTCTGAAGTGTGCCCACGACCACCGGGCGATTGTTACGTGCCCACGGTATGAAGTCTTCCGACGAGACGGACAGCACGGCCAGCGGCAGTGGTGACGATAGCACGGTCGCGGAGGCGTCCGCTGTCGCCGCCGGGTCTATTGGTACAGCGGCTGCCTCGTCGGGACCCACCACCACCACCACCGGGGTTAATGCAACGTACGTGGGCGTCCCGGCGTCGCTCACCAGGTCGTGCGGTGGCATGGGCTGCGCGCCGTCCACTGTCGGCCAGCAGTACGATAGCACTTCTTCTTTGGCTCCCCCCAGCGGTGGAGGGTCGTCGGCAAGGTGTGGCGTTGCTTCCTTCTTAGCGCACTTCTCGGCAGGGGGTGCGCACTCGTCAGCAGCGTCGATAAGGCCGCGCAACGCAGCAGCAATTACAGCGTCCTACAGAAGAATAACCAAAGCAGCAATTAGGTCTACAGAACACTAGCCAAACGTTAGTCATCATTCAAACGGTCTCGCTCCCCTTCTTCGTCACGACCCGCACCTCACGGACCGTATACGCATCCAGTATGCCACCCCACACGACCTTGTGTATGGTCAACTCCAAGACGGTGCCAACCAGGCTCGCCACAAAGCTACTGCGCAACTGGTCAGGCAACAGGGCCGACACATGGTCGGCATTGTAATCGCCTATCGCCGAAATAGCTTCGTCGAACAGGGTGATCCAAATGCTGGCCTCCGTGTCGGCGTCCTTTTCGTCTTCCACCAAAACGCGCACCGAAAAATACGTCTTCGTCGTTGCCTGTATGCCGTGTACAGCGCACGCCTGACCACCACTTACTAGGCCTCTCACTTTGCGCTTGCAAATGCCACAGCCCGTGTACGTGCATTTGCTTTTCCAAGCCACCCCAACGATTGTTAGCGGGGTAACAATCTTATACGTGCCATCGCACGACAGCACGAACTCCTTCAACGACACTTCGTCGGGCGCACTCACCACGGCCTCGAAAGTAGGCGCCTCGTTGGCCGTCGGAAGCGCCTTCGCACTGGCCTCCGACGCCGGCTTCGCTTTGCCACCCGACGCCACCGTTGGCACCTCCCTCAGCTTGCTGCCTCTCTTTGGTGGCGCCTCTCCGTGCGCGACAGGCGGGGACATAATCAACAACGCTCTGCAACAACAACAAAACGTCAACGATGGCAACACGACAGCGACAATATTTAGACGTTCTCCGCCCGCTTCCTATATAAGCGCGTTGCACGCGGCCCGCACACAGCCCCCGTGCACAAACGCACGCGAGCCACAAAGCGGCCGACTCTTACAAGGTTACTAAAACTGAAAAAAATCTCTCGGTCAGTCTAGTGCACTAACAGAATGCCACTTTTATTTCCTAATATAAAGTCACCATAAGATTCTCTAGACCCCACTGACTATTATAGGTCGCTTAGTTTGCTCACATTTCACATTTAACGGTCGTTTTAAAGACTTACAAACAGTTACATAGGCGCTTTATATAAACAGTGACGTCAGCACCTTATGTAAAGCTATGGCGTACGTGACTAGGGGGCCGCGCGCAAAACAGCGGCTCAACAACTGCGCAATTCATTTCTCACTATGGAGTCAACCGAACAAGTTGGTAATTATGCGGCCAATTCTCATCAGCTGCAAAACAGGTACGTTTTGCTAACTCACTGACTTTCATTGCTAACTCACCTAACACTGACTTTCATCGCTCACTTTCTTTTATAACGTTCACTATTTTTTCAGCGATCCGCCTCCCCAAAACGCCGGACTCGGTACGCCCCAAGTCGACGTGCCTCCCCAAGTCGACGTGATTGAGCCTCCCCAAGCCGCCGGCGGTATTCCACCGCCCGCCTCTATGCGTCTACCCCCACCACAAAGCCGCCCCGGCACAAGGTACGTTTTACCTTTATTTTGCAGACTTTCGATAAAAAGCTATAGCGCCCCACTATTTACAATCGCCCCGCTAACGACTTAATGTTTTTTTACAGGACCTAACCTAAACAGAGACGCACCGTTACTTTAATACTTTTTTTCATACTTGCAGACGAAACATTGCCGGCTTCGATACCCTACATATAGGACGCGGACAAACCCTTGCGAGGCCCTCGCATCGAAACGGCTTTATTCATAGATCGCATAGAATAAATTTAACCCCAGCCGATCTGCTTATGATAGATAGAGTTGCGCGCTCCGATCGACCTGGGACATTGTACCTTGGGCGTCGCCGACCGCATCACAGCCCTTAACACTGTTTCCGTCTCCACAGATGAACCCCCGTGCGCCAGTATCACTAATTAAACTTTTCCTCATTCCCCTGCAGAGACCTCTACGTGATAGATCAGAGCCTTGTGCATCGACGCTATGATATCGGCCGGGGCACTACACTGCACCATGTTGGTCCTTCCCCCCGCCCGATCACGTTCACCTCAGCCCGATGCCGTCACCAGCCCCTATTGGCCGTTGAGCCGCAACGACGGCCACCACCCGAACAAGACAGTGACGATTCGCTCGAAGAGTTCGAGGAGAACTTCGACGATACCTTCTACCCCGGCTACACTGATTTAGAATTTATTGCCCCCGCCAACCCTTTCGCACAGCCGTTCTCATTTGCGGATATTTTTCCAGCCCCTGAAATTCTACCCCCCTCATTTGGCCCACCCATCCCAGCACATCTTTCCGTGCATTTAGCCTTTCCGCCACAACCCCCGGGCCGACACGGCTTTGGACCACCCCCACCATGATTTTATTGAAATAAATACAATTTATTTCTCACCGTTTATTGTTTCCGTGTTTTCCTTTCACACCCGCCAGCATTCCAAATCACACACGAATAATATTTTCCACCTATTCGTCGTTGCAACAACGCCCAAGACACAAGCTTAATACACGCGCACAGGCCAATCTGACAGCGCCGGGGCCCCCAGCTGCTATTGCACGCGTATCAGTGCCCACCAAACTTACACACGATAAAGCCAGCGAACACCACAAGCTAAATACGCGCACACACAGACCACCAACTGCAATAACACACGAATAATTCCACCTATATTAATACGCGCACAGTCCAATCTGACAGCTCCAATATTGCACCGCAATTGCACGCGTATCCATCAGCGGTGCCGCAGCTAGCACTGACAATATCCACATCAGCGCCAGAACAAACGCGCACCACGAAAAATCCGGCCTTCCGTGCTGCAGCCAGCACTGACACATCGGTGCCAGAAGCTTATTACAAGCCCGCGCCTCGAAAAACATTTATCCGTCAAACCAATGCACATAAAATCCTGCAGCCTGACATTCGACACCACCATTTGCCAGTGAGACGTGAAAACCAGGCCACCAGGCGTAATCTAAACCGAGCGGCCCCCACCTCCACCACCGCACCGTTCTAGAAGCTTCTAGAAGGTTCTAGAACCTTCCCGCGCGTCATTATTTTAAACTCGCTGATCTCCAGGGGTGTCACTTCACTCTAAAATCTTTCCCACCTCCCGTGCACGTAATTAATACTAATAGGTCACTATTTACTATTTTTAGTCATTGTTAACGTTCTCCTCCGATAATTGCGCTACTCATTTGTTACTAATTAGTACTTAATTAATTAATTACCCTAATTAGTACCTGATTAGCCACTAGAGGTCGTCATTCCCCCTATTTATTCCATCTTTATTCAGTAGATGGCGACACCCTCTTTCTCATGACCCCCATCAATCACTTTTTGACGTTGCTAGATCATTACTAATAAAAAACGTAGGAATTCTACTTATAAAAAACGAAAAAGCCTTTGATCTTAGGTCACTTCCGGGGATGGCGAACCTCTTACCACTACTGACATTACTTTTCTGCAAGACATACTTACGAAGCGTGGATGTCCTGAATTCAGTGGATACAACACATGCATCAGTCGTGATCAAGGCCGCACTAACAAACCAAAAACAACGCTGTATACACGCCCCTAATTGACTCCCTCTGACCCAGACACTATGATGACGGCGTTGGCACGAGCACAGCAACTCGCACACGAAACGGGCCAGAAATTTGTGGTGTTCACTTGCGACTTATAACTTTATCGAGTGGCACTGCATGTGATCTGGGCATATCCAGATCGGTTCCCCAATGTCATCATGCGTCTAAGGGGTATGCACTCACTGATGAGCTTTGTGGGCTCAGTTGGTACCTTAATGGCAGAAAGCGGGCTTGTTGAAGTTATGAGTGCAGTATTTGGAGGAGTACCGAAGATGTTGGCTGGTAAAGAGTTTCCTCAGAATGTGAGAGCCATGCGCATGGTTGCAGAGGAGATACTAAGACCAGTAATGCAAAGTACCCAAGTTTCATGCAAAGAAGAGTTAATGAAAGTACTGGAAGATCTGGCCGGTAGGTGCAAAACCACAAAGCTTTGGGTCGATATGCTAATCAAGTCAGTATTCATTATGATGATGTTCATCAGGGCAGAGAGAGAAGGAGACTGGCTGCTTCATCCTGAAGCCTTTCGTTTGATGATGCCATACTTTTTCGCAGCAGGTCATGTTCATTACGCACGCTATGGCTTATTCTACCTCCGATCCTTGCAATCTTCACATATGCAGCCATCTGGAGTCAAACCTTGCCGTCATGGTTGATGGGGACAAGATGTGCGTTCAAAGCAGACACAAAGAGGAAAGTCACACAAGGATCACCAATGATGTACATGATAGAGAGGGACTACGAAAGAAGCTTGAGCTAAGCATCGATCCTATTGACCAAGGGAAACACCCCAATGATGTAATGAACATTGCGAGTGGCAGATTGGGCCCGTCATCAGTAAATGTACACAACGCTATTGAAATCGGAACAGTTCAAATGCAAGCATTTGAAACTACGTGGCCCGAAGGTTTCTACAACAAAAATATCGAAGAAGACTACACCCATGGCAGTGACAAAGCAACATGTGCGGGTTGGAGAAGTAAAAGTTATTGACACCGGCTTGATTTACTCTAGGGTCATTGGGCTTCAGGCCAGTTCCCGTGACGTGGACATCAACGATGTTCTCTCACATGAGTTGGCACTCATTCCCACATCAATGTTCACAAAGGTTGGCGAAATGAGGATTTCAAAGGCGAAATGTGTCCTAAAGAAACAACTTCAAGTTGAAGTGTCAGCAAGGCATGTATCACATACAGGAGTCACAGTCATCGATGGTTCAGCCCTGCTCTGGTTCACTGGCCAACATGTGGGACAGTGAAGGAGTTTGTGACCAATTTCAGAGGTCATATCGAAAGGCTACTATGTAAAGGCGATGTGTACCTTGTCTTTGACAGGTACCATGAATACAGCCCAAAGAGTGTCACTAGAGGCTTCAGGACCACGGAAGCGAGCAGAACCCACCGATTTACGGCAAATACCGAATTGCCACCGCAGAAAGTTGTGTTGACAGTAACCGAGAACAAACAGCAACTGATTGACATCATCTGCACAGAGCTGATACATGACGAGTCGTTCCACCATGACAATCTAAACCAACACAAGTTAATTATCACAGGGCATCAAATAACTCCTGTGGCAATCGGCCATGGTGTAGTTATCATTCAAAGGAGAGACATGAACACCACTCACGAAGAGGCCGACAACATCATAGTACAACAGATGCTAAAAACTATAGACGCCAAAACCTGGTCCAGCCTAAATCTTGGATTTGTCTGCTGGACTACTAAGTGGCGTTGTTGACATGTGTCATACGAAGCATACTGTTCTGTTTGTCTGTTCCTCATTTATTAACATTTAGCATACCATGTGCTATTTCTGTTCCTCATTTATTAACATTTAGCATACCATGTGCTGTGTCTGTTCCTCATTTATTAACAATTAGCATACCGTTTACTATGTCAGTTCCTCATTTATTAACATTTAGCATACCATGTGCTATGTCTGTTCCTCATTTATTAACAATTAGCATATCGTGTACTACGTCATTTCCTCATTTATTAACATTTAGCATACCATGTGCTATGTCTGTTCCTCATTTATTAACATTTAGCATACCATGTGCTATGTCTGTTCCTCATTTATTAACATTTAGTATATCATGTAATATGTCCTTTCCTCATTTATTAACATTTAGCATACCATGTGCTGTGTCTTCCTCATTTATTAAAAATTAGCAAACCGTGTATTATGTCAGTTCCTCATTTGTTAACATTTAGCATACCATGTGCTATGTCTGTTCCTTATTTATTAACATTTAGTATACCATGTACTATGTCCTTTCCTCATTTATTAACATTTAGCATACCATGTGCTATGTCTGTTCCTCATTTATTAACATTTAGCATACCATGTGCTATGTCTGTTCCTCATTTATTAACATTTAGCATACCATGTGCTATATATGTTCCTCATTTATTAACATTTAGTATACCATGTACTATGTCCTTTCCTCATTTATTAACATTTAGCATACCATGTGCTGTGTCTGTTCCTCATTTATTAACAATTAGCATACCGTGTATTATGTCAGTTCCTCATTTGTTAACATTTAGCATACCATGTGCTATGTCTGTTCCTCATTTATTAACATTTAGCATACCATGTACTATGTCTACTCCTCATTTATTAACATTTAGTATACCATGTACTATGTCCTTTCCTGATTTAACATTTAGCATACCATGTGCTATGTCTGTTCCTAATTTATTAACAATTAGCATACCGTGTACTATGTCAGTTCCTCATTTGTTAACATTTAGCATACCATGTGCTATGTCTGTTCCTCATTTATTAACATTTAGTATACCATATACTATGTCCGTTCCTCATTTATTAACATTTAGTATACCATGTACTATGTCCTTTCCTGATTTATTAACATTTAGCATACCATGTGCTATGTCTGTTCCTCATTTATTAACAATTAGCATACCATGTGCTATGTCTGTTCCTCATTTATTAACATTTAGTATACCATGTACTATGTTCTTTCCTCATTTATTAACATTTAGCATACCACGTGCTATGTCTGTTCCTCATTTATTAACATTTAGCATACCATGTACTATGTCTACTCCTCATTTATTAACATTTAGCATACCATGTGCTATGTCTATTCCTCATTTATTAACATTTAGCATACCATGTGCTATGTCTATTCCTCATTTATTAACATTTAGTATACCGTGTACTATGTCTATTCCTCATTTATTAACATTTAGCATACCATGTGCTATGTCAGTTCCTCATTTGTTAACATTTAGCATACCACGTGCTATGTCTGTTCCTCATTTATTAACATTTAGCATACCATGTGCTATGTCTATTCCTCATTTATTAACATTTAGCATACCATGTGCTATGTATGTTCCTCATTTATTAACATTTAGTATACCATGTACTATGTCCTTTCCTCATTTATTAACATTTAGCATACCATGTACTATGTCCGTTCCTCATTTATTAACATTTAACATACCTTGTGCTATGTCCGTTCCTCATTTATTAACATTTAGCATACCATGTACTATTTCCGTTCCTCATTTATTAACATTTAGCATGCTATATACACTATGTCCGTTCCTCATTTATTAACATTGACCATACTATTTACTCTGTCCGTTCCTCATTTATTAAAATTTAGCATACTATGTACTATGTCCGTTCCTCATTTATTAACATTTAGCATACCATGTACTATGTCCGTTCCTCATTTATTAACATTTAGCATACCATGTACTATTTCCGTTCCTCATTTATTAACATTTAGCATACCGTGTAATTTGTTAGTTCCTCATTTATTAATATTTATTTATAATTACTGTCCTTTACTAGAATAACTATGTGAAATGTATAAGTTGTTATTTTAATTAAGTAACACAATCTAATTTAAAATGTCAAAAACACTCTTAATTGCTGTTGGTCAATGACAACACAGGAGAGAAACACGAACACACCAACAGCTACTACAACGGATGCTTTGGACAGAGTGCCCCTTCGATACGACAACGCTGACGAACCAGTCAACATAAGCCCTCAACTATCCCGCTCACTAACACCCCCTATCGGATCGTTCATCACACTGACGTCAGATAAGATGGCCGACTTCCTGTTTGTGACAGCCGCTAATCACTTCTTGGAGTCGGTGGACACCGTCGCCTCCTTGCAAAGTGTCATGCTAACGAAACGAATCCTGTATTTTTATCTGGGGCTGACGAACAGGTACAGTCGAAGTATATGTCAATGTGGCTTTAAAGTTTGTCATCTTTCGGAAATAATATTAACTCAAATACAATTATTGTTATTATTATTACTAGCATTTCTATAGCGCTATATACCCGCCCGTTTATAGGCGCGTACACACATTTTAAAACGTACATGGAAACAAATATACAAAATATATAATTATGTATAAAGATTCCGGTAAATTTAATATTAAGATTTACAAGATTGTATATGTAATGTAATTAAAATACATGACACATTTGCACAAATATTAATATATATATAATTAATTATATTATAATATGTAAAATTGTATTATAAGATCAATAATAATACATTATTTAAAATATATTATATAATAAAATTCAATTAATTGATTAAATACATGTTCATAAAAAGTGTCCTATAGTACAGTTCCTCAAACTTAAATAGTTAAGTTTTACGGGAAGTTTTGAATTTATTGAAAGTGTCTATTTAACGAACGTTCATTAGTCCAGTCAATCTGTGCCCAAAAGAGGGTCAACCTCAAACAAATTGCAATAGTATTTATGACAGAGTTTTGAATTAGTACCGTATGTCTACTTTACCATAACAAAGTCCACCGAAATTCATGTGGTGGAAAATTGTTATTTTTGACGACAATGACAAGTGGTCAAAAGTCGTTGCCTGTGACGTTTTAGCTTATTGATATGTTGGGGTATGTGTTATTTAGGCTGTGATTTATATTTCCTTTGCATATTTCACACACATTTTGCCGTTGGCAAGATAATGGATTAATCTACCCAGCGATATATAATAAATATAAATTCGTTCAATATTAAGGTGAACAATCGTTTTTAAACACAGTGAACCCCGCTATGGGGGAGTAACGTTGGGATCTAACGTTGACATAGTCCATTTGCAATTTAATAAATGGATGCTCTATAGTATAACGCTTTTGGCGAATTTTCTATCCCATGGTGTTCCTGAAGCAACTCAGTTTAGGACAACCTAGGGCATTTTTTCAAATATACAAATTAGGGCCCTCAGTACTCAAATACGTATTTTCTTCAATAGCTTTGCAACTATGCATGATATTATCACAAAAGTGGTGTCAAGACAGATATTTTCATGATCAACGGTTAAAATAAACACATCACCAGATGTATATAACGGCTACATGTTTGTCATTTCATAAAACTTTCAGATATCGGCCATGTTGGATCTTATTACATGCTTATATCCAATGCAATTTGTATTCATATCTCCAATGAATTTGATACGCATCTATTGTCTATGCCCCTATAATAATAATAATAGTACAATCAACAACATAAAACACATTGAATCTCATTGTAATATTGTTGCACAACATAGGATAAATAGTTATCAATCCATATAGTTGACAGTGGTTGCATGCATACAAGTGTCTATTTAAATTCTCAATATAGTGCAGTATACCATGTCTTCTCGTGCAATTTGCTTGCCAAAAGCAATTTTTTTGGACGAATGTCATCTACAGTGTTTTAGTCAACAGAAAATCTGAGGTGGCAATTTTTGTTTTTGTTTTTAAAGAAATGGCAGCGATTTTACAAAATGGCCGCCAAATCACATTTCCGTATATCTTAACAACTGCGTCACCTACAACCCTAATTTTGGTGTCAAAACATGGATTTTGAAGGTCAGAGGTTTGAAATATTTTACGATTGGCAATCTCTGACTTTTGGATCCGCAAAAGATGGCGGTCGTCAAGACAAATTTCACAATATGTTACCAATTATGTCACACAAAGTCATCATGTCTATGTTAGTGTGTAGAATTGTGGTCAGAAATTTCAAATATGTTACACATGACCTTTGCTAACATTCACATATCCGCCATTTTTAAAGATGGCGCCCTTCAACCAATTATCGCTATAACTAAAGACCTACATCATCCAGAGCCATAACGTTGATGCCAAAAGATATATTTTCAGGTGCGATGATTTCAAATATATTACATACGCTTCGTCCCCAATTGTGAGAGGGTTGCAACACCCATCGCCAGCTGTCAACATGCAATAGATGGTACTTGACATATTATTGCCGTGGCAACTGCAACCGTCAGTGCTGCATGCCTTGCTCTCTGCTTTGCAATCACAGCTTATGACATCAGTCAGACTTGGAGGATCCGAGGGACCAATGTTAAAGTTGGGTATCGTCCTTCATCTTCCACACAAACTGCGTAGGAGGTGAATGTCCAAATGAGGAGGACCTTGCTGATCAGCCGCCTTCCACAGCATCATCTGAAGATGAGTGTGGGAGAAAGAATGGGAAGCCAGTGCGCATCATGGCGTTGCCTCCCACAGATTATGTGCAGAAGGCACATCATCAGATGATGCTGTGGAAGGCGGCTGATCAGCAAGGTCCTCCTCCTAAAGGAGGAGTTTATTGGCCAACAGAAAAAAATAAGTACATATTCATCAACTTACTGAGCAACGAGCTTGATAAAGCTGAATGCTGTTGTTTTCATGCAGAGGACGCTAAGCTAATGATCGTTGGACAGCACTGAACTCATCAGACAAAATCGACTCTATCCTCATTGGTGTAGACACCGATTTGTTCAAATATCTGGGCCCAGCTGTGGGTTAACATATCATATCATAATAACAATTGAAGAATTGGTTACTGCAGGAAAACAGGCTATTGTGTTCTGCCAACGTGGCAACATTGGCAAAAGCTTTGACGGTTTGCTGTACAAGCACTTCATTGAACATATAACATGAAGCGCAGCTTACGCACAGGGATAAATGTACCCCGTACTTCAACTGCCCACTATCACAGCCTCAGGATCAACTCTCAGAACCAACAATGCAAAGGATCCAAGAAAACTCTAAAAGCCACGTACAAGAACTGGATTGTCAAAGACAAGTACCATATTCCAAAGATTTCTGACCTCCCAGCAGTACCAGCCCAATTGCTGTCGGTCATCCGTTGTGCGGGGTAGATTGTTCGCTTGTGAAGACCAGTGGGAAGATCCCCGTCCCTGGGGGAGCGCGGCACGCATTCTGGTGGTTGCAGAGGCCCATCCTCGATTTGCAGGCTCTGTAGCAGGTTGGGCAAAGGTTTACTTGGCCTGAAGGTGCCTGAGATGCAGATTCTTTCCTCTGCCTACGCTTCTCCCCGTCTGCTTCTCTTCTGGAACGCTCACAGTCCTGGGCAGCTCTCTCTCCACGCCTCTGTCCCATACAAAAGGGTCGTGACGACGACAACCTTGTATACTTGTACCTTTGTTGCAGCAAGTGATTCTGCCATACGTGTTCATCTCAGCAGGCGACCGAGTGAGCTGTTGGCTTTGGCAAGACAAACTACAATCCGTTGCGATGTAGTTGCGGACAGAACATATTTGAGTGTACTTCTGTGTGTGCGTTGTATGTCAAATGACAACTAACATCTCCTTGGAAGCTCTCAACGACAGCAGTGTTTGAACGTGTTATGTACCTGTAATTAACACTACAAGTTAAGCAATAATACTCACTGCAATGTTTTATAGCGTATGGTTTGGGTGAAGATAACTGATATTGGAATAAGTACCTGAGTTAAAATATCAACCAAATAAAAAACATACTAACATATTCATGAAAACGTTGTTACTATTTAGAAACAGTAGCTAATGACATAAACTGTGGTGACATAAACGAGTTTATGACTATATATGTAAGCAAAATTCGGTTGATCGCAAAGCTATTCCCCATGGCGGCTAAAATTAGGGCTTCAATGTGTTTAGAAATTGATTTTCATGTTATTACTAAATGGAATTAAACTGGATGTATATATTTGTATTCATATATCCATACCCCTTCCAATGGTGTACTTCATGTTTATAAATTGCGCAAAGAATATAGAATACTCAGCTTAATGACGCCTTTCCCTAGATTTTTCTATAACAAAAATGACCGGCAGCGACTTTCGAACACTTGTCATTATCGTCAGAAATGAAAATGTTCCACGACATGAATTTCTGTGGACTTTTTATTTAATAATGCAGACACATAGTGCTAACTAAAAACGCCATAATGATTGCTATTACCATAGGCTAAACCATAGATTGACTAGACTAGGCCGAAAATCGGGGTACATGTAAATTGCAATAATTTGTAAATGTGTTTAGAATACGATTCTGACCTTAATATTAACTGCAATGATATGTGTTACCATTACACAACTAAATACATTGCCTTTCCAAGTTTATACATCATCGTTATAGTATACTCACAGAAAATAAGTTATACTACACGAATTACGTGTAGCCCCCTAAATTTCAGTGAGACCTACGACAAACTTGGCAATGAGCGAAAATGACAATGTTCCATCACGTGGATTTAGGTGGACTTTTTTCAGATAACCTAAACATACAGTAAAATCTATAAAAAAAACACAAAACATTCTATTGCAATTTGTTTGAGGTTGAACCATACATTGACTGGACTATATTGGCAGAGCGTCTGCTATAGCATTCTAAGTTATAGCGCGGGACTACAAGCAGATGTAGATCAGCAGATTGGAGGTTGCAGGTGGGCGTATACAGTGTTAAAAGATCTTGGACATACGCTGGAGCATGACCATGTAAAGCCGTGAAAACAAGGACCAACAGTTTGTACTGGATACGCCAGCGAACTGGAATTCAGTGCAGTTCGACCATCACAGGTGTTATGTGATGGTGCTTTCGGTGTGTTGAGATAAGTCTTGCCGCCGAGTTCTGTACCATCTGCAACTTGTTTACAAGTGCCTCGGTGATGCCGTACAGGACCGCTTTACTTGTAGTCCAGCCGCGATGTCACCATGGACTAGTGTCTTACACGCATCGGTAGTAAGACAACGTCTTATTTTTTACAGATGGTAGTACGCTGACTTGCACATCCGTGACACGTGTAACGACATTGTTAGTCCATTGTATATTGTAATCCCGATGTTGCGGATGGTCGATGACGAAACAATGTTACACCCGCATACACTAACACACGAAACGTCATGCAGGTGCTTACGATTTGGTGCCGTGATGACAATAGTCTCGGTCTTGTTTTCATTCAGGAGTAGATGGTGGTCTGACATTCACTGCTTCGCTTCTTCGATGCATCATTCGACGCGGTGAACCGCATCAGCAGTTGGGCGTCATCTGCATAAAGATGCTATAGCAGCTTGTGCCTTCTGAAGATAGCACCCAATGGCAGAGGATAGATGGAGAAGAGGATTGGGCCCAGCACAAACCCTTGTGGGATGCCAGACTCGATCAATATTCTATATGAGTTGTGGCCACTAATGCACACTGACTGAGTTCGGTTCGACAGTTATGACTCCAGCCATTCCAATACAATGCCTTCAATTCCTATGCTGCGCAGCTGGTTGATTAACATCGAGTGGTCAACAATATCAAACGCCGCACTCATATCGAGCAGCACTGCCAGCACACCTTTCCTTTTGTCAAGGGGAAGGAGATGGTCATTCTGAATGCGCACCAGTGCTGTCTCAGTTGCTTTTTATATGCAACCATACATTTCTCATATTAAACTGTTGAAAGCCTATCACATTTTATGTTGTCTTCGTGTTTTTAAATAATAAAATGTATTAATTGTTAACAATCGATAACATTAATCAATCTTTTAGGTGAAAAGCTGGTATTCAGTAACGTACTAACATTTTGTCTTCGATAGTCTACCCGCCGTACCGGGCATGGAAGGAATCTCCACTCTTACGCCTGGAGGTTGCTTGTCGTTGAAGTAAGTCGCTTGGTGCTGTATTTCAATAAATATATATAATATTAATAAATCGAAATTTTTGGGTATTAATTCAACTGGCTTGCGTACGTTATCATACCATACACCGTGTCTTCTTTGTAAGGCACTTGTTCGCAGAGCTTGAGTAATTATAACAAACGACACACAAACAGTATGTCTAGTGTGTACTGGGACAGTCTGACAACACCTATGTTGGAGAACGCAACAACACCTAATTTGGCCAAGACAGTAGATTCAATCAAGTGGCCATATCGATCACAACTAAGCGACTGCCGACAGGACATGGATAGACAGGACAATAGCTGGTGGATATATCGGCCACAACTATATGGCTGCCGACAGGACATACACCGACCGGTCTTTAGAAAGTCGTCAAATCGACCACAACTATACGACTGCCGACAGGACATACACCGACCGGACATTAGAAAGTAGCCATATCGACCACAACTATACGACTGCCGACAGGACATACACCGACCGGACATTAGAAAGTAGCCATATCGACCACAACTATACGACTGCCGACAGGACATACACCGACCGGACATTAGAAAGTAGCCATATCGGCCACAACTATACGACTGCCGACAGGACATACACCGACCGGTCTTTAGAAAGTCGTCAAATCGACCACAACTATACGACTGCCGACAGGACATACACCGACCGGACATTAGAAAGTAGCCATATCGACCACAACTATAACATTATGACTGCCGGCAGGACACACACATACATATATGACTGAGGACAGGGCATACACACAGCACACATGTTACAACTGCCGACAGGATATGCACCAACAGGACATTAGAAGGTGGTCTTATCGACTAGAACTGTATGACTGCCGACAGGACATACATGAACAGGACGTTAAAAGGTAGTCATCCACCACAACTATATAAATGTCGACAAGACGTATACATATTGAGAGGACTTTAGAATGTGGTCTTCCGCAACAACTACATAAATGTCGACAAGAGATCTATCGACAGGACAGGTGGTCATCAACCACAACTATATATATATACATGCTATTATATTGTAGTAGCTTTGTACACTCAACCGAAAGAACCTTGGTTTGACTCCTGTGCGGCGGTGTCGAACCATAGGCAAGTTCGTTCACTATACGTTGCTCCAGTTGACTCAGCTGTATGAATGAGTACCAGGCTATAGAGAGGGGGTTAGACAGTGGTGGATATTTGTGTACGAATAGTCTTCGCGCATTAATTGTAGCGTGGCTGGAAGCTTCCCAGAGAAGTCGAGAGGGTGTTCGATTGAAAAGGTCTGCCATGAAGTAAAGTGTAAAACGCTTTTAGCAGTCCCGAGGCTTGGATACTGCGCTATATAAGAACTTACCTTTTTATATAAACGCCAACAAGACATTCATATAAGGACACTAGAAGGTGGCTATGTCGACCACAACTATATTGCCGCGCTGTGCGATTTCCAACATCTCTTCGACATCACGCCAGATATCAACTATTGTCGTATGCGGCACTGAACGACGTGTATGTTCCGCTGGACATTGTCGCTCGCCAACTAACACCTGTGTCAGAGGTCGAGCCAAAACCTACCTAGGTGGCCACACAAACATTCGCATTGAAGGCCACACCTGCACCTGTGTTGGAGGCCGCGCCAACACTCACGTTGGAGGTCACACTAACACCCGCGTGTGAATCACTGAGATGAAACACTGACATCCACGTTAGAGGCCACACCAACATCCATGTTAGAGGCCACGCCAACATCCGCGTGTGATGAAACACTGACATTCATGTTATAGGCCACATCAGCAACCACGTTGGTGGCCACACTTACACCCGCGTGTGACGAAACACTGACACTGATGTTGGAGGCCACACCAAAACCCACTTTGGGGGCCACACTTACACCCGCATGTGAAGAAACACTGACACTCATACAAAGCCACACCAACACCATGAGCATGAACTTTCAAAATGAGAGAAATGGCGGACACCAAGGCAAAAGACATTAGGCCTCAGCACACAGTTAGTTTTCCCATTGGCGACCATGTTAACATTTTGGGTGATTATAAGAAAACCTGACCTACAAAATTTCTTAAACTTCTCACCTGGTGTTATTATCATCTCATTGACATGCTGTTCGAGGTTAATCAAAATCTATTATTTCTAGCTCTCGTAAAATGCCTCTACGTGTGACACCCATCAATATTTACGAATGGATGCAGGCATTAATCAGGCTAAAGGGTCAACTAGCCAAATTGCTGCCAAATACCCTTCCGCTTAGTACAATCAGCTAAAAATGCACCATTTTACTGGCAACAGCTTCTACAACTACACACTGGAAAATATGACTACTCAAATGCACTTATGTCAGAGCAGGTGAATTTAGTAAAAAAGCATTTCTCAAAAATACATTGCACTTTTTTTCCTGTTGTAACCAAGCAGGAAGTCTAACAGTGTCCTGACCCCATTAGGAAGGAAGAGTGTGGTGGCTAGTCAAGTGATATTACACCCCTCCGCCAGAGGCGCTGCGAAGTCATAAGCACGCTGCCCGCCGATCGTCCCCCATTGCGACACCCGGCCTTGAACTGACTATACCATACAGAGATACGAGTCATCCGAGTCAAGCAATCACAATGAATTCGTACGTCGCGCATGGTTAAAGGTAAGTACCTGGCAAATACTTCCTTGGCATGCGCTACGACAATCTCAACAAATTAATCTAATAATGGGCAAACAGCAGCATTAAATGTTATTACCTACGAAGAATTACGTTATTGCAATGTGTCAATATAATATAATAAATCATAAACACCTAATTGACTTATCCATCACGTGACCTGTTGCCTAGTGTTTCTTTATGACAACAACGTAAGGCAAAATTTTGTGACAACTGTATGCGGGAATGTTTGTTTTATAAAAAGTCATGCAGCAATAGTAATGTAATTCACGTATATAACCGTTATCAACATTGTTGGCAAACGCAAAGCTTGACGGAAGTCACACGCACAGATTCGGTTGTGACGTAGGCAAACCGTAACGTACTAGATATATCAATCAAATGCTACATCACGACGCCGAACGTCTTGAGTCGAGAGCAAGTGCGCAACGCTCAGTCATCGGTGCACTGTGACAAGCGGTTAGTTCTAACATGCTGTCACGAATTGGCATTCTTTTATTTTATGACAACATTTCTTAAAACAGTTCTTTTATTCTTTATTTTTTTACTCAAAGAACAAGAACAAGAAAGTTTTATTTAGACCCCAATTACAATATACATGTATGTATAATATCAAATTAACGTAACATGAATAGGCATATATATTCATATATACAAATGCAGTGTAATTTCAAATTAGATGGGGTCTGTGACTCCTATTAAGACAATAACAGTCGCTCTCATAGGAGCCAAAATAATAATTTGTTTCAACTCAGTTTTACCGAAGGAAGTACAAATGTAAATGTGCAGGAAAAGAAAAGAAACCGAGATTGCTTGATTACACATATGCATGTATTGGACTATTAATGGTATGTTAAAATAAACAAATACTAGTTGTCAATAATACACATCAATATACTTGTAAACAAAACACACATGTGTATATGCACATATACAATATCCATATGCTGATAAATATAATACATATCCATACATATCACATACAATAATACAGTTTTAATGATTTTGATAGCATGTATAGCAGTTTAATATTGTACATGTATCTACGTATTTTTTTTTATAAATTGTTTTTTGCATAATTACCCAAACCTCTGAAGCTATGTGTTCCAATCTTCTCTGTGACTAACTTTGAGGTAAGGTTAATGACATGTGGCAAACTGTATCTAAAACATATTTTGGCAAGTTCATGTTTTGTTCTGAATGGGTGTAACTCTGTTTTTTCTTGTGTTGTAATTGTGTACGTAAGCATTTGTATTTAGTTTCCAATTTAATAGGTAGGCAGGGAGGTCATGATATACATATTTATAATAAAACTTAAGTTCATGTAATTTTAACATGTCATCAATTTTAGAGATATTCAATTTTTTGAAAAGTGGCTCAGAATGTGAATTATATTTACTTATAGATAACATTCTCATAGCTTTCTTTTGTATTTTCAACATTTTGTATTTTCAACATTCGACCTTGGTATCCCCACACCATCATACAATTGTTGATATGTGATAGAAATAACGTATTATATAAGATAATTTTAATTTCTAGAGGAAAGACATATTTTAGTCTGTTTAAGATGCCGACTGTTTTGGAACACTTGCTTGATACTTTTTTAATGTGTTTATTCCAATTTAAATGTGTATCTAAAGTAAGTCCTACAATTAAATTCACCCACTCTTTCTATGTTTGTACCATTGCTTTTGAGCGTAAAGTTATCGACAACTTTATTTTGTATGTAACAAATCATATATTTAGATTGATTTATGTTTAATGATAATTTATTAATGTTTAACCATTCAAGTATTTTAAGGAGTTCATCATTTATTGCCGATTCGATGTGTCTATTTGGGGAATTACCATGAAAATAATTGATGGTGCTAAATATGATTAATAATTTCACCACAGGGTGGCGACTCTTGTATTCCATCTAAGTTAGATATACAACCTGTAGTTGGCAAGCTTTCAAGTAATAACAATAAATGAATTCTGATTCTTTCTAAGTGCAAGTCATTGAACCTGCTGGTTTTTCACACATTATAACTATGGTTGAGTCTGCAGCATTTTAGTTGTGGTGCTTATCGAATATATTCATGTCGTTAATCACCACCATAGTTTACAAAGAGACTACGAAATGTATATCACGACTTTTCTTGTTACAATATTTATTACCCTTAGACAAATCATATAACGACCTGTGACAAGGAAAATGTGACACATGCCAACAACAAGTACCGCTGCTGGTGAAACGTGATCATTTACAATATCATTGTCACGCACCATGCTAAATTTGGTAAACGTTGCTCAAGACGCAACTGTCTACAACGTCGTCCATTACCCTCATTGCAGATTCTGCAACGATTGTCCGGACGAGGATTACACAAATGCTGCAGCCACTCAAGACGTACGGGACACATTTTAATGTCGTTAATTACGAAACCTATACTATTGGGGGATTTTTAATCGCTACCTTAACTAAATTATTTCTGAATGCAACCGGATTTAAAACATTTCGCTGCGAGCAGGGTTCGAACCTGCGCGGGAAGATCCCATTGGATTTCAAGTCCAACGCCTTAACCACTCGGCCATCACAGCAGTTGTGTATGCCAATCTGCTGCTGATATAATATATAACGATATGTAATATATATATAATATATCACGATACGTGCGTCTGCGTGTGTATGTGTGTGTGTGTGTGTGTGTGTGTGTGTGTGTGTGTGTGTGTGTGTGTGCGTGCGCGCGCGCGCGTGCGTGCGCGTGCGTGCGCGTGAGTGCGTGCGAGTGCGTGCATGCGTACGTGCGTGTCTGCGTGTGTGCGTACAGGTGTGCGTAATACGTGCAGATTTTGCATATCTTCATTAACTAGAAAACACCATACATGGTACACCTCATTTTTATTTGTATCTATGTTACGTTACACAAGTCCACAGTTGAAATGTCATAAATCACGACTATGTAAACACACAGGTTGCACCGCTACGCCACGGTTCACGCCGCCGTCCATTCTCAATTAAGCCAATAATTGTAGTGCGGAGCAGCACTGTAAATTGTTCACACACCCAAAATAAGTAACCTCAACCACATACACCACGACGACCCTTCGGCCTCGTAGATCTGCGACTTCGCCGACTTCGCAGATCTGCACATTGTGCCTGCCCACGTAAGTGCTGCGCACAATATTGGCGCTGCGAGCAGGGTATCATTTACTTGCGAATCTGCGTTAAATTTCAAGACAATTACCCAGTGTGTCGAGTGCTAATTGTTTACAATTTACAACGCGCCGGTTCTGTTTGGCTACGCTTCAATTAATTATAATTGTAAGTTAAGGTTTAACTAATCATTGTAATATACAATTCGACCACTGAAGTTGTTTGAAAGTTAGCATATCAAAGTTGACGTCTTCATAGCCAGTTTTTAGGCGTGGCCGCTGGCAGCATTCAGTCAAAGTTGCGCGACTACCAGCTGACTCGAACTGGGTTTAACCCTTTTATCACGTAGTAGTCTTTACATTGTGGATAGCTTCTCGTGTCATTTAAAGGGAATAAAAACATATATTGCTCGAATTCATGTTATATTACATCCTGCTATCTATTTCCACGTCTACCAAGCCAAAAAATCAAAAAATTCAATGAATTAGAAATTCCACATTTTATGGTGTGCATCCGGACATTTTCGAATATGCATATTTTTGGCGCGCTTTTCGGGATGCCGAGATGTGACGTCACTTATGACTCAAACTCGCATCAGGCCGACCCTTTCCATGCATTCAGAGCATGTTTATAAGTATAGCTTTTGGGTCGAAACGAGCGTCAGAACGAGTTATTGTGCAATATTCCGACGTAATACAAACACTAGTCATCATAGAGGAACAAGCAGTTATCTTACGGTTCCACATGAATCGAATTTTATACAAAACAATGAACGCGAATGGGCCTACAACTAGTAGAAGTCGACTAGGTTTCGCCGAGCTTGGGCTCGTTTTCAGAATAATTATATCGAATGCAACCAACGGGAGATAATCTACACCAATAAACATACATAGCAAACATATATTGTATCCAGCTACATAAAGTAACATGTATAATTTCATAATATCACTAAAATATCGATATATGACGGAGTTGTACAATTTATCATAACAACTTAAATCAGTCAGAGAGTTT
Source organism: Paraescarpia echinospica (assembly GCA_020002185.1). Classification (NCBI taxonomy): domain Eukaryota; kingdom Metazoa; phylum Annelida; class Polychaeta; order Sabellida; family Siboglinidae; genus Paraescarpia; species Paraescarpia echinospica. The sequence continues at coordinate 5,052,385 of CM034540.1, forward strand.
CCGCTGGTTCCGCTAGCTCAGTGGGTAGGCGCGTTGGTTACATGTCATCTATTTTACAATCGGGTGACGCCGGTTCAATCCTGACAGCATGCAAACATTTGATTTTTTATACACTTTTTTTGTTTATGTTTTCACGAAGTAATATAAACAAAATCATTTTATACTATAATGCACTGTTTGTAAATAATTTTTATTTTTGTAGTAACTATTTATTCGCCACAAAAATGAAAATATGGTCATTATATAATGATGTTTCTAAATTTTATTTATCCAAACAAATATAATGTAATGGATATATAATTTATTAATTGTAAATATATTGTACGGTAATATATTGTAATTATATATGTGAAAACAGATTGAGATCTGTCTGAATAAATACAATTTAGAAACATCGTTTTATATATAATGACCATATTTTCATTTTTGTGGCGAATAAATAATTACTACAAAAATAAAAAAATATTTACAAACAGTGCATTATAGTATAAAATGACTTTGTTTATATTACTCCGTGAAAACATAAACAAAAAAAGTGTAAAGAAAATCAAAGGTTTGCAGGTACAAACAGTGCATTATAGTATAAAATGACTTTGTTTATATTACTCCGTGAAAACATAAACAAAAAAAGTGTAAAGAAAATCAAAGGTTTGCATGCTGTCAGGATTGAACCGGCGTCGCCCGATTGTAAAATAAATGATAAGTAACCAACGCGCTAGCGGGACCAACGGAAACTCTCTGACTGATTTAAGTTGTTATGATAAATTGTACAACTTCTTCCTATATCGATATTCTAGTACTATTATGAGATTATACACGTTACTTTATGTAGCTGGATACAATATATGTTTGCTATGTATGTTTATTGGTGTAGATTATCTCCCGTTGGTTGCATTCGATATAATTATTCTGAAAACGAGCCCAAGGTCGGCGAAACCTAGTCGACTTGTAGGCCCATTCGCATTCGTTGTTTTGAATAAAATTCAATTCATGTGGAACCGAAAAATAAATGTTTGTTCCTCTATGATGATTAGTGTTTGTATTACGTCGGAAAATTGCACAATAACTCGTTCTGACGCTCGTTTCGACCCAAAAGCTATCCTTGTAAACATGCTCTGAATGCATGGAAAGGGTCGGCCTGATGCGAGTGTGTGTCATAAGTGACGTCACGATACCACGTGATCGCCTAGCTCATTAAAATGTCATTTTCCGTGGGAATCGCTTCACAGACGGGCTTAAAATCGAATTGATGCTACAAATGTATTTTTCTGTATCTGTTTAATGTTGTCAAATGTTACATACAATGTTAAACTTTGTGTACACATGGAAAAAAGATTTTAGCTAATGCCTTATTTTAATTTCCTTTAATTCTGTCTTAACTTGTGTTTATATTCTTTATAGCTTTATTGTGTTTATGACATTCTTGTTCACCATAAATCTAGCTATATGTTTGGCTGGGTTATGTGAAGCTCTACAAAATTGTTTACTTCCCGAATATACCAGTTGGATATTATCGCTGACTAACTGACTTGTATATGTTGCGTGATACTGCTTATTATTTTCTGATTGTAAATATTTGCGTAATTTCTTTCGTTCTCACTCAAGCGGGTCAATATTGGTCTATCTGTATTTTTTTCTTCCAAAATGTCTTATCTACATTGTTCAGTTTGCTTTTGAATTACTATATAAAATAATGCAACTAACGTTGTTAAATATTAGGCATTACTTTGTATACACAGTTTGACATTTACACGCACCTAGATGTCAATATGACATCTACAATCAACGTATACACATGCACCAAAGAACAGGTCATGGCAGTCGTATGTGTGTCCTCCACAAAGGCTACCAAAGTACTGAATCTTAGGAAGAAGGATAAAATATAAATTACTGACAGTCACGGGCGTTACTTCCACCATTTGGGAAAACCTGCAGTAACCAGGACAGATCAGTCCAGATAAAAACTCAGCCAGGAGGAACTACTTCGATAGATTCTAGTAGTAATGAGGTAGAGATGCTAAAAGATAAACAAGAAAGGATGGAAGGACAATATCAAGCGAAACTTGATTATATCCCACTACAACGTACTAGTAACACATACCCTCCAGTCGGTGTGAAACGCGAACCAGTGGGAGGATTAGACCAGATGTGTCAACCCTGAGTATATGTTACCAGTGAGATCTGAATCATATATCCTTGAGATAAGCAGAAAATCCTTACACATTTGGCGCAAAAACACACCTAAAACAGTACAAAACAAGTAAAGTGAGTGTGCACTACATTAGCCAATTTACTGGGCGCCTGGGGACAGTGTGGGGTGCTCCAGGTTGTATTAGTGGGATGCCCACTTGGCCTCGCGCAGCATCTGTGGCGTCACGCCAAAGCAAATACTGTCACAGTTCATATTGCATTGCATGAAAGCAGTAATCGTGTCCGCGTGCAACCTCTTGCGTGCCTCAATGTGGATCTTGCGAACCACCGAGAACGCTCTCTCGGAGTCTGCGTTGCTGTGTGGCAGACTGAGTAGGGCCTGCAACAGGCGAGCCAGGCAGGGAAAGAGCCGTTGCTGTAGAGTCGTCTTCAACGCCATCACATCAGCCCAGATGGAGTCGAGACGATGTGCCTGACCCCTGACTTCCGACCTCCGTGCTGAGGACGTCGTCCTACATCAGCTGGAGGTCTTCGAATTCGTCTTTAAGGGTCTCTCCGTCGATATGATTTTTGTCAATTTTGAGCAGTCAATAAAACAGCATATACGATAAATGTAAACAGTTACCTAAAAACTCCACCCAAAACACCAAAGATTTCCTCGCTTGTGCCGCCGTTTTAAATTGACATGTCCAGCAGGCGTGTGCGTGCCGCCCCGTCGCTGAAGAATCGGACCAGGATGACGAGCCGCTTCATCTCAGTTGCCAAACATCGCTTGATAACGTGCGTGGTCTTCGTCCGTTTGCTCTTAAAGAATAAAGGACTTCGCGATCGCATTGTCCAGGCAACAGTTCGGTGAAATGGGAGGTTGTGCTCCGCCACAAAATATGCGAATATCACCACAGATTTTGTGGTCGAATCAGGAGTGACCGCTCTCGCCTTGAAAAAAGAAGTCATCGGTTCGTCTTGTCGAGCTGACTTCAGTTGCCGGTCATGCAATTTTACTTGATATGCTCGCGAACATCATGCACGCCAAACGCCGCGACCTTTATGTCACGCAAACACACTGCGGCGTCTGCGCACCAGGCGTGATGCTTGACAGGCTTCACCTTCGACTTGGTTATTATGCTGTTGAATAGTTGGACCCATTCTGGAAGGAATACAGCCGCATAATTTGTTCATTTCTTTGCTTGTGGAGCATCCATAATTTGCTAGCGCACTGGAATGTATGTGGTCAGGTTCCAAGACCACATACATTCCACTGCGCTAGAAAATTATGGATGCTCCACAAGCAAACAAATGAACAAATTATGCGGCTGTATTCCTTCCAGAATGGGTCCAACTATTCAACAGCATAATAACCAAGTCGAAGGTGAAGCCTGTCAAGCAAGTTCCAAGAAATAAGACGTAAGCGAGGCGCCTCACGGTGTTTCAAAATATGCCACCAGGGGCGCCGCCACCAAAACTAGTAATCGTCAAGCCCGCACCGCGGCGCCAAGAACGCTGCGGGGAATGACATGTGAAGCACGGTGCGATCTATGAGTCGCATTTAGCGTAATAGAAATGTTGGTGATGGATAGCGTAGCGACAACTTGGCCAAAATTCGGGATCCACGGCCGACCGCGCTATATCCGAATACGCGTTGTAAGTTAACGAGGCGCGTTATAACGAGGATTGAAAACAAATGAAAATAGCAAAATTACAGAAATCCGTGAGCATCGTCTCTCACGGCCGTGAGCCTGTGTAAATCTAAAAAATCCGCGAGACTCACGTATAAACCGTGAGACTTGACAACTTTGGACTAGACACCACACCACAAACCAATGGGCATCATACACATGACACAATACAAGGTCATCACATACACGACACAACCGATGGGCAATACACACATGACAAACACGATGAGCATCACACACCACAAAAGAGGAATGAAAAAGAGAGACGGGAATGGAGCAAAATCGCCAGGATATTCGGACGAAAATTCGTCCTCAATGTCTTCGTTCTGTTCTTCGTCCGGCTCTTTTGACATTTTTTCTGATTCAGTATCATCTGACGAATCCATAGAAAAGGATATACGACATCGTCGACGAAACAGCCTCCCGAATATACGACATCGTCAACGAAACAGCCTCCCGAATGGACGACATCGTCGACGAAACAGCCCCCAGGACCCAAATTACCAAAATTTTCAGGGAACTTTATAGAATAGGGAACATTTTTGTACCTGCATAATGGTATAATAATATTAATAATTTTATTTATAAAGCGCCGTATATCCGGAATATAATTCTGCCCAGAGGCGCATAAAATACATGCCAAGCATTATCATTGGGGTAGTCATCGGAAACTGTAGAGGCATAAAGTGTATATCCACCCTTTTTGTGGGAGTAAAGGGTATATCGCAGCACGGTTGCGGGCATTCCCGAAGCGAAATTTTGTCTGTGTGGCATCTTGCTGAGAGTAGGATGTGAAGGGGTGAAAGAGGAAGCGGTGTGTCTGGCAACCTGCTGAGAGTAGGATGTGAGGGGGTGATGGAGGAGGCGGTGTGTCTGGCAACCTGCTCAGAGTAGGATGTGAGGGGGTGAAGGAGGAGGCGGTGTGTCTGGCAACCTGCTCAGAGTAGGATGTGAAGGGATGAAGGAGGAGGCGGTGTATCTGGCAACCTGCTCAGAGTAGGATGTGAGGGGGTGAAGGAGGAAGCGGTGTGTCTGGCACCCTGCTCAGAGTAGGATGTGAAGGGGTGAAGGAGGAGGCGGTGTGTCTGGCAACCTGCTCAGAGTAGGATGTGAGGGGGTGAAGGAGGAAGCGGTGTGTCTGGCACCCTGCTCAGAGTAGGATGTGAAGGGGTGAAGGAGGAGGCGGTGTATCTGGCAACCTGCTCAGAGTAGGATGTGAGGGGGTGAAGGAGGAAGCGGTGTGTCTGGCACCCTGCTCAGAGTAGGATGTGAAGGGGTGAAGGAGGAGGCGGTGTGTCTGGCAACCTGCTCAGAGTAGGATGTGAAGGGGTGAAGGAGGAAGGTGTGTGTCTGGCACCCTGCTCAGAGTAGGATGTGAAGGGGTGAAGGAGGAGGCGGTGTGTCTGGCAACCTGCTCAGAGTAGGATGTGAAGGGGTGAAGGAGGAAGCGGTGTGTCTGGCACCCTGCTCAGAGTAGGATGTGAAGGGGTGAAAGAGGAAGTGGTGTGGGCACCCTGCTCAGCGGTGTGTCTGGCACCTGCTCAGAGTAGGATGTGAAGGGGTGAAGGAGGAAGCGGTGTGTCTGGCACCCTGCTCAGAGTAGGATGTGAAGGGGTGAAGGAGGAGGCGGTGTGTCTGGCAACCTGCTCAGAGTAGGATGTGAAGGGGTGAAGGAGGAAGTGGTGTGTCTGGCACCCTGCTCAGAGTAGGATGTGAAGGGGTGAAAGAGGAAGTGGTGTGTCTGGCACCCTGCTCAGAGTAGGATGTGAATGGGTGAAAGAGGAAGCGGTGTGTCTGGCACCCTGCTCAGAGTAGGATGTGAAGGGGTGAAGGAGGAAGCGGTGTGTCTGGCACCCTGCTCAGAGTAGGATGTGAAGGGGTGAAGGAGGAAGCGGTGTGTCTGGCACCCTGTTCAGAGTAGGATGTGAAGGGGTGAAGGAAGAAGCGGTGTGTCTGGCACCCTACTCAGAGTAGGATGTGAAGGGGTGAAGGAGGAGGCGGTGTGTCTGGCACCCTGCTCAGAGTAGGATGTGAAGGGGTGAAGGAGGAGGAGGAGGCGGTGTGTAGTCTGGAGCTCAACAAGACCATGATAGAGTCATATGCGCCTTCCACCACCAGGAACAACTAGCCCGAACCACCCGTGGAATATAATTACCGTGGCAGAGAGGGTGGCCTCGTTGAAGGGGTTAACCACACTGATAGGTGATGGAAGGAATCCATCTGAATGCGTGCCAATTCTACAGCCTCGATGCACGCCTCCTGTATACCATGGAGCAACACTGAAATGGGCAACGCACACAACACGTATACACACACGCACAGACACAATCTAGTAGCCTACACACACGCACAGCACAACCCAGTAGCCCAGGACGCTTGTCGGTACCCGTTCTTGATCATACATATTTTCATGTAGATACATTGTGTGTGTATATATATATTTTTTTTTATCAGAAGTGACTCTTCATTTTCAATAAATTCGTTTTGTTATTTTATGTAAATATTGACATATTGGGGTTGGATTTAATTAACTCTATTAATAACGAAATTATGTTGGTGTTCGGACTTAGTTAAGGTAGTAATACGGAAATCTTCTTATTCTTCCCCTTGCTCCCTTGCGGGGTGGGGTCCACGTCACTTTTTTCACAGTTCTTTCCACCTCTCTCTCACATCCGCATTGGCCGTCCATTCATGGCTGTTCACGCCAGCCCTCCCCAGGTCTCTTTTATGCTGTCATTCCATCTCAGCATTGGTCTTCCTCTCCTTCGTCTGTCACCCTCTTCTACTTTCCATGCTCTTTTCGCCAGTCTGTCTTCATCCATTCTATGTACATGTCCCACCCATCTCATTCTGTTACCGGCTACTTCCTCTGGACTTTTCATTCCAATCTCCTCTCTCAATTCCTTCATCTTCTTCTATCCTCTCGCGTTACTCTACATATTCTTCTGACCCAGTTGTTTTCTGCTACCTGTAGTTTCTCCTCCTGTCTCTCTGTCAGTGGCTGTGTTCCCAACCCATATATACAGGCTGGTACAACGCGGGCTTCCAACACTTTTCCTTTCAGTTGTTTCTTCAGTTTTCTGTCCCACATAATGCCTTCTACCCTCTTCCATGCTGCTGCTCCTGCTTGCACCCTCCTACCATAACGAAAAGCAGGGGACTCAAGGCACTTCCCTGTCTGAGTCCTACTTCCACTCCAAATTGTTCCGATGTTTCTCTTTCGACTCTCACTACCGCTGTTGTCTCCTTGTACATTTCCTCCACCATTCTGGCTACTGCTTCTCCAACCTCCATCCATCTCATGACTGCAAATGCGAGTTCTCTCGGCACGGTGTCTCGATCGAAAAAACCGAATGCTACATCCTTTTTAAATTGTCTCGATAATTTGTCTGATGGCAAACAATCCACCATCTGTTCCTCTCCCTTTCATAAATCCCAGCTGATTCTCTCCGGTTTTGAAGGAAAAAAAAATCAAAATATTATATTATATAATATAAAATTAATTAATTAAATAAATAAATAAAGTAAACACATGTTCATAAAAAGTGTCCTACAGCACAGTTCTTCAGTGGAAGTAAGCCAGTCTAAATAAATTGGTTTAAGGAGAGTCTTAAATCTGGTGAGACTGTCTGTTCCATCCAAAAGCAGAAGCCAGAATGGTGGAGGAAATGTGCAAGGAGTAATACGGAAATATCCTTTAAAAATATATTTTACTTAATTGTAAAGCGCTACGTGTTTAATTGTTACATGACCGAATTGTGTCTTTGTCTATCGTGTATGCATTGTTTTGAATAATTATCAAATGTTACTTTTTATATTATAATTACTCGATAATTACATAGTATTAAGGATATATTCGCTGTAATATATCCCGATCCTTTTATGATGGGGAGAAATTTACATATTACGTGCACATTTTGCACTTCTTCATTGACTAGAAAACACCATACCCAGTACACGTCGTTTTTATTTGTATCTATGTTACGTTGCACAAGTCCACAGATGAAATGGCATATATCACAACTATGCAAACACAAAGGTTGCACCGGTACGCACGGTTCACGCCGCCGTCCATTCTCAATTAGGCAAATATTTGTAGTGCGGAGAAGCACTGTGAATAGTTCACTCACGCACACAAAATAATTGTGCACAACCGCATTACACCCCGAACAATACACACACACCCTATACATACACATTCAACAAGATTAGACGTCAGTCTGAATTGCCGCTGCCGTGATCTCCCGTCTCCTGAGACCCGCAGTCTCGTCGGCCCTTCAGCCTCATAGATCTGAGACTTCGCCGTCTTCGCAGGTCTGCATATTCTGCCTCCCAAAGTAAATGCTGCGCACAATATAATGAACATGCAGCAGTATCACTTTCATAACATTGCACTATAACGCGTTCGTCCAGCGCCATGTGTTAAAGAGAAAAAAATCAAATTATGTGGGCCTTTGTATCTAAAACAGTTAACGCAACCTAATTATTTGCAGCTACAATCAACACTATCACGCATGTGGTTTACTCAGAATTCATTTTCAAAATGGGAGATTCTAGTGAAATCTCATAGTTTCTAGCGACTGCCATATTGACTTCGATGCTGCGGTGACGCGCGGAATGCCCCTGTTTCCTCGATGTGCATTATGAATTTGCCACCTCATAAATATTATATTGGTTTCTCGTATTCCCTTCGTTTGAGAGTTACGCTTGCACCAACTGTTATAATGCCATACAGTGCACCATGCGGACGTAACCTTCTAGTAATTACAGCGCCAAAACAAATTCGGAGACTGAAACTAGAGTAATATTCTCAGATTGACAGGCGGATTGGAAAGAGTAGGCATTGGTGACGTCAGGTTTTCTATCACAATGGCGCTGTCCGTGACATTTAAATTACGTGTCTTCAGCAAGGTTATTCAAGTAAACTGCTAGCATAATAATATTGATTGCAGTTGCTAACTATTAGTTTGTTTTAACTCTTTTAGATGCTTATGCCCAAAAAGATGTCTTGTGTTTCCTTTAATAATATTGTTCTCGTAACGGAAACTCAGGGGATTTGATTTGTCTTCTCCTGGTCACTTTCAGTCGACCAAGTGTCAAGACAATGAAATCAACGAACAGCTCGATTAACTCGCACATTGCGACGACGGAGATGCCAAGCCAAAGCCCTCCTTGGCCGCCGATGTTCGAAAGTAGATCGGTCATCTACAATAGAAGAGACACCGAGTTAGAGTTAGGCTTGACTAACGATGTCAAATAGCAGAGCGGTCGTCTGTAATAGAAGAGACATCAAGTGAAAGTCAGACTTCTCAAACGATGTGATATAGCAGGTCGGCCGTGTACATAATATAATAATGATAATGATAATGATGATGATAATTATAATGATGATGATTATAATAATAGTAATAATAATGATGATAATGATGATAATAGTAATACTTATAATGATGAGGATGATAATAATAATGATAATAATGATAATTATGAAAATTATGATGATAATAAATATAATAATAATAATCAAGTTCTGTCCTCGGAGCCTCGCCTGTAACCCAGAATTTAAGCAAAGAGGCGCAACATACAATACTCATTATACAAAGCTGTGGCCAGGCACGCGCAAGAGTCGTCATTACAGCAAGGGACCGTCGAAGAGATAAGGTGGGAATGTAATTTTAACAAACAAATTTTTGACTTTTCAAAAAAGGGGGGCTTTAGATGATCTTAAAGCCAGAGTTACAGTAAGATTTAATCATCCCTGTCAGATAATAAACCGTTACGTAACGGAAGCAAACGTTTATTCTAATAAGTTAGGTGAATGAATACTTATGTTAACAACAATGTTTTTGTTTGCAAAATTCGAGAGTATATCTAAACGCGTACATGACCCCACTAGTCGTACTGGTGGGGTCATGTATTCGGAGATGGACTTACTTCGTACGACGGTTCTGTGCGAAGTTCTTCGTAATGAAACGTTTCATAGTAGACTTCGATGGCGAGCACGTTGTTCCTGGAGCAATGGCAGACGTCACAAGTTGTTGATATAACACAGTTGAAGCGTTTCAGTAACATTATTATTATTATGTCGTTTCATGAAATATAACCTGAACGTTTGCACCCAGTGCCATTATTTGACATACGTGCTAGGCAAGGTTAGTAACTTGTAAAATCCTTTTGCAAGGTAAGTAATACTTAACATTAGCGCCGATATTAAATATTGGATGCATCGTTTATGTGTGTCGACATATATGTCTTGAAATAGATATTCAAACCCCCTCAGGTGTTATCATTAATATTATATAAAAGTAACAAGTTTACATTTCACTGTCCCTTGTCTGTCTATCAACTATGATATTTGATTGGACATTTCCTGTATAATAAAGGACACTGTTTTGAAGTATCATTTTCGAACGTAGTGCCAATGTTGCAGTCTCTCTTGCCCCCTTACCATGAAATAGGCGGCTTATGCAGTGCAGTGCTTTGTGAATACAGTTGTGTTTGCTAATGAGCTAACTGATCCTTATTAACTCAGATGTTTTTTAAGTTGATTAAATATTTACAACGTACCTGCTATCCTATGAAACATTTAAAATGCATTTAGGTGTGCATTTTATATGATTTCTGAAGGTTTCGTTTAGGAGGGTGATTATATCTAAAGTGGGAAGTAAATGCCATTGGCACAATTACCCCATCCCGAGAGGGAATATACCCAGCCGGAAAATAAACGGCCTTACGTGCATATGATACGTGTTTCATTGCGTTTATGCTACCATTGTAATCGATTTGATTCTACTACAGTTGACATGTTCTGTTGTATATAGCAAACGGTCAACAAATGGTGTCATTGGTGCATCGGTGCATTGTCCATGAATGGCGGGTCACAAGAGACATGTGTCCGAGTAACAATACGTACGATATGAAAGTTGACTGTTCCTTTCTGTCAAGTAGATGTAGCGTGTTCCACAAGTATGGCGACCGGACATACAGGTCCATCAGAACATCGTTCTGTTAGAGAGAGAAATGCAGGTATTTGCTGCACACAGCACCTTGTGAACAATGTGTTAAGAAAAATACGTCGTTCGAAGACTACAATATAATTGTTGCTGCTGCTGCTGCTGCTGGTGCTACTGGTGCTACTGCTAGATTTCTAGTGTTGTTGTTGCAGCTACTATTGCTGCTACTGCTGACGCTACTGCAGCTACTACTACTACTACAATAATAATAATTACTACTAGTACTACTATTACTACTGCTACTACTACTGCTACTACTACTACTAGTAATAATAATAATTATTATTATTATATTATTACTTATGATGATAATTATTATTATTAGTATTAGCATCATCATATGTAATGAGAAATATACAATACCCAATTTAATTAATTACATCTGCCACTAGCAACATTAACACAACGAACTCACGCACGCATGCTCATACACCAAACGTACGCTGAACGCACGCACGTTCGTTTAACTATTTACTACACAAGTAGGTAGTCGACGAAGGAAGACACACCTGTTTGACTGTGGATGGCCAGGAGGACTGCGAGATGGAGTAGCTGTAGTCGACTTCGCTGCGAGGTACAAAATCAGAGTTGTAACACTTTCAAATATACATAATTTTAAAAGGAGGTAGTCTATTCGGGTTTTTTTTATCGTGAAATTATATTATACAGTATAAACAATATCCACTATAAGATACAAAACTCCCAAATGTGTTTTAATGATCCACGTTGTGTTTTGAAATGTAAGTGTCCCGGGAGTGAACAGTTGTTTACATGACAGAAATCCTAAATGTGTTTTAGTGATCCATGTTGTGGTTTTTTTAAAGTAAGTGACACGGGAGTAAACAGTTTGTTTACACGACAACAGTCCAAAATGTGTTTTAATGATCCATTTTGTGTATTGGAATGTAAGTCTCCCAGGAGGAAACAGTTTGTTTACAAGACAGACCTCCCAAATGTGTTTTAATGTTTCATGTTGTGTTGTTGAAATGTAAGCGTCCCGGGAGTAAACGGTTTCTTTACATGACAGAACTCCCAAATGTGTTTCAATGATCCATGTTGTATTGTTGAAATGTAAGTGTCCCGGGATTAAACAGTTTGTTTACTTGACAGCGCGACGTTTTCGAAGACGTGCTTTCCGGTCCGATTTCTAATTATAATGTACGTGTATTACGTGACACGTCATCACACCCCGTCGGGTCACGGCCTTCCTCTGAATTATCGGCTCGCTATTCGAGGATACGAGTCACAGCTCTGATATTTTTGTAAACACTGAACTGATGAATTGAAAAGTTGGTTATGATTCGTTAAAACATGTTTGGCCGATAAGTAAGTTAGACTACGTGTAGCAAATACATGCAGTATGACACGATTATACTACACAGAATGAAAGGACACATTCCCTTTAGAACCACAGACGTAATAAACACATTGCCTTACCAACACTTAGGCACATGCAAGTACACACACTCGCAGGCACGCACACCTGCACGCATGCATGCATGCACACAGCCAATCACGAAAGACTGCAGGTAATCTGGGAAATCCATAGTGAGATTAATGAGTGTAAATATATTGTGCTTTGTTGATATCGATCAGGCCAAACCGTCAAATCTGTCTCTCCGCTCAACGTCCTTTGTCCCGCCTTCCCGCAAGCTCCCTCTCTCGCTCGCCCTATCTCACTCGCTCACTCGCTCACTCACTCACTCACTCACTCACTCACTCACTCACTCACTCACTCACTCACTCACTCACTCACTCACTCACTCACTCACTCACTCACTCACTCACTCACTCACTCACTCACTCACTCACTAACTCACGTACTCTCTCACACACGTATTCACTCTCTCTCTCACCCTCTCACTCACTCACACGCCGTCAATAAGACATACTTGCAAGTACGTCGACATTCCCGTGAACACCGTAGCTGATCTGTTAGGTACAACCGGTTGACTTCATCTGCGCAGTTCATGTATTCTTCTGCAATTACAAAATCACAATTAGAGTACTGACGACGTCAGCTGAAAGCTGCCAAAACGTTTCTGAAAAAAAACAGGCAAAGCTGACCGTGAAATACGAACCATAAACCTTACCTTTTTTTCCTGTCTGCGGGTCGTCGTCGCCGCAGGGACGTAGTTCTTTTACGTCAATACCATCGTAGGCCGTTGTGTTGCTGCCGACCGGGTATTGTGCGCTAAAGCACCCACACGTCTCCATCAGATTTCGCTGGAAGCAGGTCTTCACGCACGCCTGAAGACAACCGATAAACATTACCCCGATTTCCCCTGTTTCATCGACATGTATTACGAATATGCCACCCCATAAGTTGGTTACTCGTATTCCCTTCGTTTGAGAGTTACACTTGCACCAACTGTTATAATGTCATACAGTGCACTATGCGGACATAACTTTTTAGTAATTACAGCGTCAATAAATTAGGCGTCGCAAACTAGAGCAATATTCTCAGATTGGAGACTGGCGAATTGAAAAGAGTATGCGTTGGTGACGTCAGGATTTCTATTACAATGGCGCTGTCCGTGCAATCTAAATTAGGTGTTTTCAGCAAAGCTATTCTAGTAAACTACAGTGTAGATACATTGAACAGACACACATCTACAAGGAATACGGAGAGCTTGAGACAAGGTATTTGCACGAAGAAACACCTAAATTTAAAGTAGTTGCGGGCAGTCTGGTATGAACAGCACATACAGACAGTTATTAATAATTAAACTGATGAACATTTCTTTTTATTTGCCTCGTTCTTGTGCAGTATTAATAATAAACCTGAAAACGGCATTACGAAACATGCGCATACTAATGTCGAACGCAATGAATACACACACGCACGCCTGCACGCACGCACGCCTGCACGCACGCACGCACGCACGCACCCACACACACATATATAATACTTAATAATTTTATCAAATGGATTGTCAACGAAGGATGTAATTCCAACAATGTATGAGTGTGGACAGACTGGCTAAAAGCACATAACCCATAAGAGGATGGTTGAAGAAGAAGAGGAAATATAGGAAGATCCAACTTAAGATGGAAAAACAATGTAAAACAAGATGTCAAAACAAAGACTGTCACCATCGTAGACTCTCCATACAACGATTAGAGTGTTTTTGTAAGTGTATGTTTTATCTATTAAAATTCTATATTTGCCGCTATGGCGTGCATGTGGATGAGTAATCGGTAGTGGATGGGTAATCGGTTGTGGATGGGTAATCGGTAGTGGATGGGTAATCGGTAGCTCTAGTGCGAGAGACCCGTTAGGTGCGACGCAGCCAACGGGGATTTGTTTGTAAAATAAAGGCTTTACTTTTCTACCGAAGGATCGTAGATTAATCCCTGAAAGTTTGCTGCTCGATATACAAACGGTCTATGATGAAAACACTAACATACCCCCACAAGTACACACTTAAACATGTATTCGCTAGTTAGATTGCGCCGATAAGCGGGTTTATCCACACATTACTGGAATTGTTATACAAGAATCGGTTGACGTTGCCGCTAGGTGGACAGAACAGAATGATATGGAAATTAATTCAGGAAAATCAAAAGAGATGATCATCTGTTTTGCACAAGACCGCAATTTTCGAAACGCTATCCCGAATATAACGATCGATGGAAAAGATTTAGATCAAGTAGACCATGCCAAACTTCTAGGTGTTACAATTTCACAGGATCTGACATGGAATAAGCATGTCGAAAATATTGTGAAAAAGGCCGGGAAACGATTGTACATGTTGTATCAGTTAAAGCGAGTAGGAATTACCCAGAATGATCTGGTCACTATATATGTCAGTGTTGTGAGACCTGTTTTAGAATATGCATGCCCTGTATGGCACACTAACTTGCCACAATATTTATCTGACTGTATTGAAATGATACAAAAAAGAGCATTAAAGTGTATTTTTCCTGCAATAAGTTACGCTGAGATACTTATGTATGTTAAATTGGAGACATTGAAAGCAAGACTGCCTTTGCCAAAAATATTTCAATAAGATTAAAGTTAGTACACACAGATTAAACTATCTGCTGCCTGACAAAAGGCATACCAAATATGACATCAGACAGAGTAATGTGCACCCTTTGCCAATAATCCGAACAAACAGATACCGTAACTCCTTTATACCATGGGGATTACACAACTGCCAATAACGAATGAAGGGCAAAATGATGGTATTTATACTGTATGACATTTCAGTGTATTAATACTGTATGACGTTCCAATGTATAGTTGTATTTTATTGTATACTGTGAATCCAACTCAGATGAGTTGCTAATAAACTTGTGTTATTTATTATTGTTATTATTATTGTTATAATTGCTCTTTGAAGATGGCTAAATCCCACACTCTTAACGGAGTAAACTGATTCAGCGAAATTCCTGACTTACTATTACAACCACTGGCGTGAGAGGATGATTGTGGGTGACAGAACAGACAAGGCTGCCAAAAAGACATACCTGCATGCTATATTCAACAGTCGGCACTTCCCAGACGTAAGCATTGTGTTTCAGATTGTCCATTGCCGTGTAGTCGGCACAGTTTCCGTACGGCGGAAGCATTCGCTTCGTCATGTGCTGTCAACAACGTACACACCGAAATGTCACGAAATATAGTTGAATTGTGCATTTTATTACTCTTAGTTCATACATAAACAAACACTATGGCTTGTTGGGTTTGCTTATCTATTTCCAGACGTTGCAGCCTTGATGGATTGCCTATAGACAGCTCTTTCGTTTGCCAGTCTTCCCACTCGCCAGACGTCGGCTCCCATCCATTCCTCTATGTCCTTCTCCCATCGCCTTCTAGGTCTTCCTCTGCTTCTGCTGCCTTCCACTTTTCCTTCCATTATTAGTCTCTCTAGAGACTGATGCCGTTTCACGTGGCCGAAATAACTTAGTTTTTGTTTCTTTACAAAGTTCAATAAAGTCCCGGGTATAACACCAAGCTCATTTGCGATGGATTCGTTAGTTCTACGTTCAGTCCACGAAACTCGTAATATTTTTCTATAACACTTGTTTTCAAATGTATTTATACCTTTAGTAGTGTTCTTATTAAGAGTCCAGTTTTCGTATCCATACATAGCAGTTGGAAATATGCAGACTCGGATAATTCGTAGTTTCATATCTTTGTTCGTTGCTTTCCAAAGTTTCTTCATCTCCGTCAACTTTTTACTCGCCATTGCCAACCTCCGCTTGATCTCTTTCGTCCCATCTCCATCCGCTTCTATCAGTGACCTCAGATATTCAAAACTTTCCACTCGTTCTATGTCCTCGCCATCTACTATGACTTCTAATGGTTCTCGACGTCCCTTCACATCCATAATCTTAGTCTTCTTTACGTTTAGTTTCAATCCTTTCATCTCGCTGTGCTCTTTAACCGTAGTTATGAGTTTATCCAATTCTTCTTTTGTATCGGATATTAACGCTGTGTCTTCGCCTTATCTCAATACATATATCTCCTGTCCATTCACTTTCAGTCTATTAAACTACTTGTTTCTCGTGTCAATCTCGACCTCTCTCATGATATTCTCTGTGTATAGACTGAATAGGTGGGGAGGGAGACAAAATGTACCCCTGTCTCACTCCCTTGCCGACTGGGAACCAATGTGTGGTACCACACTCTAAGTTCACTGCAGATTGCTGTCCAACATATAAATTTTGGGTAAGTGATGTCATTTTCTGGTCAAATCCCATGTGTATCAAGGTTTTCCAGAGTTGTTGATGACTAACATTATCAAAAGCTTTTGAATAATCTATGAAACAGATCCTAAGATCATGGTTGAATTCTATACATTTTTAAATTAAAATCTTCAGGTTGAAAATGTGATCTCTTGTTCCTCTTCCAGTCCTGAAACCAGCTTGTGTGCTGTTAACTTCACATTCTAGTTTTGTTGTGATTCTCTTCATTATGATTTTTAGCTATTTTTGGTCATATGGCTGATAAAGGATATAGTCCTGTGGTTTGAGCATTCTTGTATGTCACTTTTTTTGGTATTGTTATAAGGATTGCTCGTTTCCAGTCCATGGGCCATGTTCCACTTTTCCATATTTTCTTGCATAATGTGTGATATATATCCACGCCTGCTTCGCCACTTGCACTTATTCGCTCTGCAGTGATGTCATCAGTGCCAGGTGATTTTCCGTCTTTTAGACTTTTTATTGCCCAGTCCACCTCTGAACGCAAAGGCTCAAGTTCATCTTCTGGTTCTGTCCACTCCCTTCCTTCATCCATGTCTACCTCTTCTACTTCTTCTTGCTTCCATCTTTCTTCAAGTATGTCATCGCTTTCTACCAGAGTCATTCCCGTTTCATTTTTAATAACGCATGAGTGCGTACACGCGCGCGTATGTGTGGGTGTGTGCTTGCGTGCGTAAGAACGTATGCACGTACATGTGTGCGTGCGTGTGCGTCATATTTAATTAAGCAGATAATAAAATGTATATAGATAACCCAATATATAATAAACTATAGACACAAATGTGAATGTTTGTAATACGGGGGTTATTTGAAACATATTTCAACTAGACCCGATGAAAATATTTCAACCAATCCCGCCATGGTTGCAGCAGATCATAGAGGCGTCACGCTAAACTGTGGTCTGCATTTTAAATTCGATTACCATGTTTGTATCCCGAAAGGCAATTATTATACGTTGGTAGGCATAAGCTGTTTTCAGCATAGTATAGAAGTTTCTATGAATAAGAACACACTGTTCACATGGCGAATTATTTACAAAAAACAATGAAAAATGCAACTAATATCTCCTGTTGTCTGCGTGCACGTTTACACGCGCAATATCAACGTTGGCGATGGGTGATGCGTTCGATATTAGTCAGAGGGATTTCGTAAGTTGTTATGTTAATATATGTCAGTGTACCGACCAGTGTATCAACAAACCCCGCGTTTCAACTACCCACGCCCCGGTCTTCTTTCAGAATGATAAATGTTTAAGGGTGATCTCTGAATACCATTTCGCGTCTAGATCTAAACATCCCGCATACGGTAAAAAAACGGTGTCTCTCTTTGCGATCACAGAGGGAATTTGGGAATCTGGCAACTCAGCTATTGGTTAAAACCCTCCACCTGATTTGTTATGTTGTTTCATGCAGTCAGAGCGTCATGATTTTTAAGATCATTTATTAGCGATTGTGCATACAGTTAGCGATCATAACAGTCGGCGAATCTTCCACGAGTCTGCTTTCAGACCAAACTCGAGCAGAACTAAAATAAGGATCGAATTTTCAGAAACGGAAACACATAACACCACCCACTCACACTAATACGTGGTGTGGAGCTTCGTGTTTTAGGCGATAAAAAATGGCTACTAAGATCAGAACCGATACCCGCTGCACCGTTCTGATATCCACGTTAACACCAATGTGCATTAGTATGTGTTCCGTTAGTAAATATCTGCCAACCATCCCGGATTCTCCCGGATTTGTTGTGTAACTCGCGCCATCCTGGAAAAGATGAGCCTCAAGTCAAGGGAGAGTGGTTGGATGCTTCAAGGGGTAGTTCGAGGCTTTTAACGAGCCTCAAGAGAGTGCGGTTGGAGGTTTTCAAAACACATTCTCCTAGATTTTGACACTGAAAAATTGGCTATTCAAAGTATCGTGTACAGGTGGCGCCTCTGTAGCAATTTGTTTTTCCCGCGTTACGTGGTGACAAACACATCGTCGTTCATCAATACGCAATGCTATACATTTCTTAGAGAGAGACTGCGAACTGTATGTGCGACGACCTCTTAGCTACAGTAGTGACACACTAACCCGCCTGAGGCCGACACCTGTTTTCGTGCCGGGACCAATGCTGATGCCGTTGTCTTCCGGAAAGGGCATCGACGTCTGGTTGTGGACGACGAGCCTCACCCCGGCCGCGTCAGACAACGACTTGACGTACTCAATCTGTTCCACAAACAACCGCAAGGACAGACCTGAAGTGAAATATACACAAAGCTGGGTCATCATGCACTTCATTGGCCTAAAATACTTACTCCACTAAATCCTTACCTCATTTTGTCGATGCCAATGCGGTTTTTATTTCAATCTACATTATGTAAGTTAGAAAAGTGTATGAAGGATGACTATAGAACATGTATTTTTGAGCAATAATGAGTGCATTATGAAAGAGCGCACAGTTGAATCATAATATTATCATCTGCAGTATTGTACAATGAATGATGTGGATGACATTGATGTCTGCGTGTGTGTGTCTGTGTGTGTGCATGCGTGTTTGTTTGCTTG
>CM034540.1:5073985-5079359 GCA_020002185.1 Paraescarpia echinospica
GAGAGAGAGAGAGACGAGACGAGACGAGAAGCAAATACAAAAGAGACAGGAGAAAATACAAGGAACATGTATCAGCGAAGAGACATGATCGACGAAGAAACATATGGACATGAATGTGTAAGGGTGCTGACTGAGATAGCCGAATAAATGAGGCCCGAATGACTAGATGGGCATAGGAAAGAGAAACGAGTGGTAGAAGAAAAGGGAACGTGAAACTAAGAGGGAGAGAAAGTATTGAGAGCGACCTCGAAAGATAAGGGCGACTTTCTAATAGTGGGATAGAATGGTAGTGGATCGAGATAGTTTTCTTTGATCAGTTGGTACTGTTATTAACGAGTCCCCACGCGTTTACATTAGCGCCATCTGGTAACGTGATCACCACTCAGTTCTCTTACGCGTGAGAAATGCCATCCATATAATAAGATAACATGGTAAATAGCTCTAAATAACCAACAGTGAACTTTATTAATACATCTCCAATTGTTAG
The DNA here is from genome assembly GCA_020002185.1 of Paraescarpia echinospica. Taxonomy (NCBI): domain Eukaryota; kingdom Metazoa; phylum Annelida; class Polychaeta; order Sabellida; family Siboglinidae; genus Paraescarpia; species Paraescarpia echinospica. The sequence goes on from CM034540.1 coordinate 5,074,473, forward strand.
ATAAGATGCCAGTTGTCCAAGGAAGGTTGTGAATATAGAAAGACGCTACTGAACAGTTGGCGCCTCAGAGGAGATGCAGTCACACTAATCCAAAGTTAGCGTATTAATACAATAATAATAATAACGAACCTCTATAGCGCCTAAATCCCCAGAAGTCTGAGCTCACAGGCGCAATGTACAAGAATCGTTGGTCAAAATCGTTAACATAGAAAAGTAAGAGTAGTCATTAGAGCAATGGACGGCGGAAGGTAAGGGTGGGAATGCAATTTCAAATAAACAAGTCTTCACTTTATACATATATATATATATATGTATATGTATATATTATATATTATTGGTCTACTCACCGCAAACATCTTGCCTACGACGCTTGTGGAATCGTCAAGAGCCGATGCTCTCAATGGGTTCAAGTTGCAAAATGTGACGGCCGGGAAGTCGAAGGCCTTAGCCGTGTGTTGTACTGTCAGGGTGTTCACGGGGTACTCAAAGTAGTTGACACAGGCTGTACTCACCTGCCAGACGAATAACACTGAAACACAACAAATTAAGATAAAACGAAGGCAATGCAATATTTGTTTCCATTTAAAAAAGTTGTATTCTTGGACAGTCAGTAGTTAAATGGGGCTGGAGACACCGGAAATGCAGTATAAACATAATATAAACAGAGTCTCTCCTGTAAATATAATTTGTCTAGTGATTGAACATGCCCTATTTATTATATATAACTTTCGTCAACTGTATATAAACATTTTTTTAAACATATTATGCATACTTATGATAAAACTGTGCGAAAGACGAACATATATATTGGCATGACATACGTTTATTATTGCGTTGGTCGGACGGGAAATGTTTTGAAAGTATTATTTATTGAATACCATATCAAATGTTAATGTGACATATATGGTAGCAAGCATGATCAAAATAAGTAAATATTGTTCGTTGTCTACATACACTTTGTTTAAAAACAGCTTAAAATGGTAGCTTAATTCCGAATGCAACTTTAAAGGTTCTTCCACAATTGCGATTCTGTCGTTCGGTTCGTTTCAGCCTCATTTCATAATAACATAAACCTATTTCGTACCCGTTAACATGCGAGCTCGGTCGTCCTATTTATCTTTTTGTTTTGGCTAAAACATCGGACAAACTATTTCATTAGTATTACCATGAACAAAACATAGCAAATTGGTCCGGTGTAGCAATTATTTTAAACGCTCACCCATGAAAATACTACGGTAGTGTTTCCACACTCTAGTTTGGTTTCTACAATTTCAAAACACGATTATGTTGAAGAACTCACCTAGCAATTTCGATACACTCCGATCCTAAACATGTATAAACGTAAAAAGTAAAACACTATATATAATGTAAGACTTTATAAACGCAAATCCCGTTACAACATATTACTTCTGTGCGTTTTTCAACTCGTCCAGAGTGTTTTCAACTTTAGTTAAAAACACTGTAGTGTGTTTTCAAATTAATTTCAAAACATTCTAGAGTGCTTCAAGTTCGGTATTGTTTTGAAATTCTTACACCGGCTCTACATACTGAAGCATAAGGTTATTACTGGCAATAATTAATTGTTTCCTAAGCTATAATAATAATTATATGATTGTCTTTAAAATAAAGTTCGGCATTTGCGGAAATGGTACGAACAAGAAGTTCAAAAATAGTTTATCCTCATTACTCTAGATGAGTTTGCTGACATTCCAAATGTCGAACTTGTCCTATTAGGCCAGTATTTATCTTTATGTACGGATAATTTAATGTTCACGTAAATATGTGACGTGCTGTGTGTACGGTGCAGTTGGCGTACCAGTTTCATCTACGCTGCATTTAGATAACATCAATTATTAAACAGGGCATTCATGAGACTCCGGTAAGTGATGCACAATAACAGCCGGTCGGCCATCTGACACAAAACGCGGTTTTAGTATTACTCTAATGCCATTACTGTTAATGGGAAAACTCGTCTAAATGACACGCTGCAGTTATCGTACCAGTTTTATCTCGGCTGCATTTGGATAACATCAATTATTAAACAGGGCATTCAAGAGAATCCGGTAAGTGATACACAATAACACGAAACGCGGTTTTAGTATTACTTTAATACCATTACTATAAAAGGGAAAACTCATCTAAATGACACCTGCGATGACACACGCCAATGCATTATTTATATAAATCGTGTCAATAAGATAGATGTCACGTGGAATACCAAATCAGAACCAGTGAGTCACGCGAGAAATAGCGGAATAAACCCACGAGACGAGGGTCTATTCCTAGTTTTTAGTTTATTAATTAACATAATGTTCTTAAGACTTTAACATATTATGTTGAAGTTATACTGCCCGCTAAATTGTGTTTAGTAAGCTCATAATAAAGTTCACAATCTGAAAGTTAAAACCCCGCTTCATGTTCAAATGGTATACAAAACATCTAATTTCTAAACAAGCATTATTGGCAACATTACCGAGGCGGGTTTCCAACGTTCAATACAGCAGACGTCCTGCTACAAATTACTACGCCGGCTGATTCCGGGTAGAGGGACGAACTGCCTCCCTTTAATGAAAAACGTTTTCCTAATTCTCACACTACCTGTTCCTGCGATGACGACGACGGCCCAGAAGGCAGTTCTCGCGTGGCTGCGTGCCTCTTTGATGTTGCTCACCCCCTGAACTCCCGTCTTCGCACTCGACTGACTCAACAACTGCCAGAAACCGACGGGAGTCTCTTGTGCGTTTTTTTCCTCCATCTGTGGCGAATGCCATAACAAATAATATTATATGTTATTGATTTATTATATTCGTATTGCCTTCGTATTGGCCAGTATGGCTACCCGAAAGGTTAATACAAAGGTAATACAAATATGACCAATTCATTTTTTATTATTAATTGAACATTTTTCGTACACTATCAAGAATGTCTATGAGCATTATATTCACACTTTGACCGATATTCGACATTTTGAATTGGCAATGACTTTACTATAAATTCCCACGATTAAATTTGTTGTGCGCTGAAACAATGGCATGGCTGTGCCGACGCGTGATGGCGTTTGAAATTATGTTAACGTCATAATGTAACGCCCTTGATGAACTCGGCCAATACTGATGAATTCGTCACAATACAAGTTGAACTTGGCCACAATACGGGATGAACTCGCAACAATACAGTTTGAAATTGGCCACAATACTGGTTGAAATGGGCCACAATACGGGATGCACTCGCCTCAATACAGGTTGAATTTGGTCATAATACTGGTTGAACTTGGCCATAATACGGGATGAACTCGCAACAAGACAGGTTGAAATTGGCCACAATACTGGTTGAAATTGGACACAATATGGGATGAACTCGCCTCAATACTGGTTGAACTTGCCTACAATACGAGATGAACTCGCCACAATAGTAGTTGAACTTGGCCACAATACGGGATGAATTCGCCACAATACTGATTGAACTGGGCCACAATACGGGATGAACTCGCAACAATACAGGTTGAACTTGGCCACAATACTGGTTGAAATTGGCCACAATAAAGATGAACTCAGCAAATACAGATTAAACTGCCGTTTGCGTAGTATTCGAACAATAACTTTCAAAACCAAATAATATACTTCTACAGCGCCTTGTTGTTCCTCAACCTAAGCTTACTCAAGGCAAGCGCGTTTTTGCATCTGCGCCCAAAATATCTAGAGCGAATTCACCATAACTTTAGAAACATCTAAAACGAAAGCCACCTTCTGTACAAAACCGGATACCTGTTTATTCCAGATTATATTTCCACTCGAAGTCCTACGCGGATCCTTTCTATGTTGACGAATTTTGTGCCTAGGAATAATCTTCTTAACTACACTGATTTGATCTGTTTTTGAGTCTAGATTTCGACGATTTAAGCACTATAGAAATATATTATTATATCTTCACTCTACTTTAGGAATCTGTGCTCATAGGCACAAAGAAAGTAAACGTAAGCTTTTATGTAGCGCAGTATCCTTAAAAGCGCTTTACATTTCACTCCATGACAGACCTGTTAAATTAAACACCGTCTCGACTTTACATTTCACTCCCTGACAGACCTGTTCAATTAAACACCATCTCGACTTTACATTTCGCTCCCTGGCAGACCTGTTCAATTAAACACCATCTCGACTTCTCTGGGAAGCACACAAACAAGAATCATTAAGCAAATATCATTACTAAGGCAAAGGATCTTCAAAGATTTGTTTAGGATGGGAATGCAATTTCGAAAATATATGTCTTGAGTTTCACGAACAGTAGCTATAGGTTCACATTATTTTAAAATAATAGCGATGTCACTATACAATTTGAGTGCTGCTACAAACACAGCACACTTGCCAATTACTTACTTTTAGAAACGAAACGTTCTAATGCCACTATTTGACGCAAAATAACAACACAAGCAAACACTTTTTTTAGTAAGTTTAGAAATGCGTAGTTTGCAGCGAGCCACGAAATGCAGCATCTCGTAAAAGAAAAGGTTTCAGAAAACGCAACGTAGAGCATTATTGTGGATGTTTGCTGATACACGCTTCCCGGTCGCTTTAGTTTGTTTCCTAGTTTTCCTCGATGTTCTAAGCACTTTGTAACGTTCCATTAACTGGTTTATCGTTAAGTAAAGGTGTATTTGTGTCTGGTGGTTTTATGAGGTCGCACTCAAGGAGTCGACTTCATAAGGAGCATTTTATAGAACATTACAATCACCAAACCAACCTTCCCATGCTGACAGTGAGGGCTGTCACTGTCGGGGTGGATGTCAGTGCATCTCATACGTCCTTAATTAAGGAGACGAGACCAACATTAACATTATGATCATTCAAGTCACGGAAGATACTAATCCATAATGTCGAGAATCATGTGTAT
>CM034540.1:5080359-5130359 GCA_020002185.1 Paraescarpia echinospica
CGCACCCGCACTCGCACCCTCACCCGCACCCGCACCCTCACCCTCACCCTCACCATCACTCGCACCCTCACTCGCACTCGCACTCGCACTCGCACTCGCACTCGCGCTCGCACTCGCACTCCCACTCGCACCCTCACTCGCACCCGCAACCCGCACACGCACCCACATCCGCACCCTCATCCGCACCCTCACCCGCACCCGCACCCTCACCCGCACACAAGCACATGCACACACCGTTCACCCACACGCACACAAACACCGCACACAAGCACATATAAAATGTAAACTAATTATATTGCTGCGGTTTTCAAAATGTTACGAATCAAGGGTATTATTACTTTCAATGGAGTCTCAGTAGTAGTGGTAAGAGGTTCGCCATCCCCGGAAGTGACCTAAGATCAAAGGCTTTTTCGTTTTTTATAAGTAGAATTCCTACGTTTTTTATTACTAATGATCTAGCAACGTCAAAAAGTGATTGATGGGGGTCATGAGAAAGAGGGTGTCGCCATCTACTGAATAAAGATGGAATAAATAGGGGGGAATGACGACCTCTAGTGGCTAATCAGGTACTAATAGGATCAACCTCTAGTGACTAATCAGGTACTAATTAGGGTGGTTATGAGTAGCGCATTCACTAGAGGGTAGCACTAGCAATAGCTAAAACCCCCTAGTGACTGAAAAGCGTCGATGGTGGTGCGTATAGGTGATTGTGACGGTGTCAGTGCACCAGATGTCGCTATGGACGGAAAGTGGAAGCACCCTTTTACGTGTATAGTCTCCGGCCCTACGGGCTGTGGGAAGACTACTTTCGTTGTACGCCTGTTAAAGTTTGCTTCGTGTATGATTTCGCCGCCACCGGAGAAAATTCTGTGGTGTTACGGCCAGTGGCAGACCGCTTACGACTCTATGGCCGGCGTGGAATTTGTAGACGGTTTGCCGGATCCGTCGCTTCTGGACGCCAAAACGAGGACGCTTCTAGTGCTCGATGACCTTATGTCGGAGACCGATAGTAGCATCACGACTTTGTTTACTAAAAAAAGTCACCACTGCAACGCGTCCGTCGTACAGCTTTTGCAGAATCTCTTTCCGAAAGGGAAAGAAAATCGCACAATCAGTTTAAACGCGCAGTATATGGTCCTCTTCAAGAGTCCCCGGGACGCGGGGCAAGTAGGCCACCTGGCGAAGCAGATGTATCCGGGCCGTGTCAACTACATGGTGGAGGCGTACAAGGATGCCACGTCGGCCGCCTACGGTTACCTCCTGGTGGATCTGAAACAGGAAACGCCGGAAACCATGCGCCTGCGTACGGAAATTTTTCCCGACGACCCCGTTCAGTACGTCTATGTGCCGACGAGACTATAAAAAAGGTGGGACGTGCCGCGGCCGCCGTCATTCGACAGGATGACAGAGCGCGTGAAGAGGCACATCCTTGCCCTGCAGCTGTTGCGCCGCTACAAGGGGAATACGAATCTGAGAAAGGCGGTAATCACTCACGCGGACGCCGACCTCATCTGCAGTCTGGCCGACTGCGCGTATAACATCCTGCGAGGGAACGTGAAATTGACGCCTAACAATCGAAAAGTGCTGACAAAGTTCAGGAACAATTTGCGCAAGTTAGCGTCGAAAAAAGTGCCCATCAATCGGAAGAGGGCCGTCCTGCAGACGGGTTCGGGCGCGTTTCTGACGGCGCTGCTGGCGCCGTTGGCGAGCACCTTTCTGCCCCTCCTCAGGCAGGCTTTCGGTTGATGCAGCACGCGAAGAAGATGGCGCTGGTAGACCCCCGGTTGGTGGAGCGTCTACTGCCGTTACTATCGCAACCGACCACGACCACGTCGCGTGTGATGAGTAGCCTGGACGGCGATATGAAAGCCGTTCTCGAGCGTGCCGATTTATCCGAAGGCGAAAAGGTGGTGGCGTACAATCAACTGCTGAGTCGTTACAACGCCATGGAGGCGTCTCGCGCGCAGCAGCCGATGCGCGTGTCCGTAGTGAAGAACGAGTCGTCGTCCGATCAGCCGCCGTCGCCGTCGCCGCCGCCGCCGCCGCCACCACCACCACCTACGTCCGATCAATTGCCGGGGGAGATGGAGAGCGAGGCCGTGAAGAGTGTACCGAAAGTGCTGAAAGAAAAGGCCCGCCTCCTGTTGGCCCGACTGAGGGCCGACCCGCTGATTCGCTGGAACGATCGAGCGGAGCTCGTGTACGCCGGTACGCCTATTGTCGGAAGTAATATGGTAGATCTCGTGAACGATCTCATGCGAACGCGTAAGAGGGCCCCCGCGCCGGTTGGCTGGGAAGCGTTCGGCGACCATATAAGGCGGCTGAACGTCCCTATGGAATTCGTCGGCAACCCCCAGCGTCGGGCGTATATACAGCGCGAGCAGAAGCGAAAGGGACGCACTCGGTCCGTCGAGCGCGAGCAGAAGCGAAAGGTGCGCACGCGGTCCGTTGAGCGTACGCCGTGGTCCAGCTTTTAGCGTGTCCCGTAGAGGATGCCGCCCGACCGAAGATCAGTACTCGTTGTCGTCGTAGCAGTCGTAATTGCGGCGGTCATCGTCGCCGTCCTCTTGTTCGCCGTATCGTCGTCGCCGCCGCGCATCCCATGGTGTCCCGGCGGACTCGTGGTGCGCAACGAGTCGGCCGGCGGACTCGTGGTGCGCAACGAGAGCGCCAACAACGCGACGGCCTACTGAAGCGCACCTACTTCGACCCGAAACGGGCAGGCAGTTATGGTGGCGTCGATGCGTTGCGCCGGTCGTCCGCGGTGTCCAAGCCGGCCGTCGGGCGGTGGCTGGCGGCGCAGGACGCCTATACGCTTCACAAGCCGGTTAGGCGCCGATTTAAGCGACGTCGCGTTATCGTGGGCGGTCAAAATCAGCAGTGGCAAGCCGATCTCGTCGACGTGGCTAAACTGAAAAAGCACAACGACGGCATAGCGTTCCTACTGACGGTCATCGACGTCTTCTCGAAGCGGGCGTCGTGCGTTCCGTTGAAGCGCAAATCCGGTCCGGCGCTCGTCGCGGCCTTCGAGGGGCTGCTGGCATCGCCGGCGCCACCGCACGTCCTGCAGACCGACAAGGGGACGGAGTTTCTGAACAGGCCCCTTCAGACGCTTTTGAAGGAGCGCGGCGTCCACCATTTCGTGACGCACAACGAGGAGACGAAGGCGAGCGTCGTGGAGCGATTCAATCGTACGCTGAAGACGCGCATGTGGCGGTACTTCACGAAGCATCAGACGCTGAGGTTCGTGGAGCCGTTGCAGGACTTCGTGCGGTCGTACAACAACGCCTATCATCGAAGCATCGGTAGGACGCCGGCGAGCGTCGACGCGACGAATCAGGAGAGCGTGTGGCAGCGTCTGTACGGTGGCGGAGGGTGTCAAAAAAGCAAGCCGAAACTGCGAGCGGGGGATCGCGTACGCATCAGCAAGGCGAAGGGCGTCTTCAAGAAGGGGTACATGCCTAACTGGAGCGAGGAACTCTTCACCGTCGTAGATTTGCACCCGACCGACCCTCCTGTTTACCGACTGATGGACGACGCCGACGCGACACTGGACGGCACCTTCTATGGGCTGGAACTACAAAAAGTGATCGTTGCGAAGGACAAACTATATCGGGTGGAAGCCGTTCTACAGAGACGACGTCGACGACGCGGTAAGGGCGAAGAGGTGCTCGTCAAATGGTTCGGCTATCCGGCCTCGTTCAATAGCTGGATCGACGCCAAGGAGCTCGTGGATTATAAGGGCTGATGATGACGACGCGTTGGATGCGCCACGCGGGGTGCTGGCGTCTACACGAGGCGGGACTGTGCAACGGCTTTTCGTTTTTTTTTGTAAGGGGACCGTGCTGTATTAGTAGACTGCCGAGGCGAAGGGAGGAGGCGCGCCATCAACACCACCACCGTCGTCCCCACGCCCGTCGTCGAACTCGCTCTATGGTGTGCCTGCGCGGATAAAGGAACGTCGCCGTAGCGTCGGACGGCAGTAGCGCGATGTGTACGGACGAGACGACAGCAGCAGCAGCAGTAGCAGCCAATGCAGAAGCCGCCCACCGCCGTCGACTCAGGCGCATTTGTCGCTACACCCGCCGACGCCTCATGCGTCTCTGTGCCTGCGCCCGATGCCGTCGACGCCTCCTCCGTCACGAGCGTTCCTTGGCGTCTCTGCGGCAACGAATGTCCTAAGGCCGAGATCGTCTTCCTGTGCCAGATCGTCGTCCTGTACACGGTGATCGTCGTCAGTATATACAATCTAACGCGCGGCACGGGCGACTCCAATCTGTGGACGGCGCTGCTGAGTAGTTGCCTCGGCTACCTACTGCCGAGTCCGTCTATGAGGAGGCGCGATGGCGTCGACGTCTGACTTTTACGTCACGTTGCCGAGCAACGCGTCTATGAAGGCGCACCCCAAAAACACGTTGACGCACTACACGACGAATTTGCCGCACCGCGTCGACCTGTTGGGCGAGTGGGAATGCGGGCTGGTGTCGCTACAGTATACGCATAGCTGGTACAATGTGAGGCCGGTGGACACCTACTTCTTCGTGGCGTGCGAGAGGGGGGAGGTGGGCTTTTTCACCACCGAGGACGGGGGAAAAATTGCCCGGCAGGCCAACATTCCGCACGGCTTTTACAACAACGCCAAAAAGCTGGTGCGCAAAATCAACGAGGCGTTGACGAAACTGTGCACCGACACGGTCAAGGTGCGCCTAGTGTACAGCGCCATCACTAATCGGATGACGTTGCTTCTATCGCCGGGCGTCGAAATTAACATGCCGCGGGACGGGCGCCTGAAACAGATACTAGGCTTCGAGTCGGACTATATCGCGAGTTACGGGACGCCGGCGGACGGCAGCGACCTGCCTCCGGGGTACCTGTTCGAGTGCGTGGCGGACCACCCGGTGGACCTGAGCGGCGGCGTCGACACCCTGTTCGTGTACACGGACATCGTGGAGACGCGCATCGTCGGCGACGTATTTGCCCCCCTCATTCGAGCCGTTCCCGTCCACGGTTCGAACGGCAGCATCGTATCGAACATCTTCGACCGCGTCCAATACGCGCCGCTCCTGCGGCGCCAATTCGATTCGATTGAGATAGATATAAGAGACGACCTCGGTCAGTCGATACCATTTGAGAACGGAAAAGTCGTGACGACGCTTCACGTCCGACGCCGCAAGTCGAAACTGTTCTGACGATGACGCGAAACGTGTACGAGGACTACTACACGCGGCAGGTCGGCGGTGGCCTGCCGGTGTTCGTAGGCGCCCGAGCGCAGCGAGGCCACGGACTGGGTAATCTCTTTGGCAGCCTGTTTCGAAGTGCCATGCCGCTTATCAAGAGAGGGGCCATGGCGCTGGGTAAGCGCGCGCTCAAGACGGGCGTGCGCGTGGCGCAGGACGTCGTCGCCGGCGGCAATCTGAAGCAGGCGGTGAAGAGGCGTGCGAGGGAGGCGGGCGCCGACCTTCTCGACGGGCTGCTGAATGCCCCGCCGCCGAAAAAGCGACGACGACGCATAAAGCCGCCCGGCAAGCCGGCGACGGCCAGCAAGAAGAGGCGCCGTCGAAAGAGGCCGAGCGACGACGTATTTCCCGCGTAGTAGTAGCTACATAAGTCCGACCGGCAAGGCGGCACCGGACAGTAAGGGGAGGCGCGTCGTAGTAGGGCGTAGTATCGTCGTGCGGCGTCCGAAGGACCTGGTGGACGACGCAGGACGGACGGCCAGTGGATCGATCACCAGCCGCTGACGGCCCTCGACGCTGGCGGCCCCCTCGAGTTTCTCATTCCGGGATCCGGAGACGACTATCTGGACCTGTCGTCCGTTAGACTGTACGTGCGCGCCAAGGTGGTGAAGGGGACGGGACCGCGCTCGCGAACGACAGCGTCGTGGCGCCCGTCAACAATTTCCTGCATTCGATGTTCAGTCAGGTCGACGTGACGCTGAACGGCACGCTCGTGACGCCGTCGTCGAATACGTACCCGTTTCGGGCCTACATCGAGACACTGCTCAGTTACGGGCCCGACGCCAAAAAGTCGCAGCTCGAGGCCGACCTGTGGTGCAAGGACACCGCCGGGCGCATGGAGGCAACCAACAACAACAACGGCGGGTTCGCGCATCGGCACGATTTCGTACACGAAAGCCGCGAGTTCGACATGATAGGGCGCCTGCACGTCGACGTGCTCATGCAGAACCGGTGCCTGGTGAACGGCGTCGACCTGAAGATGCGACTGGTGCGCAGCAAGGACGCCTTCGCGCTCATGGGCGACGTCGCCGATCCGGGGTTCAAAATCGTTCTGCTGGAGGCCTACCTGCAGGCGCGCAAGATCAAGTTGAATCCGGCCGTCCAGCTCGGTCACATCAAGGCGCTGACGCACGGGACGGCCAAGTATCCGATGCGCCGCGTCGACTGCAAGGTGTTCTCGATACCGCAGGGTACCGCGTCGCACACGCACGAGAACGTCTATCTGGGGACGCTCCCGCGACGCGTGTTCATGTGCCTGATCGACAACGACGCCTACAACGGGGCCTACGATAAAAACCCGTTCAACGCGAAGCACAACGACATAAACTTCTTCGCCCTCTACGTCGACGGACGCCAGGTGCCGAGCAAGCCGCTGCAGCCGGACTTCGCGCATCGACGCTACATCCGAAGCTATATGAACCTGTTCGCCGCGACGGGGAAGGCGTACGAGGACGAGGGGTTCGATGTGACGCGCGACGAGTTCGGCAGCGGCTACACCATATTCGGCTTCGACCTGTCGCCCGACTGCTGCGACGGCGAACACTTCAACGTCGTGCGTACGGGGAACCTGCGCGCCGAGATCCACTTTGTGCACGCGCTCGCCCGGACGGTGAACGTCGTCGTGTACGGGGAGTTCGAGACGGTGCTCGAAATCGACAAGAACCGGAACGTCGTGTACGACTTCTGAGATGGACACGTTTCAGCTGATGCGTCGCCTGGCGATCGACGCGTACACTAAAAACATCGTCGTCGGCGTCGTGCCCAAAGACGAGCTGCCGGGGCGGCGGCTCACCGCCTACCCGACGGCGTTCGTGTGCAACACCGACGACGGCGACGAACCGGGCGAGCACTGGGTGGCCGTCTACGTGGGAGCCGATCGGCGAGGCGAGTACTTCGATTCGTACGGCCGTCCGCCGCTGCACGCCGACTTCCGCGCCTTCCTGAGCCGCAACTGCGACTCGTGGACGCACAACGACAAGCGACTGCAGAGCGGCGTATCTAACGTGTGCGGACAATATTGCGTCACCTACCTGCTCTTACGGTGCCGCGGAATGCCGCTAAGCGGCTTCCAGTGCCTGTTCGGCCCCGATAGGGTGGCCAACGACTGTCTCGTATTCGACTGGCTAAAGCCTCATTGAACGCTGCCTATTATCGCTTGTTGCTATTATTAGACGACCGAGAATCCGAACCGACTTTGTCGGACCCGCCGGTCGCGGGCTCCACGCCGCGCTAGGCAGGCAAGACCGAAGTAGTGAGGTTGTATCGCTTGCTATTACCGAAGTTAAATAAAACGCTGAAAACTGTACCGAGTGTTCGCATTTTTATTCGCATACATACATACATACATACATAGTAGGTAGGTCCCTAGGTAGGTCCCTACCCCTAGGTAGGGGTCCCTACCCCTAGGGAGGGAGGTCCCTCGTTATACGAGTATCGGTGCCGTGGTGACGCCGTCGTCGAGCACGCGCCGTTTGGCGTAGAAGTAGCTCAGCGCCGCGCGCTCCTGAACGTACGTCAGCACGGACGACTCCTTCACTTGGAAGCCGCGGTTCCGGCCGCCTCCGCTCCTTTGGTGGCGCAGCACGTCGAGGAAGGCGTCCTTGTCGACGTCGTTCTGACGCTTGCTCAGCCCCTTCGTACTGTACTTGTCGCCGACGTCGCCGCCGAAACAGTAATACGTCTTGCTGCAGAGCGCGACGATTCCGCGGCCGGACCATTCCTCTTTGAAGAGTCCCGGCGTTCGCTTGTCGTACAGGCGCCGACGCGCGCAACACTCGGCGGGCGCGTCCCACGTTCGGCCGGCGAGCCGGCACCGCAAGTACGCCTCCGCGTGCGCGTCGCAGTGTTCCGACGGGAACCACTCGCCGCGGTGACGAAAGTAGTGTTCGCGCTTGGCCGCCGCCACGAGCTCGTCGAGTTGGCGCCCCGCGAGGCTCAAATACGCCGAGTCCGTGTCCATCGCGCAGTACTGGAACAGGGGACGCGGAATGTAGGCGGCGATAAAGTCGTAATAAAACTCCAGCATGCGCAGTTTGGCGTACTGTAGTACGAAGTAGCCGATCTGGTTGGGCAGCGCGTACCGGACGGTTCGCTTGTTCAGCGCCACCTCGTAGAGGCCGTCGGGAACGACGACGTCGAGCTGACGGAAGCGACGATTATTTATCAGCGTCGAGGCGCCGGCGGCCGTGCAGAACTTGATGTTGCGGTGCAGGTCGACGCGCGTGATCGTCTTCCCGTATGAACTGTTGCCGAGCAGTTTAAACGTGTCGGCGATGATGGCCTTGTCGGGGTCGTCGTCGCCCGCGCGTCGCGCGGCGGAGACCGTGTCGCCGAAGCGGCGAAAGCACGCGACCGGCTCGTACTCGACGATCTGGTAGACGCGCTCGACGACGAGGCCGTGCCGCAGATACCACCGCAGTAGCGGCGTCGCGAGTAGAATCTTGACGCCGAAGAAGCTCCCCACGAGCGTGCGCTGAGGCCGGACGAGGAGGTCGTGCGTTTCGGCGTAGCGACGCATGAACGGGCTGAGATCGTCGCGCTCGATGTAGGCGTTCTTGAAGATCGGCTGCATCTCGGCGAAGGTGTCGCGCAGCGCCGTCGGCACGGCGATGTCGCACTCGACGAGCCCGAACAGCGTGCCGTCGAGCACGGCCTTCAGGATCGTCGGCCGCGTCACGGCGCCGTCGCCGGCCCAGCTCCGCGGTGTCGGCGGCGGCGGCGGACGCGTCGCGCGCCACTGGCACTCCCACATCTCGACGACGGCGACGAAGCGGCGAAGGTAGGCCGTGACGGCGGCCGTCTCGGCGTACAGTTGGCTCATCGGCTTACCGTTCACCGCGTTCGTCTCCCTCCCCGTGCACGGACAGCCGTGGAAGAAGCACCCTTGGAACTGGTACGCCGTCCGCGTCGCGCCACACCAGCCGTCGACCCGGTACTTGCCGACGCGCTTCTCGCGCCCGTTGAGCTGGTGACGTATGTGGGCCCCCGTCTGTGCCGCCTCCCACGTCAGCCACTCGACGGCCAGGCGACCGTAGCGGTGTACGCGCTCCGGACGAAAGGCGTTGTCAGCGCGCCGGCGCGTGAACCACCCCGTCGGCATCTCCTGCGTGATCGCCCATAGATAGAGGCCGTTCGCGTCGAAGCCCACAATAGAGCGACAGGGGCGCGCCGACTCGCCGTACTCCTCGCGCCGAAGGACGGTCACGCCGGCCTCGTGATAGCGCGCGAAAATGATCGAGGGGCCACCGACGATCTGCGACTGTAGGAGACGGTGCAGGTCCTTGTTCGACTCGTTGAAGAGCGTGAAGTGGAGCGACGACGGTAGATCGTTGAAGAGATACAGCAGCGTCAGGCCTGGCACGCTGATGGCGTCCTTGAACATGTCGATGCGGCGCTGCCGATAGAAGGCGAACTGCTTGTCAAGGGCCTCCAGGAACGGCACCACGTCCCTATTGTTATACCACACGAGGTAGTCCCGCAGCGTCGTCATCCCCTCGTCGCGCCATACCCGCGCGCAACCCTCGTAGTCGGCGGCCGAGATGCCTTCGCACTTCAGGCGGCTGTAGAAGGCCTCGCGCGGTGGCAGCCGGGTCTCGGCCAGTTTACGCGGGTCGTCGAGGTACTCGTAGGGGAAGTGCCCCTTCGTCGCCTCGCAGCCGTAGGCCTTCAGAAACCGGTCGTAGCTGACGCCGGGGGCCAGGTAGTTGGTGATGTCCAGGAACTTGAGCGTCGCCGTCGTCAGGCACATGAAATTGTTCTGACGCTTGATCGTGAACGCCGACGAGATGTCCTGCGCGGCGTCGGTCATGAACAGGGGCGTCAGATATTTCTTAACGACGTTCAAGTCGTACTTTCCCGAATTGAAGCCGAGGACGGGGAGGCGGCGCAGGTGCTGCCACAGACGGTCGCCGAGCGCCGTGTACGGGCTCTTATCGAGCTCCGCCACCGTTGCGTGCGCCCGCCATTCGGCGTCGAGCGCGTCGATCGCCTCGAAGGTCGCGTCGAACGACGGCCGCAGTGCCGCGCACGCCGCCTCGCTCATGGCCTCCAGGGCGTCGATCAGGCGCTTCGCGAGGTCGCCCGAATCGCCGGACGTCACGAAGCAGCGCGCCGACTCGTGTCCGGGGACGTTCGAGGCGACGCTCACGCTGAGTAGTTCGTGTCGCGCTATCCACCGGCGTTTGGCGCTGTCCGCCGGCAGATCGTGATCGTCGAAGTAGCACTCAAAATCGTATGTCGCCCTGTACGGATAGTAGCGCAGGCGTTCGTCCACGTAGACGCCCTCGTCCTCCAGCTGCTGAAACACGGACGGCGTCGGATGGTAGACGCCGCCGGGAAAGACGTGGCGAACGCCGCCCTCGCACGTCGCCTCGTGACTCCGCAGCCGACTGGCGGTGCGCCACAGCGAATCGCCGCACTTGCCGCATCGATACGAACGACAGAACAGCGACACGTCGGCTATGAAGGAATAGTGCGTTCCGAATAGATTGACGCTCATGGTGGCCGGGTAGCGATGGAGGGAGCGGCGGACCACTTCGGCGGTGGCGCCCTCCTTCGCCGCCGACAGCCGATACACGGTCACATTCGTTTCGAAGGCCTCCTCCACCCGGTCGAGTTCGTTCAGCGGGACGCCGGCGAACGCGCAGTAGGGTTGATCGCCGTAGTCGGCGTAGAGCCTTAAGGCGGCGGCCGTCAAATCGTCAGCGCGAAAGTCGGCGCCCCGATGCAGCGCCAGACAGCGGAAGAGGCACAAGTTGTCGGCATACGGATGCCCGCGGCGATCGTTCACTAGGCTGACGAGGCCCGCGTTGTGGCGCAGATAGGCGGGGAGGGGCTGCTGACGGGCGCATCCGATAGGATGGTGGATGATGGCGTTGAGAAAATACGTAACGTTCGTTACCAACTCAGCGATCCACCCCGAGTCGGGGCGCTGCGCAATCACGTACTGCAGAACGTCGGGCTGACGGGTGGCCTCGAGGAAGCGTTCGAATGACGCGGCGTCGGAAACGAGGACGGGCGACTCGAGATAGCGGCCGCAACAGTTACACGAAGAATGGTAGTAACGTAGTCGGCCCGTCTCCCTGTGGCGCAGAATAAACCCGTACGATAAGTTTATTTTAAAGGCACGAGTCTGCTCCTCGAACATCAGTCGTAGTTGGGCGTCGTGCGCGGTCGTAGTCCCGTCACCGGACAAATGGAAATTATACCTAGATTGAACGGGTCCGCGCTCCACAGACGTACGGATGCTCGCCCAGTAGTCGCGCACGACGCTCTGTAGGTCGTCGTCGGCGTCCGGCCGATTTGGGGGCGCCTCAGCGGCGTCTCCGCACAGACGCAGATGCCGCAACATATTGTTGCGCTGCGCGAACACTTGATTGCATTTCGGGCATACGTGTTCATCGGTAACGCATGTTTTTAGATGCTGCGTCAAATTAAAAAGACGGACGAACGATCGATCGCATTTCGGACACACGTGCATCGTCGGTCTAGGCGGCGCTCTATTAACTACGACGGTGTAGACGCCCTTTATAAGGCCACCCCACTAGGGGGGCTTTTCTAAGCGGTGTTCTCTGCTCCGTCAGGTGGCGACACAGACAGGTGGCAGCGCCACGGGATGCGTTTGGCAGGGGCGCCCAGCGGACAAAGTTTTTTGTTTACGTTTTGCGTCAGGTGGCGACAGCGTCGAGGAGGGATACTGTCAGTGGCGGCCTAGTTTTTGACGCCCGAATACGACGGCAAAGTTTTGTAGTAGAAATTGTGGCTGTCAGCGGCAACGTTTTTGTAGTAGAAATTTCGCCTAAGTTTACGTTTTGTAGTAGCAATTTCGCCCGTCAGGGGCGCCCGAATACGACGGTTTGTAGTAGAAATTTCGGCCGTCAGTGCCTGCCAGTGTTTTTTTATAGAAATTTCGGCCGTCACCCGGAGTGTTTTGTGGACGGCAGCCGCCATTGGACAGGCATTGAATGACGTGCGGTTTTTTTGGATGGTAACAACACAAGGCGGGAATTGATTTTCATACGTTTTATTAAGCATACTACATCACGACAGTAAGGCTTTATGCCACAGCAGCGTAAATAATAAGGCTCTAACAACGGCCTATAGCAAAATGTTCATCGCTACTAAGGGGCGCTTATGCCACAGCGGAGTAAATAATAACGCTTTAGGAGCTATAGGCCGCTGGTAATACTGCACAGCGACCATTCCTGCTAATGTTCATCAGCGGCGTATATGCGAAGGCGGGAATTGATTTTCATACGTTTTATTAAGCAGTCTACATCACGACAGTAAGGCTTTATGCCACAGCAGCGTAAATAATAAGGCTCTAACAACGGCCTATAGCAAAATGTTCATCGGTACTAAGGTGGCGCTTATGCCACAGCGGAGTAAATAATAACGCTTTAGGCGCTATAGGCCGCTGGTAATACTGCACAGCGACCATTCCTGCTAATGTTCATCAGTGGCGTATAGCAAAATGTTCAGACTGTAAAGAGGCTTTATGCCACAGCAGAGTAAATAATAAGGCTCTAACAATGGGGGGGCGAAACGCTTATGCCATCATTCAATTTTCCTGCTAATGTTCATCAGCGGCTTTATGCCATAGCGAAATGCACTGTTCATAGCGTTCAGACGTCGAGGCATGCCCTTTTCATTAGGTAATACTGTACGGCGACCTCCAACAGAGCACGGTCGAACGGCGCCGTCCAATCCGTCCCCATGAGCCAGTCGGCTACCTGGCGCAGGAGCGCACCCTCCGAAGCTCGATCGCCGCGCACGCAACGATCCTCCAGCACCGAGAGTATACGAATAGCAGGAAGCAACAACGTCTGCTGTAGAAAGCTGTCGAGTGACGCTGAAAAAAAGCACACATTCAGGGCCGCCGCGTTTTCGTACAGAATGTTATACCGCCGGCTCGGCTTCCTCCCCCTGTAGCCGCGCATGTGCACGAAGGGGCACCCCTCCTCCGGGGGGCACTCACCACATTCTTGTCGCGCTGTGTCCATCACGCGCTCACCGACTAGCTCAGCAAACGTGGACATCATGCATCGCTGACGACCGGCGTATGAATGCAGAACGCTCCACTCCGAGTCGGTCTGAAGTGTGCCCACGACCACCGGGCGATTGTTACGTGCCCACGGTATGAAGTCTTCCGACGAGACGGACAGCACGGCCAGCGGCAGTGGTGACGATAGCACGGTCGCGGAGGCGTCCGCTGTCGCCGCCGGGTCTATTGGTACAGCGGCTGCCTCGTCGGGACCCACCACCACCACCGGGGTTAATGCAACGTACGTGGGCGTCCCGGCGTCGCTCACCAGGTCGTGCGGTGGCATGGGCTGCGCGCCGTCCACTGTCGGCCAGCAGTACGATAGCACTTCTTCTTTGGCTCCCCCCAGCGGTGGAGGGTCGTCGGCAAGGTGTGGCGTTGCTTCCTTCTTAGCGCACTTCTCGGCAGGGGGTGCGCACTCGTCAGCAGCGTCGATAAGGCCGCGCAATGCAGCAGCAATTACAGCGTCCTACAGAAGAATAACCAAAGCAGCAATTAGGTCTACAGAACACTAGCCAAACGTTAGTCATCATTCAAACGGTCTCGCTCCCCTTCTTCGTCACGACCCGCACCTCACGGACCGTATACGCATCCAGTATGCCACCCCACACGACCTTGTGTATGGTCAACTCCAAGACGGTGCCAACCAGGCTCGCCACAAAGCTACTGCGCAACTGGTCGGGCAACAGGGCCGACACATGGTCGGCATTGTAATCGCCTATCGCCGAAATAGCTTCGTCGAACAGGGTGATCCAAATGCTGGCCTCCGTGTCGGCGTCCTTTTCGTCTTCCACCAAAACGCGCACCGAAAAATACGTCTTCGTCGTTGCCTGTATGCCGTGTACAGCACACGCCTGACCACCACTTACTAGGCCTCTCACTTTGCGCTTGCAAATGCCACAGCCCGTGTACGTGCATTTGCTTTTCCAAGCCACCCCAACGATTGTTAGCGGGGTAACAATCTTATACGTCCCATCACACGACAGCACGAACTCCTTCAACGACACTTCGTCGGGCGCACTCACCACGGCCTCGAAAGTAGGTGCCTCGTTGGCCGACGGAAGCGCCTTCGCACTGGCCTCCGACGCCGGCTTCGCTTTGCCACCCGACGCCACCGTTGGCACCTCCCTCAGCTTGCTGCCTCTCTTTGGTGGCGCCTCTCCGTGCGCGACAGGCGGGGACATAATCAACAACGCTCTGCAACAACAACAAAACGTCAACGATGACAACACGACAGCGACAATATTTAGACGTTCTCCGCCCGCTTCCTATATAAGCGCGTTGCACGCGGCCCGCACACAGCCCCCGTGCACAAACGCACGCGAGCCACAAAGCGGCCGACTCTTACAAGGTTACTAAAACTGAAAAAAATCTCTCGGTCAGTCTAGTGCACTAACAGAATGCCACTTTTATTTCCTAATATAAAGTCACCATAAGATTCTCTAGACCCCACTGACTATTATAGGTCGCTTAGTTTGCTCACATTTCACATTTAACGGTCGTTTTAAAGACTTACAAACAGTTACATAAGCGCTTTATATAAACAGTGACGTCAGCACCTTATGTAAGGCTATGGCGTACGTGACTAGGGGGCCGCGCGCAAAACAGCGGCTCAACAACTGCGCAATTCATTTCTCACTATGGAGTCAACCGAACAAGTTGGTAATTATGCGGCCAATTCTCATCAGCTGCAAAACAGGTACGTTTTGCTAACTCACTGACTTTCATTGCTAACTCACCTAACACTGACTTTCATCGCTCACTTTCTTTTATAACGTTCACTATTTTTTCAGCGATCCGCCTCCCCAAAACGCCGGACTCGGTACGCCCCAAGTCGACGTGCCTCCCCAAGTCGACGTGATTGAGCCTCCCCAAGCCGCCGGCGGTATTCCACCGCCCGCCTCTATGCGTCTACCCCCACCACAAAGCCGCCCCGGCACAAGGTACGTTTTACCTTTATTTTGCAGACTTTCGATAAAAAGCTATAGCGCCCCACTATTTACAATCGCCCCGCTAACGACTTAATGTTTTTTTACAGGACCTAACCTAAACAGAGACGCACCGTTACTTTAATACTTTTTTTCATACTTGCAGACGAAACATTGCTGGCTTCGATACCCTACATATAGGACGCGGACAAACCCTTGCGAGGCCCTCGCATCGAAACGGCTTTATTCATAGATCGCATAGAATAAATTTAACCCCAGCCGATCTGCTTATGATAGATAGAGGTGCGCGCTCCGATCGACCTGGGACATTGTACCTTGGGCGTCGCCGACCGCATCACAGCCCTTAACACTGTTTCCGTCTCCACAGATGAACCCCCGTGCGCCGGTATCACTAATTAAACTTTTCCTCATTCCCCTGCAGAGACCTCTACGTGATAGATCAGAGCCTTGTGCATCGACGGTATGATATCGGCCGGGGCACTACACTGCACCATGTTGGACCTTCCCCCCGCCCGATCACGTTCACCTCAGCCCGATGCCGTCACCAGCCCCTATTGGCCGTTGAGCCGCAACGACGGCCACCACCCGAACAAGACAGTGACGACTCGCTCGAAGAGTTCGAGGAGAACTTCGACGATACCTTCTACCCCGGCTACACTGATTTAGAATTTATTGCCCCCGCCAACCCTTTCGCACAGCCGTTCTCATTTGCGGATATTCCAGCCCCTGAAATTCTACCCCCCTCATTTGGCCCACCCATCCCAGCACATCTTTCCGTGCATTTAGCCTTTCCGCCACAACCCCCGGGCCGACACGGCTTTGGCCCACCCCCACCATGATTTTATTGAAATAAATACAATTTATTTCTCACCGTTTATTGTTTCCGTGTTTTCCTTTCACATCCGCCAGCATTCCAAATCACACACGAATAATATTTTCCACCTATTCGTCGTTGCAACAACGCCCAAGACACAAGCTTAATACACGCGCACAGGCCAATCTGACAGCGCCGGGGCCCCCAGCTGCTATTGCACGCGTATCAGTGCCCACCAAACTTACACACGATAAAGCCAGCGAACACCACAAGCTAAATACGCGCACACACAGACCACCAACTGCAATAACACACGAATAATTCCACCTATATTAATACGCGCACAGTCCAATCTGACAGCTCCAATATTGCACCGCAATTGCACGCGTATCCATCAGCGGTGCCGCAGCTAGCACTGACAATATCCACATCAGCGCCAGAACAAACGCGCACCACGAAAAATCCGGCCTTCCGTGCTGCAGCCAGCACTGACACATCGGTGCCAGAAGCTTATTACAAGCCCGCGCCTCGAAAAACATTTATCCGTCAAACCAATGCACATAAAATCCTGCAGCCTGACATTCGACACCACCATTTGCCAGTGAGACGTGAAAACCAGGCCACCAGGCGTAATCTAAACCGAGCGGCCCCCACCTCCACCACCGCACCGTTCTAGAAGCTTCTAGAAGGTTCTAGAACCTTCCCGCGCGTCATTATTTTAAACTCGCTGATCTCCAGGGGTGTCACTTCACTCTAAAATCTTTCCCACCTCCCGTGCACGTAATTAATACTAATAGGTCACTATTTACTATTTTTAGTCATTGTTAACGTTCTCCTCCGATAATTGCGCTACTCATTTGTTACTAATTAGTACTTAATTAATTAATTAATTAATTACCCTAATTAGTACCTGATTAGCCACTAGAGGTCGTCATTCCCCCCTATTTATTCCATCTTTATTCAGTAGATGGCGACACCCTCTTTCTCATGACCCCCATCAATCACTTTTTGACGTTGCTAGATCATTAGTAATAAAAAACGTAGGAATTCTACTTATAAAAAACGAAAAAGCCTTTGATCTTAGGTCACTTCCGGGGATGGCGAACCTCTTACCACTACTCTCAGTGCATATTAACAAAAATAGATAAGCGAGTGAACAATGAACAATTCGGAACATTCCAAAACATGACTCCAAAACATCAAATTCTACGGTTGATAGCATCCTCACGGCTCGTCCTATACCGACGATCTTGGTATCATTTGAAAGAATGCCCTATTTTAATTCTAGCGCCAGTTATATTTCCCGGTAATCGTTCATAGAACACCGATAAACGCATCAACAATCGTGCCGTTTTCGGTGTTCTGTACGGTTCTGAACGATGTTAGTGGCAGGTACTTAGTATATATATATATATATATATATAAACGTCGGCGTGACGTCACAATAACGTACGCCAACCAACGGGTCAACATTCGTTGCGTTGGTTGATTGATATACTTGATTTTGACGTCACGCCCACTTCGAGTATGTCATTTTAGCAGCGGTTTGAAAGTGGGTGGAGCTTATACAGTTAGCGGTGCCTCAATCGGTGGGTTGGTGAACTGTGTCGACGAACCAACATCATTCGCAGTGTCTAAGACACCGGAACAGGCATGGTTGTAGGTCCGTTTACACTTTATTTCAGTAATTATATCCAGAAAACATTCATATATTCCATATATTTGAATAGCAGAAAGCGTAAGCTTTCAAACGATTTCAACATTGTTGGGATCCGACGAATTGTAATGGTACTAGTAATCGTTAAAAACACGTTTTTGGGACGTGTTTTCAGTTCATTTTTCATTCATTCATTTTTCGCTCGCTTATCTATTTTATATTGGCCATATCAAGATCAAAATAAGATATTCTGTGGTGATTTTTCTTCGGTGTCAACATAAGAAGAGAAGCTTAGATTGTTTGTTGTTTGCTGTTGGTTGTCCATAATATCCTACATCATTATCACAGCCAATTCCTTCGATACTAAATACAAGTGCAGGTGCAATATGCGTGTGTGTCCTTTTAATTATATTGTCCATGTCTATATTCCGTACGGACGGAACAATTTCACCAATAATAATAATTGGTGATAATAGCGGATGTTCAACTTCGCGAATATCATTATAGAAGCGTAGCGTCATGTAAAATATGGGTAGTTTTAAAGCGAAAACAAATTACTGTCGGTATCTGAAACCATATTGTAATTCGACGTAATGAAGTATAGAGAGCAGTTGTCATTCCGTCATTACTCTACGCGACCGAAACATGGAAGTTGTACCAGCGCCATGCTAAAAAGCTAACCCACTTTCACACGAGCTGTCTGCAAAAGTTGCTGACGATCAAATGGCAGGACAAAGTACCAGCCACGGAGATACTCGCCCAGGCTGGCATGCTAAATGTATTCGCCATGCAGAAACATATACAGCTGAGGAAGGCTGGTCATGTGGTCAGAATGACAGACACATATCTGCCAAAGAAGGTGCTCTGTTGTGAGTTGGCAAACGAGACCCGTTCTCACGGAGGACATAATAAACGTAAGGATACCCTAAAGGCAACCTTCAATAATTTCAACATGGACCGTGGCTGTTGGGAGAGAACAGCTTGTGAACGACAAACTTGGCGCAGCGAAACAAAAGCGGGTGCTGTGTCTTATGAACAAAGACGAATTGTATATGCCAAAAGAAGGCGAACTTCCATAACTACACCGATTATCAAGGAAAAAATACAACAAATAAAACAGTATATTGTAACAAGGCACGTTATTTTGTTAAGTTCTTGTTAGTATCAAACTAATAATAATAATAATAATAACCGGGTTTACATGGGTTTATGAGTTGTGGTACTTAGAAAACAATACTTACAATTAAAATAGAGCAATAAGTGGGACCCTCACTACAGGCTTTGGTCCCCCGCGGACGAAAGCTGAAGATCCCGAGGAACACGAACACAAACATCCAGATAAACCTCTGCCTAAGTCCACACAAACGTGTCGTCAGTGACGAAAGTTCCACGAGGTTGGTGCCACATCATCCACCTTCGTTAGTGTCATCTCCCATAGTTTAAAGTTTGCGTTTGTCATCGTCATCTTGCCCAACAGCGGTATATTGAAATGGTAGCCTGCATGTTCGGCTGATGTCAAATCTTACTTTCCAGGAGGCCTCGTATAAGGGCATATGTATAATATTATCAGTACGTCCCACCAATAGGCGTTACGTCGAATCATGTTGTTTGTCCTTCGCGAAGCGAAGATGACCACATTTCACCATAGCGTACTATCAGTGTCATTTTGGCAAGACTTTCTATCGCATCGCCTTCTTTAGGCATGTACAACTCGCCTTTGTTCATAAGACACAGCACCCGCTTTTGTTTCGCTGCGCCAAGTTTGCCACTCACAAGCTGTTCTCTCCGAACTGTTATGGTCAATATTGACATTATTAAAGGTTGCCTTTAGGGTGTCCTTGTAACGTTTCTTTTGCCCTCCGTGCGAACGGGTCTCGTTTGCCAGATCGCAACAGAGAATCTTCTTTGGCAGATGTGTGTCTGGCATTCTGACCATATGACCAGCCTAACTCAGCTGTGTCTGTTTCTGCATGGCGTATACATTTGGCAAGCCAGCTTGGACGAGCACCTCGGTGGCTGATACTGTGTCCAGCCATTTGATCGTCAGCAATTTTTGCAGACAGCTCATGTGAAAGTGGCTTAGCTTTTTAGCATGGCGCTGGTACACCTTCCATGTTTCGGTCGCGTAGAGTAATGATGGAATAACAACTGCTCTCTATAATTCACTACGTCGAATTACAATATGGTTTCAGATACCGACTGTAATTTATTTTCGCTTTAAAATTACACATATTATACATGACGCTCTGCTACTACAATGATACTCGTGAAGTTCAACATCCGCTATTATCACCAATTAGTGTTATTGGTGAAATTGCTCCGTTCGTTTCGAACATAGACATGGGCAATATAATTTAAAAGGAACATTATAAGATGAGGTGTACCGTGTAGACGCGTACTGCACCCGCACTTGTATTTTGTATCGAAGGAATTGGCTGTGATAATGATGTAGGATATTATGGACAACCAACAGCAAACAACAAACAATCTAAGCTTCTCTTCTTATGTTGACACCGAAGAAAAATCACCACAGAATATCTTAGTTTTATCTGATATGGCTAATATAAAAACGGATACGCGAGCGAAAAATGAATTAATGAAAAATGATCCGAAAACCCCTCCCAAAAGCGCTTTTTGAAAGATTGCTATTACCATTATGGTTCGTCGGATCCCAATAATTTTGATATCGTTTGAAAGCTTAATCTTTCTGCTATTCAAATATATTAATGGTTTCTTGATAATTATTCCTAAAATAAAGTGTAAACGGACCAACAACCGTGCATGTTCCGGTGCCTTAGACATTGCGAATGATCGTCGACATAATTCACCAACCGACTATTGAGGCACCGCTATCTTTTTTCATGGTATAAGCTCCACCCACTTTCAAACGACTGCTAAAATTAAAAGGTGGATGGAGTTTATAATATGAAATCAAGAAATGATGAAGTGCGCATGTCTGAACCTATGCAAATGATGAAAACAACGCCGCAATCGGAAGATTACAGTACTAAGTACCGCTGCCAACATCGTTCGGAACCGTACAGAACACCAAAAACGGCACGATAGTAGGTCCGTTTATAGGTATTTTATGGACAGTAACCGGGAAATATAGATGACGCTAGAATAAAAAAAAGTGCATTCTTTCAAATGATACCAAGATCGTCGGGATAGGACGAGCCGTGAGGACGCTAGCAACTATAGACCAGTGAGTTTAACATCCGTGATTTGCAAATTATTAGAAAGACTAATTAAAGATCACATGGTGGATTTTCTTGTTAAACATAACTTGATAAACCCATCTCAACATGGGTTTTTTAAAGCGAGGTCATGCTTAACAAATATGTTATGTTTTTTGGAAGACATCACTAGGTGGGTAGATGAGGGATCACCAGTAGATATCATCTATTTAGATTTTCAAAAAGCTTTCGACAAAGTACCACATCAAAGATTACTCCTTAAGCTAAAGGCCCATGGCATAGGAAATGGTATAATAAACTGGATAGAAAAATGGCTGAATGACAGAAGACAACGTGTAGTAGTTGATGGGGAGGCTTCAAACTGGAAATCGGTATTGAGTGGGGTACCACAGGGATCAGTACTAGGACCTATATTATTCTTAATATATATCAACGATTTGGACGATGATATAACAAGCAAGGTGTTAAAATTTGCGGATGATACAAAAGTGTTTAGAAGGATTAAAAGTGATGGAGACAGACAGCATTTACAAGATGATCTTGATAGGTTGATCAAATGGTCTGAAAAGTGGCAAATGCTGTTCAATTTTGGGAAATGTAAATGCCTCCACACAGGTCATGGGAATGAAGAGGTAAAATATAAAATGGGGGGTACTGTTCTAAGTACTACTGTAAAAGAAAAGGACTTGGGGTTAACCATTAGTGCTGATATGAAGGTTTCAGAGCAGTGCGGAATTGCAGCGTCAAAGGGAAATCAAATCCTTGGATTAATTAGGCGAAATATAGCGTATAAGAAAAAAGAATTAATAGTACCGCTGTACAAAACAATAGTGAGGCCTCATTTAGAATATTGTATACAAGCATGGATGCCATATCGCAAGAAGGACATATATATGCTAGAAAGAGTACAGAGGAGAGCGACTAAAATGATACCAAATTTGAGGGATCTTAGTTACGAAATACGCCTAAAAGAATGTGGTTTAACAACATTAGAGACCAGGAGATTGAGAGGAGATCACATAGAAGTGTTTAAAATATTGAATGGTTATGAAAATATTGATAGAAACATTTTTTTCTCAGTTAAGAAAAATAGAAGGACCAGAGGACATGAAGCTACATTCGTAAAGGAGCAGTGTAGATTAGATATAAGAAAGTTCTCATTCTCACAAAGGACTGTAAATGAATGGAACAGATTATCTCCTGATTGTGTTGGTGCTAGTAGCGTGAATATGTTTAAAAATAAAATCGACACACACCTTAAAAAGGCGGGATACATGTAGATAAAAAGTATGGGACTCTCGATAAGCCAAAAGGCTTCCTTGTCCACCTGCCATCCAGAGTAATTTTCTGGATGGCAATCTTGTTAAATCTTGTTAAACCGTATAATTCAATGTTTTGGAGTATTCCGAGTTGTTCATGTTTCGTTCGCTTATCTAGTTTTGTTAATGTGCACAGAGTCGGCATGCGGGCCATCACTATTTTAAATAACCACTCACATGCAAGATTTAGTATATCACTGAAGGCATGCATGACGTTATAATATTATACATGTTATATTTTATAATGCAATGAAGTAGAATCGTCAGTGTCACACACGCACGGGCGCACGCACGCACGAACACAAACACACCAACATACACGCACACATACAGGCACACACACCCACACACACACCCACACACATACACACACAAACACACACACAAACACCCCCCCACACACACACACACAAACACACGCACACAAACACACACACCAACCCACGCACACACACACACCCACCCACACACACACACACAAACTCACACACACAGACACACTCACAAACACACATGGAATAAAATTTACAAGACCGATAAATAATTGAGTTGACCAAGTTTATGTCGTCATATCGCACTAACGCAACATGACATTACTCTGTTTGATCTTTCATAGCAATCATTACACAAAAAACTCATATTTGAAGAGAAGAAAGAATCACTCTGTTGGCGAATTTATGTGCACGCGGTTGCAGTCGATGGCAACCATTTTTTTTCGAAAGGTATCCTGCGACGGTTTTTGAGTCTTTTCTGCAGTTCATCAAAATGGAGATGGGCAGCACGGTCTGCTTAGCCGACTCTATGTAATACTAGATATCAATCATGTATACATTAGTTACAAGCTTAGCCGACTCTATGTAATACTAGGTATCAATCATGTATACATTAGTTACAAGCTTAGCTGACTCTAAGTAATACTAGGTATCAATCATGTATACATTAGTTACAAGCTTAGCCGACTCTATGTAATACTACGTATCAATCATGTATACATTAGTTACAAGCTTAGCCGACTCTATGTAATACTAGGTATCAATCATGTATACATTAGTTAACAAGCTTAGCCGATTCTATGTAATACTAGGTATCAATCATGTATACATTAGTTACAAGCTTAGCCAACCGAAGTTTTGACAAAGTAGTGATATTGGAGTAGATTCTGGGAATGACGAATTTTGGCTTGCACAAAAAGCGTTTCGATGGTTCATGTATATTTGTCTGTTATATCTATTCCCGATGCTCGCCAAATATTCTGATTTTGGCGGCGTGGCTTTCACACCGCTTGTAGTTCCTCGCAGTACCGATATATAGTTATGAAAATTGCAACCCGAGAAAGACACATATATCTTGCCACTCAGAGTGCCGAAAACGTCTTTGTCCAACTGTCACACTATTATGTGACCTGAAATTGGAGACTATGGAGAAATCGTAAACCATTTGTTGGTGACTTCCACCCCATTCGAAACCCAGTGCTGACTTTAAATAAAACTTACAAGAAAACTCCGCCAAGTCACGCGCTTGACGATATTTTGGTGATATAATATAAAATGGAACGTGAAAATGTGTTTTATAAAGATGTTGGTAGTGTTGAAATTATGAGATATCCATGTTTATTATATCATTCAAATGGAACGTTCTAAAACATAACCATAGTTTTCACAAATACTAACCAATGATACTGACATTGCAAGACATATTGTAAACAATGGTGCTTCTTGGATATCCACTAAAATATACATAGTTGTATGGCGAATGAAGTTTGGTATAGTTTGTATAACATATGAAAAAAGTGTCACGCAGATAACAATAATTAAATGATTATTTTCTTAATTGTCTTTTTCTCGCTTTCTTGACTCGTACTCAACTTAAAATGTTTGAGTTGTGTACGAAACATGAAAGCGAAAATAAGCCCATTCGGTTGTATGGTTTATTCCGAAGATAATAGCATTGGTAACATTCAGATAGCATTAGCAACTTTAAATTTAAGTATTTTTACAGCAAAATAGTGTAATGTGTTACCAAAGTTGGTTGATGTCGTAATAAACATCACCGAAACATGTTAAGAGAAGTATTATTTTTTCGGCGGACGCCACACAAAAGTGGTTGAAGTGGTGTTCACAATATTTTACGACTATGAACTACACTATGTTATCTATCGGAAAACAAAAGAAATTATAGAGTTAGACATTTTTATTTTTCGGCTAAATTTGTCCAATTTGCCAAAAAAACATTGCCCTGTAAATTGCACGTATCGCTCTCTCGGTTTGAGTAGTCTAGTTTATTTTGTATTCATTGTGACATTTCAAATTACATTTGTACAACAAAGAATCCTCACTACATATATTGCTTAATTATAGCGCATCACAGCAGGGTCAAAGCAAAATGCGCGCTATGTGTTTCCTGCTCATGGAATTGTGCGGTTTCACCGGAATCTAATATTATGTGAACTCATTCTGAGTATACCGTTATATCTCTGTTGTCGTTATATTTTTATTGTTGCTGCAAATAACATTAAAGCTCCTAGGTATACAGACCTTAACTACCATATACTTCACTACTGGGTTTTGCGTTACATACTATAGAGTATATATTTGGACTGACTACATCAACTAGAACAGGCTACTTCATTTGTTACGTTCTGCTATCGTATATGGATGTTTATGAAGGTTTGTGCGTGTGTGTGTGTGCGCGCGCGCGCGCATGTGTGTGTGAATGTGTATGTGTGTGTTTGTGTGCCAGTGTGTGGGAGAGAGAGTGAGTTACATGTAGGCCTACTACTGTTGTGCTCCGACAGCAGTCAAACGTATTCTCGCACGGTCAAATTGTCGTAGTACCATGGTGAGTATTCGTGGATGGAGGTGGGGGGCTCTAAGCCCTATATTTCATCCTGACGCCAATGTTTCACATTGACTTAATGTAGACTTTTCATTGCGCAAATGTCAGCACACACGCAATGCCAGAAGTTACGATTTCGACTAATGCTTTATTACGCCTATATGCAGCTAGATTCGTCATTCACGAGGATTAGTGTGCATAGAGATAATTCGCTAATGCATCAGGTCAAACTACAGATTTACGATAATATGTGGTGTTTAAATTAGATTCTCAGTTCCTGGCAACACTTCGGCTGTGTTCAGTCGGCGGTGTTGAGAGTGTGGACCTTGGTGACGTCGACGAGACGGCCATCCTTGACAGTCTCATCGGTGCACAAGTGGCCCTCTTGTCGTTTGGCAGCAATTTAACGTCGTTACTGACTGAAAGATGCAAAGAGTAATCTAAGAATATTTTACAAAAGATGAAATATGTGACGTAATCATTACTAGTGACATCACAACGCGATTTATGACCCCAAATACGGCTTATCTAGACAACTGACTTACAGTACATTCTACTTACGATTACCTCATTTGGAACGTCGCTAGCTTATTAAAAAACATTAGTTTCACAGCATACTCATCGATGTGCGAAATATTGAGTTTTTTAATTAATGTATTATTAATTTTGTTGAAAATAAGTTATTATAAGTGTACGACATGAAACGGTTTCAAATTAGCCGTCTGCCTACTGATACGTAATGACACATTGTGCATGTGCAACAAATACATAATCGATATGTTGACGAAAACTGTTCCGCTAGAGCATGCCAAATCTGCGGCCGTTGCTGAGTTATATAATCAGCAGATGGAGCTACCTACCACGTGGTTGACTGATAGTTGCAAATCTTCAAGTTGTCGTCCCACTGAAGCGGAGGGTTGCTCGGGGCACACGGCCGGTCGTCGTATATGGTTCCCCAGACACATGTTACGTAGACGTCGCAGCCGTGACATGACTGGTAGTTACCGCTGGCCAAGTTGTGGCAGTCGCTAACGCAATTTGATCCTGCATTGAGAAAGAGTAACACGTTTAGAAGTAGCGTTTAAATTAATAACGCACACATTCGTTGCGGTGAAGTGATTTACTGTTTACACGCACACGCGCACACGCGCGCACACGCGCACACGCGCACACGCGCACACGCACGCACCCACGCAAGCAAACAGGCTTGCAAGAAAGCGGGCGACAACGCTCGCACACACAATAGAGATATAACTATCCACGGGGCGCTATACACAAGGAACAGTGTATGTGCCACTGCATGCAGACACCGATATATTAATGCTGGCTTTCATTTATATGTTGTTATTATAATGCATATAATCATTTACACAATTTCCCATTAACACTGTTTATAGGTATTCGTAGGTGCCTACTAAGTTTTAGACTATCCTTAGCAGGATACTTAAATATACATATTATATAATAATATACATAATTTATGTAGACAATGTATCAAAAGCCCACCACTCTTTATGAGTTATTGCAACCGATATTGAAACGCAAAGTAGAAAACATTACATTTTCTGACATATTTTAGCAGCCGTTAAACTATGAACTAACAAGGAAAGTTGGTATTTTTGGTATGACATTCGGTCAGTGATATTGGTCAGTGAATGGAAAACTATTGTGTAGGACTAGGACGATAGAATGAACAAAATGAATACAATATTGTACAAATTATATCCTTGTGAACTATTTGCGTATAGCAAGATGTGGAATGTATAAGGTTCTTCTTAGCAATTTGTTGGAGGTGGAACTTGACCTAAGCAATTAAGGGAAGATTATATTTCCACATGGTAGGAAATTATAACTTAACAGATTATATATTTGATACCAAACCCCCTGTTACACTTCTAAGTGTTTGGGTGGGCGTTCGATTGAGGGATTATGGGAAAATAGGTGTGGTTAACTAACTTTGTAATAATCTTATACGTGTCAACCAAAACGTAAATTTACTTGAGTTGCTAACAGGGGCGGATATGGCATCTCGGAAACGGGCCCGAACGGGGCCATGCATAATCACCTTTTAGTTTTCCCTGAATAGTAATGCATGTTTTGGCGTGAAAACCTACATAAGAAATATAAAACTTAAAATTAACACAGTGGAACAACGTTTAATACGCCTCGGGGTAATCAGTTGCTTGAGTACAGTAATCACGCCCGGGAACATTTGGTGGTACAGAGCAAACACATGTATGGTAACGACAATAAATCTGTAACACAACCACAATGAAGCCTGTCTTTTATGCAAGACGTAACACTAACCTTCAACGCCTTTGAGCGCCACCAACACGACTACCAACGTCAACGCCAACAAAGTGAACAGCTTCATGGTCGGGAAGTCGATCGTCTGTGCCTGGTCTTTTCGATGGATATCGTTTTGACTAAGACCTTCTAGACTGTGTCTTTTATAACCGGCAAAACATAAAAAATAGGACAGGATTGCTACAAGAACTAATACATAAAGATTCGCAAATATGCTACATTACCTACAAAACATGTTCCTGAATAGGAACGTAGTGTTTTTTTTATGGAAAGCAAACCATTATCCTGTGCATCGGCGTTCAACGTAATTGTAAATTGGTATGTATCAGTGCAAACTGTGCGTCCATTGTTGTGCCTGTTTGTGTGAGATATTCACGGCATGGAAAAGCTGCAACAACAGAGCAGTATATGCGCGGAGACCAGGTGCGATCGGTGTAGGACATTTAAATGTATGTTTATCAGGAATTTAGAGATAAAAATAAACTTGTTTTGGGCTTTGGAAGCTGTAAAAAAGAATAACGTAATGTACGTACATTGAGTATTTTCGAACCTTCTGATATCGAAATAGGGCTATATTGCCAGCAATGCCCCTAAACAAAAAGAAACAACGGGTCTATCCACCCTGTGTCACGTTATGTGCCTGGGAAATCACATTGTTTGTGTGCGTGTGTGTGTGTGTACGTGTGTATGCGTGTGTGCGTGTGTGCGTGTGTGCGTGTGTGCGTGTGTGCGAGTGTGCGAGTGTGCGAGTGTGTGCGTGCGTGCACGCGCAAACGTGTGTGTGTGTGGTATATATATACGTTCGATAGTATGTTTGTGTGTGCGTGTCTGTGGGCATTTGAACTTTCCTTGGCCATTTCGGAATTAGCTTTATCATGGTGTACTAGTAGTCTGCAGTGGCGATGTCTTAGCATAATCACTATACTGTTTTACAGATGTTCGAAAGTCGTTGTTGCATCACAACCTTCGGTGAAGATCAGTTCAAACCTTTACCGTAATATGAGCGTTTTGAATGCTCTGCACCGCCCGCCCCTGCGCATAATACTCAACTGGTTAATTATGTCTTTCAAATGCCGTGACAAATTACAAACGCCACAACTATTGTGTTCATGGAGACCAATTAATAATTACGTAGGGCGTCGATGGTAATTGTGTCAATCGGTCTATGTAAATAACAACGTTGTTTCTATTGTTGTCTGTCTTTGGTGTCACACGCGGTATGTGACAGATCGGGAGAATCAGTCGAGTAAGCGCTAGGTACCCAGGTGCGCAACATCCGGTGAAGTAGGCCTACACTCGAAACACTGGCTTGAACGTATACTGAAAATATAGGTTCAACACATGTGTTATGACTTAAAAAATGCTTTTGATACGCTAGATCATGAATTGCTATTATCAAAATTAAATCAGTATGGAATAAGGTGTATGGCGAACGACTGGCTCAATAGCTATTTACAAAACCGACAAAACCTTTGAGCGCCATCAACACGAATGCCAGCGTCAAGGCCAACAAAGTGAATAGCTTCATGGTCGGGAAGTCGACTGTCTGTGCCTTGTCTCTTCGCTGGATATCGTTCTGACTAAATCCTTATTGACAGTGTCTTTTATAACCGGCAAGACATAAAAATAGGACAGGGTTGCTACAAGAACGAATACATAAAGTTTGGCAAATATGCTACATTACTTACAAAACATGTTCCTGAATAGGAACATAGTGTTTATTCACATTTACCAACTAATAATTACTTTGAAGCCGATACAAAGTTTAATAGTGCTTATGTCGTTTTGCTGAAAGAACTCTTATGAAAAGCAAAGTCGGACACCACCACCATTGTCCTGTGCATCGGCTTTCAACGTAATTGTAAATTGGCCTGTATAGTGCAAACTATCCATCCATTGTTGTGCCTGTTTGTGTGAAATATTCACGGCATGCAAAGGCTGCAACAACAGTGGAGTATATGCGCGGAGGCCAGGTGCGATCGGCTTAGGACATTTAAAATACTCCCACTCCGGCTGAGGTTTGAAGTGTTCTCCATGCACAAACTTGCATGGTTAGACACGTTGCTGATACAGTGAAGGTTGTCATTGTCTGTTTACTTTTAGAACATTGAATTTGGCAAAGTTGAGATATAACCCGTTAGCCAGCGTATCAGAAGCAAGTACTTTCGAACATTTATAAAAAGAACATGACAGTGGCGGTGAGAGAATAATAATATGGCCACTATAGGTCGAGGCCAAGACCAAGTCGCAGAAGAGATACTTCCAAAATGGGCGTAAATACAGTTTACGATATTGATCATTATTGGAAATGATGGTTCATTATAAGTGAATATATGTTTGTCAGGAATTTAGAGATAAAACAAACTTATTTTGGGCTTTGGAAGCTGTAACATAACGAATAACTAAATGTACGTACATTGAGTATTTTCGAACCCTCTGATATCGAACTAGGGCTATATTGCCAGCAATGCCCCTAAACAAAAAGAAGCAATAGGTCTATCCCCCCTGTGTCACGTTATGTGCCTGGGAAATCAAGATGTTTGTGTGTGTTTATGTGTGCGTGTGTGCGTGTGTGCGTGTGTGCGTGTGTGCGAGTGTGCGAGTGTGCGTGTGTGAGAGTGCGCGCGCGTGCGTGAGTGCACGCATACGCGTGTGTGTGTGTGTGTGTGTGATGGTGGTATACGTTCGATAGTATGTTTGTGTGCGTGTGCGTGTCTGTGCGTATCTGAACTTTCCTTGGCCATTTCGGAATTAGCTTTATCATGGTGTACTAGTAGTCTGCAGTGGCGATGTCTTAGCATAATCACTATACTGTATTACAGATGTTCGAAAGTCGTTGTTGCATCACAACCTTCGGTGAAGAACAGTTCAAACCTCTACCGTAATATGAGCGTTTTGAATGCTCTGCACCGGCTGCCCCCCACCTGCCACTGCGCATAATACTCAACTGGTTGATTATGTCTTTCAAATGCCGTGAAAAACGACAAGCAACAGAAACACGACAGGCAACAGAATAGCCACAACTATTGTGCTCATAGAGGCCAATTAACAATTACGTAGGACGTCGATGGTAACTGTGTCAATTTTTGCATTCCAAGAAACTTGTTACCAAAGAGGTAATTTTCATAAATACCCTGAGCATCGTCCTTCAACTTAGTTATCAATCGATCCATGTAAATGACAACGTTGCTTCTAGTGGTGTCTGGTTTTTTTGGTCACATGCGGTATGTGAAAGATCGGGACAATCAGCCGAGTAAGCGCTAGGTACCCAGGTGCGCAACATCCGGTGTATTAGGCCTACACTCGAAACACTGGCTTTAACGTATACTGAAAACATAGATCCAACACATGTGTGTTATGTTAACATTTGCCAGTTATACTCGCATCTGAACGTCACATTCCAAAACAAATCTGCCAATGAAAGCGACGATAACATCGGCTTCCTCTTCGGCCTGACAGCATACCAGATACTGCACTCGTCTGATGAAGCCTGACATACATCCCGTTCACATTAAATACTGTAATAACTACTGGTATATTAATAGTAAATATAGTACCGAAGATTGATTCAAAATACTAGATATATTGTATTTATAATGCCCGGTTGTCCGCCAGATAAAGTACCTCCAAATAGTATCGTTATATACATGTAACCTGTCGAGGAAGACACCTGTCTTGAACGACCGCTTTGGCTGTGGGTGAATTGATCAGCCAAAAACAGGATCTATTACAGAGCCTACCCTCTTTGCGCCTGTAATTCTCCGGATGTATTGGTACTCGCACAATCGCGTCATCAATTATTGTTGCTCTGTCAACGTTACCACTTCCAGTGCATATCGGTATGCCGAAGTTATACGATCATATTTTGTTCCCTTTCAACATGTTAAACATATGTGTGGTTTATCCGCTGCATTCGTACCGTCTTGCATATAACATTCGCCACACTCGTACTTACAAACGCACACCATCAATAGCTATTACGCCAGAAACATAAACAAATCAGGATACGTTATCTACTTCACCCTCGTCATGGTGCTTATGCCCTGCTTTTGGTGTCTAGCTACACTATTTCTGTCGTATCCGAGAAAAACAAGTAAAGACAATTAGCGCAGTATCCAGTACTGAGGACTGCACAAAGCGTTTTGTACTTTATGCCCTGCAGACCTGTTCAATCGAACACCATCTTGACTTTTCTGTGAAGCATTCAGCCACGCTGCAATTAATGTGCGAAGACTATTCGTATACAAATATCTACCACTGTATATAGCCAATTACTCATTCATACAGGTGAGTAAGTAATATAGAGTAAGCGAAGTTGCCCAAGGTTCGACACCGCCGCACAAGATTCGAAATCGGGTGCGCTCAGTTGAGAGTCCGAAGCTCATACCGCTGCGCTACAGCGCTCCAAAAGGCAGTCTTCAGCACCTGCTCCTCAATGCCGTCTTTCACTGTTGCAGTCCGATTATTTAAGAGAGTTGCCACCTGCGAATGTTGCGTTCACACAGCATATATTCTATGCAGTGATCATTTTAGCCACTCTTATGAAGAAGAAAGTCTATGTCGCTTTTCCAATATTGTTCGTTCTTCCCGCAATCGGATGGACGGTGGGTGTTACACATTTTGAAACAATATGCATAAGTTTTCCCTAATTCTCAAAATCTACACAATACCATACATGTTGCAGATAGGTTGAAGGCAAATGCATTCGTTCCTGCGTTAAATTCTATGTGCCTGTACATGCGAAGGGAATGAAGTAAAATATATGCGACTATTCCGCTTTAGTACTCATATTAAACAGCAATAGCTGATAGTGATATAGACGACGGATTTAGGAGTCTACAGTTTAGAAGTCTAGGGAAAGTTACATGCTTGCATAACTCTTGTGGTGTTCAGATAGAAAACCTACAGCGTGGGTGCATAGTTTTATAAACAAGTGCATAGTCATATAGACTGAACAAAGCATCCACCAGAAATGGCACTATTTGACACATTAATCAAGCTGACACATCAGGCTACGATGTTGTTAAATGTTTTAATGCATGACAGCAGCTAAATAGAGTGACGCATACACCACAAGAATGCATTGTTTGTGCCGCCGTTTCCTTTACACAAAATGCAAGGTGCAAAGCTGTAATTGTAGTCTTAAAGAGGACGATCAGTTAAGCCGAGTAACCTTGAAGTGACCAGATCAGAACTGCATGAATACAAAACAAACCATGACATACAGGTATCATTTACTGAAACGCAATAACATCTCACATTTTTACACATGGCGCTAGTGTAAACAATTAAAACCATTGTCCAATTAAAAAACGCTCAGGTGGTTTCAACTTAAGCATAAAACATCCTGGTCAACCAGTGAAGCAAGTTCAAAGACTCACAGTTAAAACACTCTAAAGTATGTCAAAACACGCCTGAGTGTGGCAAAGCATTCCAGCGTGGTGTGTCAAACCACTCCAGAGTGTGTCAAAACACTCCAGAGTGTGTCAACACACCCCAAAGTGTGTTAAAACTCCCGAGCGTGTTTTAGCCACCGTTAAGATACTATAGTGTGTTGTAACAAGCGATTTTCACAAAGTTATTTTATTTTATATATGTATATGGTATATATTTATTGTATTATGTTTTTCCACCAAATTGTCCTGATTGTGACAATCTTCTGTGCCTATTTGGTGGTGCTAGAGGATATTCTAATTCACGTGAATATTGCGTTAATGTTTTATGACTGTGTGTTCTTGATACAGCCCAATTCTTTGTTATCATTCATGGTTTCGTTTTATAATTCGATTTGATTGTTTGATTTATAACCTAATTCAGAGGTACTCATAAGCATTCGTATGTGTTAGACATATAAAATAAATAGTTAAGTGCATTTCATCCGTCATTGAATGAAATATGTTGGTATCCGTATAAGTCTATAATTGTTCTTTAATTTGATTCATTTTAGCTGTGCTCGAGCTTGATGTATTATCCATTTTGCAATAGCTTCTGTTTCAGATTAACACAACATGGGCCAGCAAATTATGATATAGATTAAGATGGTGATGAAGATGACGAAGACCAAATTAAACAGAATATGATGATGATGATGATGGTGTTAAAATATGCAGGTGGTTATCAATGTGAAGACGAATGTTATTGTGATGATGATGAATACGACTAAGAAACATAAGACGTCCCATGGTGATGAAGAATTGTGATGAATTTGATGAAGAATATGAAGATGACGGTGATGGTGACGAAGATAACAAAAACAAATGTGACTACAAAAATTGTGATATAAATGTAAAGGTGGTGACGGAGAATAAGATAAATAAGAAGACAATTATGATTACTGGAAGTCAGTGACGCAATCACGCAGTGCGTACAGCTTCAGCCTCCCAATCGAGAGAACCCGGGTTCTAATCCTGCGCTGCCGTTTCGAACCTTGGTTTTATCTTTCTCCAGTTCCCTCAGCTGTATGAATGGTGATCTCGCTGTAGACTTTTGTGGATACTTTAGTACGAATAATCTCCGCACTTTAATTGCAGAAGTTACCTTTATTACATTTATTTTGATGATGAGTAATAGAAGAAGAAGACAGTGATGATGGAATTAGTGATGATCACTGTTATTTTACATACCTACTCTACTGGGGAGGTCGGCAGGATGAAAATGGAGGTTATTACAATTATAAAAGTCTAACAGTGGTTACGGAAGAATTAATTATTTTATTTATACCAAAACAAATAAGTCAACTTGAACTAATTTGTGTAATTAGGCACATCATTAAGTTGGATTCTGAATGAATGTCAATAATGAATGATCAGTAACTGGCTTGGCACTTACTATTACTATTGGTAGAAGTAATAATAGTAATACTAGTAGTAAGTAACATTAGTCATTGTAGTAGAAGTGAAATAGTCGCAATGGTGGCCATCTTACACAATGTCATTCAGACAATTTAATCGGAATTAATTGGTGTTCAGAACTACCATCTCCAGAGGAGCATAGTGATTCTAGTGGGGACAGTTGACATTCTAAGCTTCTACAATATGGTGTAAAGAGATTAACAAGGAACATGGTGCTGTTTTAATAGTTAATGGATTAGTATTCATTCACAGAAAGAGTATCATTTGTGACGATACATTTAAAATTTTATTTTATATCAAATGTCACATACTGTTCTCTTCTGGTTCTGTATCACCAGGGTTGTTATCACAGATCCCTTAAGTGGCCATGAATTAAATTTTGTGTGCACCCCTTTTCACACACATGCACGTAAGCACACACGTGTCACGGTGTCAACACCTCGTATCATGTTCTCGTGGTGGCCATGTTAGGCTGCTTGGGTTGTATGCAGCATCAAGTGGTTGTCAGCTTTTTTGTGGCTGCATGGGGGAGAGCGAGGCCAGATTTGGCAGTGGTGGCTTGCTGGTGATTGCTTCTCCATCAGTTATTACAAGCTGTTTGTCAACTCACTTGATGAGAGCTGACAGGAACGGCTCTGTATTATTGCTGTCCTCCACTCTGAGGAAACTCTGTCTGTTTCTCGGTATGGCCTGCTGAAGCCACCACCCATCTTTGCACTCATTTTCCCTGCTTAACTATTACACTGTCTTTCAGTGAATCTGCATTGTAGCTGACCCAAACCTAGTCCTGGCAAGGCCCATTTTTAAGCTTTGCGAAAAGGTATTCAATGAACATATTTTTGTATACTCATCAAAGCTGTTGAGTGCATCTGGCTTCAGCATCTCCATCAAGGATTACACTGGTGGTGGCAGGAGCCTCAGACTGGAGAAGATCACTATTCATGTCTACGTGGATGCTTCGTCCATCAGAGAGTGCCGGAAGACACGCCTGATTCCCATATTGAAAGGATTCTTTAGAATTTCTATATCTCGTCTGGCAAACAAAATACAGCTGCGAGAAGAGCTGCAAATCATTCTTGAGAGAGGCCATTTACTGCATATATTGGCTCACTCAGCGAGGAACGGAAGTACAGAACACCGTTAGCTTGTTTTAATTAGTGGCATCATAAAAAGGTTTGGTTCTTTCCACCAGGCGTCCTTTTGTAACTGCCTGGAACTGCTCTTCGCCATTCCTCTTAACATTCCGGACACTCAACTACAGCAGGGTCTGTCAATTCCTCTGTGTCAAAGACAACGGGATCCATATCCTCTTCCTCAAAGAGGTTGCCAAGAGATTCTATCATGTTGACAAGAGAGCGGACATCGTTGGCGAATGTGGTCTCGCTCTTGGTGTCTGATCATGTTGACGTGTGTTTACTCGCCTTACCCAGTGCTCATCTCCAACCTGAAAATCTTCTATGATGCTC
This sequence comes from Paraescarpia echinospica, assembly GCA_020002185.1. Classification (NCBI taxonomy): domain Eukaryota; kingdom Metazoa; phylum Annelida; class Polychaeta; order Sabellida; family Siboglinidae; genus Paraescarpia; species Paraescarpia echinospica. Next base: position 5,116,033 of record CM034540.1, read on the forward strand.
GCAATGTCTGGTCTGGCAACGATTTAACACGGCCCTGCACTAGTGTTGTCAGTGAAGCCAACTATTCCACCATCTCATTTGATGCATGTATTGTTTTGTTCATATGCCTGGTCAATTGAGATCGTAGAGAACAGCTTCTTCATCTTTGTGTGTGGTGAAGCTGCCTGAATTTCCTGACTACACCCGGGTGCATTGTTAGGATTTCAGCCATGTCCCTCAGGTGAACTACCTGGCATAGTTAATGTGATCTGACGCGCCAAGTCTGCCAGGGCGTCAATGTACTTCGGAAATGAAGCCTGCCGCAGAGAACGCACATAGGCCAATGCCAATACTTCTATTTCCACAACGGTTGCCAGGTACTTAAACAGGAGCATGTCTTCTCTCTGGCGGCACCAGTCATCAAACTCGAGCAGATTTCCTGCGTCATCAGCTTTTCTCAAACAGTAGCTGTCATAGGCATTGTGCTGCAGGGTGTACAGTGCCGAAGCAGTGATTTGGTAAGCTATCCTTGTGTGGGCGAAGTACGAAGGTGTCGGCTGTCCCTGACATCATAATCTCGGCTTGCATCAGTGCTTGGCAGCCAGTCCTCCAGCGTCTCTTGGGTTGCAATCTCGATGTGGACACTACCAAACATCAGTATCGATTTATCTTCGCCATTGCTGTCCGGCCACTTCCGTTGAATTTCATTGGCCAAGGTAGACATTAGTGACTGATGGTGAATGACCACTGCATTTGTTAAGACATCCATTGAGTGTGGGATCATGGCCACTGTGTGGACACTGTCAAGGAACAACGGGTGCACCACAGTGGAGCAGATGACTCCAGCTTCTGGATGCTGGCGGCTGGCATTAAATGCGGCCCAAGATGTATTATCCTCGGTCCCAGTTTTGTCCTCCAGGACGTGCTTCGCATGGTCTAGCCACAAATAGTCTTCATCAGTCAGCTGAATGAAGTCATGCTAGCAGCTGAGAGAGATGTCAACTTAATGTTGTTGGTGACAGGATGCACCTCAGTGCAGTAGTGTGGCAAGTGGCCCATGGAGCTTGTTTCCACAGATCCTCCAAAGACGGCAATGCTTCAATCCACTCCTTCAGCAGCGACTACTTTATTACTAATACTAGTTCACCACTACCACCATCATTAGTAGTAAAAGTAGTAGTAGTACTGGTAGTAGTAGTAGTAGTAGTAGTACTGGTGGTAGTAGTAGTAGTAGTCGTCACAGTAGAAATCGTACAAGATGCTTAGCTGAGTTCGCTCATTATTGACTTCCACTCGGAACCCAACCGCATAATGTGCCTAATTAGAAATTCCGTAAAATGATATACATTCATTACATAATTAGAACAAAAATTACGCATATATATAATAATACCGAGGATAGCATATAATAGCACACATAGTATACTTATTTCCAATGTGGTTCTCAAACAAATAGTGAATAAGTAATTATAATAAAAAATATAAAAAAAGAATAATTAGTACGATTTAAAAAACAATATTATATATGTAAAAATAGCAAAATGTTAAATAAAATAATTAAATAAATAAATATTATGTATTAGTGACATTAAGACGCAACGTACAAATTGTGTTAATGAGCTAACAATCTACTATCATAAAAGGGTCGTCATCTTTTTACTAAAACTAATTTTAGATCGACATTGTTATGTTTCGATTGGCAAGTTGTTTCGGTGGCATATGCCTATATAAAGGAAATAAGTTTGTCCAGAACCCTTTACTCTGGGAATAACACATCCTAATTCACTAGCTCTTGTGGGGTATCTATGATGAACCATTGAACCATGAACCTTAAATATGCTGGTCCATTACTAATAATATTATTGAACATGTGGCCCAACATTAACTTTTCTACTTTATATTCAATAGGGAGTATTCCAACGGTCTTAAATTAATTAGCACCAACATGGAACCTCGGTGGAATATTAAACATAAATCTGGTCATCTTATTCTGTGTACGCTGCATTCTGCACTTCATTTTTTTTCAATAATACACTGTACCAAGCTGAATATGTGTAATCAAAATGACACTGAATCATAGCAAAGTCTAGTAGATTTTGTTTTGATACTAAACTTCCTGGCGTTCCTGTACAAACATTTAAGTTTATTTGAAGTTTTAGAAATGATATTAGAAGCTGTACTATCACCAGAAAGGGACTGATCTAAAGTCACCCCTAAATATCTGACACTTGACTTTGATTCAATGACATTTCCATTGCATGCAACACTAAGATTGTTACATTTGTACAATTTTCCCTTCGTTCCAAACACGATGGATTGTGTTTTTTCTAAATGAAGAGACAGTTTGTTATCGATTAACCATTCATTGACGGATTCCAACTCCGAACTTAAAGTTGCGTCTAATTCTGCTAAAGCTTTACCGAGGCAAGCAAAACTGAATCGTCCGCATATAACAAATCTAGCATTTAACAGCAGCAGCCATGTCATTTACATATATCAGGAAGAGTAGAGGCCCAAGTATTGAACCTTGTGGTACACCGCATGTGATACCTTTTGCCCGAGTCTTTGTTCCATCGACATCGGTAACTTGTACTCTACCCGTCAAATAAGATCTAAATCAACATATAGAGAGTTGTACATACACCCTTTAGTTTCTTCAAAATAATGGTGTGATCTACAGTATCAAAAACATTTTGCAAATCCAACAATACCATGCCTGTGTAATTGCCATTATCACATTCTTGTTTAATGTAATTGGTTATGTGGATCAAGCATGTATCAGTGGAATACGATGACCGAAACCCAGTTTGAAATTCATATAGTAGTTTGTGTTCCGTTAAAAAGTCACTTAGTCGACTGAAGAAAATTTGTTCGAACACTTTAGAAATTATACTTAACACCGAAATTGGTCTATTGTTCTCAACATAAGTCTTATTGTTCCTTTTATACAATGGAACAATCCTTGCCATCTTCAAGTCATCGGGGATATTTCCAGAAGTTATAGATAAGTTTACAATGTGAGTAAGACGTTTTGCTATGACAGAAAAAACATATTTGACAAATCTAGCAGCGGAATCATCTAAACCTGTTGCCTTATTAGCGCTTATGCTATTTAATATATTGGACATTTGTTCTACAGTTACACTGATTAGACCAAACATATTATCTGAAACATTTTGTTTATGATAAACATCAACAACGTGCGCTTCACCAAATCGACCAGAACATGATGGCAGCTTCTCAACGAGAGATGAAGCAATAGAAGTAAAATAATCATTAAAATATTCCGCGGTCCAGCTTACACAACATTTGGCACAAGGTACAGTAAGCAATTCCGGCAATGGAGCAAGGATTAATGTTCGACCTCTTGTCTTTACCAATTCAAATGGTAGGAACTTTCGGGCCCATAAAGTCAAGGGGGTTGGTATCCCACCACCACCCCCAGTTAGGTCTCGACTTCCAAATTCGGGTAGGGTCGCCGCGTTTGAACAAAATAATCTAACCAATAGGGTTGGCTATGCCAAGGCGGGACCAACCAAAGTGATGTTTCAGAAACATCGGGCGGCCCCCCATAATAAACAAAGACAATTGTTTCCCTCCTCCGAAGACACGATAGGGGACACAAGGCAATGGGACGACCCTGCTAGCAATGCTTTCGCTTGTCGAGTCTGCTTTCAGGATGCATTCAAAAACGCTTGCTTCCCGTCCGGGACCCACGCACTGATGTTTGTCAAGGCTGTATATTACGACATGCCAGCAGCCGCCGACGCCATTTACGCTGCTTGCACAACGACGGAGGTAAACAAGATAGCAAGGATTTTCCCGGCTAACGACAACAAGTAGAATCATCGAGCTGAGGATCCCCAGTGGGAGATCTTCCAGTGGAAATTCGACCACGCCCCGTCCTTCGCAAGAAGAGTCGACACATCGGAAGGAAATAACTTCATCAGTCATACGTCTGACAACTATTGGGGCACCAGACACGACGGACACGGACGGAGCAATTCCGTGACTGTGTCCAGGGCGAAGGAAGGATGGGCAAGATCTCGCGGAAAAACTCAACCACCCAATCAAAACAACCGTCGATGAAAGGCAGCATTGACGAGAACAATACAGCTACCGACGGTGAGCACTCAGAGTGCGAAACAGAGACACCACCTTTGCCAAGCAGTTCTACGCCCACGACAACAAAGCCACCACGCAAACAGCCAAGGAAGAAGGTAATTATCAGCTCGTCGACGACACTACCAACGGAACGAAGCAGAGGTATGGCTACAACCCCTCTCACATTGGCACACAAGCCCACTGGCTTCACGCAAGCACCGCTCTACTCCACTGTCGTATCCACTCCACCCATTTCATCTCTCTCCTTGTCCACGGCTAATACACCAGGAACCAAGCCTTCTCCTACTTCGACTGCAGGTCGTAAGCGGCAGACTACTTCTCTATCACCGGGGCCACAGCCGTTGTGTTCTACTGCCATCGCCACACCATCCCTGCATCAGGCCATACGCGAGCCTTCTAACATTTATGCCACCTCTTCTCCATCCCTTTCTCCCAACTCCTTCCCGCCACTACCGACACAGTCCACCTCACTCCAAGTCTCATTCTTTCCTACCTGTCTCCAGACCACGGGTGGACCGCACCATAATTCACAGACTACCCCCTTCGTCTACTCCTGCACAACGATTCTATACTGTGCCCTCCATACATAGAAGCACAAAGTGCAAGAAATCCAGCTGGAAGTTACCGATAATCACAAAACGTGTCGTTATTCTGGGTGACTCGAACGTTTCTAGGATTACAGAATCGAAGGAACGAGACATCGACGTAGACAGCTATCCTGGAGCCAAAATTATGAATCTCGAACAGAGGATGATGCACCCTGCAGAGACGGACGGCACTCATCCAGATATCGTGATCCTATCGGTGGGAATCAACGACAGAGCGAACAAACCAATTGTGACAATCATCCCTAATTTGCGAAGGATGGCGGTTCGAGCAGGCAAGTGTTTTCCTCACTCAGTTATCGCCATACCAGAAAAAAAATTCTGACAGATTACCTCTGGTAGAACAAGAATACAATACGAGAACTTTGGAGAGCCTAATAGACATTAAGGGCACTGTTGTAATACCTAAATTAGAGGAGTCATCGATCAAGACAGACACATCAGACAACATTCATTGGACACCAGAAACAGCGAACAAAATGCTAACACATTGGTTGTGCCATTTAAACTAAGAAACATTGAGGGCAACCATACGGCACAAAACAAGTCCAATGCTCTGCGCAATCCCACGATTATCAACTTAAGCCATCTAGTGTTATCTGAAACACAGGCGGAAATCCTAAATTTCGGATTACAATTTATACCAACACCTCATACAAATGATGCAGAAGACACGCAGGCGTCAATCAGGCGTTTTGGTAGACATATCCAACTACGATATTTTTTCACGGAACGAAATCAACCAAATTAAAAGAGAACTTTATAGCAAAATCAACCTGGAATCAGACTTGCCACAACGAGAACATTAACACTAAATTGGAACAACTGAAAGATTTTAGCTCGCTAACTAACAAACACCGGAACATTGTTGGTAATTTGTCAGAGTCGCAATTGGCGTCGATTTTGGCACTCAAGAGAAACCCATCTATTATTATTAAACCTGCTGATAAAGGCTCGGCCACAGTAATCATGTCTGAAGAGAACTATGTCGCAGAGGCAAATCGACAGCTTGCGAACAAAAAACATAATTTACTAAACTAGACACACCGGTCTATCCACAAGCCCCAGTCCGCATTTCAGCAACACTAAACAGATTACGACAAACAGGTTACATATCCAAGAAGCAACGAGATTATATAGAGCCACCGGATTCACCTCGACCACGTCTGCTCTGTCTATTACCCAAGATTCATAAGGCTAAAGATAAATGGCCTCAGCCTCAAATGCCTCCAGGACGACCGATCATATCCGATTGCAACAGCGAATCATATAAAATAGCTGAGTATATTGACTATTTTTTAGCCCCATTGGCAGTAACACATGCTTCGTATGTTAAAAACACTACAGACATTCATAAAGTGACTAAAATCGAAATTCCTAGTGATGCGCTACTGTTCTCCGTGGATGTAGAAAGCCTGTACACCAATATTGACAGTATTTCGGGGACTGAAACAGTAAGACAGGCTTTTTTACGAATCCCGGAATTTGACCGCCCAGACGCAGACATTTTAGAACTACATAAACTTTCCTTAGAACACAACGACTTTTTATTCGGATCAAACTGGTACTTCAAATGTTCGGCATTGCAATGGAGAAACGATTTCCCCCCAATTATGGTAATCTTTTTATGGCTGAGTGGGAGAAACAAGCACTAAGGAAATGCAACAAATTACCATTAATCTATTTACGATATTTGGATGATATTTTCGGAATCTAGACACATGGCAATAATGAATTCCTAGTGTTCTTGGACATACTAAATAGCCAACAAAATTGCGTACAATTAACGTCAGTTACGAGTAAACACTCAATAGATTTCTTGGACATTACGATTTTTAAAGGCGAACGCTTTAATTCGACGGGGCATCTTGACAGCAAGGTTTTATTTAAACCAATAGCTACACATCAACTACCGTACACAGACTCGTTCCATCCGAAACATACCTTATCTGGTATCCTCATGTCGCAAATATTACGATTTCGCAGGATTTCCAACAATAAATCACACTTCGAAGAAGCCGTACAAACACTTTTTCATAGCCTCAGGCAAAGGAATTATACATCGCGTTTCTTAAGGCACATTAAAAGCACTACCCTAGCGGACATTAAAAATCAGAACAGGAAAGAACAAGCCGTGGAATGTCAGGTGAAGAGGTGTCTAGCCTGTATTTGTAGACTTCACACCTATTAGCAACACAAGGAGGCCATCACAGGGCAAAATCAACAATTACGGTACATCCAGCGTGGTTTACCTAATTACCTGAAACGCCTGCCCCGCAAGACACGTGGGTGAGACTGGCAATCAACTCCGAACACTTTTAAATAATCACAGATCGGACATACGACATCACAACGACACACAAGTGGCCAAGCATTTTAACTGAGCCGGTCACTCAATATCCGTATGGCGCATTACAATCTTAGAATCAGGGCCATTTTCTGACGTCGCTCACTGGAAACCATTTACAGACGAAATTATTAATCAAAATGGATTACAAGACTTAAAACTACACAGCCAGAGGGACTGAATGTTAGAGAGGACTCTTTTGATATTATACCTTTTGTGATTCGCTTCTCCCACCAGGGACGAACAATTGCTAAACTAGCTAAAGCCACCTATAAACTGCTACAAACCGCGTATCCAGAAATATACCCCCGATATTTATAACAGCATTCTCAAAGAACAAGAACCTGAAAGATCTGTTGGTGGCCACAAATTATAATGAACTTTTTAATGGAAGGAGGATGTGGTAGGTTATGACGAGGATGTGGTAGGTTATGACGAGGATGTGGTAGGTTATGACGAGGATGTGGTAGGTTATGACGAGGATGTGGTAGGTTATGACGTACACGCGTTGGTGTAATAGCTGCAGATTAGCTGCTTATGGGAACGCCTTAGGAACGCCCCATTGGAATATATAAGGGCCGCAGAATTGCTGTTAACAGGCCCGTAGCCGGGGGTGGTTCTCTTTTTGTGGACCTCCTTTTCTCCAAAAAATGTGAACCCCCCTCAAAATTGCTTCTTTAAAATGTAAACCACTAATTGTATTCCATGTTTCTCAAAAGCGTTAACCCCCTCCTAAAAGCTGCTGGATAGTGTTTAAATATTACAAGGAATGACAAGAAAGCCTGACTCGTGCAGATAATAAAGGGAGAACCGTTATCTATTAAATGGTCATCACGGAATGTATGGGAGCATGGCTCAGAGGTCTGTCCCCAATGCCATGTGTGAAAAGGGCAGTCATTAGAGGAATGTGTATCAAAAGACCATTGCATCCAATTAGCAATGCAGAATGACTTCACATTGTCCCAGGGTCTCCTGTTGTGAAAGCGCATGGGGTAACAAATACACAAGAAGCCAGTTTTACACCAAACGTAAAATTATGAGTCCTATTTGTAGTCGCTCAGAGGTGACAGATGCAGACAAAATACTGGTGAATGAACCTCAAGCGTGAGGCCCAGACCATCCAAATCGTGCTTAACACAGTCGATCTATCGACGGCGAGGACGCCCACGGCGCCGTTTCCAGCCGGTGTGTTGTGGGTGGAATCGGTATAATAGAGCGGCAGGGTAGTTTGGTGCCATACGTTGCAGGTGACCGAACCATCGAAGGCGTCTCTGGGTGATGAGTATTGATGCATGCTTCTGACCGGTACGTTCCATGACCGTGTTATTGCTGATGTAATTGAACCACTTTATGTTCTCGAGGTGTCAGAGGCTCTTCATGGCGAAAACATCGATTTTCTTGGCCTGTTGAATGGCCAGTTGCCAGGTCTCAGAGGCATATAGAAGGATGGAAATGACGAGAGCATTCAACATCTTTAGCTTGGTACCCCGCGAGATGGAACGTCTGCGCCACAGAGCAGTTGGCAGTCGTCTCATTGCACCCGCTGCTTTGCCGATTCTAACTGCGACCTCGTGGTTGACAGAGCCATTAGCGGTTATGACGGAGCCCAGGTAAGTAAACTCATCCACAAAGTCGATGATTTCGCCCTTGATGGTGATGTGGTTGAATAAATCGATGTCTTTGCATATTCCCATCGCTTTCGTTTTGGCCCAGCTGATGGAAAGGCCAACAACACTGGCTATAAAGCAGCGTTCTTTGAGGACGAGGACGAGGTCAGCACGCGATGTGCAGAAGATGGCAATGTCATTTGCATAATCCAGGTCTGCCACAACAGTGTCACTAAGTCTAATACGGAGGGAAGAACCGGCATTTCTCTCAAGTTGTACCATGATATGGTCAATGGTGAGATTAAACAGGTCAGGGCAACCACACAGCCTTGACGTACACCGGAGTCAGTGGAGAAAAGATCTGAGGAATCATTACCAAGGCGGATACAGCTCTCACTGTCGCTGTACAATAGTTTGAACAATCGGCATAACTTTGGGGGCAGGCCAGTGTTTTGAAGGAGCAACCAGAGGCTCTTGCGGTCGATACTATCAAAAGCAGCTTTAAAATCAATAAAAGCAATGAAGGCGGTTTGGCGAAATTCATTTAGCTTTTCGATAATCTGGCGATGAGAGAATATCTGATCAACCGTGGAGCGGCCCGGAAAGAAACCAGCCTGCTGGACTCTTCTTGTTGACCTAATAGAGTCAATAGAACGATGTAATAAGATGAGTGCGAAAAGTGTTTTCGATAGAAGTGTTATTCCGTTGTGGATTGTGAGACCAGCTGCCAGGGTTCTGAATTCCCAATACATGGTGGCATGATTATTGTGAATAGCAGCATTCTCGATGCATTTCGCTTCACAGTTCCAGTAGTTTTCTTGATCCTGTTTGAGTGCGCGTTTTCGAGACTGTTTGAGTTTTCGGTAGGAGTCAGTGTTGCCGGAGAGTCTGGCTTCATGACACTCGTCGATGATTGAGAGTGTATGGGTCGAGCAGTTTTGACACGGCCGATGGTAATTTCATTTTGAATATTTGGTTCACAGAGAAGACTAGTTTTATACCGCTGTGCAGGTTTGCATTTTGCAGGCATTTTCAGTTTGAGTTTGAGCTCGGCAATCAGTAGGCGATGATTAGTGTTGGAGAGTTCAGCACCACGATAAGTACGACAATTGTGTATTTATGAGAGCCACTGGCGATTTATTATGATGTAATCAATCATCTTCTTTGTCCTGCCATTGTTGCTGTACCACGTGTATATTGGTGGATCTCTTTACGAGGGAACCAGGTGTTTGCTATGGCGAGGCCATTTGAGAAGCACGTTTGAAGAAGTCGTTCACAGTTGTCGTTTGTTTCGTCGGGAGAGATGGACCCAATAACATTGTGCCAGAGGTTTCTTGAAGCAGGCGATGTGGAGACAGTCTCATTGAGATCGCCGAGAATGAGAGTGACGTCATGACGGCTAACGGTTGAGAGAGTGTCCGAGATTGATTAATAAAATTTGTCTTTGTCAGCATCGGAGGCCACATTAGTTGGAGCGTAGCACACAGTGACAGTCAACTTGCCATGTCGATGATGCAGACGAGCCTTGAAGAGGCGATACGAAATGGGCTCCCAATTAATGATGGCATCGTATGACTTCAGATTGAGGGCTAGGACGACACCCTGAGAACGACAGTCAGGACCAGAACAGAGGAAGGTGTAGCCATCGATTGTTTGCGCGCCAATTAAAGGCCAGTGAGTTTCTGTGAGGCCAGCAAGACTAATGTTGTACTTCTTTAGTTCTCTTGATAGGAGAGCGGTTGTGCGGGGTGTGTTGAGTGTCAACACATTCCACGTAGCTATTCGAGTACGTGTGTTTGCGTAGGTCAACGTTATGTCCGTAATCATGTCCGTTGGCGGTTCGAGGTCGATTCCGTAGACTGTCCGATCGTAAAGAATTTAATGTGACTTGTTTAACCAATGGTTCTTGTACTGGGTTGGTCAGGCCCCACACATGCATTTCACCAGGATGTCGAGTTAGGGAATCGCTGGCTAAGGTGAGATAAGGTTAGCAGTGCATGGGCGGGTCATCATAGACCAGGTGATGACCGTTACAAGGCCCACGCACTTCCAGTGGCACGAACGTGGACGTCTCCCACCACCACCACTTAAGAAAATATGGAAGAGTGGAAAATGATCAGACGACTGGAAGAAATCAATATATTACATCCCATTACTAAAGAAAGGAGACCTACAGCTATGCTCCAACTACAGAACCATATCTTTCATTAGCCATGCAAGCAAAATATTGCTACAAATCATAATGAAATGAATGCAAGGTAAAATGGAAGTGAGCAGTACACAGGCAGGCTTAAGAAAAAACAAAGGCACAAGGGACCACCTATTCAATCTGAGAATGTTGATTCAGGAATTCAGAGAGATAAATAATGATCTAAGAATATGCTTAATTGACTATTCCAAGGCTTTCGACTGTGTGAATCATCAGATGATGTGGAAAACGCTCAATGACATGAATTTCCCCCCAAAGATAATCGCCCTCTTGAAATCAGTTTATAGCAACCAAGAAACAGTGGTCAGGCTGGAAGACACAACTACAGAACCTTTTTCAGTGGGAAAAGGAGTAAGACAAGGAGATAAAATACATGGATGTATTTTATCTCCATACCTATTCATCCTATACAGTGAAGATATAATGAGATATGTAGAATTAGATGACAGAAGTACAAGATACGATGACGTGAATATCCATGGACATAGAATAAGAGATATACGATACGCAGACGATACCGCACTCCTGTCCACTACAACAATCAGCCTAACAAACCTAATCAACTCTATAAAAGAACACAGTGAGAAAAAGGGCTTGTAATTTAATGTGAAGAAAACAAAGATCATGGACACTGACAGATGCATTGAAAAAACAGAAATTGCAATCAATGGGGAGCAAATTAAAAATGTGAACCACTACGAATACCTTGGAGCAAGACTACAAGGAGACGGCAAGACATCATCAGAGATCAGAAGAAGAATAACCATAGCCACCTGACCTGCCGAGATCCACTGTTCTAGTGAGCGATTGCAGCCAGGAGGTACTGCTGGCTGGCACTGACGTAATCAGCAGCAGCGACCCCTGGTGCGCGAGGATTACTTGTACTTTATTTGCAGTTTTCTCAGTTCGCATTTTGCTAAACATTTGGCAATTTTTGTACGCAACATCTAAAAATGTATTTAATATATCAATATGAAATTTGGTAGTCCCACAGAACGTTCTCCGATCTAACGCATGAAACTATTTTGAACCAATGTATGTCTTTCAACTTAAAATATAGGACAACATATAAATACGGAGCAGAATTATGTTATTACTTTTAACGTTATGTTAACGTCATAATAAAATTGTGCAGAAAGTATTGACTTTAAATGACGTTCATGCAGTAGATATCTTTACTATGGATATCTTCTCCAATTTTGAAGATTTTTAAATGAGTGGTTATTTGTACAGAGTATTTTATTGTTATGTAAATATTTTGGGACTTTGCCGGGTGACAATAATTGCCACGTGGCTTCATTATATATACCTGTATATATGTGTGTGTGTGTGTATGTGTGTGTGTGTGTGTGTGTGTGTGTGTGTGTGTGTGTGTGTGTGTGTGTGTGTGTGTGTGTGTGTGTGTGTGTGTGTGTGTGTGTGGGTGTGTGGGTGTGTGTGTGTGGGTGTGTGTGTGTGTGTCCTTCATCCGTTAATGTTCCGCTTGCATACATTATTATTATATGATCGATATACAGGCCTGTATATATATATATATATATATATATAATAAAAAACTTTAGTTATACACCATCAAGTCCGGGATTAATGGCGTATCGTCATTGCCGTAGGCCCTAACCCTGTATGTGAACATTGCCGTTTTAACAACTACCGGTTTACAAGTTCGACAGCCTTGAAGTAAAAATACTATATCACAATAGGATGGCCCGCTCGGCTCATATCGACCGTGCTTCCAGCGAAAGTGGCGTCATCTACGTAAATGCGTGCGAGGAGAGAAATGGCTGAGGCGCGTCCCTACACGGGCAGTGGGGAATATTGTGTTTGTTGGGCGCATGAAATGGTTAAGTCAGGTTGATAATTATGAACCATGTCCAATTTGTTTTGGCGCATGATATGGTCAGACCTTGTCAATGAAGATATGTATGTATGACCCTTTTCTTGTATAGTTAACGAGGTTTGCCATTGGGAAAAATCCCATTCATTTGAGGACAAATCCTCAAATGAATGGTGTACACATATACATTAATTTACCTAAAACATATTAAATAGAAATATTAAATAAAAAGATAAAAGAAAGTGACATAAAAATTACATAAAACGTCAGTTAGATAAACTTGAATACAAATATATGTATATATATAAATATATAAGTTAAATGAATTAGCCGTTTAAACACCTAAAATAAATAATGTGCTTAAATTAAATTAAATAAATACATGTAATATGCTAATTAAAAAAATAATAAATAGTAACTGCATCCTAAGTACGTAACCGAATTCAACATTGCACAAATGTCACTGATGTGGACAGAAAACTACTTTGAAGACCTGTCCAAATAAGTATGTATTTAAGAGTGATTTGAAAGTGGCAACGCAGTTTGCATGCCTGACGGCATGAGGCAGGGCATTCGAAAGGATCGGACCAGCCACAATATAAGGACACGGAGACATATTTGTTTAGCAAACCAAATATAATATTATCAAGATGGTGCGCATGAATAAACTGTGTGACAATTGATTTGACGTTTACATCTACTCAATTAATGCACTCACAATCTAGGCTAAATATGATCAAATCTAAACATGTATCATTGGGCATAATAATAAAATTATTATGATTACAGGTAGATTAGATTTATGAAAGCCATTTTTATAAATTGTACACATTCAGTCATGACTAATACATACACATATTCTCTCCCAATTCAATTGTCAGTACAAAACAAACACCATCAGACGGTGAATCTATAGATATTGCCCAGTATAGTAATTATAATATCCTAATATTAATACTATCCTTAGTAAATTCATTATTTGTTATTATTATCAACATTATTTGATGCATGCAGCCTACAACTTTTAATAGAACTTAACTATGCACAGTCGTGTGCATAATTACAGTTATCAACTTATAATGAACACGAACTATATAACAGCAAAAAACAGTCGTCCCCATAATCTTAAATGTAGGCTAATTCAGTAATTGCAGTGACATTGCTTCAGTTAACACCGCTAAATGGATGACTGTAGGCAGTGGTGAATATTGAATATGTGTATACGACGTGTCTGCCAGTGAGTAAAATGTAAAGCGATTTGAACAGTTCAATGGACTACATACTGCTCCACATAAGAATTTACATTTACCTTTCTTAAACACCTTGCTCCTACCGCTGTGTCAGCCATCTATTTACCTGGCACCCAACACCATTACACATGGACTTGTTGCATGCTCCCGTAAGTATTGCTAGTTTGCAGCACCGCCATATACCACACATTCTGGGAGACGTTTAGCCAATCAGATATATGATTGAACAATTGCACTAGCCGTAAATGAATTTTTATTATATTCCAATACCTTCGAGACCCAGTGCTGATGCTACAAAACCTACAAGATAATACCCCTAAACCCCAAGTTTGACGACAGTATGGTGACATAATGCCAAATGGTCAGTAATA
>CM034540.1:5132859-5177971 GCA_020002185.1 Paraescarpia echinospica
ACTGACGCCGCATGTGCTCTGTGTATATATAATTTTGACTGTGTAAGCTTCCAATACCATGCATACAACTTGTGTTTCTGTAATTGTAACATAATGCCAGATCCGTAAAAAAAATTCGCAGACAACAACACTATCAAAAAAATTTAGAAAACTATATGACTGTTAAAATATATACTTCCATATAAAAGAGTCTTGTTTTTCCTGACCAATTTGTTTGATTCACGTTTAATAATAAATAATACCATCACATGTAGGCAACGGGAATTCAACACACATGTTCATTCTTTGTTATCGATATTATGGAAGCGTACATTAGTACAACAGTAGGTCGAGATTGGCATTGTTGGTACTGCTGCCTACCAGTATGTCTTGCTTTCAAACAACGAATCGTACTTGTACTAGGCAATATGCTGTGTTTTAGTCAGTTCTTCAGGATAATGAATACATACACTGTTGGTGTGGCAACCTTGTTTTCATTTGTATCGGTTGACCGTGATATGTGCGTGATTGACACTTTCAGTGAAGTTCTGTTTCAGTGTTTTATTGTTGTAAAATGAATGAATGATAGAATGAACATATACTGAAATGTGCTATTGATTGATGGGACATAGTGTACGTTATTGATTACTGATAAGTCTACACTGTAGATTACTGTTCATCAATATGAAAAAGAAGATGCACATTTAAAGCACTGGTCATCTATAATAAATATAGTTTATACGATTCTGCTAGCATTATTGGCAAGTCAAATGTAAGAATAATAAACATATTTGACATAGTCTAGATTTGTCTTGGTTAAGTAGCACAAATGCGTTTTTGTTTAAAAACATGTTATATTTAGTGCTTAGTTTTTGTTATTGGACTCACATAAAGGAATCAAATTAATTCATATTTTCTACAGCGTGCAGTCGACTGGTGTCGTAAACGACCACACATCTTCACAGTAAGATTATATGACGAAACATCCACATTATCATCCAATATAGTTATAATGGAAGTGGCCAAGGTAGGTGTGTCATGTTTCTACAAATGTTGCATGTTATGTTGATATCGTCGCATCTTATGTCCAGCCTGAATTCAACTTATTTCCAAATATTTCCATAAAACGTGTTACATTATCAGGTTTGGTGGAATCGTGTTTGACACAAGAGGCCATTGCCGTTCATCGTGAAACATTTAACAAGACGACTGTTAAGAAAATAGTATGTGTAAACCAAACCTTTGCAGAAAACTCCCATAGAATAACAACAGGATAAACAGTATTGTCAAATAGTGTTGTACTAAAACACACACATTAATATTGATAGCAATAATATACTAGTAGTTATTATGACCAAATTAGTTATTTTGAGTTCGTCTATAAACCTGCGTTTGGTGTGGTTTTGACATTGATTCTCAGGGAAGCATTACTGCTTTGTGCTATTTTTACGTTTTTGTGTTACTTTCGAATTTGTCCGAAATGTTTGTTACCTTGTGTTGTTACCTCCACGTTCGTGTCAAGAATTAATATTATTCTTTCCAGCTGATGTCACTCATTCTACTCGTGTCTCTTCTTGTGGTGGACGTATCGGCGACAGACGACAAGGATATGTTAAAGCGAATGTGTCGCTTTCGTTGCCGTCGAGGTCAACACCAGTGCATCAGGGATTGCTACAAGAACAAGTTGATAGTGTGCGAGGGCCAAATGACGGTTTGTCTTGAGAACTGTTACAAGCTCGAAGTTGCCTGTATGGAACGCTGCTGAACTATCGCATTAAGCCTCCATAAGTGAAGTATGGACAGAACTGAACATCAACAGTAACGCCGCCTGCAATATTTGTGACCTGCTTCAGCAAAGTGGGCATTAAGTCGCAACATTGTGAAATAGGAAGGTTTTGTAAATTGTTTGAGTCTACATATCATAATAAGCTTGACAATTATGCACAATTTATTTAACTATCTTCAGTAGTTTATGACTTTTTTTAATGGAGCCAACGTTTAAAAAACCAACAATTTGAGAAACGACGTCGATATAGCTCATATTGTCTATTGCTTTTTGATGTGTGAGTTAACGGGTTATTTATCGAGGTAAATTAACTGGCCGTTGAAAAGCGATATTATAAGTATGTATTTCTGCCCAAATCTCAAAACGATGGGATACGCCCTTAACAGCTGTGTGTGGCACTTGTCCAGAATAGGCCTGTGCCACTCAATATCTGTTTCGCTGCGGCGGCTCACGTATAAGTTAAACAACAACAACGTAACTCTTACTTAGATGTACTGTTCATACTCCAGTAAGCGGATGTACTTAGAAATAAACAAGCTAACATCGGCGTCTGGAAGGTGATATATTTACAGGAGCCGAGAGTTTGCATATTAATGTACAGACGAGTTTACGCCTACCCGTGGAACAGCAAGTGAATGGCAGCTGCTAAAACATTATAGTATTGCGGATCCAGTTTCAAAACTAGCTTTATTCATAATATGGCCGAGTCGGGCTGATTTAACTGCTGTAGGGGGTGCTTTAATTAAGACGCCCGTTAAATCCGGGAAGACGAATAGAATTCGAGTGGCTGTATGAGAATGGCGTCACACGGTGGAGAAGGACCAAACTAGTAATATATTAGCCAAATTATTTATGTCTACAAAACAACGTTTGTGAAAAGCCATCGCCAAGCTAAGGATTTGGAGAAACACCGAAAGTATAGGTAAGTTCTTATACAGCGCAATATCCATTCCTCAGGACTGCTCAAAGCGCTTTACACTTTCCTCCCTGGCAGATCTGTTCAATCGAACACCATCTCGATTTCTCTGGGAAGCATCCAGCCACGCTGCAATTAATGCGCGAAGACTATTCGTACACAAATATCCACCACTGTCTATAGCCAGCAGGTACTCATTCATACAGCTGAGTGAACTGGAGCAACGTATAGTGGACAAACGTGGCCAAGGTTCGACACCGCCGCACAGGATTCGAACCCGGGTTCTCTCGGTTGAGAGTCCGAAGCTCTAGCCACTGTACCACGGCGCTAGATATACCGTCGTCCATCGCTGTCGAAGTGGAAGCTTCAAGCTGAAGGACATGATAAAAGAGACAACACAATGAGAGCTGTATTACTGGCGCTTTGTTGCTTCACGTTACACGGTAAATCGATCAATATTACTAACAGTAATAACGTTCGATATATAAAAAATAATGTTTAGTTTGTATGTTTGTTAAGTTAATATATTAATGTCAAGCGTACTGATACAGATACTACACATAAAAACGAAAACGTTAATCTCAAATATTATAATTGATATACAAAGTCTTCCAACATGTATATAGTAGAAAAGCAACAGGTCCTGATGGCATTTCGGCTTATTTATTAAAAACATATGCTGAGGAGCTTGCACCGGCTTGGTGTCCCATATTCCAACTTTCTGTCGATAGCCACATGGTACCAATACTCTGGAAAAACTCACATATTACTCCTGTACCAAGGAAAACTTGCCCAAAAGGAAACAATGATTACAAACCTGTTGCACTTACACCAATTGTCATGAAATGTTTGGAACGAATAGTGATTCGTAAATTGCAGGTAGACGTTCAGGACTATATTGACCCATTCCAATTTGCCTACAGGCATGGCAAAGGAACATATGACGCTGTCAACACTGTTGCCCATTTAATTTTGAAACATTTAGACATCCCCAAGGCTTATACTAGACTATTGTTCATAGACTTTAGCTCGGCGTTCAATCTTATCCAACCTGACATTCTGCTCACTAAGCTGAAACAACTGAATGTCAATTCATATATCATCAAGTGGTATTGTTCTTGTCTGACAGACAGAGTGCAGCTTGTTAAGGTAAATCAGACTCTTTCCCAAACTGTGGCAACAAATACCGGTGCACTCCAAGGTTGTGTCAGTTCGCCGATTTTGTACACACTGTATACACATGACTGTACCAGCAGCAGTATTAACAACTACATAATCAAATTGTGTGATGTCTCGGCTATTCTTTGTATTTTACATGTTGATTCTGACATCAGTACATACAAGTCTGAAATTGAAAGCTTTGTACATTGTTGTGACAACAACCACCTCAAACTCAATCACAACAAGACTCAAGAGATGGTTTTTGATGCTAAATGTATCATTGCCGATCACTTGCATGTTGTTATCCATGGTGAAGAAAATGCCCAGGTCAGTCAGTACAAATACCTAGGTATCCATCTTGATAACAAACGTAGCTGGAATGTCCATGTTCACAGTGTGTGCTCCAAAGTCCACCAGCGGTTGTACATTCTCTGCAGACTGAGAGCTTTCGGTGTCGATGAGAAAATACTTGTTCTATTTAATTGCTCCATTATTGAAAGCATACTGCGTTGTGGGGGTACTGCTTGGTTTGGCAATCTGTCTGTTCAGTTAAAATCACAGCTTTCTCGATTGATGAGAACTGCCATGGAAATCACAGGTTCCACATCTCCCATGATCTCCCTTCTGGAGATTTTTGAACGGACACTAAGAAGACAGTCAGTCAAGATTGTTTATGATACTAAACATGTTCTGCATAATTAATTTCAGCTCCTGCCATCTGGCAGACTTTATATAACTCCTCGGTGCAGGCTTAATAGATACAAACACTCATTCGTGCCACAGTCTATTAAACAACTTAATTCATGATGCCTGCTGCCACAGTGTCACTTGTCGTTTTAGAATACGTAATGTGTATGCATGTATTATTTCTTATTTATGGGCTGTTTTTATTTAATGGTTTTATGGTTTTATGTACATATTGAAGTCATGTCTGTTCTCACTCGAGACAAATTTCTCAACTCTATAGTTGAGACAATAAAGCATTATCTTATCTTGTCTTACGTGTGTATATAAACTGTAACATATTCATGGTTAAAGTTTAAAATATTACAATTAAAAAAATCATCCATCGAACATTACTTTATCGATTGTGAAACATGTCTCACAGTTATATTTCTCCTGACATCAGTCGTATTGTTAAAATATAAAACAAAAAATCAGCAATTTGAAATTACACTTTTATCCCTGGTAAAAGTTACGACAAAATTATGTTGGTAATTGTAAACAGTTTAAGACATTTATTTAAAAAAAAATTATAATTGTAGCATTTCAGCCAAACAATGTTTGTTTACATATTGCAGTAGATGCCATTGATGGGTGTAATATGTATACATGTATGTAAATGCATTCACATGTTAATGCATTGTTTTAATACAAATGCAGTAACAGTAAATTACATTATGTTATTCCGACAAATGTTAACACTCCCGGTCAACAGTATTGTCACCACGCCTCAAAATGTTGGAACATGCAGCCGTTTTCATCTTCATATGCAAATGGCTTCCATTCGTCGTGATCGTTTCGGTATATTATACGCTTCTGACTTATTGAACGATGTTGGATGGTATGCACGAGTTGCTTCAAGCTCGCCCAACACAACTGAAAGAGCTCGTGCGTACCAGCCGATATTGTTCGCTAAGGTATTTATTACATGGATTCATAACTAATGTTCGATTAAATATATTATTGCAACAAAACAGTATTTTATCACATATTTTCGTCCACGCCTATTTCACCGTATTGTTTTCGTCCAAGCCTATTTCACCGTATTGATACACATTGCAAACCCTAGGTAGGACATCATTTAGTAGTAGATCCTGTCCAATGTAATGTATTTGGTTTTCAATACTTTATTCCTTATACTACATGTACACTTTTAACACATGTAGAAAATCATGTACAGACATAAAACAAATAGGAACTTATTGACTATTTCACCAGTTGTTATACGGTTGCTCCCGAATACGAATGAGTTTTAGATTACGGGTATATCTTGGAATGCCTTTATTTTCATCTCACCTTTAACACAATACAACATCGCATTAAATGTATAAACATCACGGGTCCGCTTGATGACATTCTTGTGATGATTAATACGAATCGTCTAATAAACTGAAGGCCGATAGTGTTTATGTATACATCTGTCATCGTTGAAGTGACTTGTTACACATATTTAACTTGCTTCGTTCCTTTCCAAGCGTTAACTCTGTTGCAACATATAGAAGCTTTTTGTTAGATAGGATAGTTTATTATGCCTTTACAGTGAATTTGGTATACACTTCATGGGAAATTCGATACAAAATGGTGAATAGTAGAAACTGTTCCTGTGACATAAAAATCCACATCATGAGCGCGTGCTACCAGTGAAATGACAGTTTAAACGAATCCGTAACAGTGTAGCAAAGGGGATTTATCGCATCGGTTGCGAGAACGTGCACGTCAACGTATATTACTACTTGTTACCATTGAAAACGCGTTATCGCTACCATTGGCCCATGTAGTACAAACACATATACTTTAACTTAACTACGAATACTACACTCGAGGAATCTACTGCATCGGGATATAGGTAAAGTAAATGACAGCCTACATATATGTTACGTATTAAATATATTTTTGTATTAACATGGTGGAATGTCAGGAATTTCTTGCAATACTATATAAAACTGACAATGTGTACAATTATTGTATCATTCACAACATAGTAATATTTGTATTCTAGTCCAGTAGAATTTGACGATGACTCGGACATATTGGATAAAAAACTATTTTTGTTTTTAACATGACAGCAGCATACGTCGTGTTGGACGGGATCACTGGCTCTCACCGGTCACTCAACTCTCACTTCTGGCTCCAAGAAGTTGCCTTCGGGTGGCGGCCACACCCTGGGAAATCGCTTCTGCTTGTGGGCTAAAAGTGGGGAGCCAATGTGTTCTCAACCATTAGTACGGCGGACCAAGATCTTCAGCTCATGCAGGCAGTTGGTCTAGGGGAGGGCACCCGGAAAAAACGCCAACGACTGAAGTTGGAGATGTAGGAACGCAATATACCTAACCACTGCATCATGCTATATTCGCTACATGACGGCTAACACCGTTGCTTCACGATGTGGTCCTCATTTTTGAAGTCCCGCCGGGAGAAAGAGAGCCGGGCCTCCAGTCTCAATAGGGCTAACAATCAGCTACCGGAGGTCACCTCACCTCGTACTGTACGGATAGCAGACGAGAACTGAGAATAAATGCTACTGGAAAACACAACGCTAAGACATGTCAATATTCTGCAGTGGAATGCAGAAGGAGTGTACAACAAGAAGGTCCCTTTGCAGAAAGTCTCCACCAGGAACAAATCGAAATTGCCTGTCAACAAAAATCACATTTGAAGGAGACCTAGCGCTTCAGCACGACTGGATAGCACGTGTTCAGAGTCGACAGAAAAGGCAGAACCAAAGGCGCAGTGGCTATTCTTATCAAGAATTCCATCCCAGCTCAAGCATTCTACGTCAACACAAATAATGCAGCAGATATCCATGGCACCTGTCTCACAGTAGACGCTCAACAGATGAAGATGTACAACATATACTGCCCGCCAGACAGAGAGTTGTGCCTAGACCAGATGGAACTCCCAGATAGGTAGTGCCTTGTCATTGGCGTCTTTGATAGTCATTAAGAAAACTGGGGATACTTAGAAGCTACCAGAATGGGAGAAGAAGAAGGTGAAGACTGGCAAGCTGAAAACAACCTTCAGCTTGTAGATGATCCAGAAGACACACCAACGTTCTTCTCAAGGAGATGACTGACAACAACCACACCTGACCTGGCCTTTGTCACTGGTGACGTCTCCAAAAAGGTCATCAGAAGGTACACAATCAGCTTTGAGGGAGCAGACCAATGGGCATTAACTTCAATTGCAGGACACCAAAATATTTCCACGAAGGAACTACAAGAAGATTACTGAAAGAAATGTGCCGTGCTGACTGATAAGTACACAGGAGAAATTCACAACAAACAACAGAACCTGAACCTGAAAGTGAAGGCTCTAAACCAGACTATTCTCAAAGCTGCCAAAGAATCTATTCCTCGAGGTGCCAGGAAGAATCACATACTTTACTGGACCGAGGAGCTTCAAGAGCTCGAAGAGCGCGTCACAAAAGCCAGGGAACAAGTTGAAGAATACACCATAGTGGAGAACATCAAGGAAGGTACATTATAACCTTCATCCAAGAAGCACGAAGAAGTTGGAAAGAAAAAGACAAAGCATCTCAACCTGGACAAAGATGGCAGTATCTGTACACTTGATAGTAATATACTGACTTAACAAACATACAAACTATTTTTTATATTTAAGGTTATTACAGCTAGTAAGTAGGCAATATTTGCGATATGATATTGATCGATGGAAACTGGCACAAGCAATGAATGACGAAAACAGATAAAACTGACCAATCGTACTCTAACACAACCAGGAGGTATCTACCGGCCAGCAGGCAGCCAATCACTTCATCACCCAGTACGCTGAAACCAGCAACCCTGGGATAACACCAGAACGAAGAAGAGAGATAAGGGAATCACAGAACACCCTTGAAGATAACCAGGTTGAACACACAATGAACACTGCCTTCGCCATCAAAGAACCTGAGGAACCAATATGTACAATAAAACTGAAGAAGGTCCCAGGACCACATGATAACACAAATGAGATGTTGCTTCATCTCGGTCCAAATCAAATAAGAAGCTCCTTCAGCTGTGTAATAACAACTGGATAACAGGGAGTGGTACCACACGTACGGAGAGAATCCATATTGATCCCTGTATACAAAAAAGGAAAGGACAAGTCCCAAGCAGAGACCTACCAGTTGCGTTGGAAAGCTGATGGAACGTCTCATCAACACCAGATCAATGATGCACCTAAAAAAAAAAAAACACATCAGTCCTGAGCAAGCTGCCTTTAGACAGGATCGGTCCGCCGATGATCAAATCGCCTACATCTCCTAAGGAATAGAAGTCTTTTTCGTTAAATTTTACTGGCACGAATCCGGACCAACATCGATTTCGCCGCTATAACTTGAGTTTTACGTAACTTTGTTTTCTCAGTGCATTAGTTCCACCATTCAAAGTTATTCCAGGCATATTAACGTTTAAGAATATTACTGAATATTAGCGCACGTTTGAGGCGTAAATAGCGTCCCGGTTTGCATCAACATACGCTGTTATAGACCATCGCTCATTTTATGCGCGCATTGTGATAACGCACGACTAGTACAAACCGAGTCGCTATTTAGGCTTCAAACTTCGCTAAGACACAATATTTTCTTACTATGTATGCCTGCGATGATATAATTTTATCCAGGTGCAAAATGTAAGCAAAAATATAGTTATAACGGCAAAATCGAGATGGATCCGGTTTCTCCACAAGTACTATTTTTTTATTATATTATGCACCTCACATTAAATGAGAATGCTGGTGATGCTAGGCCCGTATTCTCGAACGACTTACGAATTTCTTAGCGCCATTTTTACGAACAAAATTACGTCAATTAATTTAGGATTTTTTAGCAAGTTGTATTCTCAAAAATTTACGATACGAAAATTCGCAAATATGGCGTACATTTTCCCGTAAAGTTACGATAACTGAATAGGTCGCGTACGTTTTTTGCTCGTATTGCTTAGGAGATGTAGGTGATTTGATCATACGTGGACCGGTCGTGTCTAAACGCAGCTTGCTCAGGACTGATATGTTGTATTTATTCTAGGTGCCAACTTGTGGCCGCCACCCGAAGGCAGCTTCATGGGGCCAGAAGTGAGAGTTGAGTGTCCGATGAGAGCCAGTGATCCCGTTCATCCCGAAGGATGCTGCTGTCACAAAAATTGGCTTTCTGTTCAAAATGTTCGAGTCATCGTCAAATTCTACTGGACTAGAATATAAATATTACTATGTTGTGAATGATACAAGCATTGTACTCCTTGTCAGTTAGCATAATATTGCAAGCAACTCCTGCCATTCCACTATGTTAATACAGACAATATATTTTATACGTAACATATGTGAAGGTTGTCATTTACTTTTCCTATATCCTGATGGAATGGATTCAACGAGTGTGGTATTCGTAGTTAAGTTAAAGTGTATGTGTTTGTATATTACATGGGCAGATGGCAGGGATAACACGTTTTCAATGGTAACAAATAGTGATATACGTACTAGTTTAAGCTGTTATTTCACTGGTAGCACGCGCTCGTGAGGTGGATTTTTTAATGCCACAGGAACACTTTCTACTATTCACCATTTCGTATCGAATTGCTCCTGAAGTGTATACCAAATTCATTGGAAAGGCATAATAAACTATCCTACCTAACAAAACGCTTATATATGTTGCAACAGAGTTAATGCTTGGAATGGGAACGAAGCAAGCTAAAACAGTGTAACAATCACTTAGTCGATTACAGATGTAAACAAACCAATTATTGGCCTTCGGTTTATTGGACGACATGTTAATGATATTTTACTGCCTTTTTCTGCGCCATAAATCTGGCAATTACTACCATTCAGAAGCCCTTTACAATCCTAAAACATGGCATGTAGCTATTAAGATTATGAAATAAAATAAATAAAAGCATTAAAATATATATAGATAATAAATAGATAAGGATAATAATAAAACACATAATATTAATTTAAAACGACAAGTTAAGAGAGAACAATAAAGAAAATAACAATTATAGGTAGATACTAAAATGTTTAAAGTTCGTCACTGCCCACACACATCATTTAAAGAGAAAAGGCAAGTTTAAAAAGAAGTGTCTTCAGTTGCTTTTTGAACACATTGAGCCCACGAAAAGAGGCAGATTGTTTCAGAGGCGTGGCGTGGCGCAACGCGTGAAAAAGCTGTGTCGCCTTGAGTGCAAAGCTTGCAGCTCGGGACGTCCAGCAAGAGAGCGACGGCGGAGCGCAACGTGCTAGTTGGCTGATGTCGAGTTAGCAGGTCCGCCAAGTATGACGCTGTCATGCCGTGCGAACTGGGAAATAATAGGCAACCAGTGAAGCGCAATCAGAACAGGAGTGACGTAGTCGTGCTTTTTAGTTATGACTATGAGACGGGCTGCAGCATTTTGTCAGAAATCCCGTACACCCGGCCATCTCCATTGTCAAGACGAGACGCCACATAGGTATGGGCGATCATCTCTGTTGTTTTCCGATCTAGAAGATTTCTCGACTTATGCCAGTACTGTGTAGATGGAAATATGCTACTCTACATGGCTGTTCATGTTTAAGGCATCATCGAAGAAAACACCAATGTCCCTGGCCACAGTGGAAGTAGGCACGATATTATTGGCAAATTATATGTGCGGCATAGAAAGTTTGTTCTTGACATGCGGCGAATATATCACAATAGCCTCTGATTCATCAACATTGAGTTTCAGTTTATAAATGCGCATCAAAGCTTGTATTTCAGCGACACATGTTTGTATGCGCTTCACAGCCTTGGTTGTATCTTCCTCTGAGAGATAACTGAAGACGATATATAGAGTTTGGTGTCATCAGCATATAGATGCATGTTGGTTCCGTGCCGACGTGCGATATCACCGAGTGGTGCCGTGTCACAAATGAACATGAGCGGGCCGAGAATGGAACCTTGCGGGACTGCGGACGTCACTGGATATTCCGCTGATTCTTTGCCGTGCATTTGAATACTCTGACGTCTGTTAGCCAAATACGAATCAAGCCATGCAAGAGATGTTCCAGTTATTCCAAAGTGATCTCTGAGGCGTGGTAACATGATTCCGTAGTCGATTGTGTCAAATGCTGCTGAGAGCTTTAGTAGCACAAGCATGGCAGCCTTGCGCTCATCCAATATACAAAGCAGATCATTGCATATTATCAGCAGTGCAGTCTCAGTGCTGTGGTGCGGACGGTAAGCAAATTGCATTTGCTCAGAGAGTTCATTGTCAAATAGATTTTTGGAAATACGGGCAGAAACGATCTTCTCTGCGATTTTTTACACACAATACAAGTTCGACACAGGACGATAGTTCTTTAGGTCATTTAGATTCAGTGTTGCTTTCTTCAAAAGAGGAGTTACGATAGCCTTTTCAAAGGTGGAAGGAAAGACTCCTGTCGTAATCGATAAGTACATAATGCCAGTTATGCCTGGTGCCAAAGTGGATATGTTGACCTTCAGCAGATGAGTTGGAATCTGATCCAAATTGCACTATTTACAAGCCGACTTGCTGACCAATTTGGTGATTCCATGTGTTGTGGTAGGCAGGAACGATGATAGATGTGACAAGATAGCACAGGGCTCGTCCAGGCGCAGCGATGTGTGTTTGTCATGGATATTAAGATCGCGTCTGATAATGTCAGTTTTATCCGTGAAATAATTGCTGAAGTTGTCAAATAATTGTCAGACATGGTTGTCCGGCAGTGCTAGCAGGTGTTTTGTATGCAGCAGAGAACCAACTAACCGGTACAGAGTTTTTGGGTTGCCAACCTGTTCGTTGATTGTGTTGGCATAAAATGTGGATCTTACAATGTACAAAATCTTCTTCACTTGTTCTCTCTGGTTAATGACGATTTCTCAGTTGATGGTCAACAGGAACAATCTCCATCTTCGCTCCATTCGGTGCCTCTCCATCCTTTCACGTGAACATTGGTGTTAACGTCAAAATTTAAATTTAAATTGCCAACTATAACAAGTTCATCAAGCAGTGTCGCATACGTGTCAAGAATATGTGCGAAGTCATTGGAGAAATCAACAACCGATGATCCCTCCTTCTTCGTTGGTGGTTGGCGAGAGACGACAAGCAACATTATGCTTTTCAGATGTGATGTAACTTTACCGCTCATCGCTTCGAAAGACCGAATGTCGTTGAATGTTTTCATTGCTGTTGTTTTGGAATTTTTATGCAGTATCGCAATGCCGCCACCACGACGACTTGATCTTGGACGGTGAATGAGTTTATACCCTGGTGGTGTGAAAGCCCTGGTTACCGTGAGGTCGGACTCTATTAGAAAACCAGGTTTCGGTAATGGCCACAACGTCTAGATCGTGTACGTGAATGTAGTCTAAAATGTCGGTCGTTTTGTTGCGAACGGATTGATAAGGCATAAGAATGCTTGTGTAGTCGGACAGCGTAGTGGATTTGGCGATAGAGTCACGGAAATCAGGTTGCCATGTACTTGTGAAGATATGCACACGTAATTACTATGTGGTCGATGGCCGATCACTATGAAGATAGGTAATTGATTATTTCGACGTCGGCATCCACTCTTCGTTGGTCGTCGCAATGCCAAGTTCACGTAAAATGTTCCAAACATTGGCATTCAAGCGTAAAGAATTGGAACGTGTCTCCTGGGCCAATTGATATCGATGATATGCTGTGTATGTGTAGCAGGCTTCAAAAGGCATGGTCATAGTGGACAACAGTCACTGAAGCGTGACGGCAGATCTGCACACAGGATTTGCATGCTTATTGGTAATTCTGCCGATTGTTGTCACGCAGCCACTTCAATTCCCTACGATCTATCAACACAATTAGTATAGTCTTAAGAGCATTATTTTAATTAATAACGAAAAAGCTAGGATAGGATTGCCTCCTTTTAAATAACCACAAAGGTTATTATTTAGATATATTAACTTAACAGTTTTGATACGCTCTGTTTCTCCAGACGACTTTCTTCTGTGAGTATTGTGTGGTGAACCTCTTCATTCCAGAAGGCGCCACAGCGATGACCTGTTTTAAAACATTGCAACACTAAGGTTTTAGCAGCTGCCATCCACTTGCTGCTCCACGGGTAGGCGTAAACTGGTTTATATATTAATATGCAAAGTGTCGGCTCCTGTTAATACATCACCTCCGTGACGCCGATGTTAGCTTGCCTCTTTCTACGTACATTCTCTTCCCTCCGAACTACCAATCTGCGATGCATTTCAAAATCACAACGATATTTATTTTGAGTTGTTTTCAGTGGTTGCACTAATAGTTGTCAGATGGCGCTAAAAGTTCAAACTACTGCAATGATAAATGTTACCTTCGGTTTGTTGCTCCATGGATGGACGTATGTTAGTAGTTATTGACAACCGAACCTTGACGCAGCGAATACACAATCCAGTATAGTGAACTAACCCCACTATTTAAGTTCTGATATGATCAGCAGCATCTATAAACACAGTCGACATTTAACGTTTTTTTTCATATCATAAATATGTATAAAATGGTAACTTTGATAACTGCATTCCGCTGTAATCTTACTCGACGGCTGGCGGAGTAGCCCACACTATCGGACGTGGCCTGCCGTTTGGTACTATTGTTTGAGTTACTCCGCCACCTTCTCGTACGGTTGTGACTGCATGCAATTCACAAAGGTACAAATTTGTATAACTACAGGACATCGGCACACAACATTAATGATATAAATAAAGCCAGACAAAACCACTATATCGTATTACAAACGTCACCATGATCATTGATCAGCAATCCCTAGAAGGGAGGATGGATTTCTGTGGATGCCAATGTTTTTATGTATTGTGTTTGTTCGTTTATGGCTGAATATATCACTGTTTATTCGGCTGACTTCAGCTCCGTTCGGTCCATCCAATGTTACTTGTTACACCCTGGGAGAAATGTGCCAATTCACCCATGCTCAATGGAATCCATTACAGTCATTAGTGTGTGTGTGTGTGTGTGTGTGTGCGTGTGCGTGTGCGTGTGCGTGTGCGTGTGCGTGTGCGTGCGTGTGCGTGTGCGTGTGCGTGTGCGTGTGCGTGTGCGTGTGCGTGTGCGTGTGCGTGTGCGTGTGCGTGTGCGTGTGTGTGTGTGTGTGCGTGTGGGTATGTATTACTCGTAGACGGCTTGCATCGCTGGCGCCATATTTCAAGATTGATCAATGACCCATCAGAAAAAAAATAACGCCTTTTTAAATTACCCGTTAGTTAATTAAGTGTTTTTTCTTCCGGTTTTAGGGTTCACAACGAAGGTTAGGTGGACGCTAGTCGATTGTTCACAATGTTATGCGTATATTCTGCGATTGTAATTTAACAAGATTTAACAAGATTGCCATCCAGAGAATTAACTCTAGATGGCAGGTGGACAAGGAAGCCCTTTGGCTTATCGAGAGTCCAACCCTTTTATCTACAAATATCCAGCCCTTCTGAGGTATGTGTCGATTTTATTTTTAAACATATTCACACTACTAGCACCCACACAATCATCAGATAATCTGTTCCATTCATTCACAGTCCTTTGTGAAAATGAGAACTTTCTCACGTCTAATCTACACTGCTCCTTTACTAATGTAACTTCATGTCCTCTAGTCTTTCTATCTTTCTTAACTGAAAAAAACATATTTCTATCAATATTTTCATAACCATTCAATATTTTAAACACTTCTATCTGATCTCCTCTCAATCTCCTGGTCTCTAGTGTTGTTAAACCACATTCTTTTAAGCGTTTTTCATAACTAAGATCCCTCAGTTTTGGTATCATTTTAGTCGCTCTCCTCTGTACTCTTTCTAGCATATCTATGTCCTTCTTGCGGTATGGCCTCCACGCTTGTATACAATATTCTAAATGAGGCCTAACTATTGTTTTGTACAGCGGTATTATTAGTTCTTTTTCTTTATATGCTATATTTCGCCTAATCAATCCAAGGATTTGATTTCCCTTTGAAGCTGCAATTCCACACTGCTCTGAAACCTTCATGTCAGCACTAATTGTCAGCCCTAAGTCTTTTTCTTTTACAGTAGTACTTAGTACAGTTCCCCCCATTGTATATTCTACATATTCGTTCCCATGTCCTGTGTGAAGGCATTTACATTTCCCAAAATTGAACAACATTTGCCACTTTTCAGACCATTTGATCAACCTGTCAAGATCATCTTGTAAATGCTGTCTATCTCCATCACTTTTAATCCTTCTAAACACTTTTGTATCATCTGCAAATTTCAACACCTTGCTAGCTATATCATCGTCCAAATCGTTTATATATATTAAGAATAATATAGGTCCCAGTACTGATCCCTGTGGAACCCCACTCAAAACTGATTTCCAGTTTGAAGCCTGCCCATCAACAACTACCCGTTGTCTTCTGTCAATCAGCCATTTTTCTATCCAGTTAATTATATCATTTCCTATGCCATGGGCTTTTAGTTTAAGCAGTAATCTCTGATGTGGCACTTTGTCGAAAGCTTTTTGAAAATCTAAGTAGATGATATCTACTGGTGATCCATCATCTACCCACTTAGTGATATCTTCCAAAAAACATAACATATTTGTTAAGCATGACCTCGCTTTTAGAAACCCATGTTGAGATGGGTTTATCAAGTTATGTTTAACAAGAAAATCCACCATGTGATCTTTAATTAGTCTTTCTAATAATTTACAAATCACCGATGTTAAACTAACTGGTCTATAATTATTTGACTTGTTTCTCGAACCTTTTTTAAATAACGGTATAATGTTTGCTTCTTTCCATTCTAAAGGAACCACTCCCTCTTCTAATGACAAGTTGAAAACTGTTGCAAGCGGTATGCTAATTTGTTCTACAATTTCCACTAGTAGTTTGGGTGGAATACCATCCACTCCAGGTGATTTATTTTCCTTCATAGCCCTAATTTTGTTAGCTACCATTTCTGGGGTTACAATTAACTGTCTTAAATAGTCTGATTCTGCCCCCTTGAACTTAGCCTCTGGTACTGGCAGTGAACTAGTGTCTTCTCTGGTAAACACTGAACTAAAATACTCATTTAGGTCTTCTGCCATTAAGAATCCTTCTGATATTATATTTCCAGCACTATCTTCTAGAGGACCGACCTTATCCTGAACTTTCTGTTTGCTTCGAACATACGCATAAAAACTCTTGCTGTCATGTTTTATATTACAAGCTAATTTATGTTCATAGCTTCTCTTTGAATTTCTAATTTCAGATGTAGCTTGGTTTAGTGCTTCTTTATAAATGTTGTAGTCTTCGTCATTGCCAGTACGGCTATATGACTTCCACATAATTTGTTTATACTTAATTTTTCTAATGGCTTCTTTCGATAAGTATTTCTTTCTGGTCCGTTTCCCTTGTTTTTTGAAGGGAACAAATTTATCTACGATGCACTCTATTTCATTCTTTAAGATATTCCAGCATTCTGTTGCTGTCTTATTCTTCAATGTATTATTCCAGTCTATCTTTGATAAATATTTCCTCATTTCCTTATATCTTCCTTTGTGGAAATTTCTCCTGAATTGCTTTTTATTATTTCGTCCTGATTTTACTTTGATGGTAAAATGTAACTGGTTGTGATCACTACTTCCCAGAGGCTCACATAATTTAACATTGTCAACTAATTCATTCTGTGAGGACAAAACTAAGTCTAACACATTCTCTCCCCTGGTTGGTTCTAGCACATGTTGAGAAAGGAAACTATCTTGTACTAAAACTAAAAAATTGTGGTCCTCACTACCCATACTCTGTAGAGATTTCCATTTTATATGCCCATGGTTAAAATCCCCCATAATAACACAGTCCCGTTTGCTCACTTCCCTTATAGCGTTTTGTATTTTTTCATTCTCTTCTATGCTTATGTTTGGACTTCGATAAACTAATCCAACCGTTAACGTTGAGTTTCCTGTAACTATGTTACACCAAACAGCTTCTTCGCAATCTGCTTCTCTGTCTAATTTTATTTCATAAGCCTGGATAGATTCTTTAATATATAAAATAACTCCACCTCCCCTTCTTCCTATTCTATCTTTCCTAAACATTACATATCCTGTCAGTCCCAATTCGGCATCTGATATATCGGTGGTTGCCCATGATTCGGTTATACCTATTATGTGAGGGTCAATATCTTCTACCATAATGTTTAGTTCATTTCTTTTGTTTACTATACTCCTTGCATTTAAACAAACACATTTATACCCAGCTTCAGAACAGTTTTCCAGACTGTTCTTTGCTGAATTATTTTTGCTGCCTTTATCTATGCCTCCAGTTTCAGGCTTCTCTGCGAGTCCCCCCTGCGAATTTAGTTTAAATAGATGCAACCTGTCCCACTGTCAACAGATCGCAGCAGATTCTCTGAGAATACTGCTGCCCCCTTTCCACTTAGATGGAGGCCATCTCTCATGTACATATCTTCTCTCCCAACAAAGTACCCCCATAAATCTATGAATCCCACGCCCTCTTCCTCACACATCTGCTCAACTAGTGCGTTGATCGCCATCCTCTTACAGTTTCTGTATCTTGCCCCCCTTCCTCCCATTACTGGCAAAATTCCTGAGAGAATAACCTGTTCCACTCTTGTCTTCTTTAGCTTCCTCACTAGATGTCTGTACTTCTGAACTATACCAGTTGTTCCCTCCTTGTCTGCATTGTTTGTCCCAACGTGTACTAGTATAGACCCTCCCTTGCCATGCCCCAATACCTTCTCTACCCTTTCGGTCACATGCTCTATCCTAGCCCCCGGTAGACATACAACAACGTCCTTCCCCTCACATATAGTCTTGTCTGTTTTTCTCAGAATTGAATCGCCCATAAACACTCTCTCTTTTCTCCTTGCCCCCTCAATCACTGCCTCGGAGTAGCTCCTCCGGTTTGCATATGTCTGGTTGTTGTCTTTTCCTCTTGTCGTCTTCTCTCCTGTCACATTCTCTTCCATTCCCTTCTTTCCTGTCGCGTTTTCTCTTGTCCCCTTTCCTCCTGTCATCTTCTCTTCTAGCACATTTACTCTCACTTCCTTTCGTCCCTTCTTCTTTCCTCCCATCACATTTTCTTCTCTCCTCTCCCGTCCCTTTTCCCCGGCTACCTCCTTCACTACGGTCACTTTCTCCCCTGTCACCTTCACGCCTGTCATGTTTTCTGTTTTTTGCTGAACACTCTGTCTTCTTCCATCAGTCTTCTGTCTCACAGTCTTACCAACTGCCTCTGTGGTATCTACCTCTTCACCACCTGTGTCGCTGTCGTGTCTCTCCTCGTTCTCTACAGTCTGACTACCTGCTGATCTATCCCCACTGGCCCGTTTTCTTTTCCTCTGCCGTAACGTAATGCATTATGCGTTACTCTGTACGTACACATTCCGGATGATGGACATGTTTGACAACCTTGATACAACTGAGCAATTATTAGGAGCACACACGCATGTATTCGCGTGGTATACTTCGACGCAATCATGACGGGGTTATCGCTAGCACAGAGTGAAGAGCTTACTGGGGGAAGAATAGTATATCTAAATAAGGGTTACGTTGCTGTTGTTTAGCAGCGAACCGGATATTACGTTGCACAGGCCTGTTTTGCACACGGGCCGCACATAGTTGTTAAGTTCGTGTCCCATCATGGTGTGATTTTTGCATCAATGCATACCTCGTACCATAATCTCACCTTTCAACGGCCAGTTTATTTACCTCGATACATAATCCACGAACCCACACATTAAAAAGCAATAGAAAATACGAGCTATAGTGACCTCGTTTCTCGAATTGTCATTTTTTAAACGTTAGGTTCATTTAAAAAAATATATCATAAACTACTGAAGACAATTGTGTATCATTTTAAAGCTTTTGGTAACATGTGAAATCAAAAAATGTACAAAACCCCATTTCACAATTGTGTGACTTAATGCCCACTTTGTTGAAGCAGGTCACAAATATTGAAGGCGGCATTACTGTTGACTCTCAGTTCTGTCCATACTTTTCGAGGCTTCATGCGATTATTCAGCAGCGTTCCCTACATACAGCTTCGAGCATGACACAGTTCTCAAGGCAAGCCTTCCTTTGGCCCTCGCACACTATCAGCTTGTTTGTGAAGCAATCCTTGACGCACTGGTTGCGACGTCGACGGCAGCGAAAGCGACAAAGTCCCTTTGACAATATATTCTTGCCGTCTATCGCCGACACGTCCGCCACAAGTAGGGACACGAGTAGGACGAGTGATATCAGCTGGAAAAAAATAATATTAATTATTCGCACGAACGTAGGGGTAACAAACACTGACATTTCCGACAAGTTCGAAAGTAACACATAAAAACGTAAAGATAGCACAAAGCAGTAATGTTTCCCTAAGATTCAATGTTAACACCAAACCAAACGCAGGTTCATAGGCGAACTCAAAATAACTAATTTGGTCATAATAACTACTAATATAATTATTATTGCTATCAAAATTAATGTGCATGTTTAGTAACACTATTTGACAATATTGTATATCATGTTGTTAGTCTAAGAGGAGTGTTCTGCAAAGTTGTGGGTTACGCCATACTGTTTTTCAAAAATCGACTTTTTGCGTAGCCCACTCTATACGACAATGGCATTTTCTGTCCAAAGCGATTCCATCAAACTTGATAATGTAAGACGTTTTATGGAAATATTTCGAAATAAATTGAATTCACCAAACAGGCTGGACATAATATACGACGATATCAACATAATATGCAAGACTTGTAGAAACATGACACACCTACCTTGGTCACTTCCATTATAATTATATTGGTTAGTAATCTGGATGTATCGTCATATAATCTTACTGTGAAGGTGTGGAATCGTTTAGGACATCATTCAACGGCACGCTGTAGAACACATAATATCATTTGATTCCGTTATGTGAGTCCAAGACAAAAAACTACGCACTAAATATATAATGTTTATAAACAAAAACGCATGCATGCTAGTTATTCAAGACAACCGTAGATTATGTCAATATATGTTTATTAGAGTTACATTTGACTTGCCAACAATGCTTGCTCAAGCGTATAAACTATATTTATTATATATGTCCAATGCTTTAAATGTGCATCTTCTTTTTTTCAAGTAGACGAACAATAATCTACAGTGTAGACTTTACAATAATCAATAATGCACACTATGTGTCCCATCAATCACTAGTGCAATTTACCATGTGTTCAATCAATCATTTATTCATTTTACAAGAATAATAACTGAAACAGAACTTCACTCGAAGTTTCAAGCACACTCATATCACGGTCAACCGAAACAAATAAATGAAAACACGGTTGCCACACCAACAGTGTATGTATTTATTATCCTACATGAAGAACTGAATAAAACACTGCATATTACCTAGTATAAATAAGATTCATTGTTTGACAGGAGAACTCAGTGGTACTCATCAGTACTGACAATATCAATCTCGATCTACTGTTATACAA
The DNA here is from genome assembly GCA_020002185.1 of Paraescarpia echinospica. Taxonomy (NCBI): domain Eukaryota; kingdom Metazoa; phylum Annelida; class Polychaeta; order Sabellida; family Siboglinidae; genus Paraescarpia; species Paraescarpia echinospica. The sequence continues at coordinate 5,153,839 of CM034540.1, forward strand.
ACGTACGCTTCCATAATATCGAGAACAAAGAATGAACACGTGTGTTGTATCCCCATTGCCTACAAGTGATCATATTATTTAGTATTAAACGTGAATGAATAACTTGGTCAGATAGACAAGACTCTTTTATATTGACATATAATATTTCATTTAACAGTCTTATAGTTTTCCAAATCCATAATGTTACTGTCTGCGATTAAACTACGGTGCTGGCATTGTGTTACAATTACAGAAACACATGTTGTATGCATGGTATTGGAAGCATACACAGTCAAAATTATATATACACAGGGCACATGCGGCGTCAGTACAAAGATAAATATCTACCAAATTTATGGGACATACTGTAAGAATACTATGCGCCTGTAACAAAATTCATAAGATTGCTAAAAACGCTAATACATATGTATATGTGCACATGCTTCCATACGTATGCAATGAATACCGTATTCAACTATTCCATCTAACATCTGTATAAAGGACCCACCTTCGTATAGCCGATTGTTAGTCTCTGTTAAATCCATCAAATTACTTTTCTACATCACGTTTCGGTGGAGTCCTTGAGATGTGTGATTGGGCGAAGTTCGAGTGTCGGGAAACAAGAGCGACTACTTCCAAGTACTTGTTTTGTGACTTGCCCTCGAGATAACGTCATTGGGGTCTCAAGGGTAGAAAATTACATTCCGAGAGGAGAAAGCAAATGTTTTTAGAATTATGAATAAAGCTATCAATGGATATGTACACTCGTGCCGCATCGAAATGCAAAGCTAACAAACACGCACACGAACTACTCATGAAACCACGTTGTCCTGCAACCATACTGCATTCATCAGGCTTTTGTAAAGTCAGGCTGACATTCGATGCGTAGAGAGAGGAGGACAGTGCCGATATATGCAAACTAAAATTTATACTACTACTGCTGCTACTGCTACTGCCACTGCTACTGCTAATGATACTATTACTACTACTACTACTACTACTATTACTATTACTATTACTACTACTTCTACTACTACTATTAATAATAATAACAATCCATTCGGATGCGCTTAACATACAATGTTATATATATATATATAACAACATGATAAATTACGTAAGCTTAGTTATAATAAATTACTTCAAGTATATGACAATATATATATATATATATATAGTTACAAGTTACATTAAAGATACTCAATTAAATGTATGATGATAATAAATAAGTGAATTGTGTAAAATTTATAAAAGAACATGTACGGGATAATTCTAAAACGTTAAAAATATTATGTTGCGTAAACATCTCATGATAAAATGAGTTCTCTAAAGTCTTAAAGTCACAAGGCGAGAGGTTTTCTTTTCGCTTACACATTTGTGGAGCAGAGACCAAGAAAGTGGTATGTCAATAGTGTATTTCCCTGCAATGACCGTGTTGTTATTCAATGTTACTAAGTAACGTTATTAACGACGGTGTCTCTACTGTGCGCCTATCATTCAAACCGTGCCCCTGACACCATGTCAGCATGAACACTTGAAATGACATTTCGTCAGTCCAAAGTCAACGTGAACTTAGGTCAAGGAAGAATGTGCAATGATAATTAACTACCGGCTTATGTAGTCATTTAGACTGATTAGTCCAAATGTCGAGAGCAACTCCCAACACAGTTGTATTCCTGTATGTCATAGCGTATTCTCAAAACATGTATTCTGTTTATTGAAAATCAAATTGTATCCAAATATAGTGACTGACCAAGTAACATTGACCAATATTCTATCCCGATTATTACTTCTAAGAATATCACGTGTGTGAGGTTAAATCGAGTGTTAGTAGTACTGCCTCTCCACATTTATACAGTCAATTATCACAAAGACATACTACTTCATGCACTGTGCGAATCATTTTCTTCATGAATGTCGAAAACTTGACATGGCTACAACATTACTTGACCCTAGTGTTTGGCATAAGTGTTTTTGTCATGGATGTCAAACAGGAATATGCATAAATCGATTTTGCTGTTGAAGAAGTGTGGTTCTGACACACGTTCCGTTTGTCCAACGTGATTCACCCTAATGTTTTGAACTGTGTTTAACATGAAAGTACAGTTAGGTCGATGGTAGAAGCGCTCGTGATAAAGATGAGCCACACATTTTATTTGGAAAAGTAAACTAATTTTCACAACTGACCAAATTAGACTACTCATCTTTTGGTTGAACAAAAAAGGAAGTTAGAAATGTTTCACGCAGTTCAAGCATTTATTCGTTGTTCGTGTGAGGGGACGAACGTCTTCGTTATTTCCGAGTAAAGCATAAGAAAACGATAAGCCTAACGTGGAAGGAAGGAAGGAAGGAAGGAAGGAAGGAAGGAAGGAAGGAAGGAAGGAAGGAAGGAAGGAAGGAAGGAAGGAAGGAAGGAAGGAAGGAAGGAAGGAAGGAAGGAAGGAAGGAAGGAAGGAAGATCTTTATTCGACAGTTATAATACAAATAAGTACCAAACATGTAACATTTTCATTAAAAAAAACTGTGGGAGACTCTCACTAAGGCTTTCAATTCATTCAACATTTCTCCTACTCCCATTGTGGTGTACAACCATACATTAAATTATAGCTACAAGCTGCTTTAATAGATAAAAAGAGTATATGATGTATGTTGGTAGACTAACTACATATGTAGCAGTTCTTGTCCGTACAAATGTCTTTGTAAAATGTCAGTAAGTATTTTCTAGAAAATCTGCAGAAACTATGTGTGTACATTTTGTCTAAAATGCAGGGTGGCATTTTTCTAAATAAAACTGGCAGGTGGTATCTAATGCATTTTCTGGCTCTCGAAGTATGACTGAATGGGATAATTTGTTGATTTTGTCTTGTAGGATAATCATGATAAGTAGCATTTTATTTAAACAAAATAGGACCCCATCTATATATACAAATTTATGAAAGAAAGTTAACCATTGACAAGTAAAGATGTCTTCCAGTTTTAGTAGATTTAGGGATTTGATAATAGGTTCGGTGTGTGAGTTATATTTACTGTGGGAAATTATTCGAATTGCCCTTTTCTGTAATTTAGAAAGTCTATTTGTATTAAAACCCCACAATAAAATGCTACTGTTGAGATGTGGTAAAATTAATGAATTATACATAGTCTTAAATGTATATCCATGTAGAAAGTGTTTTAGTTTATTTATAATTTCCAGAGTTCGTGATATTTTATTATATATTTTGTCAATGTGTGGAGTCCAGTCTAACGTTTCTTGAATGGTAGTGCCTATAAAGTTGAATGTGTATACACACTCTATTGGTTGAACATTTATTTTTAACGATAATTTTATTTCGGAGATATTACGCTGTACAAAACTAAATAGCATATATTTTGTTTTACATGTATTTAGAGTAAGCTTCGTTAAGCTTCTTTATTTGTAATCATTCACTAATGTGTTTTAGTTCATCGTTAATATTGTCACTGATGACATTATAATTTTGTGTGTTAGAGTTGCAATTGAAAGAACTTAGTGGTCCGACGAGGGTGGTATCATCAGCATAAAGTATGGCCTTGAATTTGTTGGTGGCAAGATCATTCATATAGAGAGTACAAAGTAGGGGTCCTAATATTAACCCCTGCGCGACGCCAGTTGAAACAAATAATGTGTCAGACATAACGTCATCGAATTTGACAAACTGGCGTCTTTTGGAAAGGTAGCTCATTAACCAAGTGAAGGAATTACCATATGACAGTTAAACAAATTAAAATGGAGTTTTTCTGTTATCTAAATTTAGAAGAATAATGTCAGTTAGTTCGAGCGTAGCCATTTCCGTTTAATGTAATTTCCTAAATCCGTATTGGCTTTTGTATAATAATTCGTTTATAGTTAGATAGTCAAATATTTGATCGTATACATTTTTTTCAAAGACTTTGGAAATTGAGGGGAGTAATGAAATGGGTCTATAAATGTTAAGCAAGGTGATGTAATCTTTTTTATGCAAAGGAATAACTTTAGCAATTGTTAGTCTTTGTGGAAATATACCTGTGCTAAGAGATTGGTTAATGAAAATGGACGAAGGCTTCGCAATTACTAAGTTGATTCTTTTTAATAAAATAGTTGAAATCGAATCATGGCCTGCACTTCTCTTCGAGTCAAATTCCTTGATAATTTGTTTACAATATCTTCAGTTATTGGTTTGAAATTAAACGTTGTGAGAGATATGTTTTGTAAATAACTAAGAAATTGTTTTGTGGGTTTGTATAGGAAATTGTCTGTGCCAGTTTAGTACCAATATTTACAAAGAACTCGTTGAATTCGTTTGCAATCTGCTTTGTGTCGGTAACCCGTAATCCATTTACATGGAAATGAATATTGATAAGCTGTTTAATAGTGTCCCACGTTTTCCTAGTTTTGATTTGAATTGGTCAAATAGGTTTCCATAGTAGATCTTTTTGGCATTTATGATGGTTTTATTTAGAATATTTTTATATACACGAAGATTGACCGACGTGGCATTATAAAAGTGTCATTTTGTGGAGTCTGTTTTAGTGTTCAATAAAGTTTATCTTTATATTTAATATACCTAATAATTCCAGCTGTTGTCCAGCTGGAATTTTTATGTTTACATTTGTTGTAACGGACTGTTTTAATTGGAAAGTGAGTTTTGTATAGCTGAGTAAGTATGTCTTCAAGTATTTTATAATTATTATTTGGATCAGCAGAGTGATCTTGATTTAGTTTCCCCTTAATTGGTTTAAGGCTTCACAGTAATTTAAGGTACACTTTTCATTATTTATCCTAATTTTCACATATTTGGGAGTACGTTGCTTAGATTGTAATTTGTCAAAGCTTATGAAATATGGTAGATGATCTGATATATTACTCATAAGTATACTTGCTGTACAAACCTTAGTGAGATTTGAAATATTCTATATATCTGATCAAGGAGAGTACAGTTATTTCCAGAAAAACGGGTCGGTAGAGTGATCTTCGGATACAAACCATTCATATAAAATATATCAACATAATCCCCAATTTGTCTGTTGACTTTTAGCAAATCAAGGTTGAAATCTCCAACTAGTATTGTTTCGGAGCGTTCCGTACCTAATTTTGATAAGATAGGTGCCAATTCACCAATAAAGGTGGATATTACTACGTCTGTGTTATTTACTTTTGGTGGTCTGTAAACATTACCTATTGTAATGTGTTTTTAAGATTCGCTCCATAAATGTCAATAAACAGCCCCTCCCAAATATCAGATGCCTCGTATAAATTCCTTATGTTATATTGGTAACGTTCATAGCAATATATAATTAGGCCTCCGTGATCTGTACATGTTTTGCCTTGATGGGTAATATTTTAATTTGGAAGATGATATTGAGACAAGTCTGAATCCTCCGAGAGCCATGTTTCCTGCAAGCATATTGCACTAAAACCTATGCCTTTGTTGCATAAGTCCAATAATTAAACTTTGAATTAATGCATTATTTAAATTGAAGATAGTAAAACTATATTTTGTGGAAGCGAGAGTTTAATTTAGTTTCAAAGTGTCTATGTATGGCGAATGTGTCAGCATAGCTATGTTTTCATTATTGTCATTTAAATTACCGAGAATGTGTTGTAGGTTATTAGCAACTGATCCACCAAAAATAATACTATTCTGTCTTCCGATAAATTATCAACTGTATTTTGTGCCATAGATGGTGGTTAGATTTCTATCGTGTACCACAAAGGGAGTAGTTGTCATACTGGAAAAGCAGTCCTGTAGTGCAGTACTAAGGTAACAAGCAGTTGAAAAGTCGTTCCAAACAGAAAATAGAGAATAACAAAAATGAACATAACAAGTGTTACTAGAGCCGGTAACAAAAAGTATTTTAATGACACATGTAATTTAAATGTATAACTATATGGCGTAACTTAGTACATAGAACATAAATTTGGACGAGCCACAAAATAACCTTAACTATATATATGTAACTGTGGGGGCGTGTGTCTAAAGGTGGGATGTTGGTCTTACATTGATCGGAGGTGAGATATGGGATTGGTGGAAGGTGGAACATGGGAGGTGGAAGGTGGGAGGTGGAAGGTGGGAGGTGGAAGGTAGGAGGTGGAAGGTGGGAGGTGGAAAGAGGAAGGTGGAAGGTGGGAGGTGGGAGGTGGAAGGTGAGAGGTGGAAGGTGGGAGGTGGAAGGGAGCCCCCAAACACAGTTGGGATACGGCAAGATGGCGTTATACAGAAGGGAGAATGAAGGTTGAGATTCATGAAACAAATCCCTCACAATATTGTTTTGTTGCTGAAAGGGGAATATATTCTGGATTTGAAACGAAAGAATGTACACCGTTATTTTAATAACGTCAATTGTATATAAACATGCGAATTTACGTATACACTTTAATTATACACCATATGATATATATCATAATTTAAGCTCGCCGCCGGAGGTTGCTGCTGCGCACTGGGTTCACTAAAACGGTGAAGTCCCGTATATCTTGCTTATATTACTGTTGGAGTAATTATGTGTGTACCTGATTTAAGCAGATAAAATCAATCACATGATCACAAATACAACACATTATTATTCATTCAAATTAGTTATGTGTTCATTGCCATCTAACTATTTAAGTCACACTCGGCACTGGGAAAAAGTGACATGGATATCGAGGTGACCGAATCAGCGGTACTGATCTTAACTGCTACTGACTTGTATAAATGGAAATTGGACGATGAGTGTTGAACGAGTGCGAAATATACAGGGAGTGAAGATGGACGGAGAGACAGCCGTGGACAAACACTGAGAGAAAGGAAAACAAAAGAAAACAAAATGACGAAAACAACTGTTTCAGGATTGTCACAATTGTGAAGTGGCCATGCTAAACGTAGGCATCGGAACGGTGGAATATTGGAGGGAGGTCAACCGAACCCCTTAAATTCCACTCTCGAGGCTAACCAAAAAACTACAATTGTTCACGTATTTGAGGCTAACCTAAAACCTCCAACTGCATCCGCAATATATCAGGGGGCTAAGACTATTCCCAGCCCCGACTAACGATATTTGGGGCGCTGAACCCCCCCCGTCCTTACGCATATGCTACAGAAGAAGCCACGGAACGAGGTTTGACTGCAATTCTTTCTTTCTGGGCGCCAAAATGCATAGCGGGCATCGTGTAAACATGAAGATGGGATCGAGAACTAGTGTTCACGTCACCGGTATTGTGTTCACCGCAGCCTCACCTTTTCGTCTTTTTAGAACGGAAGTTCACCGCCCTTGAAGCTTTGTCCTGGATTTAATAGTTGTCCGCAAGCATGTAATTATGCAAATGTATGCAGCAACGACCCACCTCCGTCCAGACAGTATGACGACACAAAACTACGCATGCGTAGTGCCATAATTTAAACTGGAGCGCTACCAAGCGTTTGGATTTATCCTAGCTTGAAAGTGCTCCCTAGATTTGGCCGAGCGCCAAGCTAGTTTTGCTTAAAAGGGGACAGTGGTGGAACTTCGAGGAAGGCGGCACTTATTGTACAAAAGGGAGGACGTTTGACGCTCTCCACGGGGAACTACGAAATTGCCCCCTACATTTTTGGACTGTCGAAATTCCGGCAATTACAAACCATGTCGGTTTATATTTTGCTTTATGGTTGGAACTCTAAAATCCAGGACACATTAAATTTCATATATAGAAGAACATAAAGCCGTTGACGTTGATGCGTATGCAAAACGATGTACTCACTCTGTAATCGAAGTACGGACGAATAAACTCAATATTCATGATGAATCTGGAAACGGGTGTAATTTATTGACAAACTACCAGAACCTTAGTCGTGAGAGAACGATACAATTATAACAACGCGACGATGCACACGACTTGGCGAGCGACAACACTTTGTGAGGTAAGGCTCCCGTCTTCTACATCCATTGCGCAGCGCACAAACTGTTGAAGGAAGGAAGACACGAAAGAAGGAGAGAGGTTTTACAACTGGCGAGCATGCGCCCGGATGAATACGAGAAGAAACAATGACGTACATTGATTCATTCTTAAAGGTAGGTCTTTCTGGACCAGCTTCCCCATATCTGGCGAAATGATAACCCAAGCTATGCTGAACTAAGTAGGTGTGTGTTGTGGTTATTCGGGACGATAGGAAGGTTGGGAGGAAGGATCGAACCATTACGTACATTGACGAACGGCGCCGGAACGACCAACGTGAGGAAACAGTGAGTGACTGTGTTAAACTATTAATGTGACTTTTGAACTAATTAATCATGGATGCTGAGATGTTTTTGAACCTTACTGCTGGATTAGCTGAGCACGAGACAGAGAGACGAGCGACACAAGCATCGCGAGAATAGATCCGTGATTTAATACGACAAACGCAAAAGTGCGATGGTTCAATGACAGCCGCTGTTAGAAATTGGATCGGGGAGGTGACACTGGTTTTCAATCAAGTCGGTGCAACCCACGTTGTTGAAATAGCCTAAAACCTGTGTCTTGACCGTTGCCATTTGAGTTAGAAAGTTTCATTGAATGTGTATTTGCCACGAATCAGATCGCAAGAGCTGCCATTCCTTGGCCTGATATCCGAGATCATCTTGCCACACAATTTCTCAGTGTTGACGAAAGCGCTGTCTTGAGAGACGAGTTAGAAAAGTTACGTCAATCCGCGTATGAAGCTACAGTTCAATATGTTCGCAGCTTCCGAGACGATGCCGATGTCGCCTATCCGATCGGACTGCGCAATGCAGACCAAGAGCGCCTCTTGATTAAAAGTTTCGCCCGAGGGTTAGCCTCCGATGAACTGGTAAGGAAAATCGTAGAGCACACCGATCCTGCGAATATCGAGGAAGCGATTACGACTGTTACGAGATTTTGTGAGCGAAGCGACGCTTACAAACGACTTGGACGAGAGGAAGTTCCGATGGAAGTTGGCGTAACAAATACACGAAAACGGAAAACCCGATACAGTGTCGGCCAGATCGACGCCTTGACAGCGACCTTTGCCCGTCTGTCAATAAAACTCGCGAAACACGAGATAACAGCAAAGCCACGCGAGCGTCAACAGTGGTTAGAGATGACGGGCATCGCCGCCGACCTATACGCCCGGCTGAACGAACATTGCCTCCGCCTGCAAACCCTGCGCGAATGCGACACGTGCAGTGTCCGACTCAAGCAGCAACCGGGAAACACGATAACGTCTTAGGGACGCGCAGCCAGGTAAGCGGCCGCCCGACGTGTAATGTTGTTGTATCAGGTATTAAGGTAACCGCTTTGATCGATACGGGCGCTAGTTGCTCGGTCCTAAAACGTGATATTTTAGCAATGATTGTGAACAGAACTCATAGAATGCATTATTTAGAACATGCGACGGCATTACAAGGTTTAGGTTGTGTATCTTTAAAGGTTTGCGGGTAAACGCAGGTAACTATTGCAGGAGTTGCATCTCCAATTGAGGTAATAATATGTGATGATATACCACATGAAATGATTATAGGGGATCCCTCCTTAAGGCAAGGGAGAGCTGTCATCGACATGTACAAGAATGAGTTGACATGGTTTAGTACTAAATGGTCACTTAAGCCACACGCGAAACACGGTTACTCCAGAATCGGTCTGATTTCTCCTGAAACGGGAATTACTGAAATTAACAAGTTAATCCAGAGAAACGCTGATGTTTTCTCAACAAAAGGGGAGAGGAATGGTGAATGTAAGACCAGCCCTCTCAGAATCAAAACAACGGATCCCCGGTCTGTCAGAAAGCTTATAGTATGCCTTGGAATAAGAGCAGATGGTTGAAAGAATGTTAGATGACTCGTTCAGCGAGGGGGTCAAGGCAAGGGGCAAGAAGGACAATGGTTCTAGACAGTACATAGACTATCGCAAATTAAACCAAATAATAGAAGCTGACGCTTTCCAATTGCCTCACATCAAGTACATTCTCGACTTGGTTGGAGGACGCAGCATTTATTCAACACTAGACTTAAAAGCCGGTTTTTATTAGATGCCTGTAGCCGAGGAAGAGATTCACGAAACTGCCTTCTGATGTCACGTGGGTCATTACGAATTCACTAAAGAACCATTTGGGTTATAAACAGCTACATATTTTTTCCAAAGAGAAATTAATAAGATTTTGTCTGATTTGATTGGGAAATGCATGTTTTTGTACATTGATGATATTTTGGTCTATAGCAAAAACGAGGAAGACCACGTTAAACACTTACAGCTAGTGTTTGACCGACTCAGAGAGGCAGAACTTAAGCTAAAGCCCACGAAATGTGCTTTCGGCCTACCAGAAATAAAGCTTTTAGGTTACGTGTCAAACAAGCATGGCATTCAGACAGATCCCGACAAAGTGGCAGCTATCGCAAAGATATAACCCCCAACCAGTGTGAAAGAGGTCAGATCAATACTAGGCCTGTGCAATTATTACAAGAACTGACACGAAAACATGTACGATTTACATGGAACGGCGAAGGGCAGGGAGCTTTTGACGAGCTAAAGCAACTGTTAACACGTGATGGCACCGCCCGACACAAACAAACCATATACATTATACACCGACGCTTGTGACTTTGGAATAGGCGGAATTTTGGTCCAGGACACAGAAGACGGAGTTGAGAAAGTGATACAGTATATTAGTCACACACTGACCACTACGCAACGGAAATGGCCAATGATTGAGAAAGAGGCTTATGCAGTAGTGTATTGTATTACTAAACTAAAACAGATCATATTTATATTGATTAGTTTATTCACACTGTCAATGAATAATACAAAGATTCAGAGACGGGAAGTGCTGCTGGTTTAATTCGGAGCTTCTATACACTAGCGGCAAGATAAACGACTTGTATGGGCGGATATGTTGACGCGCATTAGGAATGACACCGATGATGACGTAGCAGCGATAGACACCGACGAACCGTTTGACCCAGATACCTACTCGCATACGATGACGTAGATTCACGACGGCCTATAACTAAAGACAAAGCACAATTTCACATTTTAGAAAGGACTTATCCCCTACTGAGTTCATACAGAAACGAGCTAGATGAGAATGTAACTGTTTGGTGGCGTTATCTACACATTAATAACTGTTGTGCTGACAGGTGATTATGCTAGAAAGGACATACGGCTAAACGAACCGTGATTCCTAGCTTACTGACATTTAGTGTCTGGAGCCGACGACACGCGCAATCACGTTGCAACATGGGTGGTTTTAATAATTATATCTTCCCCCCGCGGAAATTCCTGGATTATGACTGAGACTCGAACGATTCAAGACAGCAATTCTTAGACTGCAGGCAGTCCGAGAAATCAATAACAAATCGATGGAGAGTTGGCTAACTGAAATCAAACAATCTATGCACGTCTCACAACCTTCATAGCCGCGCGAGAGACGATGGCTTCTGAACATTTCTGGACAAATATCTAAAGCGCGACGTTATTGAATGCAAACGCCAGATACGACAAGTGGCAGACTGAATCAAAGTAGCGTACATTCCGTAAGTCAGATGCTTTCCCTTATAAACCAGACACATGTACAACAGGTCGAGGACCGTAAACAGATCCTCGGGTTACAACTCTATGTTGGTGAAATGTCAGACGAAATACAATTCATTGAGTCGCAATTGAATCAACAGGACCACCTGTTGCAGGTTCTGGACGATCAAATGAGAATTGACCAAGTTCTAGGTGCAAATGGAATCTGCTCACGATAAATGGCTCAGAAAAGTACAATAATAACAACACGACGGTGCACACGGCATGGCGAGCGACAACATTTTGTGAGGTAAGACTCCCGTCTTCTACACCTATTGCGCAGCGCTCAAACTGCTGAAGGAAGGAAGACACGAAAGAAGGAGAGAAGCTATACATACTGATTATGTGCACTAACGAGGGGAACACAAGCATGACATCCAATTATTGTAACATATTTCAATAACAATCTAAGGTGGAGCACTTGATGTTTTGTTACACTTTTACTTACATTTTATGAATATAATTTTAATGTGTTTTAATGTCGACTCAGTGCATCGGTTTATATTCGTTTTGTTCATTTGTTTTCCATAGCAAACCAACTGTCGCACAAATCTACACATATACTTTAATTACTAGAGGTAGTTTTTTAAAGATACTAACATACGTTACACAGGCCCACAAAGATAGGTTCGGGAGGTTTTAACTCCTGTCTGTCCAAAAATAGAAACCCTCGTTTAGCCAAACTTGTTGACGCCAGACGTCAAGGTCCACCCTTCGAGACAACCGGTAAACATAGGGTAAACTGCAAAAGGGAAATATAATTGTTTATTGCACGTCACGTTAACAACAACATGTTGAAAAAGATCCCTCGCGGCAAAATCAGACCACAGGCCTGTTACGTAATATATCATGTCCGCAGAGCAGAGTACGTGTTAGCGTAGGTTCGCGCCGTGTATTCTGGACCGCAGATAATTTCCGAGTTAAGCATTCTATCGCGGCCAGATGTCGAGGTACACGCGAACAGCATCCGTATATAGACGCATACTATTCAAGTATTGTAAACTCATATTGTTGTTGACCCGGCTGATATCGCGTAAACAATCAACTGAATTATTCATTCTAGGTGAGCGTCGTCTGAATAGAGACAGGAAGGACGACAACTAACGCGTTGGATATGCCAATTGAAAATCGACAAGACCAACACACGAATGATAACAAACAACAGGACGTCGGCAGCATGTCGTTTCAAGCCCCGAAGACGTCAAACGATGTCAGCACCGACAACACGTACGCTGTGTATGTGTTGGTCGTTCTCACGCTAACGTATCTCGTCAACCAATGCAACATGTGAGTAGCTATTTTTAGTTTACATTTGCGTCAAGGATCCTGGTTAAACTACCTCCTCTAAGGCACAACCACCCCTTACATTGAGTTGTCCCTTCAGCTTTTTGTCCCTCATAATATATTCCGGCCGCATATATTTTGCCGTTCCTACTGTTTACTTCCTCCAATACCTTTCGCTGGTGCTACCTCAACACGCACATTTAATCGATTATCCCATCATACAAAAGGGCATACTGGGTCAAAATGACCTGCATAGCCTGAATGGTATCAGCGAACTCATTTCCTATACTTTACTGTTGTTTGTTTAATCTATCCAGGCTTATGAAATAAAATTAGAAAGAGAAGCAGATTGCGAAGAAGCTGTCTAGTGTAACATAGTTACAGGAAACTCAACGTTAACAGTTGGGTTAGTTTATCGAAGTCCAAACATAAGCATAGAAGAGATTGAAAAAGTAATAAACGCTATAAGGGAAGTAAGCAAACGGGACTGTGTTATTATGGGGGATTTTAACAATGAGCATATACAATGGAAATCTCTACAGAGTATGGGGAGTGAGGACCACAAGTTTTTAGTTTTAGTAAAAGATACTTTCATTTCTTAACATGTGCTAGAACCAACCAGAGGTGAGCATGTGTTAGACATAGTTTTGTCCTCACAGAATGAATTAGTTGACAATGTCAAGATATGTGAGCCACTGGGGAGTAGTGATCACAACCAGATACATTTTACTATCAAAGTAAAATCAGAAAGGAATAGTAAAAAGCAATATAGGAGAACTTTCAACAAAGGAAGGTATAAGGACATGAGGAAATATTTAGCAAAGATAGACTGGAACTGAAGCATAAGACAGCAACTGAATGCTGCAATATATTAAAGAGTGGAATTAAGTGCATAGTCGATAAATTTGTAACCTTCAAAACACAAGGGAAATGGTCCAAAACGAAACATTTATCGAAAGAAGCCATTAGAAAAAATAACTATAAACAAATGATGTGGAAGTCATATAGATGTACTGGAAATGATGAAGACTACAACAGTTATAAAGAAGCACCAAGCTACAGCTGAAATTATAAATTCAAAGAGAAGCTATCAACAAAAATTAGCTAGTAATATAAAACATGACAGCAAGAGTTTTTATGCGTATGTTCGAAGGAAACAGAAATTTTAGGATAAGGTCGGTCCTCTAGAAGATAGTGCTGGAAACATAATATCAGAGGGATTCTTAATGGCAGAAGACCTGAATGAGTATTTTCGTTCAGTGTTTACCAGGGAAGATATTAGTTCACTGCCAGTACCAGAGGTTAATTTCAAGGGGGCAGATTCAGACTATTTAGGACAGTTAATTATAACCCCGGAAATGGTAGCTAAGAAAATAAGTGCTATGAAGGATAATAAATCACCTGGAGAGGATGGGATTCCGCCCAAACTACTATTGGATATTGTAGAACAAATTAGCGTACCGCTTGCTACAGTTTTCAATTTGTCATAAGAAGAGGGAGTGGTTCCTTTAGAATGGAAAGAAGCAAACATTATACCGTTATTTAAAAACGGTTCAAGAAACAAGTCAGAGAACTATAGACCAGTGAGTTTAACATCAGTGATTTGCAAATTATTAGAAAGACTAATTATAGATCACATGGTGGGTTTTCTTGTTAAACATAACTTGATAAACCCATCTCAACATGGATTTTTAAATGCGAGGTCATGCTTAACAAATATGTTATGTTTTTTGGAAAACATCACTAAGTGGGTAGATGAGGGATCACCAGTAGATATCATCTAATTAGATTTTCAAAAAGCTTTCGACAAAGTACCACATCAAAGATTGCTGCTTAAACTAAAGGCCCACGGCATAGGAATTGGTATAATAAACTGGATAGGAAAATGGCTGATTGACAGAAGACAACGTGTAGTAGTTGATGGGGAGGCTTCAAACTGGAAATTGGTATTGAGTGGGGTACCACAGGGATCAGTACTAGGACCTATATTATTCTTAATATATATCAACGATTTGGATGATTATATAACAAGCAAGGTGTTGAAATTTGCGGATGATACAAAAATGTTTAGAAGGATTAAAAGTGATGGAGAAAGACAGCATTGACAAGATGATCTTGACAGGTTGATCAAATGGTCTGAAAAGTGGCAAATGCTGTTCAATTTTGTAAATGCGTCCACATAGGACATGAGAACGAAGATGTAGAATATACAATGGGGGGGGGGTACTGTACTAAGTACTACTGTAAAAGAAAAGGACATAGGGTTAACCATTAGTGCTGATATGACGGTTTCAGAGGAGTGCGGAATTGCAGCTTCAAAGGGAAATCAAATCCTTGGATTAATTAGACGAAATATAGCGTATAAGGAAAATAACTAATAATACCGCTGTACAAAACAATAGTGAGCCCTCATTTAGAATATTGTATACAAGCGTGGAGGCCATATCGCAAGAAGGACATATATATGCTAGAAAGAGTACACAGGAGAGCGACTAAAATGATACCAAAACTGAAGGATCTTACTTATGACATTCGCCTAAAAGAATGTGGTTTAATAACACCAGAGACCAGGAGATTGAGAGGAGATCAGATAGAAGTGTTTAAAATACTGAATGGTTATGACAATATTGATAGAAATATTTTTTTCTCAGTTAAGAAAGATAGAAGGACTAGAGGACATGAACTTACATTAGCAAAGGAGCAGTGTAGATTATATATAAGACAGTTCTCATTTTCACAAAGGACTGTAAATGAATGGAACAGATTATCTGCTGATTGTATGGGTGCTAGTAGCGTGAATATGTTTAAAAATAAAATAGACACATATCCCAGAAGGGCGGGATACACAAAGATAAAAGGGTTGGACTCTCGATAAGCCAAAGGGTTTCCTTGTCCACCTGCCACCTAGATTTAATTCTCTGCGTGGCAATCTTGTTAAATCTTATTTTAGTTTCTCATGGTCCTACATGTGTCCACAGTTTAGCTCGAGCTGTTCCTTCACCTTTCTCTCCCTCATAACACATTGCTGTCTCTGCACTTCTGCATTACTTCCAACACTCACTGTTCTTCCATATACATGAAATTGTTAGCCTGTTTGAAAACATTCCCCTATACCTCCTAATGTAGGTCCACACCCTCTTCTCACATCCAGATCATCCCGGTTTTCTTCAAGTTCATTCGGACATCATGTTTCCGAAAACACCATATAACAACACGATATTCCGTAGTTCCTTCTTAATATCCGCCGCCAACGGCACGGCTGCGTTACCATAGAACAGGGTCTTCAGTACCTCCTTGTCGGACACCTTTCCACCGAGCAGGTTCAACAAGACAGTGCACAAAAGAAGGCTCCATATATGTCCATTTCAGAGAGGTATCTCCATTCCTATATCCTGTGATGATTATAGGGTATTGGATATAAAAAAATCACAACAAACAATAAATTATCCGCAAAATATCAGATCTAACATTGAAAAAAATCCAGCTTTTGGACGAGAGACCCTGAAGTAAAAGGAACATAATGTTGGTATTGCTAAAGCCAATCATCTACTTTTAATCGAGCTTGCGCTTGTATGACTTAAATGGTTTGAACCTCGTGTGCGAAGCTTTTATGGATTAATCTACAACTCCTGCAGTAGGACATAAGACCTATATTTTCAAAATACCCCACATATGTCAATATACGTACCTTTCGTGGGGTAAATCAGTTGGTCGGAACATAAAAGGTAATGTGCGTACTTGTGTTTATGTAACGATGCTGAGCGTTTTCTAACATTTGGTAAATATGACTATCACGACTGTCAACTGCGTAGCGTGGTAAGTGTGTATCCGAGTATAACAAAACTAGGTGAGGCTGTCGTGGTCTGCCGTAGGTTCTCTCTGATCGCCACCAACAACAGCATGGCCCCGGACATTGGCTACGGCGAGAAGACATGTGTCGCGGTGAACTCGTCCGACGGGCAGCTGTGTCTCGAGAACTCCAGCGAGTAGGTACACCAAATACGAATACCAATGTTGTAATAAGGTAACACATCCCAAGTCAATGAACTCACTGAACTTAACACACCTGTCCTGTGGTTTAACTTCTTGAGTGTCCAAAGTGTGTATGGTACATACAGTTCCATGTCCATGCGACCTTAGTTATGAACGGCGCAGGTTCCAGGACCAACTGCAGTTTGATTGTGGAATACAATATGCTATGTCGTAACTTAAAAAGAAGGTGATTCTAATATCTTGACACCGATCTCTCGAAGACACACAATACGCTTACAATAACAAATGCCTACTCCCATTCATAGCACCACACATTGAAACGTGGCTACATTTGGCGAGTGTTGCAGATGCGACACGCTAGATACCAACCCACTCTGCGAGTGGCGTTATGTCGGCCGTGGATTACAGTATCAACTTCTCGCTGGACCGGTTTTCACCATCCTCTTCAGTCTGAGTGGAGTGCCACTAGGTAATGGTTTCTTATAAAGGGAGCTTTTATATATATACTTCTATCAATGAGCTGTTTACGTACCGATAGGAGTTTGTTACTTTTGCACCCCAATCATTCCAAGGTTTTTCGTTATTTTAGGATTGATATCTGAGCTGCAGAATTTCCGCCGGAAGTGGGTCCTGGTGACATGCGTGGTTCTATGGAGTCTGATGACGTCACTGGCTGGGTTTGCCACCCAGTACTGGCATCTCGTCGTGACTCGAATCCTCCTCGGGGTGTTGTTAGCGAATTTCTATAACATCGTATTTTTTATTATCATGTATATTTACGCCAGATCGTGTATGTGTAAGTACGTTGTGTGTGCGTGTGCGTGTGCGTGTGCGTGCGTGGGTGGGTGTGCATTTTGTGTGTGTGTTCATCCATCCATCCATCCAACCACCCATGCATCCATCCATGCGTCCTTCCATCCACCCAGCCACCCACCTACCCACCCGCCCGTCCGTCCGTCCGTCCGTCCGTCCATCCATCCATCCATCCATCCATCCATCCATCCACCGAACACGTTATGCGTTTAGGATTAGTTCAACCTCCTCTCCACCAATACGTGGCGTGGTATATGTGAGCAAATCTGGGTCAACGCTTGTCTTACACTCGTTCGCACCCTTGTGTTTCCTTTTGGACATTAAAGCTTTTTCTGTTCGTCTTTACTTGGAGGGCGTGACTGATTTCAACATGGCCCAAAAGAAAAAGGAACATCAGTTAAAGTTAACAAGTTGTGTAGTGTATGATTTAATATTATTGTTAATGCTAGGTTTGTAGTGTTCACGAGAGTACCAACTAGCGAACGTCAACGTAACCATCCATAATACTGTGGCTCCACCTAGTTATGAAACTCTCAATAACGACAACCTGCCTATAACGGTAATTTTGCGCAGTCCTGACGATGACCGTCATGGACAGGTTTTACTGTACTTCTACTATCCAAAATTCCCTATAAATTTTCATTAATATCTTTCATTCGCTAGGTGGAGCCACTGTAACTATTTATGCTCAGGTGTTCGCAGGGATGTCAAACCACGTTACTAAGTGCTTGACGCATATTGGCGCTTTGCAAACTTGTAAAACAATCAGGAATACAGATTATTGTACGCGTTCCAACAGCATGCGACCTCCCGTTAGTTATATTAATAGTGTTCGTACCTAACTATTGGTGCGTTGTGTTCACAGCTCGGCCGGATGCGTGCCTTTCTCTGTGAGCATTGTCGTCCCATACTTCTCTCAGGTAACCAACATGACAGGTGTAGGGACAACGTTACGTTGAAAACATTGATTCAGTCCACACAGCTACGCCTCAAACGTGGTAGTGGCAGTAATAGTCTTTGCCACAGTGGTAGTAGCAGTACTGTCAGCTGTATATACTATAGTTATGTGCATACTATTTTTTGCTAATTGTAAAAATGTCGTAAAAATATTTTGTGAAGACGGCATATTAAATTAAATATAATCAAATCTGCCACGACTCTCATCATTTAGATATGCATATGATTGTTCAGAACGTATGTCACTTACTTGTGAAAACAGCTTTTATAGAAAATAATAATGGTGAATATAATTTAAAACTTATTCCATTTCGCTGCAACGATTAAAAAACACGACTGGTAGATCTTGTTATATAGGATAAGTCTCTATGCCAGTAACCATGCTCACAGTTTACTAACTCTCTATGCCAGTAACCGTGCTCACAGTTTACTAAGTCTCTATGCCAGTAACCGTGCTCACAGTTTACTAAGTCTCTAGGCCAGTAACCGTGCTCACAGTTTACTAAGTCTCTAGGCCAGTAACCGTGCTCACAGTTTACTAAGTCTCTAGGCCAGTAACCGTGCTCACAGTTTACTAAGTCTCTATGCCAGTAACAGTGCTCACAGTTTACTAAGTCTCCATGCCAGTAACCGTGCTCACAGTTTACTAACTCTCTATGCCAGTAACCGTGCTCACAGTTTACTAAGTCTCTATGCCAGTAACCGTGCTCACAGTTTACTAAGTCTCTAGGCCTGGAACAGTGCTCACAGTTTGCTAAGTCTCTATGCCAGTAATCGTGTTCACAGTTTACTAAGTCTCCATGCCAGTAACCGTGCTCACAGTTTACTAACTCTCTATGCCAGTAACCGTGCTCACAGTTTGAAAGTTGCGCCCACGAAACGTTCACATTATAAATACCTTCAGGTTCTATGCAAACTGTATTGATGATATCACTGAGGCCGGCTGGACTAGCAGCAAGTCCCCTTGATGTTTGGTGTTCGCCTTTTTCTCATTCAAGACAACAAATTAAGCAAACTCTCAATTAATAATTACAAACCTCTCTGACAGGCGGACAGACGGACGGACTGACGGACGGACGGACAGAGGGACTGACGGACGGACGTACGTACGTACGTACGTACATACAGACATACAGACATACATACATACATACAGACATACAGACGGACAGACGGACAGACAGACAGACTGACATACACGCAGGCAGGCAAGCAGGCAGGCAGGCAGGCAGGCAGGCAGGCAGGCAGGCAGGCAGAGACACAGAGAGAGAGAGAGAGAGAGAGAGAGAGAGAGAGAGAGAGAGAGAGAGAGAGAGAGAGAGAGAGAGAGAGAGAGAGAGAGAGAGAGAGAGAGAGATTGACAGACAAATAGACAGACATACATACATTGTTTATTAAACCAATTTTACATAAAATGACAGTAACATTAATTCGCATAGTTTCCTACAATAAATTGTGACTAAATTAGGTACGTACGCACATATATACACTATAAATTGAATTTGGGATATCCCTTTTTAGACTACTGATGTCGCTTTGATAGTAGCCACAATATTATAATGAAACACACACCGCACCTTAACATTAATATAAACTTTTGCTAACTAGTGCTGCCTGCGTAGGCGAACCGTGGAGCGGCGCTGGGGTTCTACAACTGGGGAGTATACCTGGGCTACAGCGCATCGTACCTCCTTTTGGCGACAGAGCGTCGACTCGGCTGGCGAGCCGTGTACTTCCTCGCCGGTCTGCCCGGCTTCCTCCTTGCCATCCTCATAGCGCTGACGGTCCGGGAGCCAACTTCGAGGACGGAGGACAATGAGGTGATTGACAGCAAATTGAAATTAAATGCAAATTAAACTGCATTGATCATTATTCGCATTATAATGCAGCGTAGTAAACTTGATGTTTTTCCCTACGCGTATTTTGAATCAGCATATAACGCCAGCTACCTCGGTGCGGAATCTATAGTAATTTCAATTTCCGACAACACATTTCTCAAACGTGTCGCTATTGTTTTTATCATATTCGTGATCTTCGCCGTATTTGCCGGTATATGTCATTTTCTGTTGCTAAAACTATTGCAACAGCGCTTGTTAGCAGCAGACTTGACTATTGCAGTTCCCTCCTTTATAATATCGCTAGCAAGGATATTACAATACTTCAACGTGCCCATAATTGTCTGGCAAGTGTAGTTACCAGATCTCCTCTTTTTTCGCTCAGTAGCAGTTTTGAAGTCTTTGCATTGGCTTCCTGAACGATATCGTATATTAATGTTAAGATCTGTACCATCACATTCCAGGCACTGTCCAGTAAGCAACCATCTTATTTGCATTCACTGCTTACTCCTGTAAGAAAACCTATCTAGCTTCGATCATCTAGTTCTGACCAACTTTTTGTTCCCATTGGAATTACGGCTTTTTCTGTTGCTGCATCAATTCTTTGGAATATGCTCCCTCTTAGTGTTAGATCAGTTGAAAATGTTACCAAAGTTCGTCGTCATTTAAAAGCCTATCTTTACAACCTTGCTTATCCACCATAGCTCCCAAGCGCCTTGACCCATCTGTTGACAACTGGTATACAGCTTATGGTTTTTGAGATTGACCAATACTTTTGTTTTGATGCGCCTCTGAACTTGGTTTCCAAGGATTTAGGCGCAATATAAATAATCATATTAATGTTATTATTAAATAAACTTATCGTTATGTTGTCGACACCGTCACACGATATTGCATGATTTATACTATGTCGCGAGTATTTTGTCTGGTTGAACATACAAATTTAGGCCGTACAATAATTGTTTTAGACATAGTCAAGTGTATTGTTATTATTCGTTAACATACGTGGGGCCCGTTTCACTTGTTCGGAATAAGACCTTTGTTTTCAATGTTTTGTTTTGGTTGTTACATTTAATAAAATGTCATGCCACTTAATAAAAGACAAACAATGAAACACAGTTTGATATAATGTATCATTACTTGTCATTACATTGTATATTTCTTATATGACTTAGATTTGTTATGAAATCGTAATTACCAAAAGGCACACGGTATTAGGCGTAATGCAAATCGCGAAAGTTAAATACATTTGCGTAGGATACTTTGTGCTCTTAGCTGACAAATTCAATGTTCTTGCATGTAACTGGTTGTCTTCAGAAATCCGCCGATGATGTCACGACGACGATTGCTAAACTACGAAGGGCGGCTGGTTACTTCTGCAACCCGTCATTACTCCTTCTGTGTCTAGGGGGCGCTGTACGCAATGGCGCCGGACTGGTGTGGGCGTACAACCTCGTCCTCTTCTTCGACGAATACCACCCTGACACCAGAGTAACGGCATATTACTCGTTTCGTCAAGTCAAAACGCACATGTGCTAAACTGCATGTCATTGTCTTCTTCATCATCATCGTCGCCGTCCTTGTTGTCGTCATCAGCATCATCATCGTCGTCGTCATCGCAATCGTCTTCGTCATCATAATCGTCACTGTTGTTACCATGTCGGACCGTGCTGTTGTCAATACGGATATTTCATTTAGGTCCATTAAAAGAATGTGGTATTATGAGAGCCTACACACATGGGCTCTCACGCACGCACGCACACACGCACGCACGCACGCACGCATACACACACATACGCTGACACATGTTTATGTTTTCCTATTATGAACATCCCGCGGCAGGTGGAAGACTGGATGTCGTGGCTTCCTGTCGTGTTCGGATCGTTGGGCGCATTCGGAGGAGGGTACATATCCGACAGGATCTCCCGCAACACGGGGCCAAGCGGTCGACTTGTTGTGCTAACTTCATGTGTGGTAAATATTGCCTTCACAACGTCATACCCGATACGTATTTAATAATTCCACCCACATCAATTCAGCTTGTGAATTCCGCATCAGGTGCTTTAAAGTTGGCTAACAAAGATGATAATGCCCGACTTTAGGCATTCACGCTGTTGTCAGAGTACTACTTGTCACAATGATAACCACGAGAGTAGTCGAAAGTAACACAGCATTTGCATAATATACAAATGACCAGTTGCGAACGGTTTTGCTGCAGTTGCTGAGTGCGCCCTTCCAGGTAGCAACACTTCTTCTCGCGATGCCTTGGGCATTTCTCTGCCAGATTCCTGCACTCCTCATCGGGGAGATGTGGATCGGGGTGTGTGTCACCCTCGTCGTCGACTTCGTACCGTCTGATCTGACGGCGTCCGCCGTTGCCATCTACTTCTTCGTCATCATGATACTAGGAGGCAACTCCAATTTGCTGGTACCGCCCCTAGCGGACAGACTTAACCGTCAGGTGGCGCTACTCGTTACGTTTCCGGGATTCTATTTGGTGGCCGCTGCGCTGTTTGCGCTGACGATGTTACTAGTACGTCGACAAAGAACACGCTGTATATGATAACCGACATACGATGTCATGGCAACGGACGATAGGAAGGACTCAACTCATGTTTGATTATTGGCGAAGTTATCGTACAGTTGCAGGACACATTTTTCGGGCGGTCTCCTAATTGTTAATGGTATGGACTAATATCTAGCATTCGATTGTGCTTTTTGAAGCAATCACAAATCCACAACTGGCTCTTGCACAACCTCAAGTGTCATCAGTAATAACTTTATTCAACGTAGAGTAAAATCGTGATTAATACCATGGTCAGCGATTGTTTAGCAGTGTGGTTAAAGACAGTATGCCCAAGTGATTAATACCATGGTCAGCGATTGTTTAGCATTGTGGTTAAAGACAGTATGCCCAAGTGATTAATAACATGGTCAGCGATTGTTTAGCATTGTGGTTAAAGACAGTATACACAAGTGATTAATACCATGGTCAGCGATTGTTTAGCATTGTGGTTAAAGACGGCATGCCCAAGTGATTAATACCATGGTCAGCGATTGTTTAGCATTGTGGTTAAAGACGGTATGCCCAAGTGATTAATACCATGATCAGCGATTGTTTAGCAGTGTGGTTAAAAACAGTATGCCCAAGTGATTAATACCATGGTCAGCGATTGTTTAGCATTGTGGTTAAAGACAGTATGCCCAAGTGATTAATACCATGGTCAGCGATTGTTTAGCATTGTGGTTAAAGACTGTATACACAAGTGACTAATACCATGGTCAGCGATTGTTTAGCATTATGGTTAAAGACAGTATGCCCAAGTGATTAATACCATGGTCAGCGATTGTTTAGCATTGTGGTTAAAGACGGTATGCCCAAGTGATTAATACCATGGTCAGCGATTGTTTAGCATTGTGGTTAAAGACAGTATGCCCAAGTGATTAATACCATGGTCAGCGATTGTTTAGCATCGTGGTTAAAGACAGTATGCCCAAGTGATTAATACCATGGTCAGCGATTGTTTAGCATCGTGGTTAAAGACAGTATGCCCAAGTGATTAATACCATGGTCAGCGATTGTTTAGCATTGTGGTTAAAGACAGTATGCCCAAGTGATTAATACCATGGTCAGCGATTGTTTAGCAGTGTGGTTAAAGACAGTATGCCCAAGTCATTAATACCATGGTCAGCGATTGTTTAGCATTGTGGTTAAAGACAGTATGCCCAAGTGATTAATACCATGGTCAGCGATTGTTTA
>CM034540.1:5178971-5340056 GCA_020002185.1 Paraescarpia echinospica
TGGTTAAAGACAGTATGCCCAAGTGATTAATACCATGGTCAGCGACTGTTTAGCATTGTGGTTAAAGACAGTATGCCCAAGTGATTAATACCATGGTCAGCGATTGTTTAGCATTGTGGTTAAAGACAGTATGCCCAAGTGATTAGTACCATGGTCAGCGATTGTTTAGCATTGTGGTTAAAGACAGTATACACAAGTGATTAATACCATGGTCAGCGATTGTTTAGCATTGTGGTTAAAGACATATGTCCAAGTGATTAATACCATGGTCAGCGATTGTTTAGCAGTGTGGTAAAAGACAGTATGCCTAAGTGATTAATACCATGGTCAGCGATTGTTTAGCATTGTGGTTAAAGACAGTATGCCCAAGTGATTAATACCATGGTCAGCGATTGTTTAGCATTGTGGTTAAATACAGTATGCCCAAGTGATTAATACCATGGTCAGCGATTGTTTAGCATTGTGGTTAAAGACAGTATGCCCAAGTGATTAATACCATGGTCAGCGATTGTTTAGCATTGTGGTTAAACACAGTATGCCCAAGTGATTAATACCATGGTCAGCGATTGTTTAGCATTGTGGTTAAAGACAGTATGCCCAAGTGATTAATACCATGGTCAGCGATTGTTTAGCAGTGTGGTTAAAGACAGTATGCCCAAGTGATTAATACCATGGTCAGCGATTGTTTAGCATTGTGTTTAAAGACAGTATGTCCAAGTGATTAATACCATGGTCAGCGATTGTTTAGCAGTGTGGTTAAAGACAGTATGCCCAAGTGATTAATACCATGGTCAGCGATTGTTTAGCATTGTGGTTAAAGACAGTATGCCCAAGTGTTTAATACCATGGTCAGCGATTGTTTAGCATTGTGGTTAAAGACAGTATGCCCAAGTGATTAATACCATGGTCAGCGATTGTTTAGCATTGTGGTTAAAGACAGTATGCCCAAGTGATTAATACCATGGTCAGCGATTGTTTAGCATTGTGGTTAAAGACAGTATGCCCAAGTGATTAATACCATGGTCAGCGATTGTTTAGCATTGTGGTTAAAGACAGTATGCCCAAGTGATTAATACCATGGTCAGCGATTGTTTAGCATTGTGGTTAAAGACAGTATGCACAAGTGATTAATACCATGGTCAGCGATTGTTTAGCATTGTGGTTAAATACAGTATGCCCAAGTGATTAATACCATGGTCAGCGATTGTTTAGCATTGTGGTTAAAGACAGTATGCCCAAGTGATTAATACCATGGTCAGCGATTGTTTAGCTTTGTGGTTAAAGACAGTATGCCCAAGTGATTAATACCATGGTCAGCGATTGTTTAGCAGTGTGGTTAAAGACAGTATGCCCAAGTGATTAATACCATAGTCAGCGATTGTTTAGCATTGTGGTTAAAGACAGTATGCCCAAGTGGTTAACACCATGGTCAGCGATTGTTTAGCATTGTGGTTAAAGACAGTATGCCCAAGTGATTAATACCATGGTCAGCGATTGTTTAGCATTGTGGTTAAAGACTGTATACACAAGTGAATAATACCATGGTCAGCGATTGTTTAGCATTGTGGTTAAAGACGGTATGCCCAAGTGATTAATACCATGGTCAGCGATTGTTTAGCATTGTGGTTAAAGACGGTATGCCCAAGTGATTAATACCATGGTCAGCGATTGTTTAGCATTGTGGTTAAAGACAGTATGCCCAAGTGATTAATACCATGGTCAGCGATTGTTTAGCATTGTGGTTAAAGACAGTATGCCCAAGTGATTAATACCATGGTCAGCGATTGTTTAGCATTGTGGTTAAAGACAGTATGCCCAAGTGATTAATACCATGGTCAGCGATTGTTTAGCATTGTGGTTAAAGACAGTATGCCCAAGTGATTAATACCATGGTCAGCGATTGTTTAGCATTGTGGTTAAAGACAGTATGCCCAAGTGATTAATACCATGGTCAGCGATTGTTTAGCATTGTGGTTAAAGACAGTATGCCCAAGTGATTAATACCATGGTCAGCGATTGTTTAGCATATGCCCAAGTGATTAATACCATGGTCAGCGATTGTTTAGCATTGTGGTTAAAGACAGTATGCCCAAGTGATTAATACCATGGTCAGCGATTGTTTAGCATTGTGGTTAAAGACAGTATGCACAAGTGATTAATACCATGGTCAGCGATTGTTTAGCATTGTGGTTAAAGACAGTATGCCCAAGTGATTAATACCATGGTCAGCGATTGTTTAGCATTGTGGTTAAAGACAGTATGCCCAAGTGATTAATACCATGGTCAGCGATTGTTTAGCATTGTGGTTAAAGACAGTATGCCCAAGTGATTAATACCATGGTCAGCGATTGTTTAGCATTGTGGTTAAAGACAGTATGCCCAAGTGATTAATACCATGGTCAGCGATTGTTTAGCATTGTGGTTAAAGACAGTATGCCCAAGTGATTAATACCATGGTCAGCGATTGTTTAGCATTGTGGTTAAAGACAGTATGCCCAAGTGATTAATACCATGGTCAGCGATTGTTTAGCATTGTGGTTAAAGACAGTATGCCCAAGTGATTAATACCATGGTCAGCGATTGTTTAGCATTGTGGTTAAAGACAGTATGCCCAAGTGATTAATACCATGGTCAGCGATTGTTTAGCATTGTGGTTAAAGACAGTATGCCCAAGTGATTAATACCATGGTCAGCGATTGTTTAGCATTGTGGTTAAAGACAGTATGCACAAGTGATTAATACCATGATCAGCGATTGTTTAACATTGTGGTTAAAGACGATTGTTTAGCATTGTGGTTAAAGACAGTATGCCCAAGTGATTAATACCATGGTCAGCGATTGTTTAGCATTGTGGTTAAAGACAGTATGCCCAAGTGATTAATATCATGGTCAGCGATTGTTTAGCATTGTGGTTAAAGACAGTATGCCCAAGTGATTAATACCATGGTCAGCGATTGTTTAGCATTGTGGTTAAAGACAGTATACACAAGTGATTAATACCATGGTCAGCGATTGTTTAGCATTGTGGTTAAAGACAGTATGCCCAAGTGATTAATACCATGGTCAGCGATTGTTTAGCAGTGTGGTTAAAGACAGTATGCCCAAGTGATTAATACCATGGTCAGCGATTGTTTAGCATTGTGGTTAAAGACAGTATGCCTAAGAGATTAATACCACGGTCAGCGATTGTTTAGCATTGTGGTTAAAGACAGTATGCCTAAGTGATTAATGCCATGGTCAGCGATTGTTTAGCATTGTGGTTAAAGACAGTATGCCTAAGTGATTAATGCCATGGTCAGCGATTGTTTAGCATTGTGGTTAAAGACAGTATGCACAAGTGATTAATACCATGGTCAGCGATTGTTTAGCATTGTGGTTAAAGACAGTATGCCTAAGTGATTAATACCATGGTCAGCGATTGTTTAGCATTGTGGTTAAAGACAGTATGACAAAGTGCTACTTTTCACATAATCACATGTGCAATTATTATGCTAGTGTAGTCAAATCATAAGTTTTCGCAGATGTAATTAATTACATATGTTAAACGTAAACACTAATTAACTCGTGCAACAATGTATTGGTAAGTACCAAATGAAGAAGGCATAGTCAATCTTACATATAGAATGCAAAACAGGACTTAATTCCTATCAAACACACAAGGGACCAGGCAACATTTAGGAACTTTTAAATTTGTGTTTGTAAATTACGAAAGAGCAGTATTAATTCTTTAAAACTTGTCAACGCGATTTACACTTCAAAACGTGAGTAAAGTATAGACACATTTTATAATTCGTCGCCATATACGTTACACTCGTCGGTGTCTGTTCCTCTTTGTGGCAAGAACTATTGCAATTGCTAGCAATAGGCGTAATGGCAATTTTAGAAACAAAGTTCAATGTCAAATGACGCCGTGCGCAGCTGCTAAAAGGCTCGTGGTCTTAGCTTCTTTAATTGAGAAGAACGGCCGTATGCATGCGGTGCTAAAGCCGACTATCATAATGTCGTGTCTTGGCCCATGTCCATGCCAGCTGATGTTGCGCTTGTCAGATAATCATTCATTGTCACTCGTTTGCGAATTTGAGTTTTGATGTTATCGTCCATCACTGAAAGAAAGCAACACGGTATCCGTTTGATGTATTAGATACACATCACATTAACGTCAGCCTGGACCCGGGCTACAGGAACAACAGAGGACAGCACAGTTAATCTACATTTCGATAACGTCGACATTAAACATACTGAGCTCATGACCGAGTCGTCCATCTTAAATCGGATATATAAAACAGTGATTATTTAAGATACAAATGACGGATCCTGTCAACTTAGTTTTCATGAAATCATGCTAATACGACTGCATTAATACTATTATTAATGCTTAAATTATGATATATATCATATGGTGTATAATTAAAGTGTATACGTAAATTCGCATGTTTATATACAATTGACGTTATTAAAATAACGGTGTACATTATATCGTTTCAAATCCAGAATATATTCCCCTTTCAGCAACAAAACAATATTGTGAGGGATTTGTTTCATGAATCTCAACCTTCATTCTCCCTTCTGTATAACGCCATCTTGCCGTATCCCAACTGTGTTTGGGGGCTCCCTTCCACCTCCCACCTTCCACCTCTCACCTCCCACCTTCCTCTTTCCACCTCCCACCTTCCACCTCCTACCTTCCACCTCCCACCTTCCACCTCCCATGTTCCACCTTCCACCAATCCCATATCTCACCTCCGATCAATGTAAGACCAACATCCCACCTTTAGACACACGCCCCCACAGTTACATATATATAGTTAAGGTTATTTTGTGGCTCGTCCAAATTTATGTTCTATGTACTAAGTTACGCCATATAGTTATACATTTAAATTACATGTGTCATTAAAATACTTTTTGTTACCGGCTCTAGTAACACTTGTTATGTTCATTTTTGTTATTCTCTATTTTCTGTTTGGAACGACTTTTCAACTGCTTGTTACCTTAGTACTGCACTACAGGACTGCTTTTCCAGTATGACAACTACTCCCTTTGTGGTACACGATAGAAATCTAACCACCATCTATGGCACAAAATACAGTTGATAATTTATCGGAAGACAGAATAGTATTAAATTTTGGTGGATCAGTTGCTAATAACCTACAACACATTCTCGGTAATTTAAATGACAATAATGAAAACATAGCTATGCTGACACATTCGCCATACATAGACACTTTGAAACTAAATTAAACTCTCGCTTCCACAAAAGATAGTTTTACTATCTTCAATTTAAATAATGCATTAATTCAAAGTTTAATTATTGGACTTATGCAACAAAGGCATAGGTTTTAGTGCAATATGCTTGCAGGAAACATGGCTCTCGGAGGATTCAGACTTGTCTCAATATCATCTTCCAAATTAAAATATTACCCATCAAGGCAAAACATGTACAGATCACGGAGGCCTAATTATATATTGCTATGAACGTTACCAATATAACATAAGGAATTTATACGAGGCATCTGATATTTGGGAGGGGCTGTTTATTGACATTTATGGAGCGAATCTTAAAAACACATTACAATAGGTAATGTTTACAGACCACCAAAAGTAAATAACACAGACGTAGTAATATCCACCTTTATTGGTGAATTGGCACCTATCTTATCAAAATTAGGTACGGAACGCTCCGAAACAATATTAGTTGGAGATTTCAACCTTGATTTGCTGAAAGTAAACAGACAAATTGGGGATTATGTTGATATATTTTATATGAATGGTTTGTATCCGAAGATCACTCTACCGACCCGTTTTTCTGGAAATAACTGTACTCTCCTTGATCAGATATATAGAATATTTCAAATCTCACTAAGGTTTATACAGCAAGTATACTTATGAGTAATATATCAGATCATCTACCATATTTCATAAGCTTTGACAAATTACAATCTAAGCAACGTACTCCCAAATATGTGAAAATTAGGACAAATAAATCCGTCATCTGACGGGATGCCACGCAGTTGACAGTCGTGATAGTGACATTTACCGTATGCTAGAAAACATTCAGCATCGTTACATAAACACAATTATGCACATTACCTTTTACGTTCCGACCAACTGATTTACCACACGAAAGGTACGTATATTGACATATGTAGGGCATTTTTAAAATATAGGTCTTACGTTCTATTCTAGGAGTTGTAGATTAATCCATAAAAGCTTCGCACACGAGGTTCAAACCATCTATGTCATACATGCGCAAGCTCGATTATAAGTAGATGATTGGCTTTAGCAACACCAACATTATGTTCCTTTTACTCCAGGGTCTCCCGTCCCGTTTTTTATATCCAAAACCCTATCATCGTCACAGGATATAGGAGTGGATATAACTCTCAGAAATGGACATATATGGGGCCTTCTTTTGTGCACTGTCGTTTTGAACCTGCCCAATAGAAAGGTGTCCGACAAGGAGGTACTGAAGACCATGTTCTGTGGTAACGCAGCCGTGCCGTTGGCGGCGGATATTATGAAGGATATCTTGTTGAACAATAATGGACGGCAAGCCTGTAAGTTTTGGTTTACTTAGACGATACCTTTCAATTATTAATTTTAATGCGGTGTCTAAGTAAGCCTTGCACACATTGTTGTTCTAGGGCATATCATTATATATAAAAAAAACATGGCCTCGAATACGGTTCCACTTTGTTATGAGCAATGTTATAATTAATGTAACAATGTAATGCTTATATATATTTCGTAGGTAACTCCTTTGTTTATTTTGTAATCTCTCATTTAGTGTATCACTGTACAATGGTTTAAGCTATTGTATCTCACTTCGTTGTTGTGAGCTATGACATGGTAATATCTTTTTATGCTGCCAGCAAAGCCATTTACGTTTTATTTGTTTCTGTTTCCTCTTGTTGACTATGTTTACGGTACTGATACATATCCATCGTCATATTATTTTGTTTTATTTGTTGAACATTGTCTAACAAAACATACAAACAAACACAATGATGCAACTACTCAAAATTATAATATTCGGTTAGCGTTCACCAAGACATTATTTATTGATTCTTTTGTGCAAATACCCTCGTTATATACTGGATCATGCACGTGTACATATCGGTTTTTCTTACTTCTTAATCTACTAATTAATGACAAAACAGTTTGATCGCATTTTTCTTTAACACTTGGGTGGTATTAACAACGACAATTTAATTAACACATTAAATATCAATAACAATGAACTGCAAGTCATAAAACATTCATCGTATTACGACATAGATCACTTTAAGATACTTGCTGATGATAAAAATGGACAATTTTCAATACTCAGCTTAAATATTAAATCAATAAATTCTAAATTTGATTAACTAGTTTCATTCGTCAGCTAACTGCAGGACATGAATTATAAATTTAGTGTAATTTGCCTACAAGAATGTTGGATATCCAACATAACCGACTTAGCAAATATACAACTACCTGGGTACGCTTGTATTGCTCAAGGAAAGAGTAGCAGTAACAATGGTGGCTTAATCACATATATTGACAAAAGATTTCAACATATAGTAAAACTAAACATAAATACATACGAACACTGGGAGGGACTAATTATTAATGTAACTGGAGGTGGTTTATCAAAACCAATTACTATTGGCAACATATACAGACCTCCGAGTATGATAAGAGAACATGTCAGGCAATTTATTAATTAATTCACCACTTTTATCTTGTCAATAGAACAATCGAACACAAACATTAGCATTGCCGGAGACAATCAATCTTAATCTGCTCAAGATAAACGAAATACCAATTTGTAGTGAATTATTCGATCTGTTGACATTTCACAGTTTATTTCTAAAATTACACTTCCCACAAGATTATCACGCTCAAATGGCACATTAATTGACAATATATTCGGTAAAAGTCAGAGTTCTATATCCATAACTACATCTGGTATATTAATAAATAAGATATCCGATCACCTCCCTTGTTTTATTATCTCAGAAATTTCGTTAGTAAATCCACCAAACCTTAGATGGATTAAAATGATATAATAAAATACATTAATTCGTCTGATTTGTACAACTTACTTAACAAACATTTGAAGACAGACCCTAATCTAAGCTACGACATTATATTCGAAGTAATTTAAATGGCCAAGAACAAGCATATGGTAAGTAAATTAGTTAAGTTAATAAATACAAACACAAAAAATATAAATGGATTACCACGGGTCTGCTAAAATCCATAAAGTTTCGAGATAAATTAAATAAGAGAATGAAACTTACAAATACCAATTCAAGGAAATACAATATTATGCGTATTAACTTTAAAACGCATGGTATTAAAGAGAAGCTTACGTGAATCCAAAACAAAATTATTTTGCGTCAACTTTCGCTAAATATAAATCTGATATCAGAAACACGTGGACAACTATAAATTAAATTATTTCAAGAAAAAACAATAAGAATAGTTTTCCCGAATCATTCAATATAAATAGTATAGAAACTACAAACATTCTAGATATTGCTAACGTATTTAACACCTTCTTTACAAATATCGGCAGAAAACTGCTTAATAACATAACATATTTAGGTAACAAAGATTTTAGGCATTAGTTTAATAAATATTTTAACTGCAAATTTGTACTTAACAACGTTGACGAACTAACTCTACAAGAAACAATAGACAACCTTCCGTCTAAAAATAGTACCGGGTCTGATTTCATTTCAACCAATTTGCTAAAACAAATCGTCGCACCTAAGATAATAAAATCTTTAACGCTACTTATAAATCAAGTTTTTAATACGGGAATATTCCCTGAAAAACTAAAGGTGGCCAAAGTTATTTAAAAACGGTGACCCATCAATAATCAGCAACTACATACCAATTTCTCTCCTGCCTGCTATATCTAAAGTATTGGAAAAAATTATGGGAACTAAACTATCTTCCTATTTTGAAAGTAACAACCTTTTTCGAAATCCCTGTATGACTTTCGTTCTGGTCACTCGACGGAATATGCTGCATTAGACCTTGTAGACCGAATAACAACCTACATGGATAATAATGAGGTACCTTTCAGCATATTTCTTGATCTCTCTAAAGCATTTGATACCTTAGACCACAATACATTATTTTGTAAATTAAAACATTACGACATTGAAGGGGTGTCTCTGAAACTTTATGCTTGACTCGGAAATTGTCTGCGGTCCAGAGTACTCGGCGCGAACCTACGCCAACACGTGCTCCGCGGACATGATAGATTACGTAACAGGCCTGTGGTCTGATTTTGCCGCGAGGGATCTTTTTCAACATGTTGTTGTTAACGTGACGTGCAATAAACAATTCCATTTCCCTTTTATATGCAGTTTACCCTATGTTTGCCGGTTGTCTCGAAGGGTGGACCTTGACGTCTGGCGTCAATAAGTTTGGCTAAACGAGGGGTTCTTTTTTGGACAGACAGGAGTTAAAACCTCCCGAACCTATCTTTGAGCCTGTGTAACGTATGGTGTTATCTTTAAAAAAAACTACCTCTAGTAATTAAAGTATATGTGTAAATTTGTGCGACAGTTGGTTTGCTAATAAAACACATTAAAATTATATTCATAAAATTATAAGTAAAAGCGTAACAAAACATCAAGTGTTCTAACTTAGATTGTTATTAAAATACGTTACAATATAATGTGTAAGTGGATGCCATGCTTATGTTCCCCTCGTTAGTGCACATAATCAGTATGTAAAGCTTCTCTCCTTCTTTCGTGTCTTCCTTCCTGCAGCAGTTTGGGCGCTGCACAATGGATGTAGAAGACGGGAGTCTTACCTCACAAATAATAATAATAATAAATTTATTTACACACCATCAAATCCGGGACAAATTACCCCCGTTCACGGGTGTTTACAAATCGGCAATCATCTAAGAAGCATAAAAACACATTTAAAATAAATAAATAAGAAAACTAAATAAAGTTAGCAAACGATATATACTGTATACATACATATATATATATATATATACAGTATATATCGTTTGCTAAATAAATAAGAAAACTAAATAAAGTTAGCAAACGATATATACTGTATACATATATATATATATATGTATGTATACAGTATATATCGTTTGCTAACTTTATTTAGTTTTCTTATTTATTTATTTTAAATGTGTTTTTATGCTTCTTAGATGATTGCCGATTTGTAAACACCCGTGAACGGGGGTAATTTGTCTATATATATAGATAAACCTATATGTAGTAAAATTATGGGTAAATGCAATGATAAAATAAACGATTAGCAAAAGTGCTGAACAGCTGAACCTACTGGATAAAATAAATAAATAAATGCCTAATTTACATTAAATAATTTGATTAGATACTAAAATGTGATTCTGAGATAAATAAGACTAAAAATGTATTAAAACTATATGCATGAATAATGCAAAGGTTAAATGATGTCCGATTATATTAATTTGAGAACAGAAATGTCTTCAATAATTGTCCAAACTGTCTAGTGTTCTAAATCGCGCGTAGTTCCAGAGGCAGATAGTTCCACAATGTCGGCCCAGCACATGCAAACGCCCGGCGACCATAACGTTCTAAGTTCACGCGTGGAACGTCCAGAAGCAGACCACCGCCAGAGCGTAGGGTCCTGCGTGGTGCGTGACGTTGCAACAGTGACGCGAGATACACTGGCGTGCCTGCATACAGTGCCGTGTGTACAACCATGAGTAACTTGTACTCGATGCGCTTTCTCACTGGGAGCCAGTGTACCTGTTGTAGGACCGCAGTGATAGATCGCCGGTCACCTCGTCGAAGTTGCATCACAACACGAACGGCTGACCGTTGGACTCTCTCTAGACGGTGCAGCAGGTATACCAAACAGCATCGCATTTCCATAGCCAATTTTGGATGTCACAAGTGCACGGACAAGACATTTGCAGACACTGGTCGTCATTGCCTCTCGTACACGAGCAATTCTCGAGAATTGGTAGTAATCACTTCGACATACATTTGCCACCTGCGTCGCCATCGATAAATCAGCATCGATTGCAACACCAAGGTCACGGACGATGGTCGATGTCGCTACATATTGTCCGCATATGTCGACATGATCAATGAGTATTGGTGTGCGCAAGCTCGATGAACGTATAACAATTGCTTCCGTTTTGCTTTCGTTGAGAACCAGTCCGTTGTCATAGAACCACGTTTTAACTTCACTGATGCAAGTCTCCATTATGATGAGAGCATTTGTATGCTCAAACGGTGAAAAATCTACGTATAACTCCGTATCATCTGGACAAATATCTAAAGCGCTTTTTGGCATTGGCACGGATCGCGACGTTATTGAATGCAAACGCCAGATACGTGTAATGTCGCTCGCCATGCCGTGTGCATCGTCGTGTTGTTATTATTGTATTTTTCTGAGCCAGTTATCGTGAGCAAATTTCATTGCACCTAGAACTTGGTCAATTCTCATTTGATCGTCCAGAACCTGCAACAGGTGGTCCTGTTGATTCAATTGCGACTCAATGAATTGTATTTCGTCTGACATTTCACCAACATAGAGTTGTAACCCGAGGATCTGTTTACGGTCCTCGACCTGTTGTACATGTGTCTGGTTTATAAGGGAAAGCATCTGACTTACGGAATGTACGCTACTTTGATTCAGTCTGCCACTTGTCGTATCTGGCGTTTGCATTCAATAACGTCGCGATCCGTGGCAATGCCAAAAAAGCGCTTTAGATATTTGTCCAGAAATGTTCAGAAGCCATCGTCTCTCGCGCGGCTATGAAGGTTGTGAGACGTGCATAGATTGTTTGATTTCAGTTAGCCAACTCTCCATCGATTTGTTATTGATTTCTCGGACTGCCTGCAGTCTAAGAATTGCTGTCTTGAATCGTTCGAGTCTCAGTCATAATCCAGGAATTTCCGCGGGGGGAAGATATAATTATTAAAACCACCCATGTTGCAACGTGATTGCGCATGTCGTCGGCTCCAGACACTAAACGTCAGTAAGCTAGGAATCGCGGTTCGTTTAGCAGTATGTCTTTTCTAGCATAATCACCTGTCAGCACAACAGTTATTAATGCGTAATTAATGCCACCAAACAAATACATTCTCATGTAGCTCGTTTCTGTATGAACTCAGTAGGGGATAAGTTCCTTCGTTTTCTAAAATGTGAAATTACAAGATCAACGTCAATATCGCTGTCGTCGGATAGATTCGCGGCCGAAAGCGCTCTTTTAGACACTGTCCTAAGTATATGGCTACGCCTGACTGTGTCACTCCCTAGTTACAAATCACCGTGCCTTGCTGGTATGTCACAAGATTCGTTTCCAATATGAAGGACGGCCTTTAGCGTTCGCTGTGTTTGTTGGGAAGTTTCAGTCCTATCATTAAATATATATCGTCTGAGGTATCGACTTGGGCGTTCTTGTTTTCGTCTTGGGCGTTTGATTCACTGGTCCCATTTCAGATCGTGGTCTACAATTCTCACCTTTTCGTGGT
This sequence comes from Paraescarpia echinospica, assembly GCA_020002185.1. Taxonomy (NCBI): domain Eukaryota; kingdom Metazoa; phylum Annelida; class Polychaeta; order Sabellida; family Siboglinidae; genus Paraescarpia; species Paraescarpia echinospica. The sequence goes on from CM034540.1 coordinate 5,191,469, forward strand.
TTAAGACCTTTGTTTTCCCGGAACGCTGATGGTGTAGGAAAAGCACAGGTCCTCTGACACGTGTGACAATCCATTCCGGATCCCAACGGTTCGTTAGTGTGAGTATTACAGAAGTTTACATTTCTAACTGGAAGAACAATGAAGTGGGTTTGTCCAATTGTGTTGCCTGGTGAAGCCTAATTTACACCCAATTGTATGAATAAACACGCAGTGATAGTATATCGTTAATATAACTGAATTATTTACTCGAAACCCTTCGCCGTGTGTGCAGTTGTTTTGAATATGTTCATATTAATATATCAGCTGAACGGATACCGTTGAAGGTTTTCTTGTGGAATCGACCGTGAGCAGTTCTTGGTACACGTCGATGTTACAACAACAAAACTACTCTAGCTAATGTCTTTATTTAATGGGTGTTTTGCGTCCAGTTCTACTCTATAAGCCAAGTACATGGCTTAACAAAATCCGAAATCGGAAGCATTCCGGTCCCTTCGCGGTATTCGGTGACTGCAGAGGAAAAACAAATTCACGTTGTGCACGAAGTGCAATGTTTAGTGGCTAGGTGGTGGCATCTCTTCTTAAATGTTTTTAAACAATCAATGTATTTAGCATGGCATTATGCAGTTTCTAAGATATTGTTCCTTCTTTTTCCAGCTGTACAGGGGCGATGGTCAGGTACAATATTGTTGATCCAGTCGTTCGGAATGTTCGTTCTTTCCATAGATTCCCAACAGCAGCCCTCTCGCTCCATGATTCACCCTCCCGATGTTCTCATATCCCCCCTCACGCACTCGTCCCATCTCAGCTGTGGCGTTCCCCTTTTCCTGCGTTCTTTATGTCCCACCTCTCACCTCATTGCTAGTTTGCCTGCATCCATTCATACCTAGCGGCAGCCACAGCTATTGTTGTTGTTCTGTCGACGCCAGTGTCTCCGCGCTATACTGACATGCCGCCGTAACATACAGGACGTTCCCTTCCAATGTGTGTGTGTGTGTGTTTGTGTGTGTGTGTGTGTGTGTGTGTGTGTGTGTGTGTGTGTGTGTGTGTGTGTGTGTGTGTGTGTGTGTGTGTGTGTGTGTGTGTGTGTGTGTGTGTGTGGCACAGTGTACATTATCCACTAACTCGTTTTTTGTTTTAGTTATTAGGCAACGCTAGACACCCCCACAACATGTAGGGGAAGGTGGGGCAAGTCATCGATGTTAAGGCTTTTTTTAGAACTGAACGTCAATATTGCATTTTTTTATTACAATTCCTACACCAAATTAAACTTCGTTATCTTAGACATCAACGATCACAATATAAAAGTTTCAATGTTTATTTTAGCTATTGAAAAATAAAAATGGTCTGCAAATTCGCCACCTTGCCCCATCCCTGGGGCAAGTTGACAACCACCAACGGGCAAATTGACGAGGTGGACAGCATACAAAAGATTACATTACCCACATTACATTTCTAATCTGAACGACAAGAAAACTATACATTTGATTGCACGTTTGGATAAAATCTGTAATATCGGCTGTATCTGATGTTGCTGCGCTGGTGACTGCGACTGGCGTGGCTGTTGTGGCTGCGCTGATTGTCCTGGCTGCTCTGACTGTTGTGGCTGCACTGGCTGTTGTTGCTGCGTTAGCTGTTGTGGCTGCGCTGGCTGTTGTGGCTGCGTTAGAGGCTCTGGCGGTTGTGGCTGTTGTGGCTGCGCTGGCTGTTGTGGCAGCGTTGGTTGTTGTGGCTGCACTGGCTGCTGTGGTTTCTCTGGCTGCAGTGACTGCTGTGGCTGTTGTGGCTGCACTGGTTGCACTAGCTGCGTTGGCTGCTGTAGTTGCGCTGGTTGATGTGGCTGCTGTAGCTGCGCTGGTTGCTGTGGCTGCTCTGGCTGCGCGGGCTGTTATGGCTGCCCTGGCTGCGCGGGCTGCTGTGGCTGCTGCAGTGGGGATGGAAGGTCGCGATCCGTAGTTACAGCAGGCGCAAAATCTGCATCCGAAAATGTCATGGAGTTTTATGGCTTAATACCACTGGCTTCAAAGCCTCTGACAGCGTTTCGTATGGTGGCTGCTTTCAGATAAGCTGCACCTAACAAAGCCCCGACCTCTCTATTCGTGATCGCCTTGCCAAGATGTGACACCATGTAGTTATCACATGTTTGACTGGAGTAGGTTTTGAGAGGACCGAAGAAAGCGGCATCTAAGGGATGTAGTCTATGCGTCTTATAAGGCGGGAAACCCACCATGATGACCCCATTTTCCCTACAGTAATTTATGCTGGCTAGGGAAATGTGTGATGCATGGTTATCTACGAGCAAAAGCACTTTGTTGTCACGAGAACACTTGACATGTTCAACAAAATGTTCGAGGTAGAGGACGAAGGTGTCAGTCGTCATCCATCCTGTCTGTTGTGCTACACCTTTTGTCCCTGGCGGACATCCGTTCATCAATTCCGGTCTCATCCTCACTCTTCGGAAGATTAAGAATGGTGGAACGTATACACCACCAGCACTGATGCCACAGACCAACGTGATGTTCTTTCCACTTTCAGCAGACACTATTTTTGCCACACGTTTCGCCTCTCTAGGTGACAACACTCTTGGTAACTTTGTTGGCACTGTGGTTAGACCAGATTCGTCAACATGGAATATCTGATGAGCAGTGAAGTTGTTGTCCTCTCTAACCTTTCGTAAGATGTTAAAGAATTTGCTCACTTCAACCTTGTTGAATCCCATCGCTCGACTAATTGATGTGGCCTCTGGAGCCCTGAGACTAATGTTGTATTTATTCCTGAACGCAACCAATCCATTCCAGCCATTTTTGTGTGCATGTTGAAGCTGTGCGGCAGGTGATTTTGCTCTGCGAAGTCGTAGACGAACCTTCTGCATTGGGTGGTGTTAAGACCGAAACTTCTGTCACTAATTTCGGTGATATAATCTCTCAACTGGTTCAGCTTCTCTACGGCAAAGACACTCCGAAAAGCGACCCCCGTGAACTGGCAGATCCTACAAAAGAATAAACACATTACTGCGGCTACTAACACAATGGGGCAGGGGGGGGGGGCAGGAATATAAAATAACACATAAGGGTCCCCCAAGCCACAAAAACTGACAGTTCACGAAAATTAAGCGCCCCTGAATTCAGCTTAGGCCCTAGGTAAGCATTAAAACTCCAATATAAAGTTATACCTATTGTATTGTATGTGCAATTATAATTCAGTTTTGCTCACCTCTGCCTTTGCTTCCAAGTAACGACGCAGAGTAGGCTCTGGAATGCCATAATTCGCTGCCGCCATGTTGCACGACATATTTTTTTCACGAACGGCATGCATGGAAGCAATCATCCCATCTTCAGACCATGACCCCTGTTTGTTTTTCGCTGGTAATGTCGTACCATCTGAAATTATAGGTTAGAATAAACATTAAAATAATTTTATTATTTACGAAGATAAATCAAATTGATCAGCAATGGACCCGGGAGGGGAGAGGTGTTCTTGGGGGGTCCTTCCCCTGTCGCTAATGTTATGGTGGTCGAAGGACAAAATAGGGCGCATAGCTACTATAGGTTCTATATATATCCCCCCTCAATAAAACTACCGATTTATACTATTTGGCAACACACCTAGATCCGCTCCTTTCGTACATTCATAGTTTGGGACGGAGTGGGGCAAGATGACGAATTCGCCAACTTGCCCTGGTCATCTTGCCCCGCACTGCCATTTTTATAGCACTCCCTCCACACCCGTTCAGATGTTTGGGAATTTCGACTAATTACTCTGGGGTGTTGCGTTACAATATACCGCTGTAATACAACACATCTGAGAAACGCTTACTACACGATCATCATTTGTAGAGTCTTATTAACTAATTTCTAATTCTTAGTACAAAAGTCAACAAAATGAATTTACCTCGCCGAAGACGGTGTAGCCGTCGCCGAATTGGGCGCGCGTCATGTCGAACCCCTCTTCCTTGTACGCCTTCCCCATCGCGGCGAACAGGTTCATGCAGCTTCGGATGTAGCGCCGATGCGCGAAGTCCGGCTGCAGCGGCTTGCTCGGCACCTGGCGTCCGTCGACGTAGAGGGTGAGGAAGTTTATGTCGTTGTGCGCGTTGAGCGGGTTTTTATCGTAGGTCCCGTTGTAGGCGTCGTTGTCGATCAGGCACATGAACACGCGTCTCGGGAGCGTACCCAGGTAGACGTTCTCGTGCGTATGAGACATCGTGCCCTGCGGTATCGAGAACACCTTGCAGTCAATGCGACGCATCGGATACTTGGCCGTCCCCCGCGTCAGCGCTTTGATTTGACCGAGCTGGACGGCCGGGTTCACCTTGGCCTTTCGCACCTGCAGGTAGGCCTCCAGAAGGACGGTCTTGAACCCCGGAACGACGACGTCGCCTAGGAGCGCGAAGGCGTCCTTGCTTCGCACCAGTCGCACCTTTACGTCGACGCCGTTCAGCAGGTACCGGTTTTGCATGAACAGGTCGACGTGCAGGCGTCCCATCATGTCGAACTCGTGGCTGCAGTGTATGTAGTTGTGCCGATGCGCGTACCCGCCGTTGTTGTTTCCCACCGTCTCCATGCGCCCGGCGGTGTCCTTGCGCCACAGGTCGGCCTCGAGCTGCGACTTTTTGGCGTCGGACCCGTAAATGAGCAGGGTATCGATGTAGGCCCGGTACGGGTACGTATTGGTCGACGACGTCACGAGCGTGCCGTTCAGCGTCACGTCGACCTGATTGAACATCGAATGCAGAAAATTGTTGACCGGCGCTACGACGCTGTCGTTCGCGAGATCGGTGCAGTCCCTCTTCACAACCTTGGCGCGCACGTACAGTCTAGCGGTCGCCAGGTCCAGATAGTCGTCTCCGGAGCCCGGAATGAGAAACTCGATAGGGCCACCAGCGTCGAGGGCCGTCAGCGGCTGGTGATCGATCCACTGGCCGCTCTGGATGCTTGTCTGCGTCGTCGGGACGCTGATCAGGTCCAGTTCGCTCTTTACGCCCTCGCACGACTGTCGATGCACGAACGCCATCCTTCTACTACTTCTACTACTTCTACGCGGGGAATACGTCGTCGCTCGACGTCTGCTCCTTTCGACGGCGCCTCTTCTTAATGGTCGTCGCCGGCGTGCCGGGCTGCTTTATGCGACGTCGTCGCTTTTTCGGCGGCGGCGGCGGGGGCGAGTTCAACAGCCCGTCGAGAAGGTCGGCGCCCGCCTCCTTCGCGCGTCGCTTTACCGACTGTTTCAAATTGCAGCCGGCGACGACGTCCCGCGCCTCGCGCACGCCCGTCTTGAGAGCTCGCTTCCCCAGCGCCACGACCCCTCTCTTGATGAGCGGCATGGCGCTTCGAAACATGCTGCCGAAGAGATTACCCAGGCCATGTCCCCGCTGCGATCGGGCGCCGACGAACACCGGCAGGCCACCGCCGAGCTGCCGCGTGTAGTAGTCCTCGTACACGCTTCTCGTCATTGTCAGAACAATTTCGACTTGCAGCGTCTGACGTGAAGCGTCGTCACGACTTTTCCGTGCTCGAATGGTATCGGCTGACCGAGGTCGTCTCTTATATCTATCTCGATCGAATCGAATTGGCGACGCAGGAGCGGCGCGTATTGGACGCGGTCGAAGACGTTCGATACGACGTTCCCGTTCGAACCGTAGGCGGGCACGGATCGAAGGAGGGGGTGAATACGTCGCCGACGATGCGCGACTCCACGATGTCCGTATACACGTACATAGTGTCGACTCCGCCGTTCATGTCCACCGTGTGGGCCCCCTCGAACTCGAACAAATACCCCGCGGGCAGGTTGTTGTCGGGCACCCCGTAACTCGCGATATAGTTCGCTCGAAGCCTAGTATCTTTCTCAGGTGGCCCCGCGGGGACATGTTAAATTCGACGCACGGCGATAGACGCAACGTCATCCGATTAGAGACGGGGCTGTACTCCAGGCGCGCCTTCACTGTATCGGTGCTCAGTTTCGTCAGCGCCGCGTTGATTTTGTGCATCAGCTCGTAGGCGCTGTTGTAAAAGCCGAGCGGGATGGTGCCCTGCCGGGCAATTTTACGCCCGTCCGCGGTGGTGTAAACGCCTTCCTCCCCCGTCTCGCAAGCCATGAAGAAGTAGGCGTCCTCTTCTCTCACGTTGTACCAGCTATGCGTGTACTGTAACGACCAGCCCGCATTCCCACCGTCCCGACAGGTCGACGCGTTGCGGCAGAGTCGTCGTGTAGTGCGTCAACGTGTTTTCGGGGTGTGTCTTCATAGATGCGTTGCTCGGCAACGTCACGTAAACGGACTCGGTAGTAGGTAGCCGAGGCAACTATTCAGCAGCGCCGTCCACAGGTTGGAGTCGCCCTGGCCGCGCGTTAGATTGTATATACTGACGACGATCACCGTGTACAGGACGACGATCTGGCGGAGGAAGACGATCTCGGCTTTAGGGCATTGTGACGGAGGAGACGTCGCCGGCATCGGGCGCATCCACAGAGACGCATGAGTCGACGGCGGGTTCTTCGACAAACACGCCTGAGTCGACGGCGGTTTTCGGCTGTTGCGTTGGTTGCTGCTGCTGCTGCTGCAGCTGTCGTCTCGACGGTGCACATCGCACGACTGCCGTCCGATCGAGTTCGCCGACGGGTGCGGGGCCGTCTGGTGATACGAACGTGGCGCGGCCTTTTAATATGCAGTCTACTAATACAGCACGGTCCACTGATAAAAAACGAAAAGCCGTTGCACAGCCCCGCCTCGTGCAGTCGCCAGCACCCCGCGTGTCGCATCCAACGCGTCATCCCTTATAGGCCACGAGCGCCTTGGCGTCGATCCAGCTATTGAACGAGGTCCGACGCTACGGTATCCTTCCTTTATTGCGCAGAAACACCATAGAACGAGTTCGCCGACGTTGCGGTCGTCGTCGATAGCATCGGTCGCATCGACAAGGACGGAAGCGGCGGCGGTCGTAGGAAGAAAGTCTCCAACGCTTTGCGTATTGCGTCCAACAACGCGTCATCAGCCCTTATAGTCCACGAGCGCCTTGGCGTCGATCCAGCTATTGAACGAGGCCGGATAGCCGGACCATTTGATGAGCACCTCTTCGCCCTTACCGCGTCGTCGACGACGTCTCCGTAGAACGGCCTCCACCCGATATAGTTTATCCTTCGAGACGATTACTTTTTGTAGCTCCGGCTCATAGAAGGTGCCGTCCAGTATCGTGCCGGCGTTGTCCATCAGTCGGTAAACGGGTAGGTCGGACGGGTGCGATTCTACGACGGTGAAGAGCTCTTCGCTCCAGTTAGCCATGTACCCCTTCTTGAAACGTCCCTTCGCCTTGCTGATGCGTACGCGGTCCCCCTCTCGCAGTTTCGGCTTGATTTTTGGACACCCGACGCCGCCGTACAGCTGCTGCCACACGCTCTCCTGATTTGCCGCGTCGACGCTCGCCGGCGTCCTACCGATGATTCTATGGTAGGCGTTGTTGTACGACCGCACGAAGTCCTGCAACGGCTCCACGTACCTCAGCGTCTGATGTTTCGTGAAGTACCTCCACATGCGCGTCTTCAGCCACTGCTGGTTTCGGCCGCCCACGATAACGCAACGTCGCTTGAAACGGCGTCTGACCGGCTTGTGAAGCGTATAGGCGTCCTGCTCCGATAGCCACAGCCCGACGATCGGCTTGGGCACCGCGGTCGCCCGGTGCAACGCGTCGACGCCGCGGTAACTGCCCGCCCGTTTCGGGTCGAAGTAGGCGCGTTTCAGTCGGTCGTCGCCTTGTTGGCGCTTTCGCTGCGCACCACGATGCCACCGGGACACCACCGCCATGGCTCTTGCGACGACGACGACGACGATACGGCGAACAAGAGGGCGGCGACGATGGCCGCCGCGATTACGACGGCGACTACGACGACGAGTACTGATCTTCGGGCGGGCATCCTCTACGGGCGCTAAAAGCTGGTCCACGGCATGCGTTCGACAGATCGAGTGCGGGCCTTTCGCTTCTGCGCGCGCTGTATGTACGCTCGACGCTGGGGGTTACCGACGAGCTCCATAGGCACGTTCAGCCGCTTTATATGGTCCCCAAACGCTTCCCAGTCAACCGGCGCGGGGGTCTTCTTCCTCTTTCGCATGAGATCGTTCACTAGATCTACCATGTTGCTTCCGGCAATAGGCGCACCGTCGTACACGAGCTCCGCTCGATCGTTCCAGCGAATCAGCGGGTCGGCTTTCAGTCTCGACATCAGGAGGCGGGCCTTTTCTTTCAGAACTTTCGGTACGCTCTTCACGATCTCGCTCTCCGTATCGTCCGGCGATTGGTCGGGCGGCGGCGGCGGCTGGTCGAGCTTCATCGGCGACTCGTTCTTCACTATGGATACTCGCATCGGTTGCTGAGCGCGAGACGTCTCCATAGCGTTGTAACGACTCAGCAGTTGATTGTACGCCGCTACCTTTTCTCTTTCGGATAAATCCGCACGCTCGAGAACGGCTTTCATGTCGTTGTCCAGGCTACTCATCACAGGCGACGTGGTCGTGGTCGGTTGCGATAGTAACGGGAGTAGACGCTCCACCAACCGGGGGTCTACCAACGCCATCTTCTTTGCGTGCTGCATCAACCGATAGCCTGTCTGAGGAGGGGCAGAAAGGTGTTCGCCAACGGCGCCAGCAGCGCCGTCAGAAACGCGCCCGATCCCGTCTGCAGGACGGCCCTCTTCCGTTTGATGGGCACTTTTTTCGACGCTAACTTGCGCAAATTGTTCCTGTACTTTGTCAGCACTTTTTTTTTGTTAGGCGTCAATTTCACGTTCCCTCGCAGAATGTTATACGCGCAGTCGCACAGACTACAGATTAGGTCGGCGTCAGCGTGGGCGATTACCGCTTTTCTCAGATTCGTATTCCGATGGTATCGACGCAACAGCTGCAGGGCTAGGATGTGCCTCTTCACGCGATCTGTCATCCTGTCGAATGACGTCGACCGCGGCGCGCTCCGCTTTTTTATACTCTCGTCGGCGCGTAGACGTACTGAATGCGATCGTCGGGGAAAATGGCCGTACGCAGGCGCATGGTTTCCGGCGTTTCCTGTTTCAGGTCCACCAGGAGGTAACCGTAGGCGGCCGACGTGGCATCTTTGAACGCCTCCACCATGTAGTTGGTTCTAACCGGATACATCTGTTTCGCCAGGTGACCTACTTGGCCCGCGTCCTGGAGACTCTTGAAGAGGACCATATACTGCGCGTTTAGGCTGATTGTGCGATTTTCTTTCCCTTTCGGAAAGAGATTCTGCAAAAGCTGTACGACGGACGCGTTGCAGTGATGACTTTTTTTAGTAAACAAAGTCGTGACGCTACTATTGGTCTCCGACATAAGGTCATCGAGTACTAGAAGCGTCCTCGTTTTGGCGTCCAAAAGCGTCGGATCCGGCAAACCGTCTACAAATTCTACGCCGGCTGTTGTCATAGAGTCGTAGGCGGTTTGCCACTGGCCGTAACACCACATAATTTTCTCCGGTGGCGGCTCAATCATACACGAGGCAAACTTTAGCAGCCGTGCAACTAAAGTAGTCTTACCGCACCCCGTAGGGCCGGACACAAAACACGTAAAAGGGTGCTTCCACTTTCCGTCCATATCGACGACTGGTGCGCGGACAATGTTACGGTGAGCTTTATTCGTTTCTTCTATACTCACGACGCACCTCCATCAACAGTTTGCCGAGCGTGTTCTGACCTTCTTTATACCCGCAGGCGCAACCCCAAAAGGCTTCTTTCGACGGCATCCACGCCACCAATTCGGCGTCACCGGTAGCCAATAGGGTGTCTTTCAACCTTTTCGACGCACCGAACTTACTCATCAACAGGCTCCTCATACACTCGACTCTAACGGCGTCCCATTCGGCACTCGTTCTCGTTTTCGCGATCCTGAAACCTCGTCGCTTCGCTATATAGCCCGACCACGCCGATTTGATGTGCTGCGCGCTTTCTTCGTCCGCGTTAAACATCGCTTTTCTAAACTGGTAAGCGTGCTCGACGGATTTGAAAAACTGACCGTACGCCGCAATTCTACACGGAAAATAATTCGACAGGTACGACAAGAACTCTCCGAAACGTATAGGCGCCATATCTAGACACGGACGACAACGCTACTGACTACAGCGCCTCACGCGTAACCACTATATATACGTGTCTGCTTTCTTTTTTCAGTCACTAGAGGGCAGCGCACATGCTTTCTTTTTCAGACACTAGATGACAGCGCACATGCTTAACCATTATATAACCTTACGCATACGTCATTACTATTTTTACTTATTGCTAGTGCTGCCCTCCAGTGAATGCACTACTCACTTGTTGCTAATTAGTACCTAATTAGTCACTAGATGTCGACACACTCTTTCTTCCGTGGACCTGTCTATCACGTTTTTTTAACATTCCAAGTTTTTTATAAGTAACATTCCAATCTGCACCATACACTGCTAAAAAACGTAGGAATTCTACTTATTAAAAGCGAAAAACCCTTTGATCTCTGGTCATGACCCGTGTTTGGAAGAACCCCATTACTACTGCCATATGTGCCCAAATAAGTGTTGGATGCTTAGCGCAACAGGAAGAAACACAACCCTGCTGTAGAACGAAGCATACATATCAATAAATGTACAGCACTTACAACATTTTAAATCAAATGCCCGGTCATACAACTTCACGACTATGTCGGAATACATTATTATTATATGAGAGAATAATTTTAAACATGTACTGTGTTTTACAGTTGAACACGTTATACATGACTCGTCCATTTTCACCATCCCCTATAGTTATTAATTGTGTAAATGCGTGAATGACATCAACATAGAAAAGTTCGATCCCAATGGCTGGGAAATAATTGTGTGTCCGCCGGCGGCATCACTGACCGAACAATGTTATAGAGGGATATATCTGGCTTTTCTCCTTGTAGCATTGGACGTTGACTTTGAATCATTTTATCTGGCCACCACGTATTCTCGAACTATGCATCAGTTGGGAAAACAGTACTTGTCGGGGATGGCGGGAATTTAAAATGTTTGATACATTGGCCAGTCCAGCGGAACTGATTGAGCATGACCATTGCTTCGATCCTGGTTGTTTTTGCTTTGAGAAATGTATCTCCGCAGTAACATATTACAAAATACAATGTACAGGCAATGATTAAAATAATTAAATATTACATTATCCTGTGAGTTCCGTAGTTTTTCAAAGAGTGAATATAGCAATGCTGCGATAAATTGTTATTTAAAGAAGTTAAATTCTTCCATGAAATCGCTAAATGCGATCGATCTCTGTCCGCAATATAAGTATGGTCATTATGATCCACAAACCGTGCGAGCCAAATGGTGTAGGATCCAGACCTGTGATCTGATACAGTTGCGGGCACGATACGATTTATGGATCGTGGGTCCGCAGTGTTGTCAAACACTACATGAAACTCCAGAACAACAGGTAAAAAACACAAAGCATTCCTCTTGGATCTTTTGCTTTTCATCTAAAAACCGGATTGAGCCAATAAAATGCGCGACAATGAGCCATACCTAATTTATCAATCGTGAAAACTATTCTACATGAACTGACGATTATTCGCCGGATTAGTAAACACAGATCAGAATACTAAATAAAAATATATAAGGTCACTTCGGTGTTCAGGATACTTGACAACACCTGTATCTATTGCATGCGGCTGAAGTAGTCTGCGCTTACGTTATCCGTCCCAGGGATAAACTCTACCCGAAAATGATAACGTTGGGATTTTAGAGCCCATAGCATTACACGATTGTTTGTCAACTTCGCTGTGTTTAGAAACACCATGCATCGTTGATCACACTATACAACAAAATGTTGGCCATAGTACATGTTTCACAAATTGTTCGCTTCATCGCTCCAACTAACCTCGTATAGTTGTTTCGCCTTTGTGAGATCGGTCTGCTTCTGTCTTCCTGCCTGACACACAAATTATCCTTTGATAGCGGTAGCTAATATATATTTCATCGTGATTAACTTCATCATCATTATCAATACTATTACATTGCCTCATCATATCTACACAAAATTATCTCTACTTATCTCAAGTGTTCAACTTGTTAAAGCTAATCCCCAGCCTAACCATTCCTTTTTAAGGAAAAACAACAAAACGGACAACAACTCATCCCTTCAAGCGAGTGATATTTGTGGATTTTTTCCATTTATCATAACACTTTCACATGTGGCACACCCTGACACACATCTATGCGCATCCCTTGTACACTCCCGCGCAACTCGGCGCATCCTAGCTATTCGACGTATTCTTACCTCGCGACTACCTCGCGGAACATAACGACCCCCCCTCTCTGTCTGTCTGTCTGTCTGTCTGTCTCTCTCTCGTGTGTACGTCGTAAATCACTTGAGCAACTCCTGCACCTCTCTCGCGATTCACCCGCGGAATACTCACACTTCCTTCGCGATTCCCTCCCGGCACGTGGCACATCTTTCTTGTGCATACCTCGCAATTCACTTGCGGAACTCTTACGTTTACCTGGCGCAATTCATCATATCCTGCACGCTTCCCTCGCGTGTCTCTGAAATGCTCCCTGACATTCATGCTGAATCGTTAGGAACCACCACCAACCTCATACTTTGAGTTTTCTTCCTCCCCTGAATAGGGCAGGTTCCTACAGTAACTGCGGGTACTTTATTGCCGTCCGGACGTGTCTCAACCTCATTGGAGACAGTAGCAAATCTCTGGTTTGCTGTTAGCTGCTTCCGTCAGCTACTAGAACATGGTACACAAAGATCAACAATGTTTCCTATGACTAGGTCATAAGTGGGAGTATCTAAGCATAACGTTTCTACTTCTCTAGTGAAGATAGGCGTCTTCTCAACAATACGCGCTGTGGGGACTTCAATCAACGATTTGTCTATGGACATTAACGCTTGGATATTCCCGGTAAATTGTTCATCTCTTACTAGACTGCGGCGAACTATGACGCCATTGCATCCGCTGTCTCTTAACACTCTGACTGGGAAAACCGGTCCAGCAAGATGCTGACATTGCAATCCACGGCCGACATAACGCCATTCGCACAGTGTATTGATATATAGCGTGTCACATCTGCAACACTCGCCAAATATAGCCACGTTTCAATGTGTGATGCTATAAATGGGAGTAGGCGTTCGATAATGTAACCGTATTGTGTGTCTTCAACAAAGAGAGATCGGTGTCAAGATATTAGAATCACCTTGTTTTTAAGTTACGACATAGCATATTGTACTCCACAATCAAATTGCAGTTGGTCCTGGCACCACCATACGTTCATACGTTCATAACTAATGTCGCCAGGAAGTGGAACTGTATGCACCATACACACTTTGGACACTCAAGAAATTAAACCACCGGACAGGTATGTTAAGTTCAGTGAGTTCAGTGACTTGGAATGTGTTAACTTATTACAACATTGGTATTCGTATTTGGTGTACCTACTCGCTGGAGTTCTCAAGACACAGCTGCCCGTCGGACGAGTTCACCGCGACACACGTTTTCTCGCCGTAGCCAATGTCCGGGGTCATGCTGTTGTTGGTGGCGATCAGTGAGAACCTACGGCAGACCACGACAGCCTCACGTAGTTTTGTTATATTCGGATACATGCTTACACACGTCCGCACTCGCAAACTGTGTTAAACCGGATATATGATATGTTGTGTTACTCCTATTGAACGTATACAATATGAGTCACATCCCCATTGTTGTGCATTACATGTCTTGTAATTTTGTTATCCTCGTCTACCTTTTAACAAGATTTAACAAGATTGCCATCCAGAAAATTACTCTGGATGGCAGGTGGACAAGGAAGCCTTTTGGCTTATCGAGAGTCCAATACTTTTTATCTACATGTATCCCGCCTTTTTAAGGTGTGTGTCGATTTTATTTTTAAACATATTCACGCTACTAGCACCAACACAATCAGGAGATAATCTGTTCCATTCATTTACAGTCCTTTGTGAGAATGAGAACTTTCTTATATCTAATCTACACTGCTCCTTTACTAATGTAGCTTCATGTCCTCTGGTCCTTCTATTTTTCTTAACTGAGAAAAAAATGTTTCTATCAATATTTTCATAACCATTCAATATTTTAAACACTTCTATGTGATCTCCTCTCAATCTCTTGGTCTCTAATGTTGTTAAACCACATTCATTTAGGCGTATTTCGTAACTAAGATCCCTCAGATTTGGTATCATTTTAGTCGCTCTCCTCTGTACTCTTTCTAGCATATATATGTCCTTCTTGCGATATGGCCTCCATGCTTGTATACAATATTCTAAATGAGGCCTCACTATTGTTTTGTACAGCGGTACTATTAATTCTTTTTTCTTATACGCTATATTTCGCCTATTTAATCCAAGGATTTGATTTCCCTTTGACGCTAAATATATACATGGTTTGATTTTTCCATTACATTACATTAACTAAATGTTTTATTTGTATTATTCTTATTATGTGTTCTATAAAATATAGTAAACGAATTAATTTCCATTACATTACATTACATTAACTAAATGTTATTATTTGTATTATTCTTATTATGTGTTCTATAAAATATAGTAAACGAATTAAAGGTATATATATATTATAAATACTAGCAAAAATATCCGTCATCTGACGGGATGCCACGCAGTTGACAGTCGTGATAGTGACATTTACCGTATGCTAGAAAACATTCAGCATCGTTACATAAACACAATTACGCACATTACCTTTTACGTTCCGACCAACTGATTTACCCCACGAAAGGTACGTATATTGACATATGTAGGGTATTTTTAAAATATAGGTCTTATGTTCTATTCTAGGAGTTGTAGATTAATCCATAAAAGCTTCGCACACGAGGTTCAAACCATCTATGTCATACATGCGCAAGCTCGATTATAAGTAGATGATTGGCTTTAGCAACACCAACATTATGTTCCTTTTACTCCAGGGTCTCCCGTCCCGTTTTTTATATCCAATACCCTATCATCGTCACAGGATATAGGAGTGGATATACCTCTCAGAAATGGACATATATGGGGCCTTCTTTTGTGCACTGTCGTTTTGAACCTGCCCAATAGAAAGGTGTCCGACAAGGAGGTACTGAAGACCATGTTCTGTGGTAACGCAGCCGTGCCGTTGGCGGCGGATATTATGAAGGATATCTTGTTGAACAATAATGGACGGCATGCCTGTAAGTTTTGGTTTACTTAGACGATACCTTTCAATTATTAATTTTAATGCGGTGTCTAAGTAAGCCTAGCACACATTGTTGTTCTAGGGCATATAATTATATATAAAAAACATGTCCTCGAATACGGTTCCACTTTGTTATGAGCAATGTTATAATTAATGTAACTATGTAATGCTTATATATATTTCGTAGGTAACTCCTTTGTTTATTTTGTAATCTCTCATCTAGTGTATCACTGTACAATGGTTTAAGCTATTGTATCTCACTTCGTTGTTGTGAGCTATGACATGGTAGTATCTTTTTATGCAGCCAGCAAAGCCATTTACGTTTTATTTGTTTCTGTTTCTTCTTGTTGACTATGTGTACGGTACTGATACATGTTCATCGTCATATTATTTTGTTTTATTTGTTGAACATTGTCTAACAAAACATACAAACAAACACAATGATGCAACTACTCAAAATTATAATATTCGGTTAGCGTTCACCAAGACATTATTTATTGATTCTTTGGTGCAAATACCCTCGTTATATATTGGATCATGCACGTGTACATATTGGTTTTTCTTACTTCTTAATCTACTAATTAATGACAAAACAGTTTGATCGCATTTTTCTTTAACACTTGGGTGGTATTAACAACGACAATTTAATTAACACATTAAATATCAATAACAATGAACTGCAAGTCATAAAACATTCATCGTATTACGACATAGATCACTTTAAGATACTTGCTGATGATAAAAATGGACAATTTTCAATACTCAGCTTAAACATTAAATCTATAAATTCTAAATTTGATTAACTATTTTCATTCGTCAGCTAACTGCAGGACATGAATAAAAAATTTAGTGTAATTTGCCTACAAGAATGTTGGATATCCAACATAACCGACTTAGCAAATATACAACTACCTGGGTACGCTTGTATTGCTCAAGGAAAGAGTAGCAGTAACAATGGTGGCTTAATCACATATATTGACAAAAGATTTCAACATATAGTAAAACTAAACATAAATACATACGAACACTGGGAGGGACTAATTATTAATGTAACTGGAGGTGGTTTATCAAAACCAATTACTATTGGCAACATATACAGACCTCCGAGTATGATAAGAAAACATGTCAGGCAATTTATTAATGAATTCACCACTTTTATCTTGTCAATAGAACAATCGAACACAAACATTAGCATTGCCGGAGACAATCAATCTTAATCTGCTCAAGATAAACGAAATACCAATTTGTAGTGAATTATTCGATCTGTTGACATTTCACAGTTTATTTCTACAAATTACACTTCCCACAAGATTATCACGCTCAAATGGCACATTAATTGACAATATATTCGGTAAAAGTCAGAGTTCTATATCCATAACTACATCTGGTATATTAATAAATAAGATATCCGATCACCTCCCTTGTTTAATTCTCTCAGAAATTTCGTTAGTAAATCCACCAAACCTTAGATGGATTAAAATGATATAATAAAATACATTAATTCATCTGATTTGTACAACTTACTTAACAAACATTTGAAGACAGACCCTAATCTAAGCTACAACATTATATTCGAAGTAATTTAAATGGCCAAGAACAAGCATATGGTAAGTAAATTAGTTAAGTTAATAAATACAAACACAAAAAATCTAAATGGATTACCACGGGTCTGCTAAAATCCATAAAGTTTCGAGATAAATTAAATAAGAGAATGAAACTTACAAATACCAATTCAAGGAAATACGATATTATGCGTATTAACTTAAAAACGTATGGTATTAAAGTGAAGCTTACGTGAATCCAAAACAACATTATTTTGCGTCAACTTTCGCTAAATATAAATCTGATATCAGAAACACGTGGACAACTATAAATTAAATTATTTCAAGAAAAAACAATAAGAATAGTTTTCCCGAAACATTCAATATAAATAGTATAGAAACTACAAACACTCTAGATATTGCTAACGTATTTAACACCTTCTTTACAAATATCGGCAGAAAACTGCTTAATAACATAACATATTTAGGTAACAAAGATTTTAGGCATTAGTTTAATAAATATTTTAACTGCAAATTTGTACTTAACAACGTTGACGAACTAACTCTACAAGAAACAATAGACAACCTTCCGTCTAAAAATAGTACCGGGTCTGATTTCATTTCAACCAATTTGCTAAAACAAATCGTCGCACCTAAGATAATAAAATCTTTAACGCTACTTATAAATCAAGTTTTTAATACGGGAATATTCCCTGAAAAACTAAAGGTGGCCAAAGTTATTCCGTTATTTAAAAACGGTGACCCATCAATAATCAACAACTATATACCAATTTCTCTCCTGCCTGCTATATCTAAAGTATTGGAAAAAATTATGGGAACTAAACTATCTTCCTATTTTGAAAGTAACGACCTTTTTCGAAATCCCTGTATGACTTTCGTTCTGGTCACTCGACGGAATATGCTGCATCAGACCTTGTAGACCGAATAACAACCTACATGGATAATAATGAGGTAACTTTCAGCATATTTCTTGATCTCTCTAAAGCATTTGATACCTTAGACCACAATACATTATTTTGTAAATTAAAACATTACGACATTGAAGGGGTGTCTCTGAAACTTTATGCTTGACTCGGAAATTGTCTGCGGTCCAGAGTACTCGGCGCGAACCTACGCCAACACGTGCTCCGCGGACATGATAGATTACGTAACAGGCCTGTGGTCTGATTTTGCCGCGAGGGATCTTTTTCAACATGTTGTTGTTAACGTGACGTGCAATAAACAATTCCATTTCCCTTTTATATGCAGTTTACCCTAT
Organism: Paraescarpia echinospica; assembly: GCA_020002185.1. Taxonomy (NCBI): domain Eukaryota; kingdom Metazoa; phylum Annelida; class Polychaeta; order Sabellida; family Siboglinidae; genus Paraescarpia; species Paraescarpia echinospica. Next base: position 5,209,476 of record CM034540.1, read on the forward strand.
GTTTGCCGGTTGTCTCGAAGGGTGGACCTTGACGTCTGGCGTCAATAAGTTTGGCTAAACGAGGGGTTCTTTTTTGGACAGACAGGAGTTAAAACCTCCCGAACCTATCTTTGAGCCTGTGTAACGTATGGTATTATCTTTAAAAAAAAAACTACCTCTAGTAATTAAAGTATATGTGTAAATTTGTGCGACAGTTGGTTTGCTATTAAAACACATTAAAATTATAAGTAAAAGCGTAACAAAACATCAAGTGTTCCAACTTAGATTGTTATTGAAATACGTTACAATATAATGTGTAAGTGGATGCCATGCTTATGTTCCCCTCGTTAGTGCACATAATCAGTATGTAAAGCTTCTCTCCTTCTTTCGTGTCTTCCTTCATGCAGCAGTTTGGGCGCTGCGCAATGGATGTAGAAGACGGGAGTCTTACCTCACAAATAATAATAATAATAAATTTATTTACACACCATCAAATCCGGGACAAATTACCCCCGTTCACGGGTGTTTACAAATCGGCAATCATCTAAGAAGCATAAAAACACATTTAAAATAAATAAATAAGAAAACTAAATAAAGTTAGCAAACGATATATACTGTATACATACATATATATATATATATGTATGTATACAGTATATTAAATAAGAGAATGAAACTTACAAATACCAATTCAAGGAATTTAAAAACGTATGGTATTAAAGAGAAGCTTACGTGAATCCAAAACAACATTATTTTGCGTCAACTTTCGCTAAATATAAATCTGATCTCAGAAACACGTGGACAACTATAAATTAATTTTTTTCAAGAAAAAACAATAAGAATAGTTTTCCCGAATCATTCAAAATAAATAGTATAGAAACTACAAACACTCTATATATTGCTAACGTATTTAACACCTTCTTTACAAATATATATATATATATGTATGTATACAGTATATATCGTTTGCTAAATAAATAAATAAGAAAACTAAATAAAGTTAGCAAACGATATATACTGTATACATACATATATATATATGTATGTATACAGTATATATCGTTTGCTAACTTTATTTAGTTTTCTTATTTATTTTAAATGTGTTTTTATGCTTCTTAGATGATTGCCGATTTGTAAACACCCGTGAACGGGGTTAATTTGTCTATATATATAGATAAACCTATATGTAGTAAAATTGTGGGTAAACGCAATGATAAAATAAACGATTAGCAAAAATGCTGAACAGCTGAACCTACTGGATAAAATAAATAAATAAATGCCTAATTTACATTAAATAATTTGATTAGATACTAAAATGTGATTCTGAGATAAATAAGACTAAAAATGTATTAAAACTATATGCATGAATAATGCAAAGGTTAAATGATGTCCGATTATATTAATTTGAGAACAGAAATGTCTTCAATAATTGTCCAAACTGTCTAGTGTTCTCAATCGCGCGTAGTTCCAGAGGCAGAGAGTTCCACAATGTCGGCCCAGCACATGCAAACGCCCGGCGACCATAACGTTCTATGTTCACGCGTGGAACGTCCAGAAGCAGACCACCGCCAGAGCGTAGGGTCCTGCGTGGTGCGTGACGATGCAACAGTGACGCGAGATACACTGGCGTGCCTGCATACAGTGCCGTGTGTACAACCATGAGTAACTTGTACTCGATGCGCTTTCTCACTGGGAGCCAGTGTACCTGTTGTAGGACCGCAGTGATAGATCGCCGGTCACCTCGTCGAAGTTGCATCACAACACGAGCGGCTGACCGTTGGACTCTCTCTAGACGGTGCAGCAGGTATACCAAACAGCATCGCATTTCCATAGTCAATTCTGGATGTCCCAAGTGCACGGACAAGACATTTGCAGACACTGGTCGTCATTGCCTCTCGTACACGAGCAATTCTCGAGAGTTGGTAGTAATCACTTTGACATACATTTGCCACCTGCGTCGCCATCGATAAATCAGCATCGATTGCAACACCAAGGTCACGGACGATGGTCGATATCGCTACATATTGTCCGCATATGTCGACATGATCAATGAGTATTGGTGTGCGCAAGCTCGATGAACGTATAACAATTGCTTCCGTTTTGCTCTCGTTGAGAACCAGTCCGTTGTCATAGAACCACGTTTTAACTTCACTGATGCAAGCCTCCATTCTGATGAGAGCATTTGTATGCTCAAACGGTGGAAAATCGACGTATAACTCCGTATCATCTGGACAAATATCTAAAGCGCTTTTTGGCATTGGCACGGATCGCGACGTTATTGAATGCAAACGCCAGATACGTGTAATGTCGCTCGCCATGCCGTGTGCACCGTCGTGTTGTTATTATTATATTTTTCTGAGCCAGTTATCGTGAGCAAATTTCATTGCACCTAGAACTTGGTCAATTCTCATTTGATCGTCCAGAACCTGCAACAGGTGGTCCTGTTGATTCAATTGCGACTCAATGAATTGTATTTCGTCTGACATTTCACCAACATAGCGTTGTAACCCGAGGATCTGTTTACGGTCCTCGACCTGTTATACATGTGTCTGGTTTATAAGGGAAAGCATCTGACTTACGGAATGTACGCTTCTTTGATTCAGTCTGCCACTTGTCGTATCTGGCGTTTGCATTCAATAACGTCGCGATCCGAGGCAATGCCAAAAAAGCGCTTTAGATATTTGTCCAGAAATGTTCAGTAGCCATCGTCTCTCGCGAGGCTATGAAGGTTGTGAGACGTGCATAGATTGTTTGATTTCAGTTAGCCGGCCGGTCCAACTCTCCATCGATTTGTTATTGAATTATCGGACTGCCTGCAGTCTAAGAATGGCTGTCTTGAATCGTTCGAGTCTCAGTCGTAATCCAGGAATTTCTGCGGGGGGGAGATATAATTATTAAAACCACCCATGTTGCAACGTGATTGCGCATGTCGTCGGCTCCAGACACTAAACGTCAGTAAGCTAGGAATCGCGGTTCGTTTAGCAGTATGTCTTTTCTAGCATAATCACCTGTCAGCACAACAGTTATTAATGCGTACATAATGCCACCAAACAGATACATTCTCATGTAGCTCGTTTCTGTATGAACTCAGTAGGGGATAAGTTCCTTCGTTTTCTAAAATGTGAAATTACAAGATCAACGTCAATATCGCTGTCGTCGGATAGATTCGCAGCCGAAAGCGCTCTTTTAAACACTGTCCTAAGTATATGGCTACGCCTGACTGTGTCACTCCCTAGTTACAAATCACCGTGCCTTGCTGGTATGTCACAAGATTCGTTTCCAATATGATGGACGGCCTTTAGCGTTCGCTGTGTTTGTTGGGATGTTTCAGTCCTATCATTAAATATATATCGTCTGAGGTATTGACTTGGGCGTTCTTGTTTTCGTCTTGGGCGTTTGATTCACTGGTCCCATTTCAGATCGTGGTCTACAATTATCACCTTTTCGTGGTTTAAGACCTTTGTTTTCCCGGAACGCTGATGGTGTAGGAAAAACACAGGTCCTCTGACACGTGTGACAATCCATTCCGGATCCCAACGGTTCGTTAGTGTGAGTATTACAGAAGTTTACATTTCTAACTGGAAGAACAATGAAGTGGGTTTGTCCAATTGTGTTGCCTGGTGAAGCCTAATTTACACCCAATTGTATGAATAAACACGCAGTGATAGTATATCGTTAATATAACTGAATTATTTACTCGAAACCCTTCGCCGTGTGTGCAGTTGTTTTGAATATGTTCATGTTAATATATCAGCTGAACGGATACCGTTGAAGGTTTTCTTGTGGAATCGACCGTGAGCAGTTCTTGGTACACGTCGATGTTACAACAACAAAACTACTCTAGCTAATGTCTTTATTTAATGGGTGTTTTGCGTCCAGTTCTACTCTATAAGCCAAGTACATGGCTTAACAAAATCCGAAATCGGAAGCATTCCGGTCCCTTCGCGGTATTCGGTGACTGCAGAGGAAAAACAAATTCACGTTGTGCACGAAGTGCAATGTTTAGTGGCTAGGTGGTGGCATCTCTTCTTAAATGTTTTTAAACAATCAATGTATTTAGCATGGCATTATGCAGTTTCTAAGCTATTGTTCCTTCTTTTTCCAGCTGTACAGGGGCGATGGTCAGGTACAATATTGTTGATCCAGTCGTTCGGAATATTCGTTCTTTCCATAGATTCCCAACAGCAGCCCTCTCGCTCCATGATTCACCCTCCCGATGTTCTCATATCCCCCCTCACGCACTCGTCCCATCTCAGCTGTGGCGTTCCCCTTTTCCTGCGTTCTTTATGTCCCACCTCTCACCTCATTGCTAGTTTGCCTGCATCCATTCATACCTAGCGGCAGCCACAGCTATTGTTGTTGTTCTGTCGACGCCAGTGTCTCCGCGCTATACTGATATGCCGCCGTAACATACAGGACGTTCCCTTCCAATGTGTGTGTGTGTGTGTGTGTGTGTGTGTGTGTGTGTGTGTGTGTGTGTGTGGCACAGTGTACATTATCCACTAACTCGTTTTTCGTTTTAGTTATTAGGCAACGCTAGACACCCCCACAACATGTAGGGGAAGGTGGGGCAAGTCATCGATGTTAAGGCTTTTTTTAGAACTGAACGTCAATATTGCATTTTTTTATTACAATTCCTACACCAAATTAAACTTCGTTATCTTAGACATCAACGATCACAATATAAAAGTTTCAATGTTTACTTTAGCTATTGAAAAATAAAAATGGTCTGCAAATTCGCCACCTTGTCCCATCCCTGGGGCAAGTTGACAACCACCAACGGGCAAATTGACGAGGTGGACAGCATACAAAAGATTACATTATCCACATTACATTTCTAATCTGAACGACAAGAAAACTATACATTTGACTGCATGTTTGGATAAAATCTGTAATATCGGCTGTATCTGATGTTGCTGCGCTGGTGACTGCGACTGGCGTGGCTGTTGTGGCTGCGCTGATTGTCCTGGCTGCTCTGACTGTTGTGGCTGCACTGGCTGTTGTTGCTGCGTTAGCTGTTGTGGCTGGCTGGCTGTTGTGGCTGCGTTAGAGGCTCTGGCTTTTGTGGCTGTTGTGGCTGCGCTGACTGTTGTGGCAGCGTTGGTTGTTGTGGCTGCACTGGCTGCTGTGGTTTCTCTGGCTGCAGTGACTGCTGTGGCTGCACTGGTTGCACTAGCTGCGTTGGCTGCTGTAGTTGCGCTGGTTGATGTGGCTGCTGTAGCTGCGCTGGTTGCTGTGGCTGCTCTGGCTGCGCGGGCTGTTGTGGCTGCCCTGGCTGCGCGAGCTGCTGTGGCTGCTGCAGTGGGGATGGAAGGTCGCGATCCGTAGTTGCGGCAGGCGCAAAATCTGCATCCGAAAATGTCATGGAGTTGTATGGCTCAATACCACTGGCTTCAAAGCCTCTGACAGCGTTTCGTATGGTGGCTGCTTTCAGATAAGCTGCACCTAACAAAGCTCCGACCTCTCTATCCGTGATCGCCTTGCCAAGATGTGACACCATGTAGTTATCACATGCTTGACTGTAGTAGGTTTTGAGAGGACCGAAGAAAGCGGCATCTAAGGGATGTAGTCTATGCGTCGTATGAGGCGGGAAACCCATCATGATGACCCCATTTTCCTTACAATAATTTCTGCTGGCTAGGGAAATGTGTGATGCATGGTTATCTACGAGCAAAAGCACTTTGTTGTCACGAGAACACTTGACATGTTCCACAAAATGTTCGAGGTAGAGGACGAAGGTGTCAGTCGTCATCCATCCTGTCTGTTATGCTACACCTTTGGTCCCTGGCGGACATCCGTTCATCAATTCCGGTCTCATCCTCACTCTTCGGAAGATTAAGAATGGTGGAACGTATACACCACCAGCACTGATGCCACAGACCAACGTGATGTTCTTTCCTCTTTCAGCAGACAGTATTTTTGCCACACGTTTCGCCCCGCTAGGTGACAACACTCTTGGTAACTTTGTTGGCACTGTGGTTAGACCAGATTCGTCAACATGGAATATCTGATGAGCAGTGAAACCTTTCGTAAGATGTTAAAGAATTTGCTCACTTCAACCTTGTTGAATCCCATCGCTCGACTAATTGATGTGGCCTCTGGAGCCCTGAGACTAATGTTGTATTTATTCCTGAACGCAACCAATCCATTCCAGCCATTTTTGTGTGCTTGTTGAAGCTGTGCGGCAGGTGATTTTGCTCTGCGAAGTCGTAGACGAATCTTCTGCATTGGGTGGTGTTAAGACCGAAACTTCTGTCACTAATTTCGGTGATATAATCTCTCAACTGGTTCAGCTTCTCTACGGCAAAGACACTCCGAAAAGCGACCCCCGTGAACTGGCAGATCCTACAAAAGAATAAACACATTACTGCGGCTACTAACACAATGGGGCAGGGGGGGGCAGGAATATAAAATAACACATAAGGGTCCCCCAAGCCACAAAAACTGACAGTTCACGAAAATTAAGCGCCCCTGAATTCAGCTTAGGCCCTAGGTAAGCATTAAAACTCCAATATAAAGTTGTACCTATTGTATTGTATGTGCAATTATAATTCAGTTTTGCTCACCTCTGCCTTTGCTTCCAAGTAACGACGCAGCGTAGGCTCTGGAATGCCATAATTCGCTGCCGCCATGTTGCACGACATATTTTCTTCACGAACGGCATGCATGGAAGCAATCATCCCATCTTCAGACCATGACCCCCTGTTTGTTTTTCGCTGGTAATGTCGTACCATCTGAAAATATAGGTTAGAATAAACATTAAAATAACTTTATTATTTACGAAGATAAATCAAATTGATCAGCAATGGACCCGGGAGGGGAGGGGTGTTCTTGGGGGGTCTCCTTACCCTGTGGCTAATGTTATGGTGGTCGAAGGACAAAATAGGGCGCATAGCTACTATAGGTTCTATATATATCCCCCCTCAATAAAACTACCGATTTATACTATTTGGCAACACACCTAGATCCGCTCCTTTCATACATTCATAGTTTGGGACGGAGTGGGGCAAGATGACGAATTCGCCAACTTGCCTTGGTCATCTTGCCCCGCACTGCCATTTTTATAGCACCCCCTTCACGCCCGTTCAGATGTTTGGGAATTTCGACTAATTACTCTGGGGTGTTGCGTTACAATATACCGCTGTAATACAACACGTCTGAGAAACGCTTACTACACGATCATCAGTTGTAGAGTCTTATTAACTAATTTATAATTCTTAGTACAAAAGTCAACAAAATGAATTTACCTCGCTAAAATTGTCCGTATCATGCCGATCACGTTCAAACTTGCAGACAAGTTGCGCGCGCACTTGGTGACGTCAACGGGGGACATCAGTGCTACCATCTAGTGCACAATTTTAAACTAATGCAAATTCTTCATCTTGCCCGCTTCGCCAACTTGCTACGCCTTCCCCTAATGCTTTGCCACGTACGCTGATCCGGAGACCCCACTCCCTCTAAACGTGACCTACTATAAATAATGTGACTTGTGTCAATATATTCGGAGTTGTATTGAATGCTTCACGTGAAATTTAAAACGATTGTCAAGTCCATTGGTTATCATGAATTAAAGTAACAAATCGTCTTCATCACGAGGAGTTGCGCCAGTGTTTTCAAACTATCAAATGAGCCACAAACAGTGGCGCCTCACTGTGGAGGATAGCTAGTCGACACTAGCTGCCGCTTCGTCCTACCGCTGTCGGTGTCAGGCTCTAAACATTAGTCGGGGCTAATTCAATGTTCCTTGCTAGTTAGGAGCAATCCATTAGCAAGCTGGATGCGTAATTCTCTTATGGGGTTTGGTGTGTGACATTTCATATTCCCTTGCTGGTTGATTATAATACTTTAGTAACAAAAGATAAGCCACACGCTGAAATTAAACGTATCACATTTTAGGTGTCTCCAGAAACCATGTCGGGGTCTCGGGGAGGCGAAGTGCTTTGACCTTCTACGAATAATGTCTGCTGCCCGAATTATAAAACTACCCTTCCCGTATAATTCTACCTTTAATGACAGCTCAATTAATGTCCGAGCTGCTTAAGCCTCTTCTGTTCCATGATTCTATGTCGTGTTCTTCACTCGGTGGGGAACGATGATTCTGTTCCGTAGTTCTATGGCGTGTTCTGCACTTGGTGGGGACCGATGCTTCTGTTCCATGGTTCTATGTCGTGAGTAGTAAAGGAGGTTAAGTACCGCGTATGGTGGATTCGGATTGGTGGAAGTGGAAAGTACCCGGATGTAGGTCAAGGACAAGGACCCGGATGTAGGTCACGGTCAAAGGTCACGTGACCCGGATGTAGGTCAAGGTCAAGTACCCGAATGTAGGTCAAGGTCACGTAGCGCCCATGGCGGATAGTTGGTGAACTAAATATTTCCCACAAAAACTACAGCAGCGCCCCCTGGCGGATACTTGGTGAACTAAAATAGTTCCCGCCATAACTAGAACAGCGCCCACTGGCGGATACTTGGTGAACTAAAATAGTTCCCGCCATAACTAGAACAGCGCCCACAGGCGGATAGTTGGTGAACTCAATATTTCCCGCCAAAACCAAAAAAAATCGCCTAGCGGATAGCTCATGAATAAAAACAGCGCCACCTGGCGGAATTTTTTGGAACTTAAATAGGTTGACCCGCAGCGCCACATAGCGGAATTTTTCGGAAACGACTATTCAAGTGGTGCCACCTGACAGACAAATTGTAAACTACATGTTCGAGTACTGCCCAATTTCGTGCATCTTAGTTTGACCATTAGCGGATTTTTTGTGAACTAAATTGACCCTAGCGGATAGGTCATGAACGACAAGTGGTGCCACCTGACGGACAAGTTGTGAAGTAAATGTTCGAGTACTGCAAATATTCGTGTCTCTTGCACGCTTGCGTGCAATAGAGCCCCCTGACGGATAGCTCAGGAACTACAAACATCATCCCCTAGTGGACAAGTTGTGAAGTAAATTTTCGAGTACTGCAAATATTCGTGTCTGTTGTTTTTGTCGAGTGCTTACTCCTGTTGGATATATCATCATCAACTGAAAGCACCCCTGTTAGATAAGTTGTGAACTAAATAACTACTCTGCAGTCCGCGCTTGTTTACATTCTACTCAGCAGTCCGTGCTTTTGAATTTTTTACAATCCGTGAGCTTTCGGCACGCCCACGTGACCATTATGTTCGGTCGAACTGGTATAAAAGACCTGCGTCAGGTATTGTGGCCATTATATATTACATCTTGAAAATGGGTTCTATTTCATCAACTGACAACGTCCGAGATATTGCTACCGACAATGACCGAGATGTTGCAGGTAGCAACAAGCGACGACACCCGGCGACCGACCCGTGTGACTGTCAACCTGCTAAGCGAATGTCTCCGTCAGTGACTACATCCAACCACTGCAAGGAGATACGACCCCTCTTGAGGTTGTCTGTCGAGAAACTTCGCGAGATGCGCAAGACACGCAAGACCCACAACCCTGAGTCTTACCTCCGACGCTCCATGCTCATCAAGAACACACTGTCCAGGATAAAGCGCGAACAACAACAATAGGAACTCGTGTGTTCATCATCATCATCATTAGCATCATAAGAAAAATTCGACGAAATTCCAAGAAACGGTTCTTTTCAGAGCCAACCACATTCTCACAAAAGAGTATTAGCTATTCTCATAGGTTAGAAATTTCGTGCTCGTTCGGCACGCCCACGTGACTTTTCGGCACATTTACTAACTATATAAGCGCGGTGTTTTACAAATCGGATCGTCATTCATATCACGACGACAGCACGCCTAACATCATCATGTTGAAGACACCCTACTACCGACCTCGCAATGTAGCGGACTCGAGCAATGAGGACGAGCCAACGAGCAGACCCATCATGCCGGTGACCAACCACCCTGTCGGGCCATCGGAACCAGACGTAGTGGACGTCCCAACTCTAGAATCAACGGTAAGCGTCGACCCTCCTATCAAGGTCAAAGGTCTCCTTATCGACAAAGTACCGCAGCATACTCCCTTCAACATCAGGTGTAGATACTGCAAGAAGGGTATGATTGTCGACGACAGGGGACATTTGCAATGCGAACGACACGGTTATGCGGCCTCTGACATGTATATCATGGTTCAAACGATTGCGAGTGATGAGAAGGCCCTGCCGACTCCGAGATATCTACCACCATCGCGGAGGCCCTTCACCTGCCCGGACTGTAAGATCCATTTCACACGGCGCGACCGTTGGAAGTACCACGTTACCAGCGGTAGTTGTGCCGGCCGGAAGACGAGAATGGCCGAGGACGCCGAGATGGACGTGCTTGTGGTGAGTCATACTTTGTATTGTTTTACTATGTACTTTCACCATCGTCGCCCCTGCGTATGTTTACCTCTGGTAAAATGGCATCCCTGTATATGTTTACTTCCGTTAAAATGGCGTCCCTCTATATTGTTTACTTCCGTCAAAATGGCGTCATTTTCACCGTACTCTAGCAACTGTGTACTATTCCCATGCAGTCTTTAATATTTTTTAATATTATTGAAATATTCTTGCAGAACTACATTGAAGGCCCGCTACCACCAAAGCGTCAACGAATGGTCTCTGTGTCGACAGAGACGATTAACGACAACAGATCATCATCGATACCAACTTCCGTTCCTGACGACGTCACAACTACCCATGCTGTCAATGTTGCAACTTCTACCCAGCCTGCCAACGTCACAACTTCTGCTCCTGACTTTACTGGTCCGAACTTTACCATTGATTACCCTGTAATCGAAATGAAGAAGACGCTGGCACGACACATAGCATGTAACATCTTTGAACTCTCAAGACGACAATGTCGTGGTTGAAAGATAGACCATCCTAGTCAATGTCATCACGATTGTATGTTATCTGATGACATTCAAATTTGCATGCACTTTGACGAGGCTGTGGAGACCATTAATTCAACCGCAGTGGTGAAAGACTGTTTGAGTGTTTTGTTAGACGCGGGTGTGAAGCTATCCGATGTGACAGTCGAACAGTTGTGTAATATCAATACTTGGTTGGAAGAATCTGTTTCGAAACAGTGGCGAAACACTATGAAACATATGGTTCTGGCAGTAATGGAAGGTGACCTGTAAAGAACTTTCTTTTGTCTTGTACACGATTAAACTTTGCAAGACTCTGTATCAATGTCTAGTCTCTGGTTCTTGCAGTTATGGAACGTGACATGTAAATACGTTTGTGTTGTAATAAACTGTGCAAACCTCATCTTGTGTCTTTTTCATAGTGTAATGCAAAGCATATGTTGGGTACCTTACTAATAGTCTTACACTTCACAAGTATGTCTGTGTAGTTCAGTACAGATATGTTAACCACTTATGTATCTGTGTAGTTCAGTACAGATACGTTAACAAGTTATGTCTGTGTGTGTGTGTAGTTCAGTACAGATACGTTAACCACTTTGTCTATGTGTAGTTCAGTACAGATACGGTAACCACTTATGTCTGTGTAGTTCAGTACAGAGATGTTAATGTACTCAGATCAACTAGTGGTGCAAACGAAACACTATGCTTTGACCAACACACGGCACGAATCGAACTCAGACCAACTAGTTACGTAAACGAATCAGAAACTTAACCAATTACGCTGCACAAATTGAACTCAGATCAACTAGTCACGCAAACGAAACACTATGCTTTGACCAACACGTGTCACGAATTGAACTTAGACCAACTAGTGGTGCAAACGAAACACTATGCTTTGACCAACACACGGCACGAATTGAACTCAGACCAACTAGTTGGACAAACGAAACACTATGCTTTGACCAACACGCTGCACAAATTTGTCAATTCGACGTGTTATCGCGTGAGATTTGCTTCAAAAGGAAACAAAGCAAAGCAAATAGACGTGTTATTGTGTGAGATTTGCTTCAAAAGGAAGCAAAGCAAAGCAAATAGACGTGTTATCGCGTGAGATTTGCTTCAAAAGGAAGCAAAGCAAAGCAAATAGACGTGTTATTGCGTGAGATTTGCTTCAAAAGGAAGCAAAGCAAAGCAAATAGACGGGTTATCGCGTGAGATTTGCTTCAAAAGGAAGCAAAGCAAACCAAATAGACGTGTTATCGCGTGAGATTTGCTTCAAAAGGAAGCAAAGCAAAGCAAATAGACGTGTTATCGCGTGAGATTTGCTTCAAAAGAAAGCAAAGCAAAGCCACTCACTCACCCTTCGTGGCTGTTCACTCACTCACTCACTCACCCTTCGTGTCTGTTCACTCACTCACTCACTCACCCTTCGTGTCTGTTCACTCACTCACTCACTCACTCACTCACTCACTCACCCTTCGTATCTGTTCACTCACTCACTCAATCACTCACTCACTCACTCATCCTTCGTCTGTTCACTCACTCACTCACTCACCCTTTGTGTCTGTTCGCGCAGTCACTCACTCACGCACTCATTACACTATGCTTTGACCAACACGCTGCACAAACATCACACGAGAGTAACGACGAGACAAGAGACGAGACTATGACCGATATATATCACGAGACTACGGATGTCACATCACACGAGACTACGGATGTCACATCACACGAGAGTACGGACGAGACAAGAGATACGCCACGAGACATTCAAAGAGGTGACCATCATGGTTTCCGACGCCACTCAACGGACACCAATGTAATTAGTCAGAGTATAGCCATCTATCGAACATGATAGTTCTCTATTCGTTGACACACATATTCGTTGGGAATAGCGGAAGCGTAGAGGCCGCCATGTCAGGTCGCCATGACTTTCAATTAACTTCCGGTACTACGTTACTTCCGGCGTAGCGTCCCTAGTAGAGGCCGCCATGACAGTCAAGTGACTTCCGGTACCACGTCACTTCCGGCGTAGAGACCCCTAGTGAATAATCGGAGTACTACGTCATACACGACCATAGCAAGCGAATTTGAAAACTGCTACGATCGAAAACGACTATGTCAATAACATGTAAGGACAACCACCTGACAGGACTTCATTCAATGAGGTGCCAAACATCACATACCTTCATGTCAAGAGACGATCATTTGTTCGGATTCACGTCCAACGAGGCGACCATAGGACTCGTATGAGGTATCGCTTCTTTTAATGGAAAACATATGTATATGAAGCAGCCGTCTTTTCAAATTAACAATTCCATATTTTTAAATAGTGCGAGCGACCAGATACGATATGACCTTCTCGAGAGTCGAAAAAGGAAAGACCAGAATCGTCGGAAGCACGGTATATACACTAGTTTTCGGCGTGATCTCATTTGCATAATCAATCAGACCGAACGTACATCACGTGACTTCCCTTAACACAAAAACTGTGCACGTTCATGAGACAGGCGACATCTGATGGCCCCAACGGATAGCAGTGTAACTACTCAGAATAACGCCAACTACCGGCCATGATAGATCTCTATTCGTTGACACACTTCCGGGAATACCGGAAGCGTAGAGGCCGCCATGACAGTCAAGTAACTTCCGGTGCGATGTCACTTCCGACGTGTCGTCCCTAGTAGAGGCTGCCATGACAGTCAAGTAACTTCCGGTACGACGTCACTTCCGGTGTAGCGTCCCCTAGCGAATATTCGGAGTACTACGTCACATGGTGGCGTCATATACCGGTTAAAAATATATAATTAGGTTAGCTAGAGAAAAAAAGTTGGGGTTAACCTCGCGAAAATTTAAACAACAACCACTAAGGTGGTTGTTGTATAAATTTTCTGAAAATTTTCTGTTTTTGTCCCAGAGGGACAAACACATTAAATTTTCGCGAGGTTAACGAAGAGCTTATAAATCATGTTTGAGGTATGTGTAGTCTTTCGCGCTCATAGTAACGCGAACATCCACACGTCATAAATGTTCTTCGGGAATCCCTTTTGTTTCTCTTCTTTCACGATCGTCAGTCCGGCGACCTGGATGATGTCGACAAGCAACTGTTTCGGCCTCGTGAAGCTGCTGTCCTTCTCGTCGAACTCTCGCGAGCTGCTCGACGCAGTGTTCTCTTTCACGACGATGACGCCATTCTCCGCCAGCGCCGCCTGGCAGCGCTTGAAGAACTTAGTGAGGTCAAGGTCGGTGAGATGACCGAGCACCCATTGACACCAAATGACGTCATAGCGTCCCTGTTCCGGGATGAACGAGTGCAGACTGCTACAGATGTAGCGTTCGACCCGCTGTGCGTGTTCGCCGAGGAACGGCCTAGCTTGCAAGAGGAACTCCTCGTTCAGTTCGACCATGTCGACGGTTTGGAACAGAGGCAGAAGTAGACGCTTTGTGATGCGTCCTATGCCGGAGCCGCAGTCGAGAGCTCGGCTGGTTCCTGTCTTCGCATTCTTCCCCTAGGCAGAAACAAAATTAAAAATTAAATTAGCAGTCCAACAAAGTAAGATGTCATGGTCCCTCGATGTATCGATCAAGGGGAGATCCAGTTAGGTTTTTTGGGACTCGTGCCCCTAGAGGGGTGGGTGCAGTTGGATAGTTTTGGTGAACCTCAAGGGGGTACAGTTGGATGTTTTTGTGAGTCTTAAGAAAGGTGCAGTTGTTTGCTTTGGTGAGCAGTTCGATAATTTTTTGACCCTTTCGAAGGGTGCAATGGGATGTTTTGGTGAGCCTCAGGGGGAGTGCAGATGGATGTTTTGGGGAGCCTCAAGGGGAGTGCAGATGGATGTTTTGGGGAGCCTCAAGGGGAGTGCAGGTGGATATTTTGGGGAGCCTCAAGGGGAGTGCAGATGGATGTTTTGGGGAGCCTCAAGGGGAGTGCAGATAGATGTTTTGGGGAGCCTCAAGGGGAGTGCAGATGGATGTTTTGGTGAGCCTCAAGGGGAGTGCAGGCGGATGTTTTGGGGAGCCTCAAGGGAAATGAAGATGGATGTTTTGGGGAGCCTCAAAGGGAGTGCAGATGGATGTTTTGGGGAGCCTCAAGGGGAGTGCAGGTGGATGTTTTGGGGAGCCTCAAGGGAAATGAAGATGGATGTTTTGGGGAGCCTCAAGGGGAGTGCAGATGGATGTTTTGGTGAGCCTCAAGGAGAATGCAAGTGGATGTTTTTGGGAGCCTCAAGGGGAGTGCAGATGGATGTTTTGGTGAGCCTCAAGGGGAGTGCAGGTGGATGTTTTGGGGAGCCTCAAGGGAAATGAAGATGGATGTTTTGGGGAGCCTCAAGGGGAGTGCAGATGGATGTTTTGGGGAGCCTCAAGGGGAGTGCAGGTGGATGTTTTGGTGAGCCTCAAGGGGAGTGCAGGTGGATGTTTTGGGGAACCTCAAGGAGAATGCAAGTGGATGTTTTTGGGAGCCTCAAGGGGAGTGCAGATGGATGTTTTGGTGAGCCTCAAGGGAAGTGCAGGTGGATGTTTTGGGGAGCCTCAAGGGAAATGCAGATGGGTGTTTTGGGGAGCCTCAAGGGGAGTGCAGATGGATGTTTTGGTGAGTCTCAAGGAGAATGCAAGTGGATGTTTTTGGGAGCCTCAAGGGGAGTGCAGATGGATGTTTTGGTGAGCCTCAAGGGGAGTGCAGGTGGATGTTTTGGGGAGCCTCAAGGGAAATGCAGATGGATGTTTTGGGGAGCCTCAAGGGGAGTGCAGATGGATGTTTTGGTGAGCCTCAAGGAGAATGCAAGTGGATGTTTTTGGGAGCCTCAAGGGGAGTGCAGATGGATGTTTTGGTGAGCCTCAAGGGGAGTGCAGGTGGATGTTTTGGGGAGCCTCAAGGGAAATGCAGATGGATGTTTTGGGGAGCCTCAAGGGGAGTGCAGATGGATGTTTTGGGGAGCCTCAAGGGGAGTGCAGATGGATGTTTTGGTGAGCCTCAAGGAGAATGCAAGTGGATGTTTTTGGGAGCCTCAAGGGGAGTGCAGATGGATGTTTTGGTGAGCCTCAAGGGGAGTGCAGGTGGATGTTTTGGGGAGCCTCAAGGGAAATGCAGATGGATGTTTTGGGGAGCCTCAAGGGGAGTGCAGATGGATGTTTTGGGGAGCCTCAAGGGGAGTGCAGATGGATGTTTTGGTGAGCCTCAAGGGGAGTGCAGATGGATGTTTTGGGGAGCCTCAAGGGAAATGCAGATGGATGTTTTGGGGAGCCTCAAGGGGAGTGCAGATGGATGTTTTGGGGAGCCTCAAGGGGAGTGCAGGTGGATGTTTTGGTGAGCCCCAAGGGGAGTGCAGGTGGATGTTTTGGGGAACCTCAAGGGGAATGCAGGTTGATGTTTTGGGGAGCCTCAATGGGAATGCAGGTGGATGTTTTGGGGAGCCTCAGGGGGAGTGCAGATGGATGTTTTGGGGAGCCTCAAGGGGAGTGCAGATGGATGTTTTGGTGAGCCCCTAGGAGAGTGCAGGTGGATGTTTTGGGGAGCCTCAAGGGGAGTGCAGGCGGATGTTTTGAGAACCTCAAGGGGAGTGCAAATGGATGTTTTGGTGGCCTCAAGGGGAGTGCAGGTGGATGTTTTGGGGAGCCTCAAGGGAAGTGCAGATGGATGTTTTGGTGAGCTTCAAGGGGAGTGCAGGTGGATGTTTTGGGGAGCCTCAAGGGGAGTGCAGCTGGATGTTTTGGTGAGCCTCAAGGGGAGTGCAGGTGGATGTTTTGGGGAGCCTCAAGGGGAATGCAGGTGGATGTTTTGGGGAGCCTCAAGGGGAGTGCAGATGGATGTTTTGGTGAGCCTCAAGGGGAGTGCAGGTGGGTGTTTAGGGGAGCCCCAAGGGGAGTACAGATGGATGTTTGGGGAGCCTCAAGGGGAGTGCAGGTGGATGTTTTGGGGAGCCTCAAGGGGAGTGCAGGTGGATGTTTTGGGGAGCCTCAAGGGGAGTGCAGATGGGTGTTTTGGTGAACCTCAAGGGGAGTGCAGATGGATGTTTTGGTGAGCCTCAAGGGGAGTGCAGATGGATGTTTTGGTGAGCCTCAAGGGGAGTGCAGATGGATGTTTTGGCGAGGGTCCAGGTGGTTTTTTAATTGCAGGTCGAAAAAGCACTCAAAAAACAACCATGCATAGTACGGATCACGACTGAGGCAGATGACTAAAAGGTATCCAGAACTGACATAGATGACTAAAGTATATCCAGAATAGAGACACATAATTAGAATCATAGGCACTGGGACAAGGTGAATATTGGGAGGTTGCCTTTGCGACGGAGCCTCAGCAGTGCGCTGTTAGAAATAACATCAGGAAATGGAGGAGTTGCAGTGTTGCAGATTTGTTACGGATCTATGTGGAGTAGTGGTAGAGACATTTTTGTAAGGGGCAGTGTTGGAGATCTATGTGGGGTAGTGGTGGAGACTTTTTGCAAGGGGCAGTGTTGGAGATCTATGTGGGGGTAGACTTTTTGCAGGGGGGACAGTGTTGGAGATCTATGTGGGGTAGTGGTGAAGTCTTTTTGGCAAGGGGGCAGTGTTGGAGATCTATGTGGGGTAGTGGTGGAGACTGTTTGCAAGGGGGCAGTGTTGGAGATCTATGTGGGGTAGTGGGGGAGACTTTTTGCAAGGGGCAGTGTTTGGGAGATCATGTGTGGGGTGAGTGGGGAGACATTTTGCAAGGGGCGTGTGGAGATCTATGTGGGGTGAGTGGGTGGAGACTGTTTACAGGGGGAGGCAGTGTTAGGGGATACATGTGGGGTGATGAGGGACTTTGCAAGGGGGCAGTGTTGGAGATCTATGTGGGGTGAGTGGGTGGAGACTTTGCAAGGGGGCAGTGTTGGAGATCTATGGGGGTAGTGGTGGAGACTTTGCAAGGGGGCAGTGTTGGAGATCTATGTGGGGTAGTGGTGGAGACTTTGCTGGGGGGGCAGTGTTGGAGATCTATGGGGGTAGTGGTGGAGACTTTTTGCAAGGGGGCAGTGTTGGAGATCTATGGGGGTAGTGGTGGAGACTTTTTGCAAGGGGGGGCAGTGTTGGAGATCTATGTGGGGTTGTGGTGGAGACTTTTCGTAGATACAAGGAGGCTAGTGTTCGAGACTTCTCGGGAGCCACCAATTCCAATTGCACCGCCCTTGACACTCACTAAAACATCAACAAGATTTACAAAATATTGGGAGGGTTAGCATCCACTCAAAATATTGGGGGGTTCAGTCTCCAGGCACTCCCTGTCCAACACTTAAGAAGAGACTATCCAGAATTGAGAAATAATTAGAATGTATCCAGAATTGAAGCAGATGATTGAAACACTTCCAGAATAATTATTTAGAACTACTAGTAGGTTGATAACCAAAACATATTCAGAATTGGGGCAGATGACTGACACTTATTATCCAGAATTTTATCCCTTTCAATTAATTTCATACCCCATACATGGAAACTAATGAATGGTAATGAGCAACATCAAACTGGATGTTAAGGTTGAAAGCATGAAGTTGATAAACAACAGACCACTCGGAGAATATCTCAGTCATCTTCGCTTCACCGATGACATACTCCTATGCGCTACTACACCGCAAGAACTACAAAAAATGCTGCAGGAGCTAGCTGATGAAAGTGAAAAACAAGGTCTGAAGATGAACATTTCGAAGACAAAAGTGATGCTAGAAAATGGCACACCAATATATATCAACACCACGCAGATAGAGAATGTTGAAAGCTACGTCTCCCTGGGACAGCGATACACTATCAGAGACAAAAACCAAGACAAGGAGATTCAAAGAAGAATCACCACAGACTGGACAGCATTCGCCAAACACTGTGACATCTTCAAGGGTAACTTTGGAACCTGCTTGAACGTGAAGAGACAAGTCTACAACTCATGCATACTTCCAGCGATGACATACGACGCGGAAACATGGGCATTCACCATCCAGTCAAAGAACAAGCTAGTAGCTGCACACACAAAGATGGAAAGAAGTATGTTAAACAACACTTATCGGGAGAGAAAAACAAACATCTGGGTAAGAGAGAAGACAAAGGTCATAGACGTGATAGAACAAATCAGAAGACAGAAGTGGACCTGGGCAGGGCACATCAGCAGACTACAAGATAACCAATGGACATCGCGTATCACAACCTGGAGACCTTACGAAGGGAAACAATCTAGAGGAAGTTAGGCGAGACGGTGGAGAGACGAACTAGACGACTACTAGAAGCGCACCATCTGGCAGAGGACAGCGAAAGACAGGCAGATTTGGAAATTATATGCTGAGGCCTTCGCCCAACCACGGGACACTACGGCTGCACAATGATGATGATGACATGGAAACACCCAGATAGAAAATGTTATTATATAGTGTCTCATAGAAAACACAATTTCAACTCTCCTCCCACATTCAAGAGTGCTTTAGAAATTAGTTGGGAAGTTATCAAATCATTACAAAATAACTGGGTTGACAGTCGCCCATGTGGCATGCAAGTATCAAACCATTAAAATTGTGTCTGGGGGAGGGAGATAACCGGAGGGGGATTAAACTGCCACAAATGTCTTAATTTACTGCAGCAAGGTTGTCTTTCCTGGTAGGTCCCTCCAGAATTAGTCAGAGCATTATTATTATTAACAGGAAGTTCACCTCATCAGACGTACATCTTGCTTTGTGGGTAGGAGCATGGGAACCATTCAGATTCAAAAGCATTTGAGGGTAATGACGTCTCCACAATTTAATAAGTGCCAATTGTGGCTGTTTAGTGTTTCCTAGTTGAATGTTTTGCTTATAACCTGAACATTTTGCAGGTGCAACATTAAAACTGTGAACAATGTTTTGAACTTATTAAATGCAATTTGGCAATAATTTTAATATTAGATCCCGAAGACGTCGAAGATCTGATCATTGAGGAACCGAGTGAATCCTGCGATCAGAACAGTCCTAAGGTATCCTCTATATGAACATGCAGACTACATGATCAGTTGAAAAGACTACTTCACTTTTAAAGCATTTACCAAACTATTTTAACTTATTTAATTATTTACTATAATTGTTTCAATTTATTTTTTAAACTTAATTTAACTTTAGTCATTTGTATTTATTTTTGTATTTGTTGAATGGCTCGTACTCTCACTAAATAAAGTGTATTACTGTACAGGTGTTTAAAACAAATGGGACATCTCACAACTGAATTTACCCTAATAAACGGACGAAGAAATTTGGTTGATCCGGCGATGTCGGTGCTGGAAATGTGGGAATATCCCCCCAGCATCCCGTCCACAGTTGGAGACACGTGTTCCCAGTACTTCTTCGCATCATCGTAGAACTTCACTTCTTCAGTCATCTTCTAAAGTCAACTATCTCCAGTCACTTTCCATCAGCGAACCACAA
The DNA here is from genome assembly GCA_020002185.1 of Paraescarpia echinospica. Classification (NCBI taxonomy): domain Eukaryota; kingdom Metazoa; phylum Annelida; class Polychaeta; order Sabellida; family Siboglinidae; genus Paraescarpia; species Paraescarpia echinospica. The sequence goes on from CM034540.1 coordinate 5,229,671, forward strand.
TTACAAAGCTGCAACGACTTTCAAACAGTTTCGCACACACGGCAACCACCGGAAAACAATACGAACACGGGAAACCCCCGCGTGGAATTCCGTAAATATAGTCACGTGACGTGACGCAATACTTGGATTAATGTACCTCTCAAAAGCAGTATTTTTTAAATACTAAATGAGATTTATACATTGGTATTGATTACATTATGGTTGCACATCATTGTAAACCTGTTATCTGTGTCTAATTTAAATCTCGACTGCACGTTGTTATAGGAATTCCTGTAAACAAAATGGAGGAGATTGGTTTAGGATGTACAAAATACATCATTGAAACTATAGCGACTGACAATTTACATTGAATAATACATTTATACCGCACATTTTATTTTATCGCTGCACTAAGCTATGGCAGACGATGCAAGATATTTAAAAAGGTAAGTCATATTGTACTCAGTGCGACCAGAATAGTGTTTTAAAATGTGATCTGCAGTCAGAACAAGCCAGCCAGAACAAGACAAGTCCGCCACGGCCGCGGAACAAACCCCCGCGGGCCCGTGAATCGTGATCGCGGTTTCAGCTAGTTATGGTAATGAATTGTAACAATAATGCCTGGACTGAATCACCCATGTGGAAGCTTGATGATAGACCCATTGATGTTAGTAGCACGGAGGTACACCTGGGTATTATTAGGACCCCTGACTCAGTGACTGTAGATAGGGAGGTCGGTGAAAATGCAATAATTCATCAAATTGGCAAATGTGATACACCATTGGAAAGATCTATTTAAGAGATAAACAGCCATACCAGTTTTAACTCTCTGTGATGAAAATTGGCGAAGTTATAAACAATTATGTAAAGGCCATTGAATACATGTGTGACATTTTTTTTTATCTGAAGAAAATATGAAAAAATTATCTTGTACAATACAAACAACTTAGCTAAAACTTGATATTTTATGTATTTCCTTTAAATATCATTTACGAAAGGAATTATACATAAAATTAAGTTAATTAACTAAGCTACTAACCTTTTGGAAAAGCTTACTAAAGTGTCTCCAGGTCCCCCACTTTCAAATCGTCATCCATATATATACAGGTATGTCTACACAATATACATATCTGGCTCGTTGTCATACTCCACATTGAACCAGCTTGGGAAGCCTGCTACCCACAGGTTGGAGGATAAGCTTTAATGGTTTCCATTATGTGGATATCAAAAAAATCTGATATGTTTTAAAAGTGGCAGGTATACCAACAAAATCATGTGGACATTAGTGAGTACGTGCATGCATGTCATGTATGCAAAGTTAGTAAAATGTGTGTGAGAGTTTAAACATAGGCAGATATTGCATGCATTAATGTAAACATTCTGCTTTGGCCTTGCACCATATAATTATGTAAACATATTTTATATGTAGGTTTGTGTGTGTCCGCGCGTGTGCGTAAAATTAGTAAAATGAGAAGGATAGCCAACTATTGCAAGCAACAATAAGCATTCCGCTACACAGCATGCATGTACAACATTATATATATATAATATATATATTGCTATGCAACTTTGAATTATCTGATGTAATGTTGTATCTGCAAAGATCCATTTGCAGAGAACAGCGATGGCTGGAAGTAGGATATGAAGAATCACTTCCGCATTTGCATCTACATCAGAAAGCGTTGTCAGCATTTCAAACACCTTGTCCTTCTTGATGCGAGTAGCGTCTCCAAAGATAGGCGTACTCGTCCCACTCATTAACTCATTGGTGTTTCTGCATGACTCCTGGCAGAATGACACGAGTTGCTGGTAGTGAATATTAATGTCCAAGATGTGAACACTCTTGTCTTTGATCATGCATCAGAGGGGCAGGTGACCAGCTTGCTGATGAGTCCAAGTGTTTTACATCCAGCGAGAAACTGGCGTTTCTAAGACGTTTAGGACAGATTTCAACAACCTGTTTGACGCACCTTGTTTTTTTAGAAAGCACCGCATTTCATGGCTTGCAGCATTCGAAAATAAAATTTTGAAAAAGCATGCATATCAATCACCGCTGAAGCAAAATGTTGCACTGTACCAACACCAGGAAATGTGAAATCATGTTATATATTCATCTACAAATTAAATACTTCTAGGAAGATACAGTAAAAAACAACCCAAAAAAACACCACCAAGCCAATGTTTATACATGCAGTTAGTTACAGTAAGATCAACAATGCAGTGTAATTAGAAGTACATTAGATGTCTAATTTATGGAGGGGTTGTCATTTATTTGTTGTCATTTGTTATTTATTTTGCATGATTATAACATGAAAATAAACTTAAAATATTCATATAACGTCCACCATGTAATACCTGATAGCATGTCTGTGCATATGTAAACACGAATAACAAATGCATGGCTAAAACACAACTTCAGAATACACGATTGTAATAATGTGAGCGATAATAGAAGAAATTCGTTGCCGGACATGGGGTACCGCTACGTTCGAGCTTGGGGCAAAAATGGGCAAAGGTGTATCTCCGCCAAATTTGCATTAATATTACGTTTATACATTACTAAATAGCATAGGTGTAGTTTGCCAGAGTTTCCGCAAGCTGTTCATACCTTAGATCCTCTCTAAATATGACCAATGTTCAACATATCATATTTTTCTTAATTTTATTTCAATTCGTATAATAAACACGCCAAAAGAAAGAGCATCATTTTGCGATTTCAACCATATCGCCAAACATAGCATGGCGGGTAATAACGCGAGTACGTGATTTTATGAAAAACACCGCCCTTCCGCGAGATTAAATATGGCTGCGTCCGCAACGAAACGAAATTTCGGTGGGTTTCGTTGTTTCATCACGAGTATCTGAATGAAGCATTACGAATTCGCAAAAGCAGGTATTTTTATCACAAAGAAGACATATTTATGTTTCTTTTGATATAAAATATATGATCAGTCTTTATAAATCAAAGGACTTACAATATTTTTAACATAGGCGATTTAGCATTGCGTCCCAATGCAAACGCGTTTGCGTGATTTCTTCCGACCTCCCTACTGTAGACAGTGTAGTGTAAAGCGCTAAACATCCAGAAAGCCAGGAGGGCAGGTTACTCGCTCATGGGAGCTGGTGTGTATGGCCTAAATGGACTCCGTATATGTACAAACTTGAAGATCTTCATGAGCTACCCGATGTCAAGGCTGTTGTATGGACTGGAGGTACCGTCTCTGCTAAAAGGAGATAAGGTTGCACTAGACCTGTTTCACCGTACTGTCCTGAAACACTTGCAGCGTTTACCACTGGGCACATCAACAGCAGCTGTGTGTCTGATACTTGGACAGTTACCTGCATCAACTATACTAGCACGAAACATTCTAAAGCTGTATGTGAGGCTTGTGAGGATGATGAGAGACCCAGCAAGTGTGAAGTGCCAGATCATTCAGTGCCAGCTACCAGTCAAAGACCATGACTCAACAAGTCCTGGATTGTGACAGTTGAGGAGTTACTCCAGAATTACAACTTGCCATCATCCTATGAGCTCTGTAACAACCCACCCTCTAAGAGACAGTGGAAGCATGCACTGAAAACTAACATAACTCTTGTTACATTCGAACAGTTTAGAGAGGAGGCTCGCAGGAAAGAGACATTACTCCATTTAAACACATTCAAGTGCAAACCAGGCTCATTACATCCAGTCAGGGGCACTGTGAAAGACTCACCGCATGATATTGTGAGAGCCTGTACTAAGGTGCGTGTGTTGACAGGATAATACAGACTCCAGGCTGACGTAGCCAAACAGTCTGGTGGCTCGCTGACCTGTCGGCTGTGTCACCAAAGCAGTGTGGACCTATCACACTTCCTCTTAAGCTGTACTGTCCTGTACCCTGAACGAGCCAAGATCATGAACAAACTGGAGAACATTCTACCCATGTTAAATTATCCTGTGATTCGAAGTTCCGGGGAACAAATGATAAACTTTTGATACCAGGTGAACTACATGATGAACTTGAGACCGTAACCAGAGTCTATATCTACTCAATACACACTAAGAAGTTGATCCAACTAGTTGATCCAATCCAGGGAAGTCCTGAGGGGTTCTTCTTATAAAGAAGGGATTTACTACAACAAAGAACAAGCTCGGTCTTTGTATGGACCCACCTCAATTTCGCCATTACACCTTGAGTTTTGCCTAATATTGATACCTCAGTGCATTAGTTTCATCATTCAACATCATCCCAGGCATATTTATTTTACGAAAATATGTCTTCATTTTTAAAGTCCAAAAACTAGAGATCCTGTCTGCGCTAGTCTACACCGCTGCCGTCGTGCATTACTGCATCGCGCACATAAAATGTGCCATATCGGAGCAAATGTTGATGCAAACTGGGACATTATTTACGCCTCAAAAGTGCGCTAAGATGCAATATTCTTAAACATAAATATGCCTGGGATAATGTTGAATAATGGAACTAACGCACAGAGGTATTAAAGTTAGACAAAACTCCATCCTCGCGCACCAGGGGTTGCTGCTGCTGATTACGTCAGTGCCAGCCAGCAGTATCACCTGGCTGATGGCTTTGACAAACTCTGAATTTAAGCTCAGCCTATGAAATCGCTCACTAGATCAGTGGATCTCGGCAGGTCAGGTGGTCATAATAAAACTAATTCCAACCAACCGTGGCTCGTGTTACATGCAATGTTTAGGAAGTAGAAGCAATTATTCGAATACACAATACCGCTTAGCTGCTCGTGCTAATGGGCGAACTGGTCATTATATATTGGGATTCCCAGGCAGAAGTCATTTATCCGTCTTCAAATTGAGGCGGGTGTTTGCGCTGTTCTCACGGGTGATGCAGTCGCGACTGGTGAAGTCAATTACTAGTTTGACTCAGCTAACTTCCACACTTCGCGAGGGGATCAGCCAGGGCTAGTTTTGCATGGCAAACAGCCCTGGTTTGCGATGATGCAAAACTGTAGTTATACTTATAACGTCAAAATTGAGGTTGGTCCGGTTTCAATACAAGTGCCAAGATTGTTAGCACTTTAATATGCTTATCAATATCATGAATATGGCACCAGTTGGTGGATTATTCAAGTTTTGAAGTTGACAAGTTTCTCCAAATTAGATAGTAACCATGTTCTCCAAATTACACATCATCCAAATTTTCTAAGTTTTCCTAATCCCATCTACAGTATTTCAGTAGTATTTGCTGCTTATTTTGCAGGCTGGAACTTACACACTCCAAGAACTCATTATTCAGGCTGCAAAATAAGCGCCGGACGAGTAGTTTCAGTGACTGGACTAGTCCATGTTTAGAGGAGCAGTCCCATCAGATTATGTGAATTAACATACGCTGTGTACATGCTAAATGGATGTTGTGATGGAACAAAACAAAATAAGACAATGAGGTAGCATTTTATCACACACAACTAAATATTCTGTACGACCTTCGAATAGGAAACTTGTTGAACGCGGAGAATGTAAATGGCGGATGTTTATATCCAGTTAACGTGGCCGTAGGTAGTGCCACCTAGAGACCATGAGTGATGAGCAACATGGACAAAATACATGCGCAGGTTACAGACATTGTTATGTGCTATCCCGTCGTAGTTGCATTATTCCCGCATTGGATGATTATTTTAGCAAGTTACCAAATACCATCAATATCACTGATTGTTCAGTCGGCTTCGGGAAAGGAAACGCTAATGAAAAGTATAGGCCAAATGATGCAACTTAGTCGGTCCTCCGTTGGCATCAGCCTGTTAGGCTTCAAATTATGTTGGCATCACCTTGTCCACCACTGCTGTTTGTTGCCCCTGATTAAGCCAGTCATTTCTTCTGATAACTTTGCAATTGGATATATGAAATCATATGTGTTTGTATTAATGAGAAATTTAATTGAAATGAGAAACAGCTTGTTTTCTTTATGAAATAAAACCGCTTTTACTATGTGCCATAACTGTCACATACATGATACAACAGTATGATGGTACACGGCACATTTATTTTTAAGAACTACTAAAACAATATTAGGACTAGTTGTTTCTGAGTCAGCCAGTCCGACGGACTACCTGTCGGCTAAAGCCGATTATTTCATATAATTCTTTATATATTTTCAAGACTGTCCTTTTCACCATGTAGGAGACTTTAGAAACAAATTCACAACTTCTATGGGCAAAAGTGATTTTGTTTTAATGTAAGCATGATTTAAAGGCTATTTTACTTATATGTTTAATTTATTAACTGGTTTTAGCTGTTTATCTTAACTTAATAAATACATTTTAACTAATCTTAATCTTTTATTTTCTCTTGCTTTCTTACATATTTACCTTGTTTGCTAGCACCTTTGCATACATTTGTACCCAGAAACACACCACGTTATAAATGTCTAATTATTTAATATTATTTATGACAGGTTGTCAGGACAATTACAGATACAGGTGGAGCCATAAATTACATGCGTTGTGACCTTTGACCTTGCAGGAAGGTGAAGGGTGGAAGCATTGATGTTCACCCCACTGAGAAAGCCCTCGTTGTCAACTATGAACTGGAGGCTACAATCCTGGGCGAGTTGGGGGACCCTATGCTCGGAGAGAGGAAGGAATGTCAGAAGATGTGAGTCACCATCACAGTCACCACATCTCTTCATTAGTGGAATATGAGTCTACTACTTATCGCTTTTGTATTTGATAGTCAGGTTTACTTTTGTATTACTGTGCTGCCATCTAGTGGTAGTCGGTCTGGCGAAGACAGTGGAAAGTTGCCGAAACATCACTGGTCAATTTGCGGCATCTCGTCACAACCTGTGTATAAATCCCTTTAATTGTGTGTGCATACATATATATATATATATATATATATATAATATATAATTTATAAAAATACAAAAAAATTAGCATATTAATATATACATATATAATTATATATATATGTATATAATGATATATAAATTATATATTTGACCAGAAGTCTATATTTGTATTTGATGTTCATATTTGGTGTATTTGATGAAGTACACACCAAATACAAAATGGTGTATTTGACCTGCTACCCACATAACATAACACACTTTTTAACCATTTAAAGACAGCCATTTCCACAGGTTTGCAACAGTTTTTGCACTGGTATAACAGTTGAATTGAGCATAATTGTGTATAATATATACATTTGAAATGTTAATAGGATAAATAACTAATCGTACAGGTTCCATAGGTGAACAAAATATGCAGGGCCACTGCACTCAAAGACACAGCAAACATAAGGAAGTAAGCAAACAAAGACCCATCTGCTTATCATCTTAAAAATAAATTGTCTGGAATGTGTCAGTTATGCATACTTCACCATCCAACTGATAAGAAAGCTCATATGTACAATGAAATTGAGTGCTTAAAATGTGGTTGAATGTGAAGGTTACAAATCTGCATTCTCTATCATAATGTTGTCTTTTACAGAATCCGTGTGAAAAGTCTGAATGCAAACACAGACATCAGTCAGTTGGCTCGTCAGATCATTGACAAGTGTAAACTCATTCACCCAAGCAAAATACTCGAAGTTGAGCAACTTCTGTTCTACCTGCAGAATAGGAAGGAGAACGCCACTGGCAAAGGTTGGTCCATCGATTACATGTCAACCATGTGAATAGTATTTGTATATCCGATGTGCTTTTTACTTGTCGGAAAAAAATGGAACAGAAGGTGAATTGAGTAGTGAACAACTCTGTAACCAGAGGGCACCACTGTGAATAAGTTTAGGACGAAACTACTGTAATGGTTTCAACTGATGGCCTGTGTTTGTTGCTGCGTGGGTGGGTACAAACGGTGGTTGTTGTTCCACTCCAGATGACAAGAAGCCGTTAATGAGTGGGCTGCGAGAGCCAGGCTATGAGGGCACGGAGATAGATGAAGTGGCCAACATCAACGACATAGAGGACTACCTAGAGCTGCTCTACGACGACATCCCGGAGAAAGTACGAGGCACGGCACTCATACTGCAGTTGTCTCGCAACCCTGACAACCTTGAGGAACTGTTCGAGAACGGTTGGATTCATTTTATATTTGATCTATATAAATATAATTCTGCTGATCATGAAACCTGTTTATCAGGATTCACTGTCAAGATAGAATCATGGCACAATGTTGGTTTTGTTAGAAGCTCAACATTTTGTAAAGTTGACTAGACATTCTGTTTGTTTTCATTGATTCAATAAGTAAGCAAAGTTAATGGAACTGATCAGTCACAAAATGGTAAAATCAAATACAACAAAAGCAGTCCTGAGCTCTTTATTTTAAAATGGATGTTTGATAAAAATGACCCAAACCAGGAATTCTAGCATCATACTGGGTTTAGTCAGGAGAGGGGGTCATATTCCCATGGCATGGTATATTGACCCGGGTGATGCTATGAAGACAGAAAGACAAGATCTACCAATGTACAGGGGACTTTGGTCTGCTACATATACATTGACCAGCTCAACCTACGTCAACAAGCCTCACAGCAAGTTGTTCTTGTTCCCAGTTTCTTCTAATTGAGTATTTGCCTGTTTGTGTTGGCAGAGACGGTGGTTGGGGCCCTGGCCCGCGTGCTGCGAGAGGACTGGAAGAAGAACACGGAGCTGGCGACCAACATCATCTACATCTTCTTCTGCTTCTCTAGTTTCACGCAGTTCCACGGCGTCATCTCACACTTCAAGATCGGCTCTCTCTGTATGAGCATAGTCGAACACGAGATCAAGAAACACGAGATGTGGATTGAGGAACTTGCCACAAAGAAGAAGATGTTGGGTATGGGGTTGTTTTTAAACCTGGTTCCCTGTTGTGCGAGGGTGATGTGTAGGTTCTATAGTGAACACTGTAATAATGATAGAACATTGCTAAAACAGCATTGCTGCATGTGCCAGTGAATTGAAAAATTGCAAACATGTTTATAATTTAATTTTGTATACTTATTTATTAAGGGCAATAACTGTTGACCTTAGCATCAAGTCAATTGCGGATTCATAAATTGGAATCAAGATGGCACCACCTATAAGTCATGTGCTCATCCAGGGCATTCGCTAATCAAAGATACTATTGCAATTTCTGTAACACTATCGCAGTAGTATGTCATTAGTAATGCAGCGATTGCAGTTGTAAAACTATTCCATGTAGTCAGCCTTACGGAAGAAATGTGTGCTCTGTGATAGGGTGTTATAGGATGTGGCGTCCACGTTTCAGAGGCGAGTCGAGACGTACAGCAGAAGAAGCTGTATGACAAGAATGTGAAACAATTCAACGGCCTGCTCAAGAAGCAGGAACAGCTGCTGCGAGGTGCGTTTGAGGAGTGTCAGTCTGGTACAAGGAAGAAGAAGAATATTTTTATTTTGTGCAAATCTAATTATACCTACATGCTCACTCAGTTCTAACTTACAAAATTACGTAATGTGAATGAGGAGAAAGCACACGATGTAAGATGTGTAACAAAATAGGGTCCGTAGGTTCCTAAGATGTTTATAGTCGGTCTCGAGGAATAACCTATAAATATAAATAAGCTAAGTGTTCTGGCTAAGCAAACAAAACGGTTATGTGATTATGAATATCACGTTATTTTGACCATTCCTCTGCATTGTTAGAATGCCTGACTTTGACTTTAACGCACCTGCTCACACTTGAAAGTGTTTTCATACGTGGTTTCACTTTTGTATAAAGGGGGTGCTTGCCTATAAGGGAACAATACGGTATATTTTTGTTAGGGTATGTTTAGTGTGTATCCAGTTTATGGCAGAAAGAATGAATCATAGTGATCGTGGAGACCGTGGTAACTCTAGCAACTGAGGTCATGACGACACAGACTGACGTTGGTGCTGACTTTGTTGTGGTGTCATACTACCTGACATTGATGTTGTTGCTGACTTTGTTGTAGTGTCATACTACCTGACATTTATGTTGGTGCTGACTTTGTGGTAGTGTCATTCTACCTGACAGTGATGTGATGTTGGTGCTGACATTGTTGTACTGACATCCTACCTGACAGTGATGTTGGTGCTGACATTGTAGTGTCATTCTACCTGACAGTGATGTTGGTGCTGACATTGTTGTAGTGTCATTCTACCTGACAGTGATGTTGGTACTGACTTTGTTGTAGTGTCATTCTACCTGACAGTGATGTTTGTGCTGACATTGTTGTAGTGTCATTCTACCTGACATTGATGTTGGTACTGACTTTGTTGTAGTGTCATTCTACCTGACAGTGATGTTTGTGCTGACGTTGTTGTAGTGTCATTCTACCTGACAGTGATGTTGGTGCTGACTTTGTTGTAGTGTCATTCTACCCGACAGTGATGTTGGTACTGACGTTGTTGTAGTGTCATTCTACATGACATGATGTGACTGTGATGTTGGTACTGACGTTGTTGTAGTGTCATTCTACCTGACAGTGATGTTGGTACTGACTTGTTGTTGTGTCATTCTACCTGACAGTGATGTTGGTACTGGTTGAGTGTTGTGATGTGTCATTCTACCTGACAGTGATGTTGGTACTGACAGTGTTGTTGTAGTGACAGTGATGTTGGTACTGACTTGTTGTAGTGTCATTCTACCTGACAGTGAGTGATGTTGGTACTGACGTTGTTGTAGTGTCATTCTACCTGACTGCTGAATCTGGCAGAAGACCTGAAGGTCGAGATGAAGATGAAGAACAAGGGCGTCATTAAGATGCTGATGTTGACTCTCAACAGAGACAACTTTGAGCTGCTCATCCTTGTCGTTTCCTTCCTTAAGAAACTCAGCATCTTTGTTGAGAACAAGAACGAGATGGTTAGTAACATGTCCTGTTGTATTACATAAACTCACAGAATATTGCTTAGGTAGGAATAATGCCTCTTTCAAATATTGAATGACAAAAAAACAAGCATATGTACTGAGTGAGTTATTGTTGTCAGAGTGAAATAACCACAGTCCATGGATGCGTAGTGCATGGATGGGTAGTGCATGGAAGGGTAGTGCATGGTGTGAAAGGTGGCAGACCGGCAGCACACTGACAGAACATAATGGCAGTCTTCCCTAAATGGTGCCTTGCAGAAGCTACATTAAGAGATATAAGGAATGACAAAAGCAGAATGACGCAAACTGAGAGGTTATTGTTGGTGTTCCAGAGAGAGCAGTAACTGTCTCCCAGTGTGATCTGTCAGTCTGTAGAGTGAGAGATGTCGTTGGTGTTCCAGAGAGAGCAGTAGCTGTCTCCCAGTGTGGTCTGTCAGTCTGTAGAGTGAGAGATGTCGTTTGTGTTCCAGAGAGAGCAGTAACTGTCTCCCTGTGTGGTTTGTCAGTCTGTAGAGTGAGAGATGTTGTTGGTGTTCCAGAGAGAGCAGTAACTGTCTCCCTGTGTGGTCTGTGACAGTCTGTAGGGTGAGAGATGTTGTTGGTATTCCAGAGAGAGCAGTAACTGTCTCCCTGTGTGGTCTGTGACAGTCTGTAGGGTGAGAGATGCTGTTGGTGTTCCAGAGAGAGCAGTAACTGTCTCCCTGTGTGGTCTGTGACAGTCTGTAGAGTGAGATATGTTGTTGGTGTTCCAGAAGGAGCAGTAACTGTCTCCCTGTGTGGTCTGTGACAGTCTGTAAGGTGAGAGATGTTGTTGGTGTTCCAGAGAGAGCAGTAACTGTCTCCCAGTGTGATCTGTCAGTCTGTAGAGTGAGAGATGTCGTTGGTGTTCCAGAGAGAGCAGTAGCTGTCTCCCAGTGTGGTCTGTCAGTCTGTAGAGTGAGAGATGTTGTTGGTGTTCCAGAGAGAGCAGTAACTGTCTCCCTGTGTGGTCTGTCAGTCTTTAGGGTGAGATATGTCGTTTGTGTTCCAGAGAGAGCAGTAACTGTGTCCCAGTGTGGTCTGTCAGTCTGTAGAGTGAGAGATGTTGTTGGTGTTCCAGAGAGAGCAGTAACTCTCCCAGTGTGGTCTGTCAGCCTGTAGGGTGAGAGATGTTGTTTGTGTTCCAGAGTGAGCAGTAACTGTCTCCCAGTGTGGTCTGTCAGTCTGTAGGGTGAGAGATGTTGTTTGTGTTCCAGAGAGAGCAGTAGCTGTCTCCCTGTGTGGTCTGTGACAGTCTGCAGGGTGAGAGATGTTGTTGGTGTTCCAGAGAGAGCAGTAGCTGTCTCCCAGTGTGGTCTGTGACAGTCTGTAGAGTGAGAGATGTTGTTGTTCCAGAGAGAGCAGTAACTGCCTCCCAGTGTGGTCTGTTAGTCTGTAGGGTGAGAGATGTTGTTGGTGTTCCAGAGTGTGCAGTAACTGTCTCCTAGTGTGGTCTGTGACAGTCTGTAGGGTGAGAGATGTTGTTGGTGTTCCAGAGAGAACAGTAACTGTCTCCCAGTGTGGTCTGTCAGTCTGTAGAGTGAGATATGTTGTTGGTGTTACAGAGAGAGCAGTAACTGTCTCCCATTGTGGTCTGTGACAGTCTGTAGGGTGATAGATGTTGTTGGTGTTCCAGAGAGAGCAGTAACTGTCCCCCTGTGTGGTCTGTGACAGTCTGTAGGGTGAGAGATGTTGTTGGTGTTCCAGAGAGAGCAGTAACTGTCTCCTAGTGTGGTCTGTGACAGTCTGTAGGGTGAGAGATGTTGTTGGTGTTCCAGAGAGAGCAGTAACTGTCTCCCTGTGTGGTCTGTGACAGTCTGTAGGGTGAGAGATGTTGTTGGTGTTCCAGAGTGAGCAGTAACTGTCTCCTAGTGTGGTCTGTGACAGTCTGTAGGGTGAGAGATGTTGTTGGTGTTCCAGAGTGAGCAGTAATTGTCTCCCAGTGTGGTCTGTGACAGTCTGTAGGGTGTTCCAGAGTGAGCAGTAACTGTCTCCCTGTGTGGTCTGTGACAGTCTGTAGGGTGAGAGATGTTGGTGTTCCAGAGTGAGCAGTAACTGTCTCCCAGTGTGGTCTGTGACAGTCTGTAGGGTGAGAGAAGTTGTTGGTGTTCCAGAGAGAGCAGTAACTGTCTCCAGTGTGGTCTGTGACAGTCTGTAGGGTGAGAGATGTTGTTGGTGTTCCAGAGAGAGCAGTAACTGTCTCCCTGTGTGGTCTGTGACAGTCTGTAGGGTGAGAGATGTTGTTGGTGTTCCAGAGTGAGCAGTAACTGTCTCCCAGTGTGGTCTGTGACAGTCTGTAGGGTGAGAGATGTTGTTGGTGTTCCAGAGTGAGCAGTAACTGTCTCCTAGTGTGGTCTGTGACAGTCTGTAGGGTGAGAGATGTTGTTGGTGTTCCAGAGTGAACAGTAACTGTCAGTGTGGTCTGTGACAGTCTGTAGGGTGAGAGATGTTGTTGGTGTTCCAGAAGAGCAGTAACTGTCTCCCTGTGTGGTCTGTCAGTTGTAGTGAGAGATGTTGTTGGTGTTCCAGAGAGAGCAGTAACTGTCTCCCTGTGTGGTCTGTGACAGTCTGTAGGGTGAGAGATGTTGTTGGTATTCCAGAGAGAGCAGTAACTGTCTCCCTGTGTGGTCTGTGACAGTCTGTAGGGTGAGAGATGCTGTTGGTGTTCCAGAGAGAGCAGTAACTGTCTCCTGTGTGGTCTGTGACAGTCTGTAGTGAGATATGTTGTTGGTGTTCCAGAGGAGCAGTAACTGTCTCCCTGTGTGGTCTGTGACAGTCTGTAGGTGAGAGATGTTGTTGGTGTTCCAGAGAGAGCAGTAACTGTCTCCCAGTGTGATCTGTCAGTCTGTAGAGTGAGAGATGTCGTTGGTGTTCCAGAGAGAGCAGTAGCTGTCTCCCAGTGCGGTCTGTCAGTCTGTAGAGTGAGAGATGTTGTTGGTGTTCCAGAGAGAGCAGTAACTGTCTCCCTGTGTGGTCTGTCAGTCTTTAGGGTGAGAGATGTTGTTGGTGTTCCAGAGTGAGCAGTAACTGTCTCCCAGTGTGGTCTGTGACAGTCTGTAGGGTGAGAGATGTTGTTGGTGTTCCAGAGAGAGCAGTAACTGTCTCCCAGTGTGGTCTGTCAGCCTGTAGGGTGAGAGATGTTGTTTGTGTTCCAGAGTGAGCAGTAACTGTCTCCCAGTGTGGTCTGTCAGTCTGTAGGGTGAGAGATGTTGTTTGTGTTCCCGAGAGAGCAGTAGCTGTCTCCCTGTGTGGTCTGTGACAGTCTGTAGGGTGAGAGATGTTGTTGGTGTTCCAGAGAGAGCAGTAACTGTCTCCCAGTGTGGTCTGTCAGCCTGTAGAGTGAGAGATGTTGTTGGTGTTCTAAAGTGAGCAGTATCTGTCTCCCTGTGTGGTCTGTGACAGTCTGTAGGGTGAGAGATGTTGTTGGTGTTCCAGAGAGAGCAGTAGCTGTCTCCCTGTGTGGTCTGTGACAGTCTGTAGGGTGAGAGATGTTGTTTGTGTTCCAGAGAGAGCAGTAGCTGTCTCCCTGTGTGGTCTGTGGCACTCTGTAGGGTGAGAGAAGTTGTTGGTGTTCCAGAGAGAGCAGTAACTGTCTCCCAGTGTGGTCTGTCAGCCTGTAGAGTGAGAGATGTTGTTGGTGTTCTAAAGTGAGCAGTATCTGTCTCCCTGTGTGGTCTGTGACAGTCTGTAGGGTGAGAGATGTTGTTGGTGTTCCAGAGAGAGCAGTAGCTGTCTCCCTGTGTGGTCTGTGACAGTCTGTAGGGTGAGAGATGTTGTTGGTGTTCCAGAGAGAACAGTAACTGTCTCCCAGTGTGGTCTGTCAGTCTGTAGAGTGAGATATGTTGTTGGTGTTACAGAGAGAGCAGTAGCTGTCTCCCATTGTGGTCTGTGACAGTCTGTAGGGTGATAGATGTTGTTGGTGTTCCAGAGAGAGCAGTAACTGTCCCCCTGTGTGGTATGTGACAGTCTGTAGGGTGAGAGATGTTGTTGGTGTTCCAGAGAGAGCAGTAACTGTCTCCTAGTGTGGTCTGTGACAGTCTGTAGGGTGAGAGATGTTGTTGGTGTTCCAGAGAGAGCAGTAACTGTCTCCCTGTGTGGTCTGTGACAGTCTGTAGGGTGAGAGATGTTGTTGGTGTTCCAGAGTGAGCAGTAACTGTCTCCTAGTGTGGTCTGTGACAGTCTGTAGGGTGAGAGATGTTGTTGGTGTTCCAGAGTGAGCAGTAATTGTCTCCCAGTGTGGTCTGTGACAGTCTGTAGGGTGTTCCAGAGTGAGCAGTAACTGTCTCCCTGTGTGGTCTGTGACAGTCTGTAGGGTGAGAGATGTTGGTGTTCCAGAGTGAGCAGTAACTGTCTCCCAGTGTGGTCTGTGACAGTCTGTAGGGTGAGAGATGTTGTTGGTGTTCCAGAGAGAGCAGTAACTGTCTCCTAGTGTGGTCTGTGACAGTCTGTAGGGTGAGAGATGTTGTTGGTGTTCCAGAGAGAGCAGTAACTGTCTCCCTGTGTGGTCTGTGACAGTCTGTAGGGTGAGAGATGTTGTTGGTGTTCCATAGTGAGCAGTAACTGTCTCCCAGTGTGGTCTGTGACAGTCTGTAGGGTGAGAGATGTTGTTGGTGTTCCAGAGTGAGCAGTAACTGTCTCCCAGTGTGGTCTGTGACAGTCTGTAGGGTGAGAGATGTTGTTGGTGTTCCAGAGTGAGCAGTAACTGTCTTCTAGTGTGGTCTGTGACAGTCTGTAGGGTGAGAGATGTTGTTGGTGTTCCAGAATGAGCAGTAACTGTCTCCCAGTGTGGTCTGTGACAGTTTGTAGGGTGAGAGATGTTGTTGGTGTTCCAGAGAGAGCAGTAACTGTCTCCCTGTGTGGTCTGTGACAGTCTGTAGGGTGAGAGATGTTGTTGGTGTTCCAGAGTGAGCAGTAACTGTCTCCAAGTGTGGTCTGTGACAATCTGTAGGGTGAGAGATGTTGTTGGTGTTCCAGAGATAGCAGTAACTGTCTCCTAGTGTGGTCTGTGACAGTCTGTAGGGTGAGAGATGTTGTTGGTGTTCCAGAGAGAGCAGTAACTGTCTCCCTGTGTGGTCTGTGACAGTCTGTAGGGTGAGAGATGTTGTTGGTGTTCCAGAGAGAGCAGTAACTGTCTCCCTGTGTGGTCTGTGACAGTCTGTAGGGTGAGAGATGTTGTTGGTGTTCCAGAGTGAGCAGTAACTGTCTCCCAGTGTGGTCTGTGACAGTCTGTAGGGTGAGAGATGTTGTTGGTGTTCCAGAGTGAGCAGTAATTGTCTCCCAGTGTGGTCTGTGACAGTCTGTAGGGTGTTCCAGAGTGAGCAGTAACTGTCTCCCTGTGTGGTCTGTGACAGTCTGTAGGGTGAGAGATGTTGTTGGTGTTCCAGAGTGAGCAGTAACTGTCTCCCAGTGTGGTCTGTGACAGTCTGTAGGGTGAGAGATGTTGTTGGTGTTCCAGAGAGAGCAGTAACTGTCTCCCTGTGTGGTCTGTGACAGTGTGTAGGGTGAGAGATGTTGTTGGTGTTCCAGAGAGAGATGTTGTTGGTGTTCCAGAGAGAGCAGTAACTGTCTCCCAGTGTGGTCTGTGACAGTCTGTAGGGTGAGAGATGTTGTTGGTGTTCCAGAGAGAGCAGTAACTGTCTCCCAGTGTGGTCTGTGACAGTGTGTAGGGTGAGAGATGTTGTTGGTGTTCCAGAGTGAGCAGTAACTGTCTCCCAGTGTGGTCTGTGACAGTCTGTAGGGTGTTCCAGAGTGAGCAGTAACTGTCTCCCTGTGTGGTCTGTGACAGTCTGTAGGGTGAGAGATGTTGTTGGTGTTCCAGAGTGAGCAGTAACTGTCTCCCTGTGTGGTCTGTCAGTCTCTAGAGTGAGAGATGTTGTTGTTGTTCCAGAGTGAGCAGGAGATCATAGAGAAGCTGGAGAAGTTGGTTCCGTGTGAGCACGAGGACTTGCTCAACATCAGCCTGCGTCTCCTCCTCAATCTCTCCTTTGACACCGGCCTCAGGGCCAAGATGGTCAAGTGTGGCATACTGCCTAAGCTCGTCTCCATCCTACGTAAGACCGGTGTTCCTTTGTTCTTGTTAAGAGTGTAAAGTAGACTTACATCAGAACTGGTGTAACTCAGTATAAGGTGTAGTTTGTAGTGTGATGGAAGCTCGATGCCCATCTGTGTTCACAAAATAGCCATGTATTCTGTGCCTGCATGTATTATACGAATAAAACCTCCACCTGTTAAACTCTTCAGAATCTGCATTCTACCAGTAAACCTAATATGGGTGATCAGTTGCATTCAGTTCACATCAAATGTCAAAAGAGCAGTTCTTGTGAATAGTTTAGCTGTGCACAGTCAAAAGTCTTGTTAGATCTAATCAACATATCCTCTTTCTATGGCGAGACTCATTTTGAACATGTATGACAAACAAAGTGACAAAGTGACAATCCTTCCAATGTTTTGATGTTATAGGTTTCTGTTGCCTGACTTACAGGTGTGGGTCACTCACGCTTGGCACAGGTGTTTCATAGTCACAGTTGTTGTTGAGATGATGAGTGTTGTTGTTGAGATGATGAGTGTTGTTGTTGAGATGATGAGTGTTGTTGTTGCAGGCAATGAGTGTTGTTGTTGAGATGATGAGTGTTGTTGTTGCAGGCAATGAGTGTTGTTGTTGAGATGATGAGTGTTGTTGTTGCGATGATGAGTGTTGTTGTTGAGATGATGAGTGTTGTTGTTGCAGACAATGAGAACCACTACATGATAGTGCTTTGTATCCTCTACCACATCAGCATGGACGACCGCTCCAAGTCTCTCTTTGCCTACACAGACTGCATTCCTATGGTGAGTTGGAGCTTGTCTGGTAGTAGTGGCGGGGTATATGTACATGACCATCTTATATATTAATTATTTATAAAATAATATATTAATAATAATATCAATAATGTTCAATATATAATATAATAAATTTTATATTGTGCTGTTATAAAATTGTCTGTAAAGTGTTGTGAGCTGCCTTGGTTGTGGCAGTGTATAAAATAAATATATGTAATACACTAACATTTTAAGCAGTCTGGCAATATCACTATCCAGGTGGCAAGGTTCACTCACCTCTCACTGTGTTCATTTCCTTCATTGGATATTGACTCATGGGCCTCTGATCTACCAATTGGCCATATGTTTTTAAAAAAAACATGAAGGTAATTCTTTGGAGTTACTTATTTACCTGTTGCTCATCCAAAATTATTTGTATCAGTCGGAGAAAGATGGAAACAGTGGACAATTCTAGTGGTGAGCCATTGTTCAGACAGTGCCAGTGTAGTTTTACTTTTGCTTTACCCGGAAATGTAACTTTAGCACCTTTAATATTCCCAACAGAAAAAATGTAACACATATTTATAAAATCATACTTATTAATCGTTATAACTTTGCTTGAGTTGTTGCTGCATGAACGGGTGTAACAATAAAAAATAACTTCTTTCATTCCTAAATATTTGGAAACCAAGCTCAGAGGTGCAACAAAACAAAAGGGTTTGTCAGCTGATCTCAAAATCAATAAGTTGTCAACAAATTGATGGCAGCTATGGTGGATAAAGTTAAGGTAAGTTTTTAAATGACGACGAATTGTGTAATATTTTTAACCGATCTAACACTTAGAGAGAGCAAATTCCAAAGAGTCAGCGTAGCAACGGAAAAAATCCTAGTTCCAATGTAAGACCCCCGTAAGCTCTTGTGCGACGCAGTGGCTAGAGCATTGGACTCGCAATTGAGAGAACCCGCTTTCGAATCCTTTACAGCCGTGTCGAACCTTGAGCAAGTTCACTCTACCTTGCACCAGGTCACTCAGCTATATGAATGAGTACCTGGCTATAAACAGTGGTAGGTATTTGTGTAAGAATAGGTTTTGTGCAGTAATTGCAGCATGGCTGAATGCTTCCCAGATAAGTAGAGATGGTGTTTGATTGAACGGGCCTGCCAGGGTGTAAAGTGTAAAGCACTTGATGTTGCACAGGTGATGAAGATGTTGCTGAGCCCCGTAGACGACCAGCCCCACCTTGAGGTGGTGGCTCTGTGCATCAACCTGTCCGCCAACAAGCGCTGTGCCCAGCTGATCTGTGAGGCAAATGGCCTGCGTCTACTCATGAGACACGCCTTCAAGCACCAGGACCCGCTCTTTATGAAGATGATCCGCAACATCTCACAGCACGATGGACCCACCAAGACCATGTTCATTGTGAGTGGAAACTTGTCATCTACACTATACACGTCCTCACAGAACACTCCTTTGTCACTATTTACATTTTACCTCCATGGTCTAGCACAGTATAGGCCAATAAAGCCATCATTAACACGTACTTTACACTGGATATATTTTTGGTCTTGCCTTTCCCTTTGTTCTGCACTTACATAATTGTTTCATGTAAAATACCATAGAGGTCTAATTGAATATTATACCAATGTTCTAATTTATGATTATTTTATTTTTACTATCGCTCCATCCACTTGTCTGCGCTATGTGTTCTTCTGTCTAACTGTTGCCTTTAGGATGCCATGTGAGCACCTGTCTAGTACAGTTATGTAATGGTTTACTAAGTGTAGCCTGCCGGATTGATCCCAATTTGTATTGTGTGTTCTGAAGTATTTCATGAATGTGGACGTGGCGTCATGTCTTGTGTCACATCTGATTTGAGAGAATGTGGATGTGGCATCATGTCTTGTGTCACATCTCGATTTAGAGAATGTGGATGTGGCGTCATGTCTTGTGTCACATCTGATTTGAGAGAATGTGGATGTGGCGTCATGTCTTGTGTCACATCTCGATTTAGAGAATGTGGACGTGGCGTCATGTCTTGTGTCACATCTGATTTGAGAGAATGTGGATGTGGCGTCATGTCTTGTGTCACATCTGATTTGAGAGAATGTGGATGTGGCATCATGTCTTGTGTCACATCTGATTTGAGAGAATGTGGATGTGGCGTCATGTCTTGTGTCACATCTGATTTGAGAGAATGTGGATGTGGCGTCATGTCTTGTGTCACATCTGATTTGAGAGAATGTGGACATGGCATCATGTCTTGTGTCACATCTGATTTGAGAGAATGTGGATGTGGCGTCATGTCTTGTGTCACATCTGATTTGAGAGAATGTGGATGTGGCGTCATGTCTTGTGTCACATCTGATTTGAGAGAATGTGGATGTGGCGTCATGTCTTGTGTCACATCTGATTTGAGAGAATGTGGACATGGCATCATGTCTTGTGTCACATCTGATTTGAGAGAATGTGGATGTGGCGTCATGTCTTGTGTCACATCTGATTTGAGAGAATGTGGATGTGGCATCATGTCTTGTGTCACATCTCGATTTAGAGAATGTGGACGTGGCATCATGTCTTGTGTCACATCTCGATTTAGAGAATGTGGATGTGGCATCATGTCTTGTGTCACATCTCGATTTAGAGAATGTGGACGTGGCGTCATGTCTTGTGTCACATCTCGATTGAGAAAATGTGGACGTGGTGTCAAGTCTTGTGTCATATCTTGATTGAGATAATGTGGTTCTCAATCCTCTTGCTGCCATTTTGAAACTTGGGTGAGTGACCTGGCGAGTGTCCTATGAGACATTGTGTGACATTGTGTTACAGGACTACATCAGTGACCTGGTGAGTGTCCTATGTTACATTGTGTGACATGTTGCAGGATTACATCAGTGACCTGGCAAGTGTCCTGTGTTACATTGTGTGACATTGTGATGCAGGACTACATCAGTGACCTGGCGAGTGTCCTATGTGACATTGTGTTACAGGACTACACCAATGACCTGGCGACTGTCCTATGTGACATTGTGTTACAGGACTACACCAGTGACCTGGCGACTGTCCTATGTGACATTGTGTTACAGGACTACACCAGTGACCTGGCGAGTGTCCTATGTGACATTGTGTTACAGGACTACATCAGTGACCTGGCGACTGTCCTATGTGACATTGTGTTACAGGACTACACCAGTGACCTGGCGAGTGTCCTATGTGACATTGTGTTACAGGACTGCATCAGTGACCTGGCGAGTGTCTTATGTGACATTGTGTTACAGGACTATGCCAGTGACCTGGTGACTGTCCTATGTGACATTGTGTGACATTGTGTTACAGGACTACACCATTGACCTGGCAAGTGTCCTATGTGACATTGTGTGACATTGTGTTACAGGACTACACCATTGACCTGGCAAGTGTCCTATGTGACATTGTGTGACATTGTGTTACAGGACTACATCAGTCACCTGGCGAGTGTTCTCCAGAAGGAGGACAAGGATCATGAGGACTTCATGCTGGAGGTGGTCGGGGTGCTGGGCAACCTGACCATCGCAGACCTCGACTACGAACTCCTGCTCACTGAGTACAACCTCATCCCCTGGATCAACAAGAAGCTGCAGCCAGGTGGGTCGGGGAGACCGGGAGGGAGAGGGGAGACCGGGAGGGAGAGGGGAGAGCGGGAGGGAGAGGGGAGACTGGGAGGGAGAGGGGAGACCTGGAGGGAGAGGGGAGACCGGGAGGGAGAGGGGAGACTTGGAGGGAGAGGGGAGACCAGGAGGAAGAGGGCAGACTTGGAGGGAGACCATTGCAGAGTCTCAATCTAACGGCAGCAGTTGTCACCACTGCAGTGTCTCAATCTAAGGGCTGCTGTTATCACCACTGCAGTGTCTCAATCTAAGGGCTGCAGTCATCATCACTGCAGTGTCTCAATCTAAAGGCTGCAGTTATCACCACTGCAGTGTCTCAATCTGAGGGCTGCAGTTATCACCACTGCAGTGTCTCAATCTAAGGGCTGCATTTATCACCACTGCAGTGTCTCAATCTAAGGGCTGCAGTCATCACCACTGCAGTGTCTCAATCTAAGGGCTGCAGTTATCACCACTGCAGTGTCTCAATCTAAGGGCTGCATTTATCACCACTGCAATGTCTCAATCTAAGGGCTGCAGTTATCACCACTGCAGTGTCTCAATCTAAGGGCAGCAGTTATCACCACTGCAGTGTCTCAATCTAAGGGCTGCATTTATCACCACTGCAGTGTCTCAATCTAAGGGCTGCAGTTATCACCACTGCAGTGTCTCAATCTAAGGGCGGCATTTATCATCACTGCAGTGTCTCAATCTAAGGGCTACAGTTATCACCACTGCAGTGTCTCAATCTAAGGGCTGCAGTTATCACCACTGCAGTGTCTCAATCTAAGGGCTGCATTATCACCACTGCAGTGTCTCAATCTAAGGGCAGCAGTTATCACCACTGCAGTGTCTCAATCTAAGGGCTGCATTTATCATCACTGCAGTGTCTCAATCTAAGGGCTGCAGTTATCACCACTGCAGTGTCTCAATCTAAGGGCTGCATTTATCACCACTGCAGTGTCTCAATCTCAGGGCAGCAGTTATCACCACTGCAGTGTCTCAATCTAAGGGCTGCAGTCATCACCACTGCAGTGTCTCAATATAAGGGATGCAGTTATCACCACTGCAGTGTCTCAATCTAAGGGCAGCAGTTATCACCACTGCAGTGTCTCAATATAAGGGATGCAGTTATCACCACTGCAGTATCTCAATCTAAGGGCTGCAGTTATCACCACTGCAGTGTCTCAATCTAAAGGCTGCAGTTATCACCACTGCAGTGTCTCAATCTAAAGGCTGCAGTTATCACCACTGCAGTGTCTCAATCTAAACGCTGCAGTTATCACCACTGCAGTATCTCAATCTAAGGGCAGCAGTTATCACCACTGCAGTGTCTCAATCTAAAGGCTGCAGTTATCACCACTGCAGTGTCTCAATCTAAAGGCTGCAGTTATCACCACTGCAGTGTCTCAATCTAAGGGCTGCAGTTATCACCACTGCAGTATCTCAATCTAAGGGCTGCAGTTATCACCACTGCAGTATCTCATTATCACCACTGCAGTGTCTCAATCTAAGGCTGCAGCAGTTATCACCACTGCAGTATCTCAATCTAAGGGCTGCAGTTATCACCACTGCAGTATATCAATCTAAGGGCTGCAGTTATCACCACTGCAGTATCTCAATCTAAGGGCTGCAGTTATCACCACTGCAGTGTCTCAATCTAAGGGCTGCAGTTATCACCACTGCAGTGTCTCAATCTAAAGGCTGCAGTTATCACCACTGCAGTGTCTCAATCTAAGGGCTGCAGTTATCACCACTGCAGTATCTCAATCTAAGGGCAGCAGTTATCACCACTGCAGTGTCTCAATCTAAGGGCTGCAGTTATCACCACTGCAGTGTCTCAATCTAAGGGCTGCAGTTATCACCACTGCAGTGTCTCAATCTAAAGGCTGCAGTTATCACCACTGCAGTATCTCAATCTAAGGGCAGCAGTTATCACCACTGCAGTGTCTCAATCTAAGGGCTGCATTATCACCACTGCAGTGTCTCAATCTAAGGGCAGCAGTTATCACCACTGCAGTGTCTCAATCTAAGGGCTGCATTTATCACCACTGCAGTGTCTCAATCTCAGGGCAGCAGTTATCACCACTGCAGTGTCTCAATCTAAGGGCTGCAGTCATCACCACTGCAGTGTCTCAATATAAGGGATGCAGTTATCACCACTGCAGTGTCTCAATCTAAGGGCAGCAGTTATCACCACTGCAGTGTCTCATTATAAGGGATGCAGTTATCACCACTGCAGTATCTCAATCTAAGGGCTGCAGTTATCACCATTGCAGTGTCTCAATCTAAAGGCTGCAGTTATCACCACTGCAGTGTCTCAATCTAAAGGCTGCAGTTATCACCACTGCAGTATCTCAATCTAAGGGCAGCAGTTATCACCACTGCAGTATCTCAATCTAAGGGCAGCAGTTATCACCACTGCAGTGTCTCAATCTAAAGGCTGCAGTTATCACCACTGCAGTGTCTCAATCTAAAGGCTGCAGTTATCACCACTGCAGTATCTCAATATAAGGGCTGCAGTTATCACCACTGCAGTGTCTCAATCTAAGGGCAGCTGTTATCACCACTGCAGTGTCTCAATCTAAGGGCAGCAGTTATCACCACTGCAGTGTCTCAATCTAAGGGCTGCAGTTATCACCACTGCAGTGTCTCAATCTAAGGGCTGCAGTTATCACCACTGCAGTGTCTCAATCTAAGGGCTGCAGTTATCACCACTGCAGTGTCTCAATCTAAGGGCTGCAGTTATCACCACTGCAGTGTCTCAATCTAAGGGCTGCAGTTATCACCACTGCAGTGTCTCAATATAAGGGCTGCAGTTATCACCACTGCAGTGTCTCAATCTAAGGGCTGCAGTTATCACCACTGCAGTGTCTCAATCTAAAGGCTGCAGTTATCACCACTGCAGTGTCTCAATCTAAAGGCTGCAGTTATCACCACTGCAGTGTCTCAATCTGAGGGCTGCAGTTATCACCACTGCAGTGTCTCAATCTAAGGGCTGCATTTATCACCACTGCAGTGTCTCAATCTAAGGGCTGCAGTCATCACCACTGCAGTGTCTCAATCTAAGGGCTACAGTTATCACCACTGCAGTGTCTCAATCTAAGGGCTGCATTTATCACCACTGCAATGTCTCAATCTAAGGGCTGCAGTTATCACCACTGCAGTGTCTCAATCTAAGGGCAGCAGTTATCACCACTGCAGTGTCTCAATCTAAGGGCTGCATTTATCACCACTGCAGTGTCTCAATCTAAGGGCTGCAGTTATCACCACTGCAGTGTCTCAATCTAAGGGCGGCATTTATCATCACTGCAGTGTCTCAATCTAAGGGCTACAGTTATCACCACTGCAGTGTCTCAATCTAAGGGCTGCAGTTATCACCACTGCAGTGTCTCAATCTAAGGGCTGCATTATCACCACTGCAGTGTCTCAATCTAAGGGCAGCAGTTATCACCACTGCAGTGTCTCAATCTAAGGGCTGCATTTATCATCACTGCAGTGTCTCAATCTAAGGGCTGCAGTTATCACCACTGCAGTGTCTCAATCTAAGGGCTGCATTTATCACCACTGCAGTGTCTCAATCTCAGGGCAGCAGTTATCACCACTGCAGTGTCTCAATCTAAGGGCTGCAGTCATCACCACTGCAGTGTCTCAATATAAGGGATGCAGTTATCACCACTGCAGTGTCTCAATCTAAGGGCAGCAGTTATCACCACTGCAGTGTCTCAATATAAGGGATGCAGTTATCACCACTGCAGTATCTCAATCTAAGGGCTGCAGTTATCACCACTGCAGTGTCTCAATCTAAAGGCTGCAGTTATCACCACTGCAGTGTCTCAATCTAAAGGCTGCAGTTATCACCACTGCAGTGTCTCAATCTAAACGCTGCAGTTATCACCACTGCAGTATCTCAATCTAAGGGCAGCAGTTATCACCACTGCAGTGTCTCAATCTAAAGGCTGCAGTTATCACCACTGCAGTGTCTCAATCTAAAGGCTGCAGTTATCACCACTGCAGTGTCTCAATCTAAAGGCTGCAGTTATCACCACTGCAGTATCTCAATCTAAGGGCTGCAGTTATCACCACTGCAGTGTCTCAATCTAAAGGCTGCAGTTATCACCACTGCAGTGTCTCAATCTAAAGGCTGCAGTTATCACCACTGCAGTATCTCAATCTAAGGGCTGCAGTTATCACCACTGCAGTGTCTCAATCTAAGGGCTGCAGTTATCACCACTGCAGTGTCTCAATCTAAGGGCTGCAGTTATCACCACTGCAGTATCTCAATCTAAAGGCTGCAGTTATCACCACTGCAGTATCTCAATATAAGGGCTGCAGTTATCACCACTGCAGTGTCTCAATATAAGGGCTGCAGTTATCACCACTGCAGTATCTCAATCTAAGGGCTGCAGTTATCACCACTGCAGTGTCTCAATCTAAAGGCTGCAGTTATCACCACTGCAGTGTCTCAATCTAAAGGCTGCAGTTATCACCACTGCAGTATCTCAATCTAAGGGCAGCAGTTATCACCACTGCAGTGTCTCAATCTAAGGGCTGCAGTTATCACCACTGCAGTGTCTCAATCTAAGGGCTGCAGTTATCACCACTGCAGTGTCTCAATCTAAAGGCTGCAGTTATCACCACTGCAGTATCTCAATCTAAGGGCAGCAGTTATCACCACTGCAGTGTCTCAATCTAAGGGCTGCATTATCACCACTGCAGTGTCTCAATCTAAGGGCAGCAGTTATCACCACTGCAGTGTCTCAATCTAAGGGCTGCATTTATCACCACTGCAGTGTATCTCTCAGGGCAGCAGTTATCACCACTGCAGTGTCTCAATCTAAGGGCTGCAGTCATCACCACTGCAGTGTCTCAATATAAGGGATGCAGTTATCACCACTGCAGTGTCTCAATCTAAGGGCAGCAGTTATCACCACTGCAGTGTCTCAATATAAGGGATGCAGTTATCACCACTGCAGTATCTCAATCTAAGGGCTGCAGTTATCACCACTGCAGTGTCTCAATCTAAAGGCTGCAGTTATCACCACTGCAGTGTCTCAATCTAAAGGCTGCAGTTATCACCACTGCAGTATCTCAATCTAAGGGCAGCAGTTATCACCACTGCAGTGTCTCAATCTAAGGGCAGCAGTTATCACCACTGCAGTGTCTCAATCTAAGGGCTGCAGTTATCACCACTGCAGTGTCTCAATCTAAAGGCTGCAGTTATCACCACTGCAGTGTCTCAATCTAAGGGCTGCAGTTATCACCACTGCAGTGTCTCAATCTAAGGGCAGCAGTTATCACCACTGCAGTGTCTCAATCTAAGGGCAGCAGTTATCACCACTGCAATATATCAATCTAAGGGCTGCAGTTATCACCACTGCAGTATCTCAATCTAAGGGCTGCAGTTATCACCACTGCAGTATCTCAATCTAAGGGCTGCAGTTATCACCACTGCAGTGTCTCAATCTAAGGGCTGCAGTTATCACCACTGCAGTATCTCAATCTAAGGGCTGCAGTTATCACCACTGCAGTGTCTCAATCTAAGGGCTGCAGTTATCACCACTGCAGTGTCTCAATCTAAGGGCTGCAGTTATCACCACTGCAGTGTCTCAATCTAAAGGCTGCAGTTATCACCACTGCAGTGTCTCAATCTAAAGGCAGTTATCACCACTGCAGTGTCTCATCTGCAGTTATCACCACTGCAGTGTCTCAATCTAAAGGCTGCAGTTATCACCACTGCAGTATCTCAATCTAAGGGCAGCAGTTATCACCACTGCAGTGTCTCAACCTAAGAGCTGCAGTTATCATCACTGCAGTGTCTCAATATAAGGGCTGCAGTTATCACCACTGCAGTGTCTCAATCTAAGGGCTGCAGTTATCACCACTGCAGTGTCTCAATCTAAGGGCTGCAGTTATCACCACTGCAGTGTCTCAATATAAGGGCTGCAGTTATCACCACTGCAGTGTCTCAATCTAAGGGCTGCAGTTATCACCACTGCAGTGTCTCAATATAAGGGCTGCAGTTATCACCACTGCAGTGTCTCAATCTAAAGGCTGCAGTTATCACCACTGCAGTGTCTCAATCTAAAGGCTGCAGTTATCACCACTGCAGTGTCTCAATCTAAGGGCAGCAGTTATCACCACTGCAGTGTCTCAATCTAAGGGCTGCAGTTATCACCACTGCAGTGTCTCAATATAAGGGCTGCAGTTATCACCACTGCAGTGTCTCAATCTAAGGGCTGCAGTTATCACCACTGCAGTGTCTCAATCTAAGGGCTGCAGTTATCACCACTGCAATATATCAATCTAAGGGCTGCAGTTATCACCACTGCAGTATCTCAATCTAAGGGCTGCAGTTATCACCACTGCAGTATCTCAATCTAAGGGCTGCAGTTATCACCACTGCAGTATCTCAATCTAAGGGCTGCAGTTATCACCACTGCAGTGTCTCAATCTAAGGGCAGCAGTTATCACCACTGCAGTGTCTCAACCTAAGAGCTGCAGTTATCATCACTGCAGTGTCTCAATATAAGGGCTGCAGTTATCACCACTGCAGTGTCTCAATCTAAGGGCTGCAGTTATCACCACTGCGATATATCAATCTAAGGGCTGCAGTTATCACCACTGCAATATCTCAATCTAAGGGCTGCAGTTATCACCACTGCAGTGTCTCAATCTAAGGGCTGCAGTTATCACCACTGCAATATCTCAATCTAAGGGCTGCATTTATCACCACTGCGGTATCGCAATCTTATATTCAATCTTAGCAAACTGGAGAGTTGCTGACTTCTCTGTTCACTCAGTTTCCATCTTTTTCAATAGGTAGGAAAGCTTATCAGGTACACGTAAATAAATATCCCTAAATAAACCTTTGTGTTTTTTGTGTACTCCCTCTAGGTAGATCAGATGGTCCAAGACGAAGGATGCAAAAAAACAGACCTAGACACCAGGGACAGATACTGCCAGACTGTCCCAGAATTAGTGTATTTGTCTGTAGATCGTTTTAGGCATACTGGGGACAAGAACAGGAAGAGGGATGAGGGAGATGATGATGGTGACAGGGAGACTCTGGGAGGGAGAAACATGACGTAGTGTAGGTTGATGGCAGAGCTGTAAAGAGGGATGTAGGTATCTAGAGGGAAAACAAGGCTGGCTGAAAGAGAGACTGGCAGGGAAATGAGTGAAGTGTCCAAGTGGGAAGGAATCTTGATAGTCTGGAGCTGGGTAAGGGAGACTAGGAGAGAGAAGTGTAAGATGGTGTGTATAAAAGATGTGAGGCTGAACCAGTAGTATCTGATGTATAATGTTGCATTTGATAGGAGCATCTGAAGACGACCTTGTGTTAGAGGTCGTCATCCTGGTGGGAACTGTGTGCAACGACGACGCGTGTGCGAAACTGCTCGCTCAGACTGGGATCATCCAGAGCATGATTGAACTCCTCAATGGTGTGTTGATGGAAGTGGTTGGCCCAGGACCCGTCGGCTAGCTGAGTGGATGCTGTGTCACACCCTTCTTCACTAGTGTCACTGTTAACATTGTCTGGTGCTACTAGAAACTAGCTGATTTTAGTTCACTCCCCATTTGTGCAATAATGTCAGTGGCTCTGAATGTGTCACTGGTTAGTTGAGCTGATATTCACATGAGAAAGAACGTTCTACATTCATAATATAAATTTTGTGAACTTTTTAGCATGAATTATAAAAGATATATTAAATGGCATAGCCAAGATATACAAGAAAGAATCATTCCCAAGTGGACATATGGTACCAAAGAGAATCATGTAATTACAAGTAATGACACGGCAGTATTGTAGACTTTAAAATAGTACGTAATAACTAGAATACAATAAGTACAGACTTTGAAAGTTCAGTTTAAAGTTCCTATCACGAAGCAGTCTCCTGTTTGACATGGCTGTATGTGTTGTCTGCAGCGAAGCAGGAGGACGACGAGATGGTGTTGCAGATTGTCTACGTCTTCTACCAGATGATCTTCCACCAGTCAACACGTGAGGTCATCATCAAGGAGACTCAGGCGCCCGCCTACCTCATCGATCTCATGCACGACAAGAACCCTGAAGTGAGGAAGGTCTGTGACGGAACCCTCGACATCATCTCAGTAAGTGACACATCCTTGACATCATCTCAGTAAGTGACACACCCTTGACATCATCTCGGTAAGTGACACACTTTCGACTTCGTCTCAGTAAGTAACACGCCCTCGACATCGTCTCAGTAAGTGACACACCCTCGACATCATCTCAATAAGTGACATGCCTTTGACATCATCTCAGTAAGTGACACGCCCTCGACATCGTCTCAGTAAGTGACCTGCCCTCGACATCGTCTCAGTAAGTGACATTCCCTCGACATCATCTCAGTAAGTGACACACCCGCGACATCGTCTCAATAAGTGACACACCCTGCACATCATATCAGTAAGTGACACACCTTCCACATCATATCAGTAATTGACACCCCCTTAACATCATCTCAGTAAGTGAAACACCCTCGACAGTATCTCTGTGAGTGACAATCTGTTGTGTTTCACAGCCTGTCTCACTCTGTATTTTCTCCCAGACTGTCCTGTCTTCCCATGTCATGGCTGTCACACATGTTACCTGTCACATGTGGCACGTGACACATCTGACACAGGTGTTGCCTGATAGATGTGTCATCTGTCATGTCTCGGCTGTGAAATATCTGTCACATGCTATTGCATTACTCATGAGTGGCTCCTTTCACACCTGTCATGTCACCTGTCACATATGTCACCTGTCATGTGTGTCACTTGTGTAACCTGTCATCTCCTATGTCACCCGTGTCACCTGGCTGTCCCCAGGAGCATGATGATGAGTGGGCGAAGAAAATCCAACTGGAGAAGTTCCGCTGGCACAACTCTCAGTGGCTCGAGATGGTTGAGTCGCGTCAGATGGAGGACATGTCAGACAGCTACATGTACGGGGAGGAGCCCTTCCACCCCTACCTCCAGGACACAGACATCCTCGACCGACCTGACCTCTTCTACAGCGCCCCTGGTGATTTAAGCTGCAATCAGTTATATGCTTCAGTTCGGAAAAGGCAGAAGTTGTTCAAATGCTCACAAGCCCTTTTTATGTGACAGGCATGAAGATTGTTCAAAACTTAAAATGTCACTTTGTTGGTTTTAAAGGTACAGACTGTTCTTTTTATTTTAAAAAATCATGTTATACAGTGTATCTGCATATTTCTGACATCTATCACCCAAATGTGTTTGAGCACACCACAATTTTATTTAGGGAATTTGACTATTTTCTGTTTATGAATACCAACCTATCAAATGAATACATTTGGGAATGGTTTTGGCCACCGTTTATTGGGGACAGGTTTTAAGGATCGCTCGGTGGGCATATTATGAACAGCCACAAAATTATCATCCCCTCCGCATGCCGCGTAAATACAATAGTGAAATACTCAAAATTAAACAGTTAAATGGTTAGAGAATATATTTTACAAGTGTGATTCATTAAAACTCCTCTCGGCAGCCAAGATGTAAGAATAAATGGAGTGTATACTATACAGCATGATTTTATGATATATGAACAAGATTTTGTGCCTTTAGCTACAAATCAATCTAGGTATGACACATTTTGTGTGTCTGCAACAATTCTGAATACACCACGACAAATTTACTGTTTTGGTTCACTCACACTTTTGAATACACATTTTGTTAGATCTTCTGGTTAGTCATGTAATGACTGTCTCTTCCAGAGTTTTTCAAACCAGAAGATCTAGACTTATGTGAGTACAGACAATGGAGGCATGCTCGAAGTAACTACGCATTGATTTTTGGGCTTCATGTAAAAATTATTCCCCATAATGCCTTAGCCAGCGTGAGTTCGCATGTTATACATTATGTTTGCATACTAACACCAATACATAACCGAGCATAAAACAAATGCAAACCGTGTGACATGTGAATTATGACGCGCATGTACATAAACAGTATGTTTGAATGATAATAAGTTAGTGATGATAAGTTGTAATATGAAAGTAACTTTTTTAATGTATGTTGTAAAATTTATGATAGTTTTTCTCATAGTTTATTCTTTTGATGATAAGAAAAGCTACAATTCCCAACGCAGTGAAAGTTGTGAAACTCTTGGTAATATCTAAAAATTATTGTAGAGGATTCTTACAAACAGTGTCTCAGTCTTGAATCAACTCCCACAAAATCCCTGATAATAAACTAATCCTGTGTTTCGCTCTGATTTGGCTGTTAACCCCGCCCTTGCATTGCCATGGCTACCCGCTGTTTCCCCATCGTACAGGGAATGCGTTTCCTGCTTCAGCTGTGACAGATGCTGCCCTCTGTAGTGCTTGCAGGAAGTGTGCGCTGTCGCCATTAGTTGCAGATCAGTGCTAGAGTGCTACCATACAGAAATTGTTCATAGACAGGGTTTACTCAAGTGACATATTGTATCAAACTTAACGTGTCAATGTTTTATACTGCTATTGCGGTGATATGTTACATGTTGCCGTAGAGAAACAGTATGAGGAGGTGTGGCAGGAAGTGAAATGTTGGTCCTAAAAATGTGTGGAATGCTGGCCTCAGAAACAGGGGGATGGGACGCATTGGGAGGTTGATAGTTCTGACACCACTGTCACACACCCTGAAATAAATGTGAATGCACCAGATGTTATTTCATTAATACTGGCTGTGGCTGTTATAACAAATCCACTAATGTGTGGATACGTCGACAAATTTCATTAAATCTAAAATAGCTAGTTTAACAACATTGTCGACCTACCAAGGTGTCACTGGAAATCTGATCAACTTTGAGAAAGGCACAGCTACTTGTACACTAACAAACAGACAGTGGTTAGCGCATGTTATGAAAAGATGTCCACGACTTGTTAATCGCTTATTTTGTTGCCTACCCCACAACTAATGCTACTCCCGAGGTGCCGGTCTTTTTGAATGTGTACAATCATAAAATTAGTCTAAATGTGTTGAACTGCTGGTTTAATGATGTCTTGGCCGCACCAGATAAGTAGGTGGTATGTAGTGGTAAGTAGTGGTAAGTAAGTGGTAAGTACGGTATTTAAGGCCTGACATACCAGAAATTGGTACACACATCATCTGGGTAACAGTGTGGCTAAATGCTCCCCAGAGTCAGAGATGGTGTTTGCTTAAACAGGTCTGCTACGGGATGAAGTTTAAGACGCTTCGAGCAGTTCTGAGGACTGGATACCAGCCATACATATGTACTTACCTGTACTTTACGCTGGTTACCTGTGTGAATGAGGAGATATTGGAAACAATGGGAAACTCCACTGCTGACTGTGTTGCTTTTGTCTGTGTACAGATGGCTACGAGGCAGGACTGATGTCTCCAGAGGATTACATGGCGGAGCGAGCGGAGTACGGGATGCCTGCTGGGTACGGCCCAATGGCGGGGTAGGTACAACATAGCAGGGCTGCCTACCATTACGGATTTTCCGTAATTATTACGGAAATTCACCTCAGATTACGGCATTACGGCAACTGCCGCCGTATTACGAGAATACGAATATCTGACTACAAAAAATAATACACATTAAGGAAATGCTAAATCTATAAATAATGCTGCTCCAGATGCCCTGAAGAAACTCATCATTCACTTGTTACAATTTATCAACAGATGTTTAGTCCACTAGAAGTTCTATGAAGTCAGTACAGTGACGTCATCCAATGCTGTGCATGTGGACTATGTTACAACTTCGACAGCCAGCAGCCAACTGATGGCTGCCCTAGCACTGGGCATATTAGCTATTACATCAGCATCTGTTACTGACAGCAATTACAGTGGCAAAAATATCAGTGTCATTAATGCGCACCTAGACATTAATAACATTTACAGGTGTAGAATTACGTAATAAAATCAATATAAGATGACGTTAAGTAAAACCATTAAATTATGTTAAATAGTTATGCCTTTATGGTTTATGAATTGCAATAGAAAATTATCATATTTTTATTCAAATTTATTTGAATACTATAATTTAACATTGTCACTGGCTGTTAGTAATATAATGTTTCCTGCTGTGTGTTGTAAATTTAGAAGCTCGTTGGATGATTATTGGCTAATCACTGGTGCTGTCTTTCTCACGGTGATGCTCTACAGACGTAAACACTTGGGCATGTCTGGCCATGCAGGCACTTTGACAGCTGTAATTAACACAATGTAACTTACTAGATGTTGCAAAACAAGCATACTTTTGAAATGCAAACACATGACCTAAAGGCCGACAGGAGTTACAGTGTAGCAACATTATGTTGAAACAAAGTATATTTACATTTGATGATTAATTATTAACTTCATGACTTCCCAGGCACTGTGAACAGGCTGGGCTTGTCACTTCAGAGAAAGGTTTGATTGGCAAACTTGTGGACCAGGGAGCAAGGATGGGGGGCAGTGGTGCAGGGGGAGGTGGTGTGGGGGGGCAGTGGTGCAGGGAAAGGTGGTGTGGGGGGGAGGTGGTGTGTGGGGCGGTGGTGCAGTGGTGCAGGGGAGGTGGTGTGTGGGGCGGTGGTGCAGGTGGAGGTGGTGCAGGGGAGGTGTTGTGTGGGGTGGTGGTGCAGGGGGAGGTGGTGCAGGGGGCGGTGTTGTGTGGTGCATTGGTGCAGGGGGAGGTGGTGTGGAGGGGCGGTGGTGCAGGGGAGGTGATGTGTGGGGTGGTGGTGCAGGGGGAGGTGGTGTGTGGGGTGGTGGTGCAGGGGGAGGTGGTGTGGATGGGCGGTGGTGCAGGGGGAGGTGGTGTGTGGGGCGGTGGTGCAGGGGGAGGTGGTGTGTGTGGGGTGGTGGTGCAGGGGGAGGTGGTGTGGAGGGGCAGTGGTGCAGGGGGAGGTGGTGCAGGGGGAGGTGGTGTGGGGGGCGGTGGTGCAAGGGGGTAGGCGGAAATTGTCTTTGTCAGGTAGACATATGTCTCAAGTGATTTCACTTTTTATGCATGTGTTCACCACAAACAAAAACAGCAACCGAAATGTTCACCCTAAAACAAGAAAATGTTGGAACCTCAATAAATCAATGGCTTCTTTGTTAACTAGCAACATGAAGCTTATCACTTTCATTATCACTTTGAATTGCAATCATATTATAACATTTTTATTTTTAATGTATACCTGTATATATATATATATTTACGAGTTTTGGTGCACAGTGATGATTTTGCATCTGTTTTTAGTCCTTTGGCCGAAGGTCCAAGGGACTATTGTCATCACTCTGCGTCCGCCGTCTGCCGTTAGCTGCCATATCTCAGAAACCGTTCAGCAACTTTTTCTCTAATTTTGCATATACATATCTTGGGGCACTGCCACTATGCACAAGAAATCTGTATTTGATTGATTCATTTTAAGGGCTCCCTAGGGCCTCCAAGGACCCCAAAACTTGTAAAAATGTAACATTTGGCCTATTTTTTTAAAAACTGTTCAGCAACTTTTTTTCTAATTTTGCATAGATGTATCTTAGGGCGCTGCCACTATAAACAAGAAATCTGTATTTGATTGAATCATTCTAAGGGCACCTAAGGGGCCCCCAAAGTGCAAAAGGTTTACATTATCTAGTGATGTGGTTTTGAGAAGGGCCCTTGATATGTTGTTTATTGTGCCACAAAGTCAACAGTTGTGACTAATCTCTACAGCCCAGTCCATTGAGACCTTGACTAATCTTTAATTGGTCACAGCACCCAGGCAGAGTAGACACACTTGACCCCTGTTAGACTGAACAGTTGCCTAACACTTTTAAACTGTATCTTCAAAACTATTGATTTTCTATAATTGCAAGTTGTGTTTATTTTGATGTTCATTTAATTATTATAAAATGGTGTGACTGTGGTGTCTATTGGTTAAAGATGTAGAAACCTGTAGGTGACAAACATAGAAAATTAATATTCTGGACAACTATAGAGTGAAATATCCTACACTTTATTTATATCAAATGCATTCTACTGTTCTGTTTACGCTTGCCATGCCTTGTGTAGACATGGTACTGTGTAAATCAGTTGTATCAATATAGACTAATAATTACAGATTCACAATATAGTTGGCACCTGAAACAACCGAATGTCAACCATTAGAAGAGTTGACGTAGTTCCGCTATACACAAGCAAGAAATCTGTATTTGATTGAATCATTCTAGTGTCATCAGCATATAGTAGAACATACATTTTCTACATCATTATCACTAAGGTTGTTGTAAATTTAACCAGCTGCCATGTCAAGTCCATTATAATTGTGTCTAACAGTGTTCAAAATTATTCAGGTAAATAGCAAATAACAAAGGACACAAGTTTTCTCCTTGCCATACCTCTACATCACATGAGAAGAAGGCTGACACAGCCTGGCCCTCATTTATACATGATTTAGCATTTTTGTACATGTTGTATACAACTTTCAACACAATACCATTAATACCGCATGAAATTATCTTAGACCACAGGGAGGACCGGTCTACTAAATCAAATGCTTTCTTATAATTGATGAAGGCACAATAAACCCTTTTGCGTCGAGACAAATACAATTCAACCAGTACCCCTATTTGAACACTGCCTGTTCTTCACCTATTACATTCGCTTTGTTTAGGTATGTGGTCAGTCTAGTGTTCTGAACAATCACTAAGGATTAATGAACACTTGTGCAGAATGTCACCCACTTGGCAGGTTTAATTGATCTATTCAGCAATAATGACACTGCTTAGGCCTCACTCTGGACACTGTCACTCACAGTGTTGTGTATTGTCTTAGTTGGTGCATTGAGGTAATCTACTTGACCATGAATCAGTGGTGGCTCTTGGTTGTGTATTACACCCAGATGTGGAGCCAAGATTCTCTGCCTGCTATTGTTTGATGGAAACTGTGACTAATGTGTAATTGGTCACTGGCAGTAGCTTGTGTCAGCAGACAGCATTAAGCCACTAGACCCCTGTTAAACTGGACAGTTGCCTTTAGGTTTTAAACTGTGTCAAACAGTGAGTCTACCTTTTGCTCTCAGATAATCTGTCCTCTTAGTTTTATACATGAAGACATAATCTGGCATAACTTGATAAGTCTTTGTAGCAGCACATTTGTACTTCCAGTGTATCATTGCAACATAACATACACATTACATACTGTGTGCCACATTTGAATGTTGTGCATGTAATATTTCCATGCAATCTATTTGCATATATAATGTAAAACTTCAACAGCCGTTTTCTTCATTTTCACTTTTTGACCCCTACCATGTTCAATGCTCCATAACTTTGCCAATTTTTGTAGCAGTCATAATTTTTTAAACCGTGTAAAGCACCCTACCAAACCTTTACAAGAATGTAAGAAAACAATGTTACAATTTTTCCGACTTATCACTCATTTGGTCAGCCGGGGTCACATATAAACGTATTAGTCCAAAGGACTTCAGGGCCACTTGGCCCTTTTTTATGATTTACATACTTGTTATGCAGATTGGTCAAAAACAGTTCCATTCCAAATCATACACACCAGTTGTGATGTTGATCCAGCTTTGATGTTGATCCAGCTTTGATGTTGATCCAGCTTTCACCTATGATCTTTATTTGTTTGGTTGGATTACACTGTATTGTGATACTATCTAAACATACTATTTGAAGTATCCAGTAAAGACGCATTCAACTCTTGCAGTTATCCAGCGGAGTATGATCCATATGAACGTCCCGAAGGCAAAGTGGGATTCGTCATGGATCATCCCTCTGGTGCCGACAACATGAACTACAACAACCAGATGGATATGTACGGCCGGGGCGACATTGAACAGTACATGAACGGAAGTGCCGACTACAGATATGGTCCCAAATAAAACTTGTTAACTGAACGTCATCAGCAAGCTCAAGATATGATTTCAAATACACTACTAAATTGATGGTTCATTTGGCATAACTGTCAGAAAACTTATTGGTTTATAGTTACGTCAATCTTCTAGTTGATCTCCTGTATATAAGTTATTATATTATCCTGTATGTTCGACACAGACACAGCTGCAGGATTAATCTGATGCAGTAAAACACATTTGTAACAGGTGGTAATATTTGGGTTTGTGAAAACTTCATGACATGAACATTCGATGGACAAGTGAGTTGGTTTGCAAAAACTTCATGATGTGAACATTTGATTGACGTGCATCGCGTTGCTGGGTGATAGATCCTTTTGCGTGGCAGCCCCAACACTATGGAACTTGCTGCCGCAAAAGCTGACTGCAACAAGAATGACAAACACTGATTTTAAATCTTGTCTGTTTTCCCGAACATTCTGT
Source organism: Paraescarpia echinospica (assembly GCA_020002185.1). Taxonomy (NCBI): domain Eukaryota; kingdom Metazoa; phylum Annelida; class Polychaeta; order Sabellida; family Siboglinidae; genus Paraescarpia; species Paraescarpia echinospica. The sequence goes on from CM034540.1 coordinate 5,267,161, forward strand.
ACGGCGCCGTGAGCAACGATTGTTGGAACGGCGCAATATAAATGTCACGATTTTGATTTGAAGCGAGTTGGTTTGTAAAGACTTCATGATATGAAGAAGTATAAAAAAGAAGTTCCCGGTAAGTTATGCGCTGGTGTTTGTGTGCACTGTGCCAAATGCCACCAACGCCCAGGTGTATTGTGTTATCCTGGTGTTAATATACTTGTCTGCCTTCTAGAAATGTCAGTTTCCATTATTCAAATACCTTGGCACATTCCGCATGGCTTCATGTGTAATTTCAGTCATGTCCCTCCACAGACACAAGAGCTAATAGATTACTTTTTGTGGTGATCATGTCACAAAAACTATATAACATAAATGTTACTGTGTGCTATATTAAGTATGTATTGTGTCTTAAATTCCAGACTTTGTCTGGGTTTCCTGTGATATTTCTCCTAGGTAATTAAGTAATTCTATGTTCTGTTAATTATAAATGTGTATATAAAACATAATAAGAAATACATATATATATAATGCTATATGTCCAGGCTTGGCGATGTTGGCGTCATGTATGTTCGTTTAATAAACTCCCCTTGATGTGCTAACTGCCCGTGTTTGGTAAATGTGTGGCAGGATTTATTTCGGACTGCTTTCACTGAGAAGCTCAAGGAAGTGTTTGTTTTGGTAGAACAAATATTGCAATATTGATAGTTCTTACTTAAATGGAATAAATTGTCTGCCAATTGTTAAATTAACTGGTGTAAATGCTAGTAGACATTTAAAAACAAAATTGAAAGATATTGGGAATATATTTTTTGAATGTTCATAAGCAAAGCTTTCCTTGTCCATTTTCTGTCTATAGTTTGGTCTTGTTAAACACTTCATTCGAAAAATAGAATGTCACAATTTGCTTATAAATGCAAATAGATTCAAAACAAACAACTCTGTTAATAAACCACAACACACCATGGTTCTTCATGTCTTATTTATTATTTAGACAATACTCCATTATTCAATGTACAGCATGGTAATAAAAATAGAATTATCAAAGACAGCAGCATCAGATATTGAGCTGCAATTGTCGAGTGATGAAAGTAGTGTAAACGCACTGGCAGGTGTGAAAATAGACTATGACAGATGGACCAGCTTTAGCTGTTCAGCCAAAACAGCTTCCACGACGGGGACGTACCGGTATCTTAAGAACGACTTACACATCTAACTGGCTGGTGTACAAGATATCAAATGAGTTGACCCAACCCTACATTTTATGGTACATCCAATGCCCATGACAGATGCTGGGCTCCCAAAGATTAACATTTCCCTGACTTTTCCTGATCAAAATACAACAAAGAAATAGGCTTCATAATAGTACACTTCTTTTACTACGACTTGCAACATTTAATGCTGCAATTGAAAATATGGTGCTTACAAAACAGATTATTGCTTTATAAAACTTATGGTATAAATTCAACACTGACATTACATGAAATTCTGCCGCCTTAATTAATGTTGGTTTAGGTTATGAATATAAACATCTCCTTATAAGATGCAATCATGTGAAGTTGGTGAATTAAAAACATCTCACTACACCTACATTTGTGTAGAGTTATCATAAACTACGTTTTTATATCACTACAAACTACAGACAAGTCAACTTTACACCAACACTTAATTGAACATCTCGCAAGATTTGGTCATGTGGAGGCAGCGATATAGTCAAAACAGCTACAACATTCATGCAAAACAGATTTGGAAGCATTTCATACATCACTGTAGGCCGACATTGTACTTGTTGGCAGAAGGGAAAATTTGCTTGTCAGTTTGAGAAATATTTTTTTTTTAAATCCCTAAATATGGAACATAATACCACACATAATGTTACCTTTGAATGAAATGCATGTCAAAATCTGCTTGAAGAACTTTAATACGGGCCCCTCAGTACAGGTAAGTGCCTACTTCACAAGACCTAGTATGTACGGCTGAACACAGATGGATGCCATCACATTCTCTCTTCCTTATCTGCCTGATGACACGGAGAGAAACTTAGAAATGTACCAAATACAATATAGACTCCATAAATCAGATTTTTTCTGTTTCAACAAACTAGTACTTAAGCGTACAATTCATGTGTGCGTTAGGAACACAGTGCGACTGCTGATATGTAGTTTACTTGTACAAGCGATGGAGAACTAACTAACTACACCTGTGACTCAGGTAACTAATGTGGAAGTACTGATTTCTCAGATAAAATAAGTGAGTCTACGCATTATGTATTTTCACTTTAGAAACTTAACATTGTCAACGTGACCTTGCAGCTGAAGGAAAACAAGACTGCTATAGACATTATACAATAAAAATGGAGATATTACAAGGTTTCTACATTCTCCCTACATTGTATGCAAGGACGTTGATACGTTTGAAAGAACACTAAGATAATATCACACCACATCTATTCCTTACCAAGACCATCAGCAAACCACACTTACCAAGTCCGTCTTTTCTTCCCACCACCAAAGACGTTTGTGTCAAGAATGTTTATAACAATGTACCTTTAAGAATTGCATGCAGCTGTAATTGGATAAGAATGGTAAAGTAGCATACACAATCGAACAAGGCTGCTGACCGAATCCGATTATTTGAGCTACTCTGACAGCCATCTAGGACAATTACAGTAAAATACGGATCACAAACGTACCTTTTATATTTATTTCACACTACTAATAATTTATCAAATTCATAGTTGTGGACTATGTTCTGTATTGGTGCCGACGGTTATTATTCAGCTTAAACACAAAACAGATGTTTGTCTGTCATTGTATACGAATGATGTGGACAATAGTTTTGTTGTCTTTGGTCATGTCATTTTGTACACAATGACAGCGTAAAGAAATAGTTTCTTTGTAATCAGACACGTTGGATTTAATACTCACAACTGTCTCCCTCTACTGGATAGAACGTACTCAATGTGTGTAATAAAAGCTAAAATGTCACATCAACATCCATGTCACTAGATTCACAAACCCTGCCAAGACGCCATGTTCTCTTGCAATGAGGAATATCATCTTAAGCACTGAGTACATCGACAAAATGACGAGAAAGCACAGACAACAATCAAAGCTCACGTCTGTCGACTCTTGATTCCAGCCTACCACAGCTGTCAGTGAGTGTAGGTCACTTCTGTCCACTAGACTGACCACTGACCAGAGCAATGTATGTGTGATGTTTGGCAAGAAGCACAATCCAATCCAAGAGTCGCAGTCTATTTATCACCGTCTCCACCCTCAGCAGTCGTCCCTGCATACTTGCCCTCTACCTGACCTTCACCCTTCGCATCACCTTGACCTTGCTCCTTTGTGCTGGTGTCACCTTGACTTTGCTCCTTTGTGCTGGCATCACCTTGACCTTGCTCCTTTGTACTGACATCACCTTGACCTTGTTCGCCCTCCACTTCGACCTTGTCCTTGAAGTGCACCAGGTGAACCTTCTCGTCGGGGTTGGCGTGTCGTACGTCTGTCAGCTCAGTACCACCACCAAACACATCGTCGTCTCCAAGCTCGACGTTGGCGACCCCCGGGTGCAGGTTGCGGTCAACGGAGTACTTGCGGAAGTTCTCGGGCAGTGCAGGGCCCCAGTCCATGGTGGGGCTGGTCATCCGGGCCTTCACCTCCTTACGCGTCTCCGGGTCATCAATCATGTCTTTCAGGGTCTGAAACATGGGTCATGTTTTTCAATTCTCATTAAAGCATTAGCTTTTCTCGCCATAAATTATGGATCAGATTTGTATTCATTAGGGCCTACAATCTCAACAAACTAGTTATAATAATGTGTGGTATCCACTTCAACAAACAACTCATGGCACTTAGTCGATTGTCAAAGCAAGTGTTTGTTACTCTCAAGTGAAGATGAACGATTTTTACACAGTGAGTAGTAATATTTATTTTATAAATAACGCCACATCCAGTGATTACAAATTCCTTTAAAGAAAACATCAAGTAGGATAACCAACTGAACACCTATACTACTACATCAGATACATTAAACAAATAATAACAAGAACCATTCAGACAAATGTAATGTAAGCATCAGTAAGCTACAATAAAACTATACTAGACTAGTATAAAAAGTATAAACAAAATTAAGTGTTAAAAAACAAAGTAAAAATAAATAAAATATGCAAACATTTTAGGAGATATATTAATCAATAAATAACAATAAAATGTTTCAGAATTACAACTCCCTGTTGAGTATAAATGGCGCCCCACCTGTAAACTGCCGACCCTGCGACAGAACTGCCAGAGCATGGTCAGAGGGATGAGGGAGACAGGACCGAAGGCGAGGATCCAGCCGATGGTCTTTGCGTACGCTGGGAACGTGTAGCTGCCATAGTAGGGTGGCACGTAGCACGCCGCTAGCAGGATGATGACAGCCTGGAGAGAGGGAGACGTCATGTTAAAGGTGCCTCCTCAGTTAAATATTACATTCTGTGCGATCACTTTGTGTCATTCATTGGAACACAGCTGTAAACAACTGATGCGGGGGCAGCCAAAATTGCCCACTGTTTGTTCCCTATAAGGGTGTATTCACAAAATTGTGCACTGAATGCTGCCCAAGTAAAGTAATTCTGAAATACCATGTGCCATACAGTTCAAACAGGATGTCTTTTTGAAAAAAGTAGTTCAATAACACAGACTGAACCTTTTCCTGAAATGTAATTGTCATACAGAATTTACTTTTTTGTTTAACAAAGAATCCATAGCCCTAAACTAACAATATTAACTTTAACTTATAAAGCAAATTGCACGAATTGTACGCATACTATTTTTAGCCTAACATTTTTTGGAGAGGGAACAGTAAGATTTCAAACATATAGGTTCCTTGGGCTACTGCATACAAAACTGTAATGTTAAGGTCTGATAAATCACTATAGTATGATATATATATATGTGACCTGTGCAGCAATCTACCACAAGAGAAAAGGGGGTGAACTTACGACGAGAGAAAGGGGGGTGACAGCCCGCCATGACACCATGTAGTATTTGTTTGGTTTCTGTCCTAGCATCATCTCCATGTCGTGGGCAAACTTGTCATATCCTGCAAACAAAAACGAGTATTCACTCCCTACTCCAAGAAATGAGGACTTATCTGTTTAGAATGCGACGTGAAAGAAAACTAACGTAATGTCTGTATGTATGGCTAATGTCTGTATGTATGGCTAATGTCTGTATGTATGGCTAATGTCTGTATGTATGGCTAATGTCTGTATGTATGGCTAATGTCTGTATGTATGGTTGTCTGTATGTATGGCTAATGTCTGTATGTATGGCTAATGTCTGTATGTATGGCTAATGTCTGTATGTATGGCTAATGTCTGTATGTATGGCTAATGTCTGTATGTATGGCTAATGTCTATATGTATGGCTAATGTCTGTATGTATGGCTGTCTGTATGTATGGCTAATGTCTGTATGTATGGCTAATGTCTGTATGTATGGCTAATGTCTGTATGTATGGCTAATGTCTGTATGTATGGCTAATGCAACTTTAGACCAGTACGACTCACTGCATTATGGAGTAGAGAGTGACCGCTTTACAGAACTAGTTTAACCCATTTCATTCTGACAGCTAGTTAGCTGGCCACATTGCTCAGATCTGGACAAAATTACCAATTTACAGTTGTGATAAATTATTTCAACGGGTGGGTCACATACAAATTTTTTGCCAGGTTTTGGTTGAAGAAAAGTGTATAAACCCTTACATTTCTGGAATCAGAAGAGAATTGCCTACATGATGGTGTTAAAATTGTTTGTATAGAGTGAGCATAGAAGAAGTTATCTCAAGGTGAAGAAGAAGACTGAAAAGCAATAATAATAAAAACAGATTGTACATCGACTTTGGACTTGTTTTACCTGTATACAACCACTCAGGATGGTCATACATCCAATGAGAGAAATCTGCCAAATTCATTTCTTCAAACAGTGGTAACAATTTCATGTAAATATCTTGTTTCAGTCGGAAGTTACACATTTCTGAATGAATGTTGTCGAGTATGTGAAAAGATATCTTTCCTGACAGGGATTCACCAACGCTTCAATTATAATATTTTTTCAGGCAACTGTTGAAGAAAAGTGTATAAACCCATACATTTCTGGAATCAGAAGAGAATTGCCTACATGATGGTGTTGAAACTGTTTCTGTAGAGTGAACATGGAGGAAGTTATCTCACGGAGAAGAAGAATGAAAGAAATAAAATAAAAACAAAATGTGTACACAGACTTGGGGCTAGTTTTACCTATATATAGCCACTTAGACATATCATATATCCAGTGAGAGAAACCTCCCAAATTAATTTCTTCAAACAGTGGTAAAAATTTGATGTAAATGTCATATGTCAGTCCAAAGTTAGTTTTTAGAATGGAAGTCGTCACGTACACAAAATTAGTAATTTCCTTACAGTAATTTGCCATTGCCTTGGCATTGCAGTTTCCAATGAAAACGAATTACAACACAAGATATAATGTGCATAATAAAATTTAATGAAACAATAACCCTTCACCGAACTAAGGTAATAATGTCCATGACACTGTTCATGACATCGGCGATGTCACAGTTCATATTGTTCACGTCACTGACTGCCAAGTGCCAACTCACAAGTTGAACAGGCTGTGGAAGTGCGTACAGACACACTCCAAGCTGTTGGCACTGGACACAACAGATTCGTCTGCGTCGTTTTCAGTCGAAATACTGCTCGTACTACTGCCGATTTCACTGTCTTCCACGTCGATATCGCTTCCATCACTAACTGCACCATCATCCGCCATTTTTAAATGCCAAAAATCTCCAAAATATCGAACTCGAACTTCACTCCAAACTTGCAGATAAACACGCGGTTAAAAATTTGCAAATGGCTTCCAAACCGGTAGTGTGGTCATACTGCATCATGGGAAAAATGGTAAAAGCTTGCTACGATGCACACAGTTTCTATAAATACCCGATAAGGCTGTCACGTGCGTTGACTACGCCTGCAGGCGTATCCCGAATGAAAAGGTTAACTACGCCCGTAGGCGTATCCCGAATGAAATGGGTTAACAGGGAAAAAATCAAACAGACTGTGTTTGAACAGCCATTTTGAAGGGGTGACGGTTCCATAGAGGTGGCCGGTTCGGGGAGTTCCACTGTATATTTGTTTACTCACCGTAGACGTAAACAATGGCGATGATCTCAGAGAGACAGACAACCGAGAAGGAGAAGAGAAGGATGTACCAGTCAATGAGGGTCACCATGTACATACCACCCTGAAACAAGAACACAACCCCTTGGTGAGATGTCTCAGCTATCATACGTTGCTTTATACTGGCCAGACGAAACACTTTTTAAAATAATACTTCAAAATGTTACATTTTGTAATAAAAAATAATTTAAAAAATGTCAAACATCCTCTTGAAGACATTTGTTTATGTGGTGATGAAAGTGTATCATTTGATTAAATAAACCTCACTCAGTTTTACACAGACGACGTCAACTTACAAGCTTAGTAAATGTACACCAGTTTCTAGCTATTACCACAATTATCATTCCATTTACAATATTGTAGTTATCATATTTGCTAAAACTATGAAATAAATTAACACCGGTTTCTCCTCATCTAACCGCAACCATCAACGGGTTTAACTCGGTTGAAAAACCACGTTTACCTTCACATCAAAAAGGGTCTGATCTATGTCACGTCTATCAAAACTTGTTCTCATCTACATGAATACAACGTCCTACCTCGGTGACTAGCGGCATACCCATGAAGAACATGAGAGCGCAGAGGAAGAGGGTGAACATCTTACGCCGGGGGCGCAGGTAGTCGGGGTACTCATCGATGATGCCAGACGCAATACTCTCCACCTGGCCAAACTACAACACAGAGGGGGTCCATCATAGCTTACTTGCACTGATAACTGTAAGGCTCCAATATCACATTACAAACCCTTGAAAGGAGGCAGTCTATCCTGTTATTTATTTATTCATTTTTAATCTTCTTAAGACTATAATAAATATTTTGGAGGCTATACTGCCCATCTAATTGCATGTTTGCAATTGTAAAGTTTCACACATTAACACAAATTACAAATACAAGATGGCAACAGATATCAAGACAGTGTTGTCTTTGCAGTAAAGGTAAGTTCTTATATAGCACAGTATCCAGTCCTCAGGACTGCTTAAAACGCTTTACACTTTACTCCCTGGCAGACCTGTTCAATCGAACACCATCTCAACTTCTCTGGGAAGCATCAAGCCACGCTGCAATTAATGCGCGAAGACTATTCATACACAAACATCAACCACTGTCTATAGCCAGGTACTCATTCATACAGCTGAGTGAACTGGAGCAACGTAAAGTGAACGAACTTGCCCAAGGTTCGACACCGCCGCACAGGATTCGAACCTGGGTTCTCTCGGTTGAGAGTCCGAAGCTCTAGCCACTGCACCACGGCACTACACGTAGTTCTAGCAGTACTCACCAGACTGTCGAGGCCAACGGTGAACATCATGAAGAAGAAGCAAACAGCCCAGAAAGGGGCGAAGGGGATCAGAGCCAGCCCCTCGGGGTAGGCCACAAACGCCAGCCCCGGCCCTGGGGAGAACACGGCACATCAGGACAAAGACAAGACTTCAATTTAAGAAAGACAAATTTGGTGGATTACAATGTAAACTTGGCATGTTTACATTGTAATGGCTTTGGACTCTAAAACAATCTTGGTGTTAGCCATTTTTATCAGCCAACTTGTTTCACTGCGCCAAACTGGCAAAATGTCATATTTCTTAACCAAACAAAATCTGTTTTGCCACTGTGCACGGGGTGACCTCATAAGTTCACATAGCCGAAATAAATGTTACACGGTTAGCATTTATTCAAATCAACCTAATACAACGTGTTACAGCTATTAGCATTGAATTGCACAAACATTTCTCATTCTCCAGGTAGCATCACTATTGCAATTCCCCCATGATACATGATGACCCGCCCTCTCTCATGTAACAATTCCCCATGATACATGGTGATGACCCGCCCTCTCTCATGTAACAATTCCCCATGATACATGGTGATGACCCGCCCTCTCTCATGTAACAATTCCCCATGATACATGATGATGACCCGCCCTCTCTCATGTAACAATTCCCCATGATACATGGTGATGACCCGCCCTCTCTCAAGTAACAATTCCCCCATGATACATGATGATGACCCGCCCTCTCTCATGTAACAATTCCCCAATGATACATGATGATGACCAACCCTCTCTCATGTAACAATTCCCCCATGATACATGATGATGACAAACCCTCTCTCATGTAACAATTCCCCCATGATACATGATGATGACCCGCCCTCTCTCAAGTAACAATTCACCCATGATACATGATGATGACCAACCCTCTCTCATGTAACAATTCCCCCATGATACCTGGTGATGACCCGCCCTCTCTCAAGTAACAATTCCCCCATGATACATGATGATGACCAACCCTCTCATGTAACAATTCCCCCATGATACATGATGATGACAAACCCTCTCTCATGTAACAATTCCCCCATGATACATGATGATGACAAACCCTCTCTCACGTAACAATTCCCCCATGATACATGATGATCACCAACCCTCTCTCATGTAACAATTCCCCCATGATACGTGATGATGACCCGCCCTCTCTCATGCAACAATTCCCCCATGATACATGATGATGACCAACCCTCTCTCATGTAACAATTCCCCCATGATACATGATGATGACCAACCCTCTCTCATGTAACAATTCCCCCATGATACATGATGATGACAAACCCTCTCTCATGTAACAATTCCCCATGATACATGATGATGACCAACCCTCTCTCATGTAACAATTCCCCCATGATACATGATGATGACCAACCCTCTCTTATGTAACATTTCCCCCCACGATATATGGTGATGACCCGCTCTCTCTCATGTATCAATTCCCCCATAATGTATTTTTGAGAATTTATTTGACTATCGTTACTACTGAAATGAACAAGTGTCACATCACGTCACCTCACCAATTCATTCTGATCATAATGTGAGTTGTGAGCAGGAACTGTTTACTCCAAAACATCAATTTTCATCCAAAACACAGTATAGTAATGCTACCTTCATGCAACAGATGGCACTCCACGTTCAATTTCAATATGGCATATCACCAAGTGATGCTGATCCCTGACTCAAATGCTCTGATAACTGCTGATGATTACTCGTCTAACTGACAACTGGAGTGATACTAAACCATTTCTTAATTATTAACAATTACATAAATTAAACAGTCATCTTCCCCCAACAGACACGTGACTCACCGCTGGCTGTCACATTCTCCACCGGGACGTCCTTCTTGTAGGCCATGTGACCTAGCACGCTGAAGATGACAAATCCGGCAATCAGACTCGTCAGTGCATTGCCCAGGCCGACTAGCCACGCGTCCCTACAACAAGGCACTCCTTATCCACACTGGTCACTCACTGGTCAAACCAGGAACATTTGTATTTTAATAATTAAATAATACGACAATTAAAATGACCACATAATATATCTGCAGTATGACTGTTGTCTGACCGCTGACTGGTCAAGTTGGTGAGTGGTCACTCAAAGGAAATCCAAGAGTGAAAGAGGAGAATGCAGACAACTAGGCCAAGTGCACTCAAAGATTACATATATCACCACAACCAAGCTTCCACAAATATATTCCACCAGAATCTCACTCATACTGATGAAGCCATCTTGACAACATCGCAAACTATTCTACAGGTAAAATTTCACATTTGAATATGAATAATAATTATAGTGAACGAAAAAAATTTTGTTGGCAATAATTTTCAATAGTTTTCCAGACTAAGTTTGTTGAAGTAGATCATCTACTAACTGGGGTGTAACAGATTTCATACATTACTAATTTATGTCGTGAAAGCTACTTCTTTTAAATATTTCATATTGAAACATTATTATGGCAAATATAATTTCCTGGAAGTTGCACCCACCTGTCACACCTATTCTTGAATTTGTTGTAGCTAGAGAGGGTGATCCACCCACCCCCACCCAGGGACAGGGAGGCCAGGGCCTGGGCTGACGCTTCACCCCACACCTGACATCAAAAGTTCAAACAAGGTAAAAAAAACAAGGGCATACCACAAGGTCAAACAGTTACTAGCTCTGTTGTAACACTCAACCTCCAGGGTTGCACAATGAAAATATTATTATTCTCATCAATAATACATTGGCATTTTAGAAATTAAAACAATAATCACAAATGTCTTAAGTTTATAAACATGTTTTTTATAAGTTTATAATTCAAATTCATCAATTAGTATTATATTTAAATCGATGCATCCATAATTAATATCTAATACAAAACATAATAGATTTCAAACAACTGGTTGACAATAAACAACAGAGTATCACAGCAGGTGGATAAAATAGTAAAGGTAACTTCTTATATAGCGCAGTATCCAGTCCTTATGACTGCTCAAAGTGCTGTACACTTTACTCGCTGGCAGATTTGTTTGAGCATCGTCTCAACTTCTCTGGGAAGCATTCAGCCACGCTGCAATGAATGCACGATGACTATTCGTACACAAATATCCATCACTGTCTATAGTGAACTGGAACAATATGGCGGGAACGAACATGCTCAAGGTTTGAAACAGCAGGTACAGGAATTGAATCTCTTGATTAAGGGTGTGAAGCTCTAGCCACTGTGCCCCCACACCCACAAACACTCAATCTACACCCAGTGTAATTAAGTAATTAACATACCTGCAGGTTTGCCAGTTTCCTGAAGTCTGGCTTGAGATAATAGATGATCCCCTCTGCTGATCCCTTCAATGTCACTCCACGGATGAGCAGAACGGCCAGAATGGCGTAGGAGAAAATAGTGGTGAAGATCACAGCCTGGAATCAACAACATTATGGGGTGAATTTTGTAAATTGAATTACAGTTATGCAGCTCTCTACAGTTCATTGGTAATAAAAACACATCTCACCAAAGCTTCAAAAATATTATACATGACTTATGCGCAACATATAGTGTCACAACTGTCAACGTACATTTCCACAGGTTGAAAGTTTACAATAAGACAATGAGATTGTTCAACATGATAACAGTAATCTATAAACTACAATCTGATTGGTCTATAGCAAACATGTCAGCCAATCACCAACACTGTAACATCACGCAAGATATTTCCAGAATTGTGTCAAGATTTACAGACATTTGCAAACATTTGGAAGATTGGGAAGACTCCCGTGTGAGGGAAGACAGGAGGGCGACTGACCTTGCCCATGGACTTGATGCCCTTGTAGAGACACATAAAGCAAGTGAACCATGACACGCCGAGACACACGATCAGAGGCCACTGCAGAGAGCCCACATGGTCAATGCCAGATGACATGTGTAGCAGGTGGTTCCTGAAGACAACATAACACATGCTTAGAGTCTACTTGGTCAATGTCAGTTGACATGTGTAGCAGGTGGTTCCTGAAGACAACATAACACATGGTTAGAGTCTACTTGGTCAATGCCAGACGACATGTGTAGCAGGTGGTTCCTGAAGACAACATAACACATGGTTAGAGTCTACTTGGTCAATGTCAGTTGACATGTGTAGCAGGTGGTTCCTGAAGACAACATAACACATGGTTAGAGTCTACTTGGTCAATGCCAGACGACATGTGTAGCAGGTGGTTCCTGAAGACAACATAACACATGCTTAGAGTCTACTTGGTCAATGTCAGTTGACATGTGTAGCAGGTGGTTCCTGAAGACAACATAACACATGCTTAGAGTCTACTTGGTCAATGTCAGTTGACATGTGTAGCAGGTGGTTCCTGAAGACAACATAACACATGCTTAGAGTCTACTTGGTCAATGCCAGACGACATGTGTAGCAGGTGGTTCCTGAAGACAACATAACACATGGTTAGAGTCTACTTGGTCAATGCCAGACGACATGTGTAGCAGGTGGTTCCTGAAGACAACATAACACATGCTTAGAGTCTACTTGGTCAATGTCAGTTGACATGTGTAGCAGGTGGTTCCTGAAGACAACATAACACATGCTTAGAGTCTACTTGGTCAATGTCAGTTGACATGTGTAGCAGGTGGTTCCTGAAGACAACATAACACATGGTTAGAGTCTACTTGGTCAATGCCAGACGACATGTGTAGCAGGTGGTTCCTGAAGACAACATAACACATGGTCTAGGTCAATGTCAGTTGACTGTGTAGCAGAAGACAACATAACACATGCCACTTGGTCAATGTCAGTTGACATGTGTAGCAGGTGGTTCCTGAAGACAACATAACACATGCTTAGAGTCTACTTGGTCAATGCCAGACGACATGTGTAGCAGGTGGTTCCTGAAGACAACATAACACATGGTTAGAGTCTACTTGGTCAATGCCAGACAACATGTGTAGCAGGTGGTTCCTGAAGACAACATAACACATGCTTAGAGTCTACTTGGTCAATGTCAGTTGACATGTGTAGCAGGTGGTTCCTGAAGACAACATAACACATGGTTAGAGTCTACTTGGTCAATGCCAGATGACATGTGTAGCAGGTGGTTCCTGAAGACAACATAAGACATGGTTAGAGTCTACTTGGTCAATGCCAGACGACATGTGTAGCAGGTGGTTCCTGAAGACAACATAAGACATGGTTAGAGTCTACTTGGTCAATGCCAGACGACATGTGTAGCAGGTGGTTCCTGAAGACAACATAATACATGGTTAGAGTCTACTTGGTCAATGCCAGACGACATGTGTAGCAGGTGGTTCCTGAAGACAACATAACACATGGTTAGAGTCTACTTGGTCAATGCCAGACGACATGTGTAGCAGGTGGTTCCTGAAGACAACATAAGACATGGTTACAGTCTACTTGGTCAATGACAGACGACATATGTAGCAGGTGGTTCCTGAAGACAACATAACACATGGTTACAGTCTACTTGGTCAATGCCAGACGACATATGTAGCAGGTGGTTCCTGAAGACAACATAACACATGGTTAGAGTCTACTTGTTCAATGTCAGATGACATGTGTAGCAGGTGGTTCCTGAAGACAACATAACACATGGTTAGAGTCTACTTGGTCAATGTCATCTGACATATGTAGCAGGTGGTTCCTGAAGACAACATAACACATGGCTAGAGTCTACCTGGTCAATGCCAGACGACATATGTAGCAGGTGGTTCCTGAAGACAACATAACACATGCTTAGAGTCTACTTGGTCAATGTCAGATGACATGTGTAGCAGGTGGTTCCTGAAGACAACATAACACATGGTTAGAATCTACTTGTTCAATGTCAGATGACATGTGTAGCAGGTGGTTCCTGAAGACAACATAACACATGGTTAGAGTCTACTTGGTCAATGTCAGATGACATGTGTAGCAGGTGGTTCCTGAAGACAACATAACACATGGTTAGAGTCTACCTGGTCAATGCCAGACGACATATGTAGCAGGTGGTTCCTGAAGACAACATAACACATGGTTAGAGTCTACTTGGTCAATGTCAGATGACATGGGTAGCAGGTGGTTTCTGAAGACAACATAAGACATGGTTACAGTCTACTTGGTCAATGCCAGATGACATATGTAGCAGGTGGTTCCTGAAGACAACATAACACATGGTTAGAGTCTACTTGGTCAATGCCAGACGACATGTGTAGCAGGTGGTTCCTGAAGACAACATAACACATGGTTAGAGTCTACTTGGTCAATGCCAGACGACATGTGTAGCAGGTGGTTCCTGAAGACAACATAACACATGGTTAGAGTCTACTTGGTCAATGTCAGATGACATATGTAGCAGGTGGTTCCTGAAGACAACATAACACATGCTTAGAGTCTACTTGGTCAATGTCAGTTGACATGTGTAGCAGGTGGTTCCTGAAGACAACATAACACATGGTTAGAGTCTACTTGGTCAATGTCAGATGACATGTGTAGCAGGTGGTTCCTGAAGACAACATAACACATGGTTAGAGTCTACTTGGTCAATGTCAGATGACATGTGTAGCAGGTGGTTCCTGAAGACAACATAACACATGGTTAGAATCTACTTGGTCAATGTCAGATGACATGTGTAGCAGGTGGTTCCTGAAGACAACATAACACATGGTTAGAATCTACTTGGTCAATGTCAGATGACATATGTAGCAGGTGGTTCCTGAAGACAACATAACACATGGTTAGAGTCTACTTGGTCAATGTCAGATGACATGTGTAGCAGGTGGTTCCTGAAGACAACATAACACATGGTTAGAGTCTACTTGGTCAATGCCAGACGACATATGTAGCAGGTGGTTCCTGAAGACAACATAACACATGGTTAGAGAGAGTCTACTCGGTCAGATGTATAGAAAAAGGTTCCTGTAGAATGCAAGACATAAGGACATTGTGACAGAGACACCAGCCTCATGTGGCTCAACTCTGGTGACAATTAGGACAATACCTATGATTTAGGAGACACTGAATGAAGATATTTTGTGGTACCCTCTGTCATTATCTGTCTGACACATGGGAAAGTTTTACACTAACTTGTCCTATGTGTTCAAAAACGCAACGTTTTGGGACACCCGTCAATGTTTGCACATTATTTAACCTGCCTCATACAACATTATATCCCTACCAAAGCCACCCCACCAAACGCATCGACATTCCTGCCTGAAGACTCATTGAATTTGCCATAATCACAAGTTGGTGATGCTGTGTTCTGAACTTCTGATAACATTTGAAAAAGCATCACACAATTCATCATGAGCAGCCAATGATAACAAATATTTAACAAGTGACTAAATACTGCTCACTCGAAGAACTCTTCAGTTGGTGTCTTGAGGAGGTGGCGTAAGTTTGCTGAAATGTTGTCGTGTCCTAAGACATTACTCGTGTCTAATACTCCAGTTTGGTTCGATGGTCCATCTACAGATGCACAAAACAGACAACTTTAAACAGCGTTCACACAACTACCAGAGTGTACACTTTTTCTTCGAGTGTCACTAGTTATTTCACTAAATATATGGTCTCACAACATTTCTGTCTGTAGATGGAAACAACTTTTAGTAGTTACAAGAAACAAACATAGTTTCATGCATACAACTGAGAACACATTAGTTAGCCTATTACTAAAAACTCTATAATAATAATAATCAAATCTAGAAAGACCTGCATTCCCTCATATATTGTAGGACTAGGTTTTGTGAGAATTCTGTAGACTTTTTTTAGTCAGCTGAGAAAACTGGAGCAACTAGTGAACGAACCAATGTTCGAAACAGCAGGAAGAGGATACAAACACGGTTTCTCTTACTTGAGGGTCCAATGCTCTATCCACTGTGCCACAGCAGTCCACATAACATTCAGGAGAAGTACGCCCCTATTGGGAGCTCACCTACACGCAGTTTGTAGTGATACACAATTTTTAAGTAGGAAATTTCCGATTACGGACAGTAACCTCACCGTATCTCGACTCGATGCAGTTTTCTGTGTTCCACAGATTATTACAGCGAGCCCAGGGCAACTCATTGGTGATGGAGGCAAACATGTAGAAAAGGGCGTAGGCTATTAACACGTTGTAGTACGTGTTCATGAGGAGCAGGATCACCACAATGGCATAACCAATACCTGCAACACACAGACGACAGGTCAGTGACAGGGCTTAGCCAGACACCTGTCTGTCTGTCTTCAAGACTGGCAGATGACTGGTCAAACAGGTAATTACAACTTGTGCAATTCAGAGGGGGCTATCTGGCCCCTAGATTAAGTAATAGTTTCAAGCCTAGAGGCAGACATTAATGATTACATTAATGGCACAACTGGTAGTGAAACAAACCAAGGCGAAGAGCATTCATTAAATAAATGGCTCAAATGATGCAGTTTTGTCATTTAAAAAACTAAACTGGCCAGTAATGGTTGCCATTGACATAAATGGCTGCCACGCAAGCCATTTGTGCGCTAAAAGGCAGTGTTTAAGGCACACTTTGCATAAACTCAAGACTGGCAAAAAAGTATTTCTGGCTAAGGGCTTGGTTAGTGAGGAGAATATATTGGTTAGTGAGGAGGGCATATCAGAATATATTTATTTCCCAATACCTGACCGACATTGTTAAAAAGAGCCAACCCTTGAAGTTTTCAAGGAAAATATATTTGTGACACTGTACGTATGAATTCAAATCTTACACTGCTTCCAAAACAAGGTGAACGGTATATAGATATACCCAGCTAACTTAGAACAGTGTTTACTCACTTTTATTTTACCTGGTTAATGGAGATACCTTTCATGTGCAAATATCTGGTACAGAGTTTACACCACCATCCAAACATTAATTTACCAAACAAGTGACTTTTTTAATCAAACAGGTGTACATTTAGGCTGCTCCTCCAGTCAGGTGTGAGTGATTCTAGCAAATAGCACGAGAGGTCAATCGTATGCCACACCAGATGATTGATCAAGTGAATGAGCAGGACTGGCCACACGCCTGAAATATGACATACTGTGTCTATTCTAACGGGAGAAGGCACCTGATGAATTCTGCACACATCCACCATCCCTACTGCCATAATTCACATAACGTTCATATTTATGTCTTTAAAACTTAACCATTTGTCCTGCTGAACTCTGGCAGAAAACATAGCCAGTATTGAGTAAATTAAACATAATCTCACATGACTTTGTGAAGAGTTTGAGGGTAGAAACAAGAAGACATAACTCCAAGCGATGTTTACAAGCATGGTGGACTGATGTTTGATATCAGACAATACCTCAACAAACTGTTTGGAGTTACACACTAAAGACTGATGTGGAATTAGTTACGTTACATCAATATAATTTTTCAATTACATACCAATTACAACATACCAAATCGTCCTCAAAAATACCAATTCCAAAATACCAATTCTCATCGTCAATTCCACATCAAAATAATAATAATATATGTGAGCAGAGCCACTATAAACATACTTAAATCTGAAAATAACAACTTTTGTAGCAGCTTTATTTAAACAAATTAAACAATACAATCTTATGTTCAAAGTTTACAAACATTGCAAAGAAGAATTTAAATTTGAAATGTTACATTATACAATTAAAAACATAACTGATTTTGATTACATTTTCACCAATTCCAATTACATTTAACATAAATTCCAATTATAATTCTGCAATTGCCGTTTCAATTCCAATTACAGTATAAACTGTGCAATTAACCCTGTGTCTGCCCTCAGATGAAACCACACCAGAGAAATGGCAAAAGGCACTTACTAGATCCAGTTACATCAATCAAAAACCGACTGTCTGTTCCCGGGCAGATATTGCCAGGCAATGTTTTAGCAGTGGATTAATCAGCGGTTCTACGTTCGACTCTGATTATATTAGTTGGTTCCTGTCTCTGTCATGCAAATACAACATCCATTTCCCCGGCCCAAAGTTAGTTTCACAGTGAAAGGGTTAATGACAGACAGTTGCTCTGTGAGAATGGTTTCACCAGCGGCCACTCTGAGTTATAAGTCATCCTTTGAAGTGATTCTCCAGTTCGTTAATCAGTCCTGTTATCATAAGTTACTAATATTTAAACAATGAAAATGTTGGGAAATTGTTGTTAACAAATGGTTTGAATATGATTAAATTTGACATTGACTCTGACTAAGTTTAGTGGTCACAAGAAATGCTGATTCCAAGAAGTCAACACCTTCCTGGAGGGACAGGCCAAAGTCCAAACGGAAACAACTCATTATAATAACAGGAGCACAGGTGTGTTAATACAAAATCTTTGCAGAATAACAGGAGCACATGAGTAGCAGGAGCACACGAGTAGCTGGAGCACACAAGTAGCAGGAGCACACGAGTAGCAGGAGCACACGAGTAGCAGGAGCACACGAGTAGCTGGAGCACACAAGTAGCAGGAGCACACAAGTAGCAGGAGCACACGAGTAGCAGGAGCACACGAGTAGCAGGAGCACACGAGTAGCAGAAGCACACGAGTAGCTGGAGCACACGAGTAGCTGGAGCACACGAGTAGCAGGAGCACACAAGTAGCAGGAGCACACGAGTAGCAGAAGCACACGAGTAGCAGGAGCACACGAGTAGCTGGAGCACACAAGTAGCAGGAGCACACGAGTAGCAGGAGCACACGAGTAGCAGGAGCACACGAGTAGCAGGAGCACACGAGTAGCAGGAGCACACGAGTAGCAGGAGCACACGAGTAGCAGGAGCACACGAGTAGCAGGAGCACACGAGTGCAGGTGTAACAGCAACATTTAACACAGAACCTGAGAAGGAATTTGAATTCTCATCAAATTTTACTCTTCTAATATATTAGGCCATAAAAAAATAAATTCCGGCCACCAACAATTTCAAAAGTGATGCTAGGGCACTGTTCTTTTCAACACCGCAATATTTACTATCCCATGCAACCTAGTCTTAAAGATTGTCTTGTAGAAATCCTAGTTTTTAATCAGCCCACGTGTACATTGTCAGGCAAACTGACCAACTGACCAACTGACCACAAAGGTCACACAAAACATGAACATTGGGTCACTGAACATTCTTCAGGATATTTCGTTTTCAAATCAGAAACTTTCATTTTTCACATCCAAGATGTATTTAATTTACCTGGTATAGGCTTTCTTCAATGTATCACGTTGACTTCTTCAGTACCGATGACGCTGAATGACGTCATCGTACACGTGAGGCAGTTCGTAATTGCCTTCGTCTATGTTGATGGGTGTTCTGGTTTTCCTGATCCAGATGGCTTCCTTGACGTGCCGAATTCTTCAGTTGGGTTCCCTGCCTACAATTTTCACTCCCTTCCAAGTCTATGATGTGGTTTTCAGTTGTCGCATGGTCTGTAAGGGTGGATTTATTGATGGTAGACATCAATCTTTTTTCCCCGCTCCTTGTGTATATCTCTTTTTTCATGTTGTCTACATCCTGCCTCACGTGTACTATGACGTCATTCAGCGTCATCGGTACTGATGAAGTCGACGTGATACGTTGACGAAAGCCTCTACCAGGTAAATTAAATACATGTTGAATATGAAAAATGAAAGTTTCTGATTTCATGAACATTGGGATTGAACAAGATACACCATATGTATGGTTCAGCTATGGTCCATTGTATGGTGCTACCTTCACTTTCAGTGGGAAGAAACATTGACACAGGCTTTCTGAGACTGTGCACGCAGAGACGAGAATCTAGAAAAAAAATTACGGCCTTATGGATTAAATAAATTATATTATTACTAAATTTAGTTTTGTATCGCTAAGTGTTTCTCTTTTTTAAATTTAAATGTACAGTAGCCTTGTACCTGCAAGACAACAGTATGACAACAGTATGACAACAGTATGACAACAGTATGACAACAATATGACAACAGTATGACAACAATATGACAACAATATGACAACAATATGACAACAATATGACAACAGTATGACAACAGTATGACAACAGTATGACAACAATATGACAACAGTATGACAACAGTATGACAACAGTATGACAACAATATGACAACAGTATGACAACAGTATGACAACAGTATGACAACAATACATCACGACTGAGAGAGAGAGAGGTTGACTTACCTTTGAAGAGTGGACTGATGCGCCAGATGGTCACTGGACCGAGGGACGCAAATTGACCAATGCCCATCTCCAGCAGCAGCATCGGGAAGCCAACGACAATGAGGATGATGAAGTAAGGCACAAGGAAGGCACCTGGAGCAAACACAACATGGAGTAAGGCACAAGGAAGGCACCTGCAGCCAATACAACACGGAGTAAGGCACAAGGAAGGCACCTGGAGCAAACACAACATGGAGTAAGGCACAAGGAAGGCACCTGGAGCAAACACAACATGGAGTAAGGCACAAGGAAGGCACCTGGAGCAAACACAACACGGAGTAAGGCACAAGGAAGGCACCTGGAGCAAACACAACATGGAGTAAGACACAAGGAAGGCACCTGGAGCAAACATAACAGAGTAAGGCACAAGAAAGGCACCTGGAGCAAACACAACAGGCAGTAAAATACAACGAAAGGCTCCAGGAGCAAACACAACACAGAGTAAGGCTCAAGGAAGGCACCTGGAGCAAACACAACTTGGAGTAAGACACAAGGAATGCACCTGGGGCAAACACAACACGGAGTAAGGCACAAGGAAGGCATTTGGAGCAAACACAACACGGAGTAAGGCACAAGGAAGGCACCTGGAGCAAACACAACATGGAGTAAGACACAAGGAAGGCACCTGGAGCAAACATAACATGGAGTAAGGCACAAGGAAGGCACCTGCAGCCAATACAACACGGAGTAAGGCACAAGGAAGGCACCTGGAGCAAACACAACATGGAGTAAGGCACAAGGAAGGCACCTGGAGCAAACACAACATGGAGTAAGGCACAAGGAAGGCACCTGGAGCAAACACAACACAGAGTAAGGCACAAGGAAGGCACCTGGAGCAAACACAACATGGAGTAAGACACAAGGAAGGCACCTGGAGCAAACATAACAGAGTAAGGCACAAGAAAGGCACCTGGAGCAAACACAACAGGCAGTAAAATACAACGAAAGGCTCCAGGAGCAAACACAACACAGAGTAAGGCTCAAGGAAGGCACCTGGAGCAAACACAACTTGGAGTAAGACACAAGGAATGCACCTGGGGCAAACACAACACGGAGTAAGGCACAAGGAAGGCATTTGGAGCAAACACAACACGGAGTAAGGCACAAGGAAGGCACCTGGAGCAAACACAACATGGAGTAAGACACAAGGAAGGCACCTGGAGCAAACATAACAGAGTAAGGCACAAGGAAGGCACCTGGAGCTAACACAACATGGAGATATATATATGTATGTATAATTGTTTAACTATTATTATTTAACTAGCTTACAGCCATTCATGATGTAACAAACCACACACAGCTCTTATCACCATTACAGCATTCCGATCATGTTCCCACTGATCACTTAATTCTTCTGTTACTAATTGTAGCATAAATTACCCAGTTAAAAGACAGTGGCTCCCTCTTGGGAATTGCTCACTACTCAATTCACCCACTGTTTCTAACCATGTCTTAGTTTGTCAGTCGGAAAAAGTACAAACATTGTTCCATACATTCTGACAAGCAAAAACCTTAATGCTACATGTCTCTGATCCCACAGTTTCACACCAAGCTCACCTGTCTTGTGCTAGACGCAAACACGTAAAGACATGAATTGACAATACCCCGAGGCTGTCTGCAGGTTCATTGATCTGTGAATTGTCAGTGGAGAACATTACACAAAGAAGTCTATTTACAAAGGACAATGAACAATAACATTAAACAGTCTTCTGTTCACCCAGTGGACGCAAATACTCACATTTTATTCATGACTCGTGACGCACTAATGTTTAATCATATATAGATCTACTATAGTATACTGTATTGTACTAAATCGTTCACATTCTATCTTTGTGCACAGAATACATTTATAAATAACTCTATAACAATGACACGACTGATACCTTACCAGTGATAGAAATAGGCCAGAATATTTACTTGTCTGCCGGACAAGTAAGTTTTAAAATCTACTTGTCCGCCAAAATGTTAACTTGTCCAAGTGGTTGTCAAGGGGAATCGAAACTTCGTAAAAAAGTCTGTCTTATTTTTATGACAACACAATGTTCCTGCTGTTTCGTTGCATGTACATCTGAGTGACTTGTGATCAGACACAATTTAATTTGCAAATTTTGAAATTGCAAAATTATATTTGCACCTATTTTCCGGTCTATTATCATTATTATTCATCACGAATATTAAAAGTAGACACGTTACATGATGTATACCAATATTTTAGTGATGTTGATATGAATGCTTTTATTAATAACAAATAATTATTACAATGATAGGAATGAGACAATTGTTTTCCTTGCTATTTGTTATAAAGTTGCAAAAATTGTTTATGTTTAATGTGGTATATATATATATACATATTTCACTGCTGTAAAATGTTGGCATCAGTATGTCATTGAAGATGTCGATCAACCATCAGGAACACGACCATTTCAAAGCCAGGAAATGTTGTCACAAAAATCAAAATAAACTATATAATCTGATATTATTTTGTTCAACCTCTATGAACTTCAATATTAACAAAGTTCTGTATTTTACAAACAAAGATAATTTTAAATTCATCATCAGCAAACAAACGCATATTTTTCCTAAATGTTATATTACCATTTCACTGATGATAAAACAGTTTTAACGGTGCCCAAATTACATTTACCAGGCAGAATATAATTTATAGCTTTAATTACGTCATAACGTTGCTGCTGCGCACAGACCGCCGTAGTTGGTGGAAGCCGACATATCAACGGCGGTTGGCACCCGTCCGCGGCCGGTGGCGGCAGCCGTGCGTCTTGCATAATTCAGCTTCAAAAACTCACAATTTATGGTTAAAATAAATGTTACATAGATACAACACTTCTGAAATTTCATTAATATTCCGTTTATCAACCAGCACCATAGATTTACCGGAGAGCCAGTTACAAGTTTTGAAAATTGTCACCGATCTGGATCGGCTAACGTTCGATGACTTGGAAGACTGCCGAGTTCGCGTGGGTTAGGCGTAATAATGGTTAAAACTATATAATTATTCAAATAACAGGTATCGATACAAAGTCTACTATTTCCAAAGTTCATCAAATATGACACGTGCGTGGAAGCAAGTTGTACATCGGCCAAACTAAACAATTTACGATTTTGTGAAATACAGCCTCGATCAACGATGGCTGATGCGGAGTCTGTCCTAGATGTATGACAGAGCTAGGTTGGTGCACTCAGCGGATGACCTTGCTAACGCAGGTCAAACACTGGTCAACGTACAACACACTGGCGACAAGACGCCGACGCACTAACAAAATTGCATCGCGCGCAATTGCTAGCGAACTTCATTTACGTTTGAATTTCCTCACACCAAAAGTTTGCAATGTTGCACGCGTCACTATTTAATGTAAATTTTTACTTGTCCACCGGATAACCATGTAGAGTCATTTTACTTGTCCGGACCAAAAATCAAAACCAAACGGACAAGTGCTGTTTCGAACGCTGCTTACGAACTGAGTTTTTGTACACAAACAAAGCAGATTAACAACTTGCTCTAGATCTTACAAATGATAACATCCATAGATCCCACAATCCTTGGCGGTTTCTGGCCCTGAAAGCAATGTAGCCATGACCTTGGGCTGTTGTTTGTCGTTTCTACTAGTGTTTGAACATCTGAACTGTGTCAGCCACAGACAGTACCTAGTACCTACATACTCTCCACAGAAACATCTCCCCTCTGACCATAAACAGGAAGACAACAAAAGCAAGAGCACCAAGCAGCAATTACGCTATTTAACGAGTAAAAACATCGGAAGTCCATACTCAGACCTCCAGACATGTCGCCAACTGCTTGCGAAAACACAAGTACTCTTTGATCTCTAACAACCTGTGTTGAATGCAACCAAACCAAGAGAACTGGCTGCCCAGATTATCTCGTGTCAAACTAACGTATCCAACAGATCGGAGTGACTTGAACCATGTAGATCAAATATATTAGGATAAATAATTCTTACTGTGGACATCAAAAGAATGGAATTAATTGTAAACTAGTTGTGTAAATATCACTGGTGTCAATATGAACATAACTGATCCTTCATAAACCTAAAAAAAGTAGACATAAATCTACGTTAAACATTGTTGGACTCTAATTATTTCCTTGACCATTATCTGGGGCCTGGTCACTTAGCCAGCGGATCTTATTAAATATGACATGTACACATCTTGTGGGTCACATTACTTGAGTTGTATGTTGCTGGTGTGAGTGGACACACAAACTACCACCCCACACACAGTGAAGATCACAGACATTTATGCACCGCTAATTGAAGACTGATAAGAGTCATGCTGCACTGGTACAATGGCCTGTCCAACACTATCATTAGCCATAGAGCAGACCACAATAACTGTGTGTGACTGCATGTGTTAGCCTTAGTCACAGCCACACTGTGACAGTCACAGCCACACAGTGCCAGTCACAGCCACACAGTGCCTGTCACAGCCACACAGTGCCAATCACAGCCACACAGTGCCAATCACAGCCCCACAGTGACAGTTACAGCCACACAGTGCCAGTCACAGCCACACAGTGCCTGTCACAGCCACACAGTGCCAGTTACAGCCACACAGTGCCAGTCACAGCCACACAGTGCCTGTCACAGCCACACAGTGCCAGTTACAGCCACACAGTGTCAGTTACAGCCACACAGTGCCAGTTACAGCCACACAGTGCCAGTCACAGCCACACAGTGCCTGTCACAGCCACACAGTGCCAATCACAGCCACACAGTGACAGTCACAGCCATACCATGACGGTCATAGCCATACCGTGACAGTCATAGCCACACAGTCACAGCCACACAGTAACAGTCACAGCCACACAGTTCCAGTCACAGCCACACAGTGCCAGTCACAGCCACACAGTTACAGCCACACAGTGCTAGTCACAGCCACACAGTGCCAGTCACAGCCACATAGTGCCAGTCACAGCCACACAGTGCCAGTCACAGCCACACAGTGCCAGTTACAGCCACAGTGCCAGTCACAGCCACACAGTGCCAGTCACAGCCACACAGTGCCAGTCACAGCCACACAGTGCCAGTCACAGCCACACAGTGCCAATCACAGCCACACAGTTACAGCCACACAGTGCTAGTCACAGCCACACAGTTACAGCCACACAGTGCTAGTCACAGCCACACAGTGCCAGTCACAGCCACACAGTGCCAGTCACAGCCACACAGTGCCAGTCACAGCCACACAGTGCCAGTCACAGCCACACAGTGCCAGTCACAGCCACACAGTGCCAATCACAGCCACACAGTGCCAGTTACAGCCACACAGTGCCAGTTACAGCCACACAGTGCCTGTCACAACCACACAGTGCCTGTCACAGCCACACAGTGCCAATCACAGCCCCACAGTGCCAGTTACAGCCACACAGTGCCAGTCACAGCCACACAGTGCCAGTTACAGCCACACAGTGCCAGTCACAGCCACTCAGTGCCAGTTACAGCCACACAGTGCCAATTACAGCCACACCGTGCCAGTTACAGCCACACAGTGCCAGTTACAGCCACAGAGTGCCAGTTACAGCCACACAGTGCCAGTTACAGCCACACAGTGCCAGTTACAGCCACACAGTGCCAGTTACAGCCACACCGTGCCAGTTACAGCCACACAGTGCCATTCCTACTATTACCAGCTTCATTAATTAAGACGCAACAAGTTTTTGTCGAATAATTCTCTGTCATAAAGCATATCTTTGCATACTGCTTGTTCCATTCTGGATTACCTGTAATAACTACATCCTGAAGAAAGTGTTAGCTAAAACCACACGTTTGCATGATACTGTTTCTAATACAGCTTGTGCATATCCAGTGCTGAATTTTTGTGATAACAGCAGTGGCTATATTTTGTTTCATGACAGAAAGCTTGTCTTAGTTGCTTTATCGGACTGGACAGTTGCCTGTATGAGGTCTTGCATGCTCCTTGTTTGTCTCAACTTTGCTTTGATGTTGACTGCAGAACTGCCATCAAAACGTACCCGACCATACGATAACGTGTTAAAACAGTAACATTTCATGACTACATGTACATGTATGTCGTGTGGTGATCCAACAAAATTTAATTCATGGGACATTAATGATTAGTGTAATTAAACTAGAATTATTTCCTGATGTACAGATACAAATTCTTATTAGCCAATTGTTCTAGGCCGTGCAAACTGTTCTTTAACGTGGTCAGAACGCCTGAATCAATCCGACTCCCACTCATGGCCAGAACGCCCGAATACAGGGGCACATTTAAACTGCTACCGTGAAACCGTGTCAACCAATAACAGCAATTTATTTCAGCAGTTAGCAGATAATAATATTGAAGTTTCACTCGTAAGCGTCAAAAGTTAGAAATGTTTGCAATTTCCGTGGCTAAATAGCGCCAACCACCATGCGGTTTTGTAGCTGAACTCAGCATCCACAATTTCCGGTCCCTCTTTCACACTTTTTATCTAAATAATAAGCATCTTCCCAGAGACATATATAAAACTGATAACCCATTTAACGCATTTAAAAATTATATAAAAATACAAGGCAAAATCCTTCTTGCATCGTTTAAATAATCCAACATAATGTTCTGACCAACATACCTCCTCCATTCCTGTAGCACAGATAGGGAAACCTCCAAATGTTTCCCAACCCCACAGCGTATCCGAGTCCGGCGAAGAAGTACTCCACTTTGCGACTCCATGTCTCACGATCTCCGCTCGAGTGGCGCCGCCTACGTCTGATGACATCATTGTTCTTGTTCTGAAACCGTCAATGTCGTTTTACTCTAAAGCAAGAATGCATGTTAATTTTACACCGATAATGAACAGTTTTATTATAAAATCATCCATAATCTAAAAAAAAATTATTATGTCATTATTTATTATCTTGTTCGCCTAAATATGCTGTAATGAGCCACAACTGCTAATATTGGTGTGTCACCGTTATATGAAGTTATGAATAAAAATGTTCAGTATGTTGGCTAGTAAACAGCTGTTGTCAATTTCTAATTACTCAGTTTATCAGGGTCATTCAGTGATGTGATCATGTGATCATTCATTCAGTGATGTGATCATGTGATCATTCATTCAGTGATGTGATCATGTGATCATTCATTCAGTGATGTGATCATGTGATCATTCATTCAGTGATGTGATCATGTGATCATTCAGGCAGTGACGAACGTATCATTAAAACTCCTCCATCCATCAGTTTGAATTTATCTCGTCATATTTCAGTTTATTTCACACAAAAGAACCTGTAACTAGTATTCAGAATAACATGTTGGTTCGTTTGCACATATTTCTTATTTTGTTTTGGTTAAAATCAAACAAACTGGTTAAAAAACAGAGAACCTTACAAACACCTGGATAGTGTCGTCAACTTCATGTGAACGCATTGAAGTCACCACTAGTTTGACAAGTTTGCCATTTCTTGTGGGAGTGTTTATGTCAACAAGTCAGCTAGAATCTAGCCAGAGACATTTAAAATTCGTGAGGATGGACAAGGTGATGCACATGTTTCTTGTTGTGGTCTCGCAAAAAAATGCCTTTGTTCTTTTTTTAAAGTACTGCATTTTTCACATGGAATGTGACCAGATCGGTCTTCTTCCACCAGAGCCCAATAAGAGTACATGCCTTATGTTGATACCACCTGTAGCTGGCCCTACTAACATATCAAATCAGAAACTAACAGTGCAGCACAAACCACCACATTTTATTGGGCTGTTTATTGGGTCCAAAGCTGTATCAACGATGTGGTGTTTTTTTCAGGAAGTCTATTTTAGGTCACAGCCAGTGTGTGTTTGAGTACACAATAACATCCTTCCAGTTCAGTCCTGTGGCAGCATTCAAATATGTCCACATTTGCAAAAATACAACAAGAAATTACTGTTTACAGAATTGTTTATTATAAGACGTCATCTAACACAAGCAACAAGGTATTGTGGAAAATGCAATTTGACGGTTTGTGACCTCATATGTGAGATATCATCACCGTATATATATATATATATATATATATATATATTATATATACTATCATTATATGGCAATTTGCATACCAAACAAGTCAGTAAATATATTAAAATGACATTCAATACACCAGAGACAGGCATCATGGCCGTCCTGAATAGGAACTGTTTGGGCATCTAATCCAACGCTCATTACTGGAGTGAGATAATTTATGCTATGCCTAGAAATAGTAGCTCAGCTACTGACAGGCAGTATACCTGTAACAACGTTATACCTTTAACAGTCATTAATCATTTACCTAGAGTTCTACTTGTCATTTATATACATTCTATTTATGCGTACGCTGTTTTTACAACTGTGTTGTGCAAAATCACGGAGAAAAACTTAACAAATACGCCGACTTTTAAATATATATTCGTTGCCTTCCAAAACGTGGCTGCGACGACTGTGCAAAGGCTAAGCTATCTCATCTGTTATGTATCAACTACGTAGGCTTTACAATTCTTCTTGCAGTTTGCATTAAAACAACGCTGAGGAAATTAATGATGGGTCCAATGTGTGGCTTCATTGGAATAATTAAACTTTTTTTACAGACCAGAACTGTATAAAGAACATGTATTTCAAGTGTACTGTGTAGACACAGGACAGCAATGATTCTAACTGTCTTTCACTGGCTCTTTCACTCAGCAATACCTTCTCACCAGGCACTCACTTGGTAGATAAGTCTCAGTAACTACAGACTCTAGATACATCCAAAAATATACGCGCAGTCGATGTCTATAATGACTCTATATATATATACGCAAATTATAAAAATGTTTGCTTCCCACAGATATAAACAATTTCTGTCGTAAAACAGTTTCCTCACCACGCACACGTCACGTGACTTACTCTTATACTTGGTCACAAATCTCAAACAGCAAATTATAATTATGTACTCTAACTATAACGCTTGTATTACGACAACAAACAAAACATATTTAACTACTGGATATCATTTATCACTACCTGTTCTACTGGTGCCAAATATTATGCCTTACATATGCACATAAACATCACCCGGATAAAATTTAACGCCCAGATAAATGTAAGCACGACAATGGCAATGGCAGAGAGAGGGATCTGGAGACGGATGATTGAAGCCACTAATGTTCGACCCCCTTGGCCGACATGAGTGAGTGAGTGAGTAACAATAACATATGAGGCATTTATATAATTTTTAAATATGTCTCATATGTTAATTATTATACACATATATACATCACAATTGAAGACATGACAATTATAACATCACAACTAGTTGTTCTACGCCAGTGTTCACAGTTTCTCAGGTTTACACAAACCAAAACATGTTCTACTACAAACCACAGAAGTGACTGCCAGTAACAAAACTGACCCCCTATGTTTGAACATTCAAAATGTTCACTCCTCCCACACCCCTCACTGCCTCCCACACCCCTCACTGCCTCCCACACCCCTCACTCCTTCCCACATTCCTCACTGCCTCCCACACCCCTCAATCCCTCCCTCACCCCTCACTGCCTCCCACAACCGTCACTGCCTCCCACACCCCTCACTGCCTCCCACACCCTTCACTCCCTCCCACACCCCTCACTCCTTCCCACACTCCTCACTGCCTCTCACACCCCTCACTCCCTCCCTCACTGCCTCCCACACCCCTCACTCCCTCCCTCACCCCTCACTCCTTCCCACACCCCCGACTCCTTCCCACATTCCTCACTGCCTCCCACACCCCTCAATCCCTCCCTCACCCCTCACTGCCTCCCACAACCCTCACTCCCTCCTACACACACCGCTCACTCGCTCCCTCACCCAGCACTTCCTTCCTCACTCCCTCCCACACCCCTCACTCCCTCCCTCACCCCACTCCCTCCTACACACACCGCTCACTCGCTCCCTCACCCAGCACTTCCTTCCTCACTCCCTCCCACACCCCTCACTCCCTCCCTCACCCCCTCCCACACCCCTCTCTCCCTCTCACACCCCTCACTCCCTCCCTCACCCCTCACTCACCCCCTCCCACACCCCTCACTGCCCCCCAGCCAGTCAAACAAATATGTTCTGCTTTGTATACTTGTGATTATAAAGTTTGCTATTTTACCTGACAAGTCCAGTCAAATTATGTATTCAGGTTCAGAATACAGGTCTGATAATCTTCACTCCTCAACAAGTTCCCACGGGAGATACATTTATGTGTACAATACAACAACCGCCAGACACAATGACTGTCTTAAATATGAGGAGATACTCATTTAAGTTACAGGCCACAGGTGTTCATAAACCTAGAGCTACACCTGCCACAAAGTTGTCTAAAATGTTTTAGTAAAAGTACAAAACCAAAAGCCCCGAAGTAATTGTCTTAACATTTAACAAAGTTCACCAGAACAGTGTTTCCCCAGAGTAAAATGATGGGCGAGGTGGTAGGGGTGGGGTACGCAAACGCCACAGGCGTGAAGAGTTGCTAGGGGGAAGATTTTTTTAAACTAGCTTTAAAATGGTGCATTCTGAGGTACGTTTTAACCTATTTAGCACAAAGATATCTTACGAATCACATTCCTTATTTTGCTAAAACAAAACCGCATAGAACATGTTATTAGTTGAATAGACTTGTGGGCATTAGCATCGAATCACTTTGATTTCGCCGTTATAACTTCAGTTTTGCTTAACTTTGATACCTCAGTGAGATACACTGTAGTTCCATCATTCAACATTACCTTTAAGTATATTGCGTCTTATGTCCATTTGAGGCATAAATAGCACCCCGGTTTGTATCAACATACGCTGTTGTATACTGTATATCTCTCATTTTACGCGCGCTGTGTGGTATTACACAGTCGCAGCGGCACAGACTAGCGCAAACCGGGTCGCTATTTGAGCTTCAACAGGGTCCGGATTCGATA
The DNA here is from genome assembly GCA_020002185.1 of Paraescarpia echinospica. Taxonomy (NCBI): domain Eukaryota; kingdom Metazoa; phylum Annelida; class Polychaeta; order Sabellida; family Siboglinidae; genus Paraescarpia; species Paraescarpia echinospica. The sequence continues at coordinate 5,298,725 of CM034540.1, forward strand.
CAAATGCCGATTAGTGAATATGATGCATGGTTTTTATTTGGGCTTCAAAAGAGTCCGGATTCGACACAAGTGACGTAGTGCCATCCGCCTGCAAGGTTTTCACTCCCACCACCATCATAAACCAAAATGCAAGTTACCGTTTGGGCGCCATTTTACATGAATGTCTAGATTTCTAGTATGTCGAAACTCCGCAAGGAGACACCGGGGATACCGCAGGAATATTCCGTGATTGGACAACTGACAAGTGATATCTTTCATGTTGTCCAATGGAGTTAAATCGTAACTGCTCTGAGCGACGTTAAGCCGACTAAACGATGTTGCTACAAATCTGTGATTTTGTAGGAATATAAGTGACTTTGTGATGCCATTTCGCACCACTCGCTGACGCTGAATATATCGCGAAAGAACGAAAAAAAATGGGTGTATGACACAGCTACAAGGCGGCAATTTCGGCATATTTTGGGCGAGGCGGCCCGCCTCACTTGTTATATACCAGGGGAAACACTGCCAGAAACACAAGATTTTTTAGAAACCTGGATCACAACTTGCACAACAGATGCCCAGAATAGACAGGGAATGGTTCCAAGAAAAGTGGCCAACCACTTATTGGCATTAATCCTGGAGCCACTGCATAAGGCTCTACAAAGATCCTGGAGCCACTGCATAAGGCTCTACGAAGAGAGACCTGCCAACTACAGAAGACATGCCCCAGGGCTAGCAAATTCCAGTGTTCAACAAAGTGAACTTGATGGACTGCTACTGGCACTGTGGACTTGATGTAGGACACCGGTTACTCACAAACCTCATAACTCTTTGCAGAAACTATCAATCAACAGCTACTGTTCAGGACACATTTGGTACTAAAGTCAGCTCACAAACTTGTGTTGATCCATTTATGACTGGGCTGATAATCTATTCAGTCTGGTTATGTTTCGGTTTCATGGAAGTAGAACAGTAACTCACTCACGTGTGTTGCACTTAAGAGCATCCAGATCATGTTCTTTCTCAAGCCAAACACCTCATATTACACCTGTAATTAACAAACTGGACAAAGAACAATGCAACAAACTGTTACAACTGAATACGTTGTTTATTATACAAAAAAACTAGTATCTACGTGCTAATATTCGGTCGTAAAAAACAAGGCTAACATTTGTAGGCTGACACAGGCTCCAATGAGTCTGTAATGTATTGCAATTACCTAACGACCGTGTAATCTCACGGTTAACCTTGTAAACGTGTACAACATGTAGTGGTACTTCAAAACAGCACAGTTTTAGCTTACACAGAGTGGATTACATCATTAATGCACTTCGTGTTTGGGAACAAAGACGCCAGGGATCAAACTGATGAATTACATGAGTTTAAAAATCCTCAGGGATGAATGTGAATACTGCAGAAATATACATGGGTTTTTCCTGCTGTTTTGTTTGTCCTGTACACCGAGGTTAGGAGAAAGACGCCAACCACGAAATTAGGAAGAAAGTCTGATTTTCACTGGATATACTGACAAATGATTTCGGTCTTCAAAAATCATCTGTTGATAGCCAAAATTTTAATCAAAAACACATTTCCAGTTTGACGAGTTCACTAAGCCTTCAGGAACATATAACCTGTGTACTCATGTCTTTGGTGACATGACTTGGGAACATTTGATGCTCTTCACTCAAGTCTGCCCTTAAACAGCCGTGTCTACTAACACTGTACTTTGCTGGGCTTCTGACCCATTTTGTTTACATATTGATCAATATATTTAGCATTGCAACATATCCTGCACTTTTACCAGTATTACATATATGGGCCATCCTAGCAAAATATAATGTCATCTTCTAGAATCGTAAAGTGACATCTTTGTGGAAACTATAGTTTTAATACACTGTGTCCATGACATCTATTTTGCATTCCTCTAAAGCCCCTGGTCTTGTTAGTCTGTCCTATATAGTTATGTGCTTTCTAAGATCAACACTGCATCACTGTTATCTAACATCCACTGCTAAACATTTTGTGACTGGAGTAGAGTTGGGCTTGGTCCTGTTAGTCTGTCCTATATAGTTATGTGCCTTCTGAGATCAACACTGCATCACTGTTATCTAACATCTGCTGCTGAACATTTTGTGACTGGAGTAGAGTTGGGCCTGGTCCTGTTAGTCTGTCCTATATAGTTACGTGCCTTCTGAGATAAACACTGCATCACTGTTATCTAACATCATGTAATTATATGCGACTGTTTGATACTTTGGCTCGACGATCGTTGTTGTTGCCAGGGAAGCTAGTCGGTCATGCCCATTTTGTAAACACACTATGAGACGAGTGCCGCACTCTGTATCCCTTATTCTTGCACAAAGTCAATGCGCTATTATATGTCGATTAGGACATTGTATGACGATGTTGTAGTTGTATTATTTCAGGATTTGTAAGTGTTGTAACTTGCGGGACTGTTCTGTTGTACATTCACTTGTTGTTGTTTTGACCAAGGCTTCCCGGGTAATGCTGAAACTAACTTGACAGCTGTGCCTGTTACCAGGCACCCCCAGTCCCACAATAATGAAGTATATCTAATTCTAGCCATCATAATTTAACAATACAGGTATCACTGTGTAGGCATTTATCTGCTTATCTGCACTTTACAATAAAATGAAGTTGTAGCAGTATAATTTTTATAATAAAAAAGTTACACAGCAGTCAATCATTATGTTCGGTGTAGAAATTATGGTCCAACAGGGTTTTGTTTTACCACATATTGTTTGGGCAAAATACTTATGATACAATAACATATGTTGTACCAATATACTGTTTTTTATTTACATGTTATTATCATATAAATTACAGCACTGCAACATATGCAACATGGTGTGCATTGAAAGTAGACTCCATATAGTGATATACCCCATATTTAATTTCAGTTTTGCAAATTTGTCAAGTATGATTCCATTGTATTCCAGCATGTGCAACATATATTTTAGATATAATAGCAATTGTTATACCAAAATATAAATAATTAAATTATCTTTCAAATAAACACAACTTGTAGCAGTAAGAAATGAAGCATAAAAAAGTTATGGCTCATAATATGACACAGTGAAATATCAAAATACTGGCACGCCTACCGAGATATGGACAACTCTTTGTATTCATACAAAAGCATATTTATACCCAATGTGAAGAGCATTCTAAGTTCTTAAAAATAGTTACAACTTGCAATAATGGAAATTCAATAATAAAAGAGCTATGCCACAAAAACGGACACCTCCAACAATTTTCAGAATGTGACCTAATTCTCTGAGGAACCAGGGGCTTTACACAGAAACACTCTGAGGTCTAAAGGGTTAAAATTGTTTTTAACATAATAACTATACATGTTACAGTATACTTAAAGAATCTCCGATCATGTAAAACGGGATAACAAACAGCGAAAATGTCATAAAGAACGTTTAACAAAATGTCAGTTAACGATGAACATTGTGAGCCCCTCGCACCAAATATCGACTTGCGAAGGCTGTGTGGATCAGCCTATTTTATCGCGATGGGGAGATCCACTTTCAACGATAAACAAATACTAAAATAAGTCGCTACAAGTTATTAATGCTATAATATTTGTTGTCTAGATCATATTTGCTTGCAATAAGGAACCACAATATGCCGAAATATCTTGCACATGTGTTGAATAAAGCACTAGCAACTTAATTGACGGCATGTGTAGCAACTGGTAATGAGGTACCGAAGCCACACTAAGCGTTGATACTTGGGGAAAATTTGCAAATCTTTCACTTTTTAATGTTGGTGAGGTCACAAATTAAAAGTAATTTTCACAAAACATCATGTGTTTGATTCCAAATTTAATGCCGAATCGATTGGTGATAAGCACTAGCCGATTTGATATGCAATAGTGAAGTTGTTAGTAAAAGATGACAGCTACACGTAGGCTTATGTTACATGCCTAAGTGGCCGGCATATTTTTTTTCGTACGGATGAGTGCTTATCACTAATCGGTCGAACTACCATTCCTCTTCAATATAAACTTTATTCTGACGGAATAGGACTAATATTGGCACGGCACGAGATCTGTGAAGAAGCATGATTTACGCTTCATTTTTTAACCTGACCGCACACAGTGCCAGTGTAACAACATAGCATCTTAGCACAGGCAGCATGTCGCCACGGCCTGTAGATCGTGGATTCATGGGTTTTTTGGAAGCCTACGGAACTCGTAGTTTTTTAGTTATCACAACAAAATTTTGCACATGAACAGACAACATGTCAATGGTTTTATTGGTACAAATTTTATTTCAATGCATGTAACAGCAGGGTCTGGTGTACAAATTGAAATACAGTCAATTTCACTGAAAAATGTGTGCCCAAGCCTAACTGGAAAGGGGGGCTTGCGATGGACATAGAATGGTCGGATATATACGAAACGGTAAATGAACCACATCAAAATTGATCAAATTAATAACAAAACTTTTGCTTAAAGGAAATAAAAATAAGGCATTAGCTAAAATCCTTTTTCCATGTGTACACAAAGTTTAACATTGTATGTAACATTTGACAACATTAAACAAATACAGAAAAATACATTTGTAGCATAAATTCGATTTTAAGCCCGTCTGTGAAGCGATTCCCGCGGAAAATAAAATTTTAATGAGCTAGGCGATCACGTGGTATCGTGACGTCACTTATGACACACACTCGCATCAAGCCGACCCTTTCCATGCATTCAGAGCATGTTTACAAGGATAGCTTTTGGGTCGAAACGAGCGTCAGAACGAGTTATTGTGCAATATTCCGAAGTAATACAAACACTAGTCATTATAGAGGAACAAACATTTATCTTACGGTTCCACATGAATCGAATTTTATTCAAAACAACGAATGCGAATGGGCTTACAAGTCGACTAGGTTTCGCTGAGCTTGGGCTCGTTTTCAGAATAATTATATCGAATGCAACCAACGGGAGATAAACTACACCAATAAACATACATAGCAAACATATATTGTATCCAGCTACATAAAGTAACATATATAATCTCATAATATCACTAGAATATCGATATATGAAGGAGTTGTACAATTTATCATAACAACTTAAATCAGTCAGAGTATTTCCGTTGGTCCCACTAGCTCAGTGGGTAGGCGCGTTGGTTACTTGTCATTTATGTTACAATCGGGCGACGCCGGTTCAATCCTGAAAGCATGCAAACCTTTGATTTTCTTTACACTTTTTTTGTTTATGTTTTCACAAAGTAATATAAACAAAATCATTTTATACTATAACGCACTGTTTGTAAATATTTTTTTTATTTTTTTTGTAATTATTTATTCGCCACAAAAATGAAAATATGGTCATTATATATAACGATGTTTCTAAATTGTATTTATCCAGAAATATCTCAATCTGTTTTCACATATATAATTACAATATATTATCGTACAATATATTTACAATTAATAAATTATATATCCATTACATTATATTTGTTTGCCAAATGCCAAAAATATGCATATTCGAAAATGTCCGGATGCACACCATAAAATGTGGAATTTCTAATTCATTGAATTTTTTTGATTTTTTTTGCTTGGTGGACGTGGAAATAGATAGCAGGATGTAATATAACATGAATTCGAGCAATAGATGTTTTTATTCCCTTTAAAATACATTCCGTCTGTGTGATACTGAGGCGCTGTATAACAAATCTGCACGTCATTAATATATTTTCATTTACAGGCAGTAGCATTGGAACATGGTTGAATAACCTTAAAGGTCAAGTTAAATTATAGTGGTGTTATTTGAGAAACAAAACATGCAAGACAGTTGACAGGGTGCACTATGGGTGGAAAAACACTGGCAAGTAATCTCCAGTAGGAAGGGTCTAGATGCCTGGAGCAAGGCAGTTTGGCAATAGAAATCTTTCAGATTCCTTGGCATGTATGTTGCCACATAATTTCAATGTTCATTTGTTCACAGGGATTCGAACAGCATAAAAATGGTGTAAACACAGATCCAAACACAGATGTAAACACAGGTCACGTCTGAAGGCATGCACTGCAGGCCTCTCTGTTCAGAAAGGTCCAAGATACTTGTTTCTAAACATGACCAACCTGGAAGTGAACGTTGGCTATTCACATGCAGTCTGTAATTCACTGCACTCTATCGTAACAGACGAGTCAAAATTAGTTGAGAAAATAACTATATATCTAAGGCGATAAATTTAATAATAGATTATTTTGAATCATGGATATGAAATTTGTTAGTTTCCAATATCAATGATTTATATCGGATCTGTACAGTATACATGAATTAGCAAATTAATCAATCTGTGAACTTTGATGGAGTTTTAATTTTAAGGAAACGTTTTAAATATATATATTAGACAATAATAAAAATATTTAGAGAACATTTGTTAAAATAATTTTTATATAAACCTCATACTATGTATAAGCTACGTTGTATTACAAAAATGCTCATTTGGTAAACTTTGGAACCTGTGTTCATTCATTTATTTCAATGTACTTTACAAGATGAAATAAAATATTTCTGTGAAAAACCACCCATAAAATAGCACTTTCTTTGTGCAATGTTTTAACTCCAAATGAAGAGCCATCATTAAATATACCATCGGTTACTCTGGGGCTATTCCTGGGAAGACTGTTGTTCTGCTCTGGACATGTAGATCAAGGGTTAATGCTAGCTAGATAGAAAGCCACAGCGCGTGCTATAATAACCCATTCAGTTTCCGTCGCCGCTATTTATCCAAACTTCCGTCTGTGCAGCAACACTGAGGAAGGCCATTTCCTATATATAATCTCACAAATTCATACTGTCAGTCTGTTCTGAGTTTCATTGCTTTTGCCATTGATAAACAATGCAGTCAATTCACTCCAAATATGTATATTTACACCAAAACATCTATGATTTCAAAACAAACAATTTTGAAATTCAATCATTTTATTCTGAGATACATTGGATTCTGCCTAACTCTAACACTTCAGGCTCTAGAGAGCAATTTGAATAGGTCAAGTAACTAAGTGGTTGATATACTTTAGAGAGACATATCTTATTACATATGGTTATAAATGTCATAAAAAGAAGTTTTTTTTACAATATTCCGACCCATGCCTTCATGTCTGCCGTTAGTAAGACAGTCAATATGATCAGGAGTCAGGCACAGTGGTCATGCCATAGTAGTGCCTGGATTGCATAAATTATTAAACGATGTGTGTAAAAAATGTACGCTTGAATGTGCAGATTTGACTTCCTTCTAGAACTACTTCACTTTCATCAAAATAAAATAATACAACAAATGTTTACAAAATGGCTAACACTCGGCTTGAAAGTAATATTTTACACTGTTCAGAAACACAAAATAGTCATCTTGCTGTGTTGCCATTTTTGCAAAAGAAATATTTGAACCAGGAAAACGAATCTTACTAATTTATCTACCAGCCATCTATGGAACAATCATGAATGTCACCAATCAGTTACCACAATGTGTTAGAGCAAGGCTTTGGAGGTTAGCTAACCATTCTACAGCTCCACATTTCTCTGATAGGTGGCAAAGCAAATGCGTAACTCTAAGTAAAAACCTTTTTTTAAGGATGCGAACGAACATAGAAAGAGACAACTGGACCTTGGGGCACAGCAGGAGATATACAATGCATAAAATTAGCATACGAATAGTATAGGCTATAGCTCCTGAATTGCCACCGTCCACCCATAGATTTACACATTCCACAATTTCGGTGTGCATCCATGTTGCTGTTTTTGGTTTGTTTTTGGTTTGTGGTTGTCAGTACTGATGCACTATTGTCTAGCCTATGCCAGGGAGACTTGTTTATATTTCAACCATCAAATCAATGTGCTACTCTGGTTAGATTCTTAATTAAACTAGTAAATTAAATTAGTAATAAATAATCTGCCAAGGACAAGTCAAGAGCATTAGGGACTTGACCTGTATCACTCATAAAAAGTGCGTTCATGATGCATCGTATCTACCCGGCCCTACTGCCACGCGACCTTCGGGTTGGTTTTATGGTTTCCGTGGAAACGTGTCGCGCACACTTTAATTCTTATCCAGGGCCGTGACCCGGTCGAGGTCACGGGAGGCTGGAGTAAATTAGGTCACGCATTGCAGCTGTCCCAATACGTTACAAAAATTATAACCTAAACTGACAATAACCGTTGTCCATGTATATTGCAAATATGATCTAATTGACACACCATAGAACCAGTCTCCATGAAGTCTGGTAGAAGAATTCGAGAGAAAATGGTGAGAAATGAGAATGATTGACGTGTTTACGATCGCCTTTCTTGCGAATCTTGGCGTCGAAATGGCAAAAGCTATTATTTAGAAGTTCTCACTGAACTGTGACATTCCATCTAAATAACGACAAGTACACGATTCGTTTGTACACATCGCTTACACGCGCATTCGGCCTCTTGAAAGCCTACCAGCGGGTGCTATTGATAGGGTGATTGTGATGTGTGAACGCCGCGGGACGAAAGCGCCACCGTGCCACGTGCCTGCCGGATTATGTCCAACAACAAACGGATAACAAACTCCACTTTACCTCCTGGTGTTCCGGCAAACTCGTGAAGAGTGAGAAGAATCCCTTTCGCCCCCGCATATTGTTCCAGCGTTACGTATATTGCGTATAAAGGGAACAGAGAGATTGCAATAATAAGCCGGGCATATGGCACGGATCGCCTACAGACTTGCCTCAGCCATGAACGCGGAGCAGCGACGGATGCTATAAATAAACTAACAGCTTTTTACAGGCCCGCGCCAAACTCCAACATTAACGACGCATATAATGTTTCGCCTCGGCCCTCGGGCAAGCGATTGGCGTTATCAAAATATCGCATGTCACAGCACTTCATGTGAATAGGAAGAGTATAGCAACACTATTTTATTTGTACGACTAAAAAATAACAAACGCACACGTGCGTATAAAATTATGCATGCTACCCGAAACATTGTGGAATAATAATCGAGGGTAAATTTAATTTGTACCAGTCTCCTACCATTGATATAATATAGGGCTTAATTATGACTACATACTGCAGTGCAATATCTAGGGCATTGTTTAGGGCATCACACCTGCCCGTAGCCCACACATGATCGTAGATTTAGGGTTTATAGGTTTATAAACGATATAGGAATGTAGCTGTCGTATTATATAGCGTCGCATCCGGGGGGGCTTGGGAGCTGAGCCGCCCAATCATTTAGGTAGGAGCCGGAAATAGGATTACCCTCCCCCATATCTAGGGAATGTGGGTGCATCTTGGTGTGAGCAATTTGAGGTTTTTGTTCAGCCTAAAAAAAAAACTTCCACCACCACGCCGCCTATCACTTGGGGAGCAGAAAACAATATGTCTACTCTCCACTTGCACACACCTTTCATAATCGACAAAAATACATACATGTCTGTCCCCCAGATAAATTCCCCCAACCGCCTGCGCCCCCGTTCCCGCGTCTATGGGTCCGCCCCAGATGAGGTAAGAGTTCCGCTTGAGGAGTGACATGCGCTTGAAGGCACATAGTTCCGGTCGAACAAATGCAACAACACAATCCCCTCACCCCACCCCCTATTTTCGATATACTGTTCGACAGCATCCAAGAGTTGAGTATATGGGATCCGGCAGAAATGTGGAAGGACACCGCAAAAAACCTCCAATAGCACAGCACGCTTCTCCATTCCTACGCCATGTCCGACAACAACTGAGGCTCAGATCTCTTGGATTTTAGTTGTTTTTTCACCACCACGCCGCCTATCACTTGGGGAGCAGAAAACAATATGTCTACTCTCCACTTGCACACACCTTTCATAATCGACAAAAATACATACATGTCTGTCCCCCAGATAAATTCCCCCAACCGCCTGCGCCCCCGTTCCCGCGTCTATGGGTCCGCCCCAGATGAGGTAAGAGTTCCGCTTGAGGGGTGACTTGCGCTTGAAGGCACATTGTTCCGGTCGAACAAATGCAACAACACAATCCCCTCACCCCACCCCCTATTTTCGATATACTGTTCGACAGCATCCAAGAGTTGAGTATATGGGATCCGGCAGAAATGTGGAAGGACACCGCAAAAAACCTCCAATAGCACAGCACGCTTCTCCATTCCTACGCCATGTCCGACAACAACTGAGGCTCAGATCTCTTGGATTTTAGGGGGTAATATACAATAGGAGAACCACAAACAAAAGCATTGTGATAACATACTTTATTCATAACTTTTCACGTTGTCAGTTTAGATGGGCTATAAATTCCATCATTTGCATGGCGGCTATTTTGTATATTGCTTTGGAAAAGGGGGACTGGTAAAACATGCAAACATATTTTTTATTCAGCATGACCTATTTTACTGCTAGAGAAGAACATATTAATTATTCATTAAAAAATGTATTCTTTTCAGGCAGCAAACATGTTCACCGTTCATACGACCTGAATTCGGAAATAAAATAGTGATCCGTCCCCGGATCGCGCTTGAACACAGGTGAAGCTTGTCAGATTACCCAGACCCCGCAAGGTGGCGCCACCATTTGTAGCTAACTCGCTGAATCCGTTGGGGGCACCACTGTAAATGATGGAACGTCGTTGATGGTTCTAAACCCCCCTGCAAAACATTTTTTAGTGCCGGTTCTGATTTTTTTCTTATTCTTTATGCGATATCGCAGAACTGACCAGGGCACATTGAATAATAGCCAGTCGCATGTTTTCATCACTCCATGACTGTTTGTTGCTTTTCTTCCTATAACGTCTCACCATTGTGCACCTGAAGCAATCACGCCAGCTATTAGCCTAGATCAGTTGCAGTGTTGTTTAACCTATAGACTAATGATATGCGACGTGGCAAAATGTGAGGCAAACATAATACAGTTTAATGCACATTGAAGCAGCGAATGATTTATGTGCGGTAATTATAAATAATCATCATGTAGTGTATAATATCGACGTTTCCAGTAATACGTACCCGCACTAAGCAATTGACGTATCTAAATGTATTACATTGTGTTACATATAACCGCCGACAATCGGGGCATGTCTGCACAGCGTGTGGGGTATGTCTGCACAGGCGTGTGGGGCATGTCTGCACAGCGTGTGGGGTATGTCTGCACAGGTGTGTGGGGCATGTCTGCACAGCGTGTGGGGTATGTCTGCACAGCGTGTGGGGTATGTCTGCACAGCGTGTGGGGCATGTCTGCACAGTGTGTGGAGTATGTCTGCACAGTGTGTGGGGCATGTCTGCACAGCGTGTGGGGTATGTCTGCACAGTGTGTGGGGCATGTCTGCACAGTGTGTGGGATATGTCTGCACAGTGTGTGGGGCATGTCTGCACATGTCTGCCAGCGTGAGGGGCATGTTGCACGGCGTGTGGGGCGTGTGGGGTATGTCTGCACAGTCTGCACGGTGTGTGGGTATGTCTGCACGGTGTGTGGGGCATGTCTGCACGGCGTGAGGGCATGTTTGCTGGCGTGTGGGGGCATGTCTGCACAGTGCGTAATGTGCTCTGCACGGGCGTGTGGAAGGGTATGTCTGCACAGTGTGTGGGGCATGTCTGCACAGTGTGTGGGTATGTCTGCACAGTGTGTGGGGCATCTGCACAGCGTGTGGGCACCGGCGTGTGGGGCATGTCTGCACAGCGTGTGGGGTATGTCTGCACAGCGTGTGGGGTATGTCTGCACAGGCGTGTGGGGCATGTCTGCACAGTGTGTGGATATGTCTGCAGTGTGTGGGGCATGTCTGCACAGCGTGAGGGGCATGTTTGCACAGCGTGTGGTGTCTACAGCGTGAGGGGCATGTTTGTGTGGGGTATGTCTGCACAGTGTGTGGGGTATGTCTGCATAGTGTGTGGGGCATGTCTGCACAGTGTGTGGAGTATGTCTGCACAGTGTGTGGGGCATGTCTGCACAGCGTGTGGGGTATGTCTGCACAGGCGTATGGGGTATGTCTGCACAGCGTGAGGGGCATGTTTGCACAGCGTGTGGGGTATGTCTGCACAGCGTGTGGGGTATGTCTGCACAGTGTGTGGGGCATGTCTGCACAGTGTGTGGAGTATGTCTGCACAGTGTGTGGGGCATGTCTGCACAGCGTGTGGGGTATGTCTGCACAGGCGTGTGGGGCATGTCTGCACAGCGTGTGGGGTATGTCTGCACAGGCGTGTGGGGCATGTCTGCACAGCGTGTGGGGTATGTCTGCACAGCGTGTGGGGTATGTCTGCACAGGCGTGTGGGGCATGTCTGCACAGTGTGTGGGATATGTCTGCACAGTGTGTGGGGCATGTCTGCACAGCGTGAGGGGCATGTTTGCACAGCGTGTGGGGTATGTCTGCACAGGCGTGTGGGGTATGTCTGCACAGTGTGTGGGGCATGTCTACACAGTGTGTGGAGTATGTCTGCACAGTGTGTGGGGCATGTCTGCACAGCGTGAGGGGCATGTTTGCACAGCGTGTGGGGTATGTCTGCACAGGCGTGTGGGGTATGTCTGCACAGTGTGTGGGGCATGTCTGCACAGTGTGTGGAGTATGTCTGCACAGTGTGTGGGGCATGTCTGCACAGCGTGTGGGGTATGTCTGCACAGGCGTGTGGGGCATGTCTGCACAGCGTGTGGGGTATGTCTGCACAGGCGTGTGGGGCATGTCTGCACAGCGTGTGGGGTATGTCTGCACAGCGTGTGGGGTATGTCTGCACAGGCGTGTGGGGCATGTCTGCACAGTGTGTGGGATATGTCTGCACAGTGTGTGGGGCATGTCTGCACAGCGTGAGGGGCATGTTTGCACAGCGTGTGGGGTATGTCTGCACAGGCGTGTGGGGTCATGCCCCAAGCATCCAACATGTGATCATTTCTAAATTGTTCGAAAATGGTTATAAAAGTAAGCTGTATTTCCACTATTACAACACCTTTAAAATGAAGTTTAGAATTATACATTCGTATGCATGCTTCACTGTTGATATAATACATATGACAATATATGAGTATAATTATATCAGTTTTTACGAAAACAACGTTTTATTTCATAACTATTTACTTGCGGAAATCTAATCAAATAGAACATGCAAATGGTCGATTTGGGGGTTAGACGCTACTGTTTGACATGATTCCATTTCCAATAACCAGATGTTATGCGATGCGTCAATAATAGGGTGTGAGGACACGCCTCGGGGTGCGGACATGCCCCTACTTACCCTATATATAATATGATGTAATTAACGAGTTGTGATTTAGATACTGTGTGAGTTGTATTAATTCAGGGATATAATTTACAGTCGTGAATCACTCATATAATTCATACTTTTTGCTTTCAGTCTCCACTTCAATGCCATCTTTGGTGACAGAGCCGCCATCACACGTCTCCGTCACGGCCTCCAGTCGTTGAGACACCTTAAAGCACTAGGGTAAATACAAGCTTTGGTGACGACAATGTCACACAACAGTTGAAAGATGTGACATTGTCAAGTAACTTATGTTGATGTGAGCGTCTGTCGTGGGCCGTGACACAATTAATAAGAAAATGTTTCTTGTTGACAGGATGGCAGTGTTGCCTCACAGACGACACATTTGGGATGTGTGTCGGACAATCCGGGACGATATGATCACCCTGAAACTGACACTTTGTTGTGGCTGATCGAGTTTATTTCTCAGTTGTTTACTTTTGTACAAAAATGTTCCGTCAAAACATCGCAAATTTGTGCGACTCGATGCGTCAAATCAGTTTATTGTCTTTAGTGACATTTTGTATGGCTCGTTTTAGTTTTGATGTTTGCGTCGATCTGAGACAATTAACTTTTACAGCCACCGAAATAAACAAAGTTTTGACGACAAATTATAACTCAAAGGTTTGTTTACAATTTACAGATGTTGAGACAAGTTACGGCAAGTTGACATCGTCTGTAGTTGGTCACGTGACGGAGACGCTGAGGGCACGGAGGGGTTAACCCTCATGTACGTAAGCCATTTTATATATGTGTGTTGACATTGACACGACACATGTGTCAGTTCAAGTGTCATTAAACTAAACACACCTACGTGACACACTTTGACAGGTGCACCGCTAATTTGTCGTCTTTTAGAAGATCACCAAAAGTGGATCTGTTTCGTGGTCAAGTTACAATTACAAAGCCCACGTTTCTTTACGAATCCACGCGTAATTGATGGTAAATAATTACACCGGAAGTTGTAGTCGTAAAGTTAATGTTGTTATAATTGTGCCTTGTAATGAGTGTAATCGACGACAGTCACTAATTACGTTCCAGTCTCTACGGCTGTTCTCTGTCACGTGACACCTGCCGTCATCTGGAGGACGAGTTTGGTGACAGAGTATGGCTGGTAAGTAGATCAATTAACTTAGTCCTGGTCATTCACCCTCCTTTCCTCGGTTTACCCCACGTTGTCAAAGAGAACCCGACCCTTGTTGCTCGGGGGTTATAACCTGCGATACACCGACGTCATATCAGGGCAGTGACTTTATGGGCCTGAGGGCCCCAGAAAGGGTTCGACTCCCGAAAACGCCGTTAAATTATATCGCAGTGTCGCCGGATGTGACAAATGTCCCCGTATTGTGTGTTTGTGTTTATTTAGACAGTCGTTAGTTAAGTTGTGGCATTATAAACTGGGTAGCGATGATGTTTACCCCTCGTGTTGTGTACAACGGATTGACCCAAGGTCAGACTGATTGTTGTAAACTCAGCCTTAAATGTATCACATTGTAGCAACAGTCGAAGTCAGTGCAGCTCAAACAAAGAAACATTGTATCTAAATCGTCCACACTTTGTCAACATGCAACTGTCAAAACATACCAGAAAATTTGTTTTATAATCTCAAACAACATGGACTGGTTTTGTCAAATATTAATATTAGTTTACGTGGTAGAGACATATTAATATATGATATATTTAATCTAAATTATAGAAACATGTTTTTGTTATCAATATTTTTATATGAAGGAGTCAACTTGGATTGGCTTCATATTTGTATGTGTGCACGAGTGATGCGTGTGTGCACACGTTTATACATATTGCAGTCAATGATGGCAGAACTACTTGATGGGTTAACTACATAAATCAGTAAAGTGTTATCTTCTGTTGTTAGCCTGGTCAACACAACTGACCGTAACACTGCGCCGCCTGCTCGAGACTTTTACCTCCATTACATCACAACTTACGTCTAATCACACTTGCACTTGACCTTTCTGCCTATGCTTTTTTGTCATAAATATATATATATATATATATCTTATGGAATGTAATTTTGCCGAGTGTATTTTAGTTTATTTCTTACTGTTAGTATATTGTATTCTTTATTCTTAGCCTAGCAATTTGATTGCATACTTAGACAATACTGTTATTATTAGATACTGTTGTGTTTGATGTATATACAGTGTAGTATGATTGACGATTTCTGAATGTACAAAGCCAAACACAGTCGTAATCGACATATATTTAATTATACATATTTATCATGGCAGTAAATTAGCTATCTCTTAATGAACGCTCACATGAAAGAAAGGTCAATTATTCATTTGTAGTTATTTTGTTTAGATGTTTAAGTTATCATTAGCACTAGATAAAACGTGTTCTGTATATAAAAGTTTCATTCCGATATATGACTTTAGTTGTCATTATGTTGTAGGCACTTCAACAAAACCTGCCAGCTGGTTCCTGCATCGTGTGCAGAAAGCCAGTCAGTGCACAGCAATTTTTTTCACTGGCACCTATGTAGTGGTTTGTTTTAACTTGTGTTTTGGTGGCGTATTTCTGGTCACTTATCTCATCCACTGTTGGATCGTGTTAGGCTGAACATTATCCATGTTGTTTTCTTTTTTGAAATTTGATCCAATTTATGCTAAATGTCATCGATTTTATGACAGCTGTGTTTCACTTGCTGTTTTAACATTGAAGAATGCATTAGGGGGATGATTATGTTCTTAGGTTTAAGTTAGTCTGTGTTGAAAAAATCATTGCGTATAACGAAAGAGATTTTTTGTTGAGCTGCCTATTTATTGTGTCTCTTGCGTTATTGCTATGCTGTGTTATGTCTTCATGTGTCGTTCACGTTTACCATGTGAGGTTGCTATCTATGGCAGATGTTGCTAATTTATGGTAAATATCTCCAACATTTGTATAACCGGTTAAATTTTAACATAAAACGTTGCTTTGGAATGTTTAGAATAGTTTTTTTTTATATAAAACAAATACAGTAATTTAGAAGCGATGTTAACAATTTTTCTATTAGAAGAACATGTCACAATCAATACTTGCGATGTTACAAGGAAAATGATATGTTTTAATACCGGGTATATATGGTAATAATTGTTTGTATTATTTAGCATTATATGTTCTCTATGTGTATGATGTATATGGTATCATTTCGTATCTGTAAACATCGTTATTTATTTGTATAATTACGTTGACCATACACCCATTGTCTTACTTGATTGCTCTACTGTGTGTACATGATGGTACAACATGTGTACGAGTAACATTTGGTATTTGCTCAGCGGTGTACTGTGGTCCAGAATTCATTGAAGGTCAATGTCACCATTCCATTTAACAAGTGATCAACGTTATGGTAGTTTAATTAACTTAGACTATTTTTAAAGTATATGCAATTAGTTGTACCATAATGAGGTAACTTGAAGTGTACATACTTCAGAATCATTCATATGTGTAAGTAAGTGGATTACATTGTTGTGTGCAATACGCCGTCTGTATTATTCGCGTCAAAGACAAGTGTAAATATTGCAGTCTGTGTGAGAGCAATTAATAGACAACGACGTTCACACTGTGAATCGGGCAGATGTGTCTAAAGATAACTACTCCCATGGTTAAGTCATACCAGAATAATTTATTTTTATTTTTGGATACTCGTCTGACACTTTAAACATACCTGACCCTATACGTTCTTACAACATGACAAGGAAAATATAGAATTTTTACCTGCCAACTTTTTTGTTGAAATCCGGGAGATTCCTCAGGGGTTCAGCATGCTTCCCATATATCTCGGATCTTGACATAGGAAGATTGGGGTGGGTGTTATTGGAGATTTTTTTTCGAAATTTAGTGGTTCAGCACGTATTGGCACATCTCCCATGGTGTCGCGCTATCTCGTAGATGGGGGGTGCTGTTGGAGATTTCGAGAGAAAATCCGGGAGATTTACCTAAATTCCAGACGACTCCCAGATTTCACGGGAGAGTTAACAGATATAATAATTGACTAGCTTAGCTGTATCAATCCAAGCAACATGAGGGAAAACAAATCTTTGCCGCCCGACCTAATATCATGCTGTTAAATTACGGAAATGTTTAATTCTTATTGGTCTGAAGAAATTGTTTTTGACATCTTCACAGCACAGATCAATGCCTCCTAGTTGTCTTGAACATTCTTGTTCACAGGAATTTGTTCTATTCTCCAATCATTTGCACGTGAATTTAATGCACATTTTGTACACAAAATTAATTTTTTCGTAATGTTGAACACTGAGGATGGACCCAACCCCAAATGTGCAACACTTGGATCCTTCCCCTTTTAAAATGCGGTTCATTTTGAGCTGAGCCCATCCCAAATTCGTGCATCCTACCCGCCTTGATAGATTGTACCAGGCCTATAGTCAGGGGGCTTAATCGTTTTAATTGTTCACATCTTTCCACAATCACCATTTTTGGACCAGCGTTAGATATGGCTGTGACATTTCATTTTTCCGTGGGAGCCAAGCTGAGCCCCCTATGTGACGGTCATATGGGACAAAACCAAGATGGCCACTGTCCGGAGAAAGGTTGTGCAATAACTCGAGAACCAAAAGTAGTAGCACCATAAATGAGACCACTTTTAGGCGTTTTCGAGAATAACGAATTCATTTCCTGTGTTTTCTTAAATATATGGGTTAAATGTCACTTCAGTCAAGGTAAAGGTCAAATTTGCTCATAAATGCACCAAAATCTATGTATTTGTTGATGATTCAATTGATCTTACTGTGTGAACAGGGGTATATTTTTTATTATTATGTTCAAAACCGATACTGAAAGATGCAATGGAGTTGATATAATGAAGGTCAAGATGAAGATCAATGTTGTCATTTATTACAGAAGCATCAGATTATGTACAACTGGGAATGTAACCCAGTTCATAGTAATATTATTCTAAAAATAGCAATGATATGTCAGTTAGATACACAAATTCAATGATATTTTGTTTCAACCGTTATTGTGAAGATTTAATTTTAAAATAGTTCAGAATCATTGCTTCAATGGGTCGAAACGAAACCTACAATGAATGTTCCTAAACAATAGCATCCATCATCCGGCCATCCTTCTATCCAATAGTAGAGGTTCAATGGTTAGCATCTTTGCCATCATTGTTTAGGCAACCACTCTCGCTCTTGCACAATGACATGCAATGAAGGCCTGCCCTGCAGTTCTTTCAATTGCCCTTGCACGTTTCGTGCATCCACCATGTAGGAGGAGGGCACAAGCCATACTTGCGTCGGCGAGAGTGGTCCAGAAAGGATGCCGTTGCTTGCTGCGCTCATCCTGCTAAAATCCCTATTGACCAAACACAGTGATTGCCTGGTGGCAAGCTGTTGACTGCTTCCACATAAAAGAGGCTTGGAACAAATACCTGTTGATATGCTCGAAGAGGGCGGCCTGGGTCGTTGATGACTGCCATTGGAGAAGAGTTGATGCCTTGCATTGTTGACAGTTGCAGAACCACATGTCTTGCTGATGAGCACATCAAATCGCTCAATGCACTGCATGTGAACTGAGTGAAGGATCTGCAGTCAGCGAGATCATCGTCTCTCTAAGGCTTTGTGTACTGTTCCATTCAGTCCACTACACAGAAGTTGACAATAATGTGTCATAAATTGTTATGATATGTTAGTATAAGGGGCGACAGGATAGGGTTATTCCCGCGAGACTTCTCGGATCGAGGTGGAATTATCATTAGACATCTACCAGAAAGATGGTAATCAAATGTCTGCTATATGTGAATGTTATATGTTATGTATGTCTGTCTCTCTTCCTCTCCATCATTCTCCATCCCTCTCTCTCTCTCCCCTCTCTCCCCTCCTCTCTCTCTCCCCCTCTGTCTCTCTCCCTCCCTCTGCCTCCCTCTTCCTCTCTCTCCCTCGCTCTCCCTCTCTCTCCATCGCTCTTCCTCTCTCTCTCTCTGCCTTGCTCTCCCTCTCTCCTTGTCTCCTTTCTCTGTGCCACTCTCTCACCCTCTCCCTGTCTCTATGGCTGATGTCTGTCTTGATAGACTGTGTCACCTACTGTTGCTTGTTATGACTGCGCAACTGATGTTTATTTGCTTGTTGTAGAATGTGCGGCTGACTGACAATGACTCTTGCAAGTCACCCTTAATTTATGACAGTACTTCAAAGACATGTAATGTAAAGGTATGTACTGCATTCCACAGTGTTTGATATTAATACACGTTCAACTTCAACATTGGTTATTTGTTGTACGTTGTGCTGGTGGTGCAACACTACTAGACAAAATGGTGTGTTGAATTTGCAGTGATGTCCTTCCCTACACGTAAATTATCATGGGGTGTCCAACACAAACAACTGCATAGTTAGCGGAATAGCATAACATAACGTAACATAACATAACATTTATTTGACCCCATGTAGATACAAAATTAATTGGTTTCTGAAACATCACTAATGCAGTAAAAACAACAAATATAAACATTATGCATAACGAATTTATTTCCTGTGTTTTCATCTGGTAAGCAACATGCTGTATGTCATCTCTGCTCAGTCCAAACAAGACCTCTTCCATACGGAGGATGTACAAACACAATTCGTCTTCTTGTTCCTCAGAGAAGATGGTTTATAATTATTATTCTTTATGCGACATCGCAGCTTTGACCAGGGCACATTGAATTGTTTCGCAATCTGGCGATATCCAACGCCCCCTTGTTCCACAGCTCAATAGCCAGTTGCATTTTTCATCACTCCATGACTGTTTGTTGGTTTTCTTCCTATAACGTCTCACCATTGTGCACCTGAAGCAATCACGCCAGCTATTAGCCTAGATCAGTTGCAGTGTTGTTTAAACTATAGGCTAATGATATGCATTGTGGCAAAATGTGAGGCCGACATGATACAGTTTAATGCACATTGAAGCAGCGAATGATTTATGTGCGGTAATTATAAATAATCATCATGTAGTATCTAATATCGACGTTTCCAGTAATACCCGCACTAAGAAATTGACGTATCTAAATGTATTACATTGTGTTACATATAACCACCGACAAACAGGGCATGTCTGCACAGCGTGTGGGGTATGTCTGCACAGGCGTATGGGGTATGTCTGCACAGCGTATGGGGTATGTCTGCACAGCGTGTGGGGTATGTCTGCACAGCGTATGGGGTATGTCTGCACAGCGTGTGGGGTATGTCTGCACAGCGTGTGGGGTATGTCTGCACAGCGTGTGGGGTATGTCTGCACAGCGTGTGGGGTATGTCTGCACAGCGTGTGGGGTATGTCTGCACAGCGTGTGGGGTATGTCTGCACAGCGTGTGGGGTATGTCTGCACAGCGTGTGGGGTATGTCTGCACAGCGTGTGGGGTATGTCTGCACAGCGTGTGGGGTATATCTGCACAGGCGTGTGGGGTCATGCCCCAAGCATCCAACACGTGATCATTTACAAATTGTTCGAAAATGCTTATGAAAGTAAGCTGTATTTCCACTATTACAACACCGTTAAAAAGAAGTTTGGAATTATACATTCGTATGCACGCTTCACTGTTGATATAATACACATGACAATATATGAGAAAACAACGTTTTATTTCATAACTATTTACTTACGGAATTCTAATTAAATAGAACATGCAAATGGTCGATTTGGGGGTTAGACGCTACTGTTTGACATGATTCCAATTCCAATAACCAGATGTTATGCGATGCATCAATAATAGGGTGTGCAGACACGCCTCGAGGTGCGGACATGCCCCTACTTCTCCTACATATAATATGATGTAATTAACGAGTCGTGAATTAGATACTGTGTGAGTTGTATTAATTCAGGAATATAATTTACAGTGGTGAATCACTCATATAATTTATACTTCTTGCTTTCAGTCTTCACTTCAACGCCATCTTTGGTGAGAGAGCCGCCGTCACACGTCTCTGTCCAGTTGTTGAGACACCTTAAAGCACTAGGGTAAATACAAGCTTTGGTGAATACAATATCACACAACAGTTGAAAGATGTGACATTGTCAAGTAACTTATGTTGATGTGAGCGTCTGTCATGGGCTGTGACACAATTAATAAGAAAATGTTTCTTGTTGACAGGATGGCAGTGTTGCCTCACAGACGACACATTTGGGACGTGTGTTGGACAATCCGGGACGCGTGTCCAGGGTTGACACATTTCTGGTAACAGACGTACACGTCTAGTTTTATTAAATAGTAGAATTTATACTTCTTTGTAGCATTCCTCTATCATATGTTATCTAATTGACTACATTTTACCCCAACATAAATAACCCCGATATGATCACCCTGAAACTGACACTTTGTTGTGGCTGATCGAGTTTATTTCTCAGTTGTTTACTTTTTAATTTTTGTACAAAAATGTTGCGTCAAAACATCGCAAATTTGTGCGACTCGACGCATCAAATCAGTTGATTGTCTTTAGTGACATTTTATATGACTCGTTTTAGTTTTGATGTTTGCATCGATCTAAGACAATTAACTTTTACAGCCACCAAAATAAACAAAGTTACGGCAAGTTGACATCGTCTGTTGGTCACATGACGGAGATGCTGAGGGCACGGAGGGGGTTAACCCTCATGTAAGTAAGCCCTTCTATATATGTGTGTTGACATTGACACGACACATGTGTCAGTTCACGTGTCACTAAACTAAACACACCTACGTGACAAACTTTGACAGGTGCACCGCTAAGTTGTCGTCTTTTAGAAGATCACCAAAAGTGGATCTGTTTCGTGGTCAATTACAAAGCCCACGTTTCTTTACGAATCCACACGTAATTGGTGGTAAATAATTACACCGGAAGTTGTAGTCGTAAAGTTAGTGTTGTTGTAATTGTGCCTTGTAATGAGTGTAATCGACGACAGTCACTAATTATGTTCCAGTCTCTACGGCTGTTCTCTGTCACATGACAGCTGCCGTCATCTGGAGGACGAGTTTGGTGACAGAGTATGGCTGGTAAGTAGATCAATTAACTTAGTCCTGGTCATTCACCCTCCTTTCCCCGGTTTACCCCATGTTTTCAAAGAGAACCCGACCCTTGTTGCTTGGGGGTTATAACCTGCGATACGCCGACGTCATATCAGGGCAGTGACTTTATGGGTCTGAAGGCCCCAGAAAGGGTTCGACTCCCGAAAACGCCGTTAAATTATGTCGCAGTGTCGCCGGATGTGACAAATGTCCCCGTATTGTGTGTCTGTGTTTATTTAGACAGTCGATAGTTAAGTTGTGGCATTATAAACTGGGTAGCGATGATGTTTACCCCTCTTGTTGTGTACAACGGATTGACCCAAGGTCTGACTGACTGGTAAACTCAGCCTTAAATGTATCACATTGTAGCAACAGTCAAAGTCAGTGCAGCTGAAAAAAAGAAACAGTATATCTAAATCGTCCACACTTTGTCAACAACAACTGTCAAAACAGACCAGAAAGTGTGTTTTATAAATCTCAAACAACATGGACTGGTCTTGTCAAATATTAATATTAGTTTATGTGGTAGAGACATATTAATATATGATATATTTAATCTAAATTATAGAAACATGTTTTTGTTATCAATATTTTTATATGAAGGAGTCAACTTGGATTGTCTTCATATTTGTATGTGTGCACGAGTGATGCGTGCGTGCACACGTTTATACATATTGCAGTCAATGATGGCAGAACTACTTGATGGGTTAACTACATAAATCAGTAAAGTGTTATCTTCTGTTGTTAGTCTGGTCAACACAACTGACCGTGACACTGTGGCGCCTGCTCGAGACTTTTACCTCCATTACGTCACAACTTACGTCTAATCACACTTGCACTTGACCTCTCTGCTTATGCTTTTTTGTCATAAATATATATATATATATCTTATGGAAGGTAATTTTGCCGTGTGTATTTTAGTTTCCTTATTCTTAGCCTAGCAATTTGATTGCATACTTAGACAATACTGTTATTATTAGATACTGTTGTGTTTGATGTATATACAATGTAGTATGATTGACGATTGTCTGAATATACAAAGCCAAACACAGTCGTAATCGACATATATTTAATTCTACATATTTATCATGACAGTAAATTAGCTGTCTCTTATTGAACGCTCACGGTAAAGAAAGGTCAATTATTCATTTGTAGTTATTTTGTTTAGATGTTTAAGTTATCATTAGCACTAGATAAAAACGTGTTCTGTATATAAAAGTTTCATTCCGATATATGATTTTATTTGATATTATATTGTAGGCACTTCAACAAAACCTGCCAGCTGGTTCCTGCATCGTGTGCAGAAAGTCAGTCAGTGCACAGCTAATTTTTTCACTGGCACCTGTGTAGTGGTTTGTTTTAACTTGTGTTTTGGTGGCGTATTTCTGGTCACTTATCTCATCCACTGTTGGATCGTGTTAGGCTGAACATTATCCATGTTTTTTTTTTTTATAGTTTGATCCAATTTATGCTAAATGTCGAACTGACTATATATTGTGTCTCTTGCGTTATTGCTATGCTGTGTTATGTCTTCATGTGTCGTTCACGTTTACCATGTGAGGTTGCTATCTATGGCAGATGTTGCTAATTTATGGTAAATATCTCCAACATTTGTATAACCGGTTAAATTTTAACATAAAACGTTGCTTTGGAATGTTTAGAATAGTTTTTTTTTTATAAAACAAATACTGTAATTGAGAAGCGATGTTAACAAGCTATTAATTTCTCTATTAGCAGAACATGTCACAATCAATATTTGCCATGTTACAAGGAAAATGAGATGTTTTAATACCGGGTATATATGGTAATAATTGTTTGTATTATTTAGCTTTATATGTTCTCTATGTGTATGATGTATATGGTATCATTTCGTATCTGTAAACATCGTTATTTATTTGTATAATTACGTTGACCATACACCCATTGTCTCACTTGATTGCTCTACTGTGTGTACGTGATGGTACAACATGTGTACGAGTCACATTTGGTATTTGCTCAGCGGTGTACTGTGGTCCAGAATTCATTGAAGGTCAATGTCACCATTCCATTTAACAAGTGATCAACGTTATGGTAGTTTAATTAACTTAGACTATTTTTAAAGTATATGCAATTAGTTGTACCATAATGAGGTAACTTGAAGTGTACATACTTCAGAATCATTCATATATGTTTGTTTTACTTTAAGCCCAGTCCAAGGCATGGTGTTTTGGTAGATACCACTCATTGGTCAGAATGTTTGTTGTGACGTCACACCACATTGTTATGCGTGTCTTTGCCACTGCAGTGAGTTAGGCAAATCTACATCAAACAGCGTGTGGGCCGCAGCGTTGTCTTTCACGGCCACTAGTGGTAGATCGATGTCGTCACGTTAACGGACTCAGGACTGCTCAAAGCGCTTTACACTTTACTCCCTGGCAGACCTGTTCAATCGAACACCATCTTGACTTCTCTGGGAAGAATTCAGCCACGCTGCAATTTTGCGCGAAGACTATTCGTACACAAATATCCATCACTATCCATAGCCAGGTACTCATTCATACAGCTGAGTGAACTGAAGCAATGTAGAGTAAACAAACTTGCCCAAGGTTCAACACCGCCGCACAGGATTCGAACTCGTATTTTCTCAGTCGAGTCTGGAGGTCTTACCGCTGTGCTATTCCACAATGCAACATGGTGATTGTAAACCATCAATAGTATTTATACAGTCTTCAGGGCTGTGTATCGCACCTATTTCAATTGCGCCGTCCCCTGGTTGAAATCACACGCAGCGCCCGTTATATACAATTTGTGTGGATCTACTGTATTTATTTATGTTCTATGTTCACAATGAAGATTCCCAAAAGTAACATTTAATTAAGTGGAAGCAAACCACACCTTTTGGTGTTTCGCACTCACCTAAGTAAGAGTTTCGGTTGTAGAAAAAGTCAGTAGACTAACCAATAAAAGGCTGTTTTTTAATTTCCCTGTGATGAGACCAGAAGTGAAAGTGACTCATAAAATAACAGGAGACGGGCGGGGCCTGGGTCGATCTTTTACTTTCTCACCTAACCATCAAAACGACGACATAGAGCCGTCAAACTTCGTCCCATGCGTCCGACATGCGTACACGCTTCCTTATAAAATATACCCTTACATCGATCAAAAACCGAACATTTGTCACTCGAAGAGGGTCACCAAAATTACGCAACGTGGCGCCACTTTATCGTCTCCCTACCATTTTCTTAACCTGGCCTGCGAGCCCACGTGACCGCTGTTGAACCCGAAGACGCGCAATGTTCATATCAGCATGCCGTCTTGTCAACATGCTGAAGCATATGAAGGATTTATTAAACTAGCACCGTCTGTGCGTTTGTCTTCAGAAACACCACCCTCTGTTATGGCCATATCGATTGTTTTCACTCGTTAATTGCGATGGGGAAGTGCACCGATATTGAACCCCCTAACTTCCGAGCCCTCTTTCTCCATTCCTGTACGTGATATCGAGGATTATCAAGGATCTGGCCACGTGTTACTACAAGCTCTGTGTGCAAGCAGGAAATAGGGTCAATGCATTTGTAATTTTTTTCCACAAAATGCAAAAAAGTGTTTTTCGTAATTGGTAACGGGTGACATATATTGGACTACAGTGGTCCTGATATTGGACTTGGTGGTCCAATATAGGTGTTTCTGGTTCGATATACGTCATCTGTCTTGATGCTTTGAAAGAAACCAAGGTTCAGCACCCACTTCAGACTTATAAGAAGATCGTTTAATGCATAAATCACGAAAACTACGGCGTTCCAGTGAGCATACAAATGACATGTGACGACTAAACGCCAAACAGGTTTGACACAATTTAATTCTCAACTGAGAACAAACAATAATATTTTGTCACGAATAGAAGAATACGTCAACGAAGTGATTGTCACGATAGAGTCTGTCACGGATAAACGAACAAACCAACGGAATAATGGCCAGAAGAGTGTCTAGTAATGGCAAAAAGATACCTGTCAGTAACTGATGGTCCCTGATCACCAAATTAGGAATACGATTTTTTACTGACACATGTCACATCGATAGTTATAGGACAAGCCACCAGCACAACTCATATGTATCCACATTCCACAGTGTACACATTTCACCATGGTTTCTTTTCGCTGTTCGTTGCACAGTACCAAGACTCGTTGTCACATTGACCGCTTTGTTCGTTTTGGCTGGCAGGAGAAAGCTGCCGTTTTTGTCTTTTTATCTGAATTGGATCTGTTGTCTTTCTATTTATTTTACCAACTGTTGAGTTATGCCTACTTTTGTGCCTTTTGACTTTTGTTGTTAAAGTTTTTTATAGGAACTGGAGGTTATGATTTCCGACTGGGTGGTTCTTCTCTTGACCCTAGAAATCGCTGGTTTTGGGATGGGAGACAGCATTGCAGGAGTGGTGACCTTTCTAACCAGCTCTGGTTGATCAGTAAGCTGCCCCGTGATTGGGACTAATGCTTCATAGTGACCAGCATCTTCACTCAGATTTATGTATTCGACCATAATTGCACCAGACTCCTAAAATTCCGTCCCAAATCCAAGTACACTCTCTCCAACGCAGACATGCACTGGTCGTTGTAGACAGCGTGCCGTCGCAACGATCTCTATCTCCCCAATCATTTCACTGGGATTCGCCATTGATGCGATTCTGTCCTCGATAGATGCGTAACACAGTCTCTGGGGTAGAACTGCGTTCACCATCCTCTCATCAATGTTTTCATAAAGGCCAAAGTTGTCTAGCATATGCGCAATCATGTTGGATCGTAGCACATCAGCGGAAGTCATTTCTCGTATTCTCATTCGCAGGTCCTTTAAATTGCCATCGTTGTCTCTTTCTGCGTGCTGCATATCGAGATCTTGACAAATATCAACGGCTCGGAAGAAACAACGTCCATCTGCACCTGAAACCACTATGTCTGCTGCTTGTGGATGGACATGGATCATTGGACTGTTGCTCGCTCGTGGACAGACTTTGGTTGTTGGACTGTTGCTCGCTGGTAGACGGGCTTGGGTCATTAGACTGTTGTTGCTCACTCGCGGACAGGCTAGGTTTGTTACACAGTTGATCGCTCATTGATGGGCTTGGGTTGGTTGTGACATGCCTGAAACTATTCTGCCTGGTGCTTGTGGATGAGCTCAGCTCATTGAGATGTTGCTTGTTTGTGGGCGGACATGGATCATTGGACTGTCGGTCGCACGTGGACAGGCTTCGGTTGTTGGACTGTTGCTCGCTCGCGGACGAGTTTGTTGTACTTGACGAGTTGTCATTCTGCATAGTGCCATCTCTGGCAGAATTCGATGGAACATCTATACCAGTTTCCGAGTAGGACAACTTAAACCTTCCAGCCGCGGCGAAATCTGCATCAGTCCATATGTTCCGATCACAAGGCCAAATGTCTGTGCACTTGAAACCATTGGCAGCAGTTGCCATGGAAGCTGAGCGTACGTATGCCCTTCCGAAGATACGGCACACTGAGGAGATGGTGACTGTAGTTTGTTTGGTCCTCAGCCAAGTGTCACATTCCTCATTGTAATAGGTCATCACAGGTTTATAAAAAAAAAACGATCAAAGGGATGCAGACGGTGCGTTGTGTGTGGAGAAAGATATAATATGACGACTCCATGGTCCCGGGCGTAATGGATTGCTTCAGTATTTTTCGTGTGTGTCAAGAATCAACAGAACATGTTTGTCTTTGGTGCAGCCAACATAATATATAAAGTGCTTCAGCCAGACAACGAACAGTTCCTGTTCATCCAGCCTGATTCGTTATTCACTTTGACGCTTCCAGTGATTCTATAATGCGCTTACGCCTGAAAATTATCATTGGTGGAACATAGTTACCCCCTGCACTCATGCTACACACCACTGTTATAGTAAAGCCTCTCTCACCACTAGTACGAGATCCGATTTGCTTTTTCCCAAGGATCCGGCCAGGCTTTTGTACAGTTGTTATACCCGATTCATCCACGTTAAAGATGTTTGTATCATCGAATCAGTA
This sequence comes from Paraescarpia echinospica, assembly GCA_020002185.1. NCBI lineage: Eukaryota > Metazoa > Annelida > Polychaeta > Sabellida > Siboglinidae > Paraescarpia > Paraescarpia echinospica. The sequence continues at coordinate 5,326,932 of CM034540.1, forward strand.
CGTGTCAACCAAAGTTTCTAGTTTATCGTAGAACTCATGCACACTCTCACGATTGAACCCTTTGGCTCTCGTAATAGAAGTTGCCTCGGCTCGACGGAGGGACAGTTCAGGGTGTCTCCTCATAAAATCACGGTACCAATGTCTGCTAGCTGCTTGTTTTTCAGTGTTGAAACAACGCCTTATCCCATTCGCTTCAGCCAGCTGATATGCCATATCCATCAAATCTGTCCGGGTCATACCAATCCGCATATTCTCCAGTTCCTGCCGGCAGAGTGCAAGGGCGACACAAATTTCTCGGACCATTAGCGATTTTGTTTTTGTTGTTTAGGTGCCGCTTCAGCGCAGCCTTCGGAATCACATAGGTCCTGCTAGTTGCGTTGAGGCCGGCGTCTCCATTTGTGAATGACATGACCGCTCTATCCATTTTCTCTTGGGTCCTCTTTCCGTAATTGCCTCTGGAAAATATAAATGTAGCCTCAATCAATCAAACAGATGCGACAATCCCAAGTATTTCCTTGATATAATATAATAATAATGGTATTTTGTATATAAAACTAAATAAACCCATGTTTTAGTTTTGGTTGTTCTGACAGGAGGGGCTACGTTTGAATATGGGATATTTTTGCCCAAATGAGGGTGATCGACTTATGATGCTTGCTACGGGTTAAGTATACGTGCCATATATGTAAACCTTTACATTTTGCAAAGCTCATGAACTTACCAATCAAATGTTGGTATATGTGGTGAGATTTTGCAAACAAAACATTAAAATGTTGCCACGGTAATGCAATTTTTGACCATTGATAACAAAATAACAGGCAGTTTCACATTCTTGCTTGTCTGTGAAAATAATTGTCATGTCTATCAAACTTTAAGCAACGTGTGATGATTATATTATCAATAAAATAATGAGGCGTTTTGAAGAAACAAATATTATTTGTTTTTTAGTTTCCCGCATATTCCAGCAAAACTGTCCAACAAAGTGAATATTTCAGAAAATAATATACCCCGTGTTTAAAAATGTAGGCCTCCCCTGTTACTCAACAAAGCCCCAACCATAAATAGGAGTCTAATATATACATGCAGAAACTTCAATATAACACATTTTCATACCATGTTGAGATGGTACGTATAGTGGACCATGGGTGTCTTATATTGGACCAGTGGTCCAACATAGGACACCCCGACTGGTCCAATATCGGTCGAAGGCATAATTAACTTCTTCGATGTGATTCTCGGAAACTGTACAATTGTCCGTCTTCATTCCCCTCATGCACGCTATACAGACCTCCTACGACACTCTATTGTAATCGTGTACAATCTACTCTGTAACAGGCTTTGCATCACGCCTACAAAGTTGGTTAAAACTCGATGCACACCACTCTCAATGGTATGACTTCGTTTGATCAATGAGCGGTACTAAATGTTATTGCAATGAACAGTATTGGCACAGTCGTCTTCTAAAAATATTGAAAATAGTAAAGTTGCTCGAGCAACATTTATTTACAAAGGACACATATTGTAATCATAATCGACATTATCAACTTAAAAATTGCAATTATAATTGCGATGTATTTGTTTTAATTTGTACTATGCCTAATTTACCAAGACAACTGTACGCCTACATTTTCGACTTGGTTTGTTGGCAATTACCATAACAAACACATATAATAGTTTCTAACGACAATTTGCCATTCGCTGCGTCACAGCTAACCGGGAAGTTACGTGTGTACGCAGTAGCAGTGAAGTGTTCTAGAATCTAGAATAAGCTGGTGTATCCAATAATAGTAACATTTATTGTGAATATAAGAATAACGCTAGGTTTACTATATCCAGTTTTGAACAATCGTAGCGGTGTGCGGCGGTCAGTCGTAGGCCAGTCATAAGCTTATGTAGAGCGCAGTAGCGCAGCATTAAGAGCTCAGGATTCTCAACTGAGAGAACGTGGGTTCGAATCCAGTGCGGCGGTGTCGAACCTTGGGCAAGGTCGTTTACTCTACATTGCTTCAGTTCACCCAGCTGTATGAATGAGTACCTGGCGATAGACAGTGGTGGATATTTGTGTACGAATAGTCTTCGCGCATTAATTGCAGCGTGGCTGAATTATTCCCAGAGAAGTCGAGATGGTGTTCGATTGAACAGGTCTGGAGTAAAGTGTAACGCGCTTTGAGCAGTCCTGAGGACTGGATACTGCGCTGTATAAGAACTTACCTTTACCTACCTTTACGACCATACGCAATTTGGCTACGACCGTCGAAATGTGTCGCAGCGTAAACAATCGGGCGGTGAGCGGCTAGCTACATTAAATTTGTTGCCACGCCGACACTTGAAAGTGAAAGATTTGTGAATTTTACCCCAGTACCGACGCTTAGCGCGACTTCGGTAGCACGCTCGCTACTCGTGCCGTTAGTTATGTTTATAATATTTTTGTCGATACGTATGCAAAATATTTCGGCATATTGTGGTTCCTAATTGCAAACAAATATGATCTACACAACAAATAATATTGTAATGATAAGGTGTAGCGAATAATTTGAATATTTGTTTACTGTTAAAAGTGGATCTCCCATCGCGATAAAATAGACTGATCCACACAACCTTAGCAATGGGACTTAGTACAAGTCGATCTTTGGTGTTAACTGATATTTTGCTAAGCATTCTTTGTGCTATTTTCACTGTTTGTTGTCCCACTTTACATGATCGAATATGTTTTATGTATACTGTAACATGTATGTGTTACGTTAAAAACGATTAGGGAATTACGAAATATTTAGTCAATAACAGGAATGTCGGCAAACGGTGCTGCTACGCCCATGTCCGATCGGCGATAATAATTATGTTGGCATGTCGTTGCTATTTAGGCCGACTTTCAAATTGCACATGGGAAATCGTATTTACTAAATAATATATATGTTTTACTCTACTTTGGCAACAATGTACATATATACGTTATATGTCAAATTAAAGCAAATATAATATCATATAGTAAAGTAATGTCGATGGTAGAATGCACGGCGGGCCCAGATCGACGACATTTAGTTATAACTTTCATAAGAACGTAGGCTGGCTGTTTCTTTTGTTATACGACCAAATCATTTTGAAATGTACACTAATATATTTTAAAACGAATATCCAACTTTACAAAATTACAAAGAAACAGTGGTTGTGTTAAATATGCGACTACAGATAGTTTTAATTTAATATTATTTTATAAAAAGCAGTTATACTTATACAAAGTAAGCTATATTTCTTACAGAACTTAACTCTTTAACTAAAGTACATTCGAAATATCCCACTATTTCTTCATGTAATGACTTTATTGTGTTGTAATAGTTGTTCTGGTTTCATGTACAGAACAGTTGTAGTTTTGACAATTTTCCCTGACTCAAGATAATCAGGGAAAGGAAACCCGTTCACAAAAAGTCAGATTAAAACCAAACAACACAATAGAGTGCAATGAAACTTGTTTTAATGCCTACATATAAAATGTATCTGCCAAGTGTTCATGTATTTATTTGCCTGAGTTGTATTTTTAAATTTTGTGTTTTTCTCCTGCAAGGTTCTAAACTGCTAAAACCTCATTTTAAAAACATGATATCTCAAAAACTATCATTCATATCCATCTTATTTTTGCGTACTAAATGTATATGTTGTTGTCCTTGGACAGGTATAATATTATGAGATTCAAGATATTAATTATTTTATAACAAAATACTTGCCCGATCCCATATTAGAAGCAAAATAGGTGAGTTAGATGTTTGCCGGAATGCCTTCAATGTTACTGTTGATCGCACATATTTCATAAAATATTCCACATCCGTTGGTCTGCCACTGGACAATAGTTCTGCCCTATCGTTTTCTTTATCATCGTCACATTGACAAGTGTGGAGTCACGTGCTGATCGTAAAAGACACGTGCGCACTCTAATATACAATTAAGATGCTGCTGCGAGCCACTGCGCTCGTTTCTATGGTGAGTCATATGCGTGGGAACAGAGTGCAAAGGGGTAAATGCCCCTGGAATTTCGCTGAGGGCGGACATATGGTTCTGCCCCCCCCCCCCGAATAAATCTGAGCGTGCATGTGGGTTTTTTGGCGAGCGTCAATGGGCAAATCGAAGTATTCTGGAATCCATAAGGTGTTTTTGTTTCGTGGCGATTGTCAATGGGGTGCAACTGGAGGTTTCTGATGAGCTTCAAAAATGTTGAACGTCGCCGCGGCCCGCGAGAAATATTCCCACCGCCACCCCTCGTCTTCGAGGCCATCAGCCGAGAGCCGAGGCAGCGGAGAACGTTAAATTACCGCGGCGCGATGCAGAATAATAATTGTCAAGAAATACTCCCCCCCCCCCCGTCTTCCGCTGTCGTGACCCGACAGCGGAGCGGAATGGCGCTGAAGCTCCAGATTGTTTTTTACTTACATTAATGGTTTAGCACAATGCGTTCACAATATGTGTTCACCTCCAAACTGATATATATAGAACACCACACCACCTGCAGATGAGCACTTCTGTGTGTTCAAAGTAGTGCCATCTCTTACAACATTACCAAGTACAACCCAATAGTTGGTTTTACTTAATCCGGCCATAAAGAGAAGCAACATGAGGAAGACACGTGTGTCTATGTACACGACCACTGTCCTCTTGAACGTGCTTGTCACTGTCACATGCATGTAATATGAGGTCATAAAGAGAAGCAACATGAGGAAGACACGTGTGTCTGTGTACACGACCACTGTCCTCTTGAACGTGCTTGTCACTGTCACATGCATGTAATATGAGGCCATAAAGAGAAGCAGCACGAGGATGACCCGTGTGTCTATGTACACGACCACTGTCCTCTTGAACGTGCTTGTCACTGTCTCATGCATGTACTATGAGACGCGTGTCTGCTTCCTTATTTAAAATGCACAACATATCTAACAGTTGATTTTGCGCATTTGTTGTCTTGAAATCCTCCACCCACGACGAGTTCACATCCATCGGGCAGGTGCTTACCGTGCTCCATCATGTTATGGATGAGACAGTGAACCAGGTCAGCCTTGTTTTCATCTACGGACGTGTTTGTCAAAGATGATGCGCAAAGATTATGCATGGAGAGCCTACATCGATAACAATTACTATATTATTTGCGTGTCTGTTTGATTCGATGTTTATACGTAACATAAGTCTGTAAAGGTATGATAAAATATTACGTGCAATGGTTTTTTATTGGGATGGTGTTGACATCAACCCATTAACTAAGCAAACGATTAGTTGAGGCTGTTCTGAGTCATCTCGCAAGCACACTCTGTTGACACTCAAACAGCTACCGTCTCATCAACAACTATGATTGTATGTAGGCGTCTGTGTCGTGCTGGAATGAACTTTCTTAAGAACGTTTCAACCCAGTTCAGCAGATCTGAGACGGCTGTCCGTGGACTGCTAGTAGCAGTAATGTCATCTGTTGGAACTAAAGCATTTTCCTCTAGCTTTGATTAACCAAGCCCCGTGATGTGGCGCCACTATTTGTCGCACAAAGAAAACACTGCATCCATAGACGTCTTGCTGTTGCAGTGAAGGAGGTGGGGTTGGTAGGTGTATAATTGGAAGTGTTTTGTGAGCCTCAGATAGTTTCTGTGAACGTCACGGGGGTGTAATCAGACATTTTTGTGAGTCTTAAGGCTTAACTTAAGGTGCAGGTGAGGGTTTGTCGATCTGAGCCGAACCAAATGCTGTAATCGCAGAAAATGTATTGTTGCTGCACCGCCGTAACTTACTTCAGCTTCTCCACTGTCTCTGCTCGACTGGTGACATCGGATGACTGGGGGGTGAAGGGGAGTATGGGGCGGGGGGGGGTGCTGTTGAAAATGTTTCGTCAATGCGCAGCCGTAATTTCACCGTCTTCTCGCTGTCTCTTGCGCTGCCTCCTAACTCGTCTCAACTGATGAAATGGGAAGACGGGCGGGGGAGGTCTGTTGATTTTTGTTGCCGCTACGCCATGTCGCTGTATCTTCACTTCAACTTTTCTTCAGTTTCTCCGCTTGCTTGCCTGGTTCAACTGTGACATCAGAAGATGGGGGTTGCTACTGAAATTGTTCACCGCTGCGTCAGCATAATTTCAGCTTATTTAACAAGATTGCCACGCAGATAATTAACTCTAGATGGCAGGTGGACAAGGAAGCCTTTTGGCTTATCGAGAGTTCAACCCTTTTTTATTTACAAGTATCCCGCCCTTCTGAGGTGTGTGTCGATTTTTTTACATATTCATGGCATGACATGGAGCTGAAGTGTTGTGCTTGGCAGTAGCTCCCACGACAGCTGTCTTATTGCTACATGTTTGACGTATTTCAATTCAAGGAACGTTTTTCATATTCCTCAGGTGCGTGTATAGAGGTACATACATTACTTCGGACGTTTACATTTTACTTGAAAATGATTACTGGTGCCGGACTGTTATTGTTCTTAATCGACATTCGTCTACGCTTGCCTTGAGAACCGGTTGCAAACTTGTCAAGCAGAACGCTGTGGTCTATTCTTGGATAACACCGGACCACGGACAACTTTTGTGCAATCGCCGATGATACTCAGTGACGCAAGACGCACTTCAGCATGCGTGTGTATCCACAACAGTGGTGCTTTATTCTAGGACACATTTCTTGTCAACTGCCGCCCATGCAACCAGGTATATCAGATTTCCGGTGACCTGCTGTGTGAATCTTCTCTTTCACCAACTCTGCATCTTCAAGCGTTCGTCTACGAAACGTGAACACCGTGGCGGTCGTAAAGTCGCAAACCAGATCGGGACAATACTTCACTACGCAAGAGTACCGACGTTGCCACAACCAAGCCGAAATGTACCAAGTTTCATAACTTTACCATTATATAAACAGGTACAGCGCGATCAAGGCGTACGAGTATGCTGTGTTAACGCACAATCGTGTCGGAACAAAACACTCGCCATTGCGGAACATATACTTGAAAACCATCTCGATATGATGGCGATATGCGAAACGTGGTTGAAGCCTTCGAGCGACGCCAATGTGATTACAGAAATTGTACCATATGGATATTCCATCAAGCACACGCCGAAATCGTCTTACACAAACAGGATATCGATGCGTTTCGATCTTTTTAACATCTACGTCATCCATGAGAATCGTTGTTATTTACCGATCGCCGCCATCATTGAAAAATGGCTTGTAAACAAATTAGTTTTTTGAAGAATGGGACCGTTTCATCGACCAGTATGCCATAAAACCTGGACCTCTGATTATCATGGAAGATTTGAACTTTCATATTGACAACGTTGCAAATGTTGATGCACGGCGACTGACCAATTCTGTGAATGCCACAGGGATGGTGTTGCATGTTCGCGGGCCAACCCACAGGAAAGGACACACTTTGGATGTACTCATGACCCGCAGCAAGGACGAACACCTTGTTCGAAATGTTACCGTTACGGACATGGGCCTCTCTGACCACTTTCCGGTGATTGTCTATGTTGAAAATCACCGCAAAGTGGTCAGAGAGGCCCATGTCCGTAACGGTAACATTTCGAACAAGGTGTTCGTCCTTGCTGCGGGTCATGAGTACATCCAAAGTGTGTCCTTTCCTGTGGGTTGGCCCGCGAACATGCAACACCATCCCTGTGGCATTCACATAATTGGTCAGTCGCCGTGCATCAACATTTGCAACGTTGTCAATATGAAAGTTCAAATCTTCCATGATAATCAGAGGTCCAGGTTTTATGGCATACTGGTCGATGAAACGGTCCCATTCTTCAAAAAACAAAGTTGTTGACAAGCCATTTTTCAATGATGGCGGCGATCGGTAAATAACAACGATTCTCATGGATGACGTAGATGTTAAAAGGATCGAAACGCATCGATATCCTGTTCAACATCGCACTCTTCTGATGAAAATCAATTATTGCAAGTTACGCAACAATTATGTAGTGTCTTTTCGACAAGCCATTCCACTGTTCCGTTTGGATGATCTTGACTTGCTGAACGTAGAAGAACTGGTTGATCAATACGATCATAATGCAGGTCAGCTTAGTTTATTCGCACGCGACCGTTTTTCCAGATAAATACAAGACTGCCTGCATCTCGCCATCAAGAAGGCTGGACTAAATCCAGAATCAATGCAGAATTATCGACCTGTATCAAAACTGACATTTCTCTCTAAAATAATCGAGCGCGTTGTAGCAAGGAACGTCCACATGCAAGAGAACAACTTGAACGACCAGTTTCAATTGGCATATCGACAAGATCACTCAACTGAAACGGCTCTGCTTAAAGTTCACAATGACATTTTGTCTGCAGTAGACCGAGGCTGTGTTGTTGTGTTGGTTATGCATGACTTGACCGCCGCTTTCGACACCATTGACCACGGCATTCTATTGAGCAGACTCACTCACAGATTCGGTGTCACTGGCGCTGCGCTTGAGTGGTTCAGATCATACTTGTCCGGTCGGGCATCAAGTCGTTCGTATTGGAAGAGTCAAATCCTCCCCAACTGCTGTGCCGTTTGGTGTACCGCAAGGCTGCGTACTCGGGCCGAAGACAGATGTCATGGTGTTTGGTACTAAAGAGAAATTGTCACTACTAAAGGAGATTCGTATTTTTTACTCGACTTTGACTTCGTCTTCAAGTGCGCACAAACTGGGCGCTGTATGTGATCAATCCCTCAACATGACTAACCACGTAAGTGCCATTTGCCGAACAGCATATATGCACCTCCACAGGAGGCGATACCTCACAACATATGCGACTAAACCACTTGTGCTCGTTTTCGTCATATCTAGATTGGACTACGGGAACGCGTTACTGACTGGACTACCTCGAAACCACATTCACAAACTCCAGCGAATCCAAAACATGGCAGCCAGAAGCATTACAGTCACACCTCGCCGTGACCACATAACTCCAGTTCTAAAAGAACTACAATGGCTGCCAATCAAATGCCGAATGTTATGTATGTCTGTCTCTCTTCCTCTCCATCATTCTCCATCCCCCCCTCTCTCTCTCCCCTCCTCTCTCACTCCCGCTCAGTCTCTCTCCACCTCTGTCTCTCTCCCTCCCTCTGCCTCCCTCTTCCTCGCTCTCCCTCTCTCTCCATCGCTCTTCCTCTCTCTCTGCCTCGCTCTCCCTCTCTGCTTGTCTCCTTTCTCTGTGTCTCTGCTCGTACGGTTATATGTTTGATGGCACTACATGTTCAAGTAAGTGGATTACATTGTTGTGTGCAATACGCCGTCTGTGTTATTCACGTCAAAGACAAGTGTAAATATTGCAGTCTGTGTGAAAGCAATAAACAGACAACAACGTTCACACTGTGAATCAGTCAGATATGTCTAACGATTATATTCTACTCCCATGGTTAAATCGTACCAGAATAATTCATTTTTATTTTTGGATACTCGTCTGACACGTTAAACATACCTGACCCTAGAAGTTCTTACAACTTGACAAGGAAAATATATAATTTATACCTGCCAACTTTTTGGTTGAAATCCGGGAGATTCCTCAGGGGTTCAGCATGCTTCCCATATATTTCGGATCTTGACAACCGGATAACATTTACATGGGGTGGGTGCTGTTGGCGATTTTTTGGTTCAGCACGTCTCGGCACATATCCCATGGTGTCGCGCTGTCTCGAAGACGGGGGTGTTGTTGGAGATTTCGAGAGAAAATCCGGGAGATTTACTAATATTCCGGGCGACTCCCAGATTTCACGGGAGAGTTGACAGGTACAATAATTGATTAGCTTAGCTGTATAAATCCAAACAGCATAAGGGAAAACAAATCTTCGCTACCCGACCTAATATCATGGTGTTAAATTACGGGAATGTTTATGTCTTATTGGTCTGAAGAAATTGTTTTTGACATCTTCACAGCATAGATCAATGCCTCCTAGTTGTCTTGAACATTCTTGTTCACAGGAATTTGTTCTATCCTCCAATCATTTGCACCTAAATTTAATGCACGTTTTGTACACAAAATTAATTTTGACATAATGTTGAACATTGAGAATGGACCCAACCCCAAATGTGCAACACCTGGATCCTACCCCTCTTAAAATGCAGTTCATTTTGAACTGAGCCCATCCCAAATTCCTGCATCCTACCCGCTTTGATAGATTGTAACTGGCCTATATATAGTCAGGGGGTTTAATTTTATAACTGTTCACATCTTTCCACAATTAACATTTTTGGACCAGCATTAGATATGGCCATGACATTTAATTTTTCCATTTGAGCCAAGCTGACTTCCCTATGTGACGGTCATATTGGACAAAACCAAGATGGCCACTGTTCGGAGTAAGGTTGTGCAATAACTCGAGAACCAAAAATGATAGAATCATAAATGAGACCACTTTTAGGCGTTTTCTGCAATAACTGGTTTTTTCCAGTTGTTGCGGAGTACCAATTACGATGTATTCAGTCTTGGAGTTGTTTGTTTTAAGTTTCATGCTTTGCATCTAGCTATTTATGTCTCTAATGCACCGTTCCAAAGACTCGAGATTACTGTCCATAGAATTGGCATTAAAACTTCAGTACAACTGATGGTCATCAGCATACGCATGCCCCAGCTTACCTTGCAGATCAATGATACGAAAAACACTATACTACAAAATACTCTGTGAATTCCACAGGACCGAGGCATGATCCTTGCGTTACTCCCTGATCAAGTTTAAACTGGTCAGTCACAGTACCATCAATAATAATTTATTGAATGTGAAGATAAGATGAAAACCAATTTAGAGCTGTGCCTGATACACCAAAAGAACAATTCATAATATTCAACAAAATCTTATGGTCCCCAGTATGAAAAGCCGACAACAAGTAATTTAAAACCAGTTGTGTGACCTTCTGTTGGTCCATGTTTAAAAGAATGTCAGACTGGACCTTAACAAGTGCAGTTTCAATAGAATGTCCAGCTCTATACGCCGACTGACAAGGTGGCAAGGAAATTCACATTCTGAATGAAAGCAAAGTTGGTCAACAACAGCTCGTTCTGTTAATTTATAGATATACTGGAGATTCGACACAGGGTGCAGACATGGGGTCAAATGCAAATGCATTTGTATTTAAATGCATTTAAACGCAACTGATCCAGTGTTTGCATTTGAAAATTTCGAGCCAAAACTATTTGCATTTAAATACATTTTAAAAGTATTTGAAAAATCAAATACTTTTCAAATTCTTATAGCATTTAGTTATGTCAATGAAAACTGTTATCACATCTGTACTTAATTAAATTGTTGCTTGGTCTAGGCAGTTGATACAGGTCACTCTTGTTACTTGTGTGATCATCGAGGCATGACATTCACTGAGAGAAAACTGGCCTTCCTATAGCTCTTTTATTTGCTGACCAACTGCAGCATTTGCATGCTTTCATCATTAACTACTTGGGTCATTATCAGATGGATGATCAGTGTGTCAGTTGGCCTGTGATAGGGTCAGGTTAGCAAGCATTTAATTAACAGTGGGTGGCTTTCATACTGGGGACCATAAGATTTTGTTGATTATTATGAATTGTTCTTTTGGTGTATCAGGCACAGCTCTAAATTGGTTTTCATCTTATCTTCACATTCAATCAATTATTATTGATGGTACTGTGACTGACCAGTTTAAACTTGATCAGGGAGTAACGCAAGGATCATGCCTCGGTCCTGTGGAATTCACAGAGTATTTTGTAGTATAGTGTTTTTCGTATCATTGATCTGCAAGGTAAGCTGGGGCATGCGTATGCTGATGACCATCAGTTGTACTGAAGTTTTAATGCCAATTCTATGGACAGTAATCTCGAGTCTTTGGAACGGTGCATTAGAGACATAAATAGCTAGATGCAAAGCATGAAACTTAAAACAAACAACTCCAAGACTGAATACATCGTAATTGGTACTCCGCAACAACTGGAAAAAACCAGTTATTGCAGAAAACGCCTAAAAGTGGTCTCATTTATGATTCTATCATTTTTGGTTCTCGAGTTATTGCACAACCTTACTCCGAACAGTGGCCATCTTGGTTTTGTCCAATATGACCGTCACATAGGGAAGTCAGCTTGGCTCAAATGGAAAAATTAAATGTCATGGCCATATCTAATGCTGGTCCAAAAATGTTAATTGTGGAAAGATGTGAACAGTTATAAAATTAAACCCCCTGACTATATATAGGCCAGTTACAATCTATCAAAGCGGGTAGGATGTAGGAATTTGGGATGGGCTCAGTTCAAAATGAACTGCATTTTAAGAGGGGTAGGATCCAGGTGTTGCACATTTGGGGTTGGGTCCATTCTCAATGTTCAACATTATGTCAAAAATAATTTTGTGTACAAAACGTGCATTAAATTTAGGTGCAAATGATTGGAGGATAGAACAAATTCCTGTGATCAAGAATGTTCAAGACAACTAGTAGGCATTGATCTATGCTGTGAAGATGTCAAAAACAATTTCTTCAGACCAATAAGACATAAACATTCCCGTAATTTAACACCATGATATTAGGTCGGGTAGCGAAGATTTGTTTTCCCTTATGCTGTTTGGATTTATACAGCTAAGCTAATCAATTATTGTACCTGTCAACTCTCCCGTGAAATCTGGGAGTCGCCCGGAATATTAGTAAATCTCCCGGATTTTCTCTCGAAATCTCCAACAACACCCCCGTCTTCGAGACAGCGCGACACCATGGGATATGTGCCGAGACGTGCTGAACCAAAAAATCTCCAACAGCACCCACCCCATGTAAATGTTATCCGGTTGTCAAGATCCGAAATATATGGGAAGCATGCTGAACCCCTGAGGAATCTCCCGGATTTCAACCAAAAAGTTGGCAGGTATAAATTATATATTTTCCTTGTCATGTTGTAAGAACTTCTAGGGTCAGGTATGTTTAAAGTGTCAGACGAGTATCCAAAAATAAAAATGAATTATTCTGGTACGATTTAACCATGGGAGTAGAATATCATCGTTAGACATATCTGGCTGATTCACAGTGTGAACGTTGTTGTCTGTTTATTGCTTTCACACAGACTGCAATATTTACACTTGTCTTTGACGTGAATAACACAGACGGCGTATTGCACACAACAATGTAATCCACTTACTTGAACATGTAGTGCCATCAAACATATAACCGTACGAGCA
>CM034540.1:5341056-5528734 GCA_020002185.1 Paraescarpia echinospica
CTGTAGGTTGTAGGCAAACAATGAAGCTCAACTTTTTTCCGCAACAAAAATTTTGGTAATCTCCTCCCCTACAAGGCAAAAGAAACTAATAATTTAGGCCAGTCAAGTACTATTACAAAAACAATTCAGCCCTTGCAAAGCCCAATAAATGAATGGTGAAAAGTAATATAATTTGCACTAGTATGCAGATAGTTCATGAATTCGCCAAACCCCACCTATTTCTGGCAGATAGCAGTGATTACAATATCCAAAACCTACGCTTGCAAACCATGCCTGTGACTTAAGGCAGTCCCTTCCCCTTAGGATTTCTGTGTCGTGGAACCTTGTATTGCACGCCAGGGTAACTTAACAGAAACTGCGAAACCTTTTTTGGATCTTCTTTTTTCATCTACAAACTGTCAGACGAAGCTTTGCTCTTCATTGTCAGATATGCTAATTTTGTCAAAATCACCAAATTATTACAAAGGTATTCTAATTGCAAGTAGGTCTACAAATCCCCAAATGGTGTAAGTCGTCTAGCTAGTGATGGTTCTCGCTCGATGACTAATTATTCTGACACAATTATAAAAGGTGCACAGACACCCGAAAGACACCCACAGGATCCACCCATGATAAAAGCCGACAAGAGGAAATGGACAGTCTATTCCAAAACCCACATTGGGAACAAAGAACATTGTACATGGCCGAGTTATTGAGACACCAACGATGTCATACCATATTTGTTTTACTTGGCTTATATTGATGAAGCCCATAAGAAGTATACCATGTCTTACCATGATATTTGCTATGGCATCCCCATTAAAAAACACCATGGTATTTACCATGGTATATTCTCATAAGGGTGGTATAGTTGATATCGGTGTCAGAATTATGTGACACTAACATGTTTCTTGTTACATTATTTTATTGTTTATATACATGTGTACACACAAAACATCAGATGGACATCATTTTTATTAAAACAAAAGAACCATTATTTCCATTGATTCTAGGTAAGTTAACTAGAAATACCTTCAACGACAAGTATCAAAATATTAGATACAGGTGTATTATCCTTTATAATGAAACCTTCAAATAGGGAGTTTCAGTAGTTTCTGACATATCATGTCATAACATAATTTAATGTTAATAAACACAAGTCATAAATATGACTTATACATTTCATAATTAATGAAGGGGCAAATCCAGAACTGAATTCTTTTTACATACTACTACTACAACTACACTAAATGAAGTTGTACATGGAGACATTGATAACATGTGTATGTTAATAAACTGTTATGCAGAATCATCATAATATATTATTAAGTCTGTAACCATTTCAGCGCATTATTTCATCTTATCATACCGATATTTTATAAGATGTCAATGCACTGTGGAATGTTAGATACAATCACACATTACACTTATCAACAAGATATCTAATAGACAGTTTTGACACAATTTACACCATTCTGTAAAAACGGCTAACATAAACGTTGCAGGTGAAACTCTGAACCCTAGTTAAGGTGTGTGACATGGCAGTGAATATTTTACACATTTTGAACAAAGTTTATTAACATAGTGTCAATAAGGTATAAATTACATTGCAGGCACACAAAACAAATGTCCCAGTTTTGTTGCCCATTATCAACGTCTTCCGAGTTCTGACAATGTCAATATGTTCTATTGCTTGCGAATGTTGTCACTGCTTCACAATTATTCTTTTCAATGCAGCTGATTCTATGGATGTCATTCAAATATTTTAAATGAAGCATGATTATAATATTCAAAGTTACGTAATATTAATAAACGGAATGCATGGGTTTATATATATACAGTGTGTGTGTGCATGCCTGGAGATAACTAGTTATAACTAGTTGTCTCCTACTTAATCTAACATGACTGTACTGAACATTTGAAGTGTATCCACAAAACACATGCCAAAATCACGTAATGTGATTTAAAACTGCGTTTGTGTCATCTAGTTAACAATGGTAGACAACAGTTTTTCCAGAACAATATGTATAATTTGTACCGACTGGTGATATAAGCGTTTATCTAGATCTATATATTGCAATAGAAAACCTGATTGATCTCAACATTATTGGGCAATAACGCATTTGCAGATAAATGTGTCATTTTATGCTTGATGTTGTGTATGGATTATTGGAATTATTCCACACTGGATGTTTCATCGAGAGACAACAAATGGTGGACATCAACTAGTCACTCAATGTTCTGCAGGTTTGCGTTCGTCTGTGTCATCGCTAGTGTTATCAGGGTCACTAGAGTCTGTGTTCCCGGAGTCACTAGACTCTGTGTTGACACTCTGCATCTTGGCCCTTGTCTCGTTGCTTGACTCGAGCAGGTCCTGAAGCTTGGCAAACAGGTCGTCATTCTTCTGCTCGAGATGGTCCAACAGAGAGTCCAGCTGGTCCAGGGTGCTGTCCAACACCTCATAGTCTGCAACACAGCAACACTCGGATATAATTAATCGCTCTGGACTAACCAGTTTAGTCATTATACTAATTATATCTTAAATCCTAAAACTCTGAATATATATATATATAAAAAGTAAAACTCATTTAAATTATATCCATGGCCTGCCAAAGCAGGGTATTAATTAAGTTGGACAATTTTTTAATTTACTTTTGTATATTCTTTAGATTCCGCAGATCATACACTTTAAAATGGTACCTAATTTACTTGAATGGACTGATGATCTGGTTTCTTGATTGCTATAATATGACATAATTATCCGCCGATGAAGACTGCGAGAAGCAGTCGAAATATTCAAAAGAAAAGAAAAAAGTTTCTTATGAGGTAATTATGTCATATGGTACCCGAATTGCTTAAATATCCTCAGTAGTTTGTTATTTAAATATTGCTAAATAATTGAAGCAAACTTTAAAAAACGCGTACTTTGACTCATTTAGTGCAAATGCAAGCATTTGATTAGTTTTGGATTGTGCACTAAGGAAAACAAACTGGACATTGAAAGGTGAGATTACAAAGTGGGCATATCTGCCTGAATCAGAAATGATGGACCATGATCCACACAGCTGTTTGTGGCATGTGTGCAGAACAGGCTGGTGCAGTCAGTTTAATACCCGGCTCACTGTGGCGGGTTACAAATGTCATTTATGCGATCCCGATGTTCTTGGTTGTGAGTCGGACATCCTAACATTTGTGGAATGCTATTACGCTTCACATCATTTTTTACAAACATAGTAAAAAGTGCTTACAATTCACCCTAGTTATCATTCAAATGTTGTTGTATTATTGTTAATGTTTAGTAATGTGCATAACTTTATCTAGAGTTCGTTTTGGATAGGTGAAAATTTGAGGAACAAAACAAATGCGAAATATTATTTACTCTCACTGTTATTTTATGCCCATTATGCTTAAAAATAAAAATGTGTATCAATACATGTATTACTGAATACCTGGTATATATATACATATATATACTCATTTGGTATATATATGTATATATATATATATATACTCATTTGGACTGTATTTATGTGCATGCAGGGACGTGCATATCTACTGGGATATTTTTGAACTGGTAAAAATTTGATTCTATATAAAGGTCTGGTAATGTGCAAGAATGAAAACCACCTACCAGCACTGACTGGCTCCTCTTCATCAGCTCGTGAAGCTGGATTATCGGGACCGTCGCTCATTGTCATCTCTGTTGAGGAATGTTGGTCTACACGGCTTACTGGTCAACTGATCATCACAGAGAATGACCCACTGTCAAACGGGCGGCAACAACCTGGGAAATGAAACGTATCAATAACATCCTCTGATAGAACATATTGTTCCGTGCAGGTGTTAGATACAGAAGTGTTAAACCTGGATAATGTAAACATCTTTAACTGAGGTAATTTACATACATTGTCACTGTATATTTTAGTCAATTTTGTTGGTTTAACTTGTGAAACATTCACATGAAAAAGTTTGCCCTTCTTGTAAAGGTGTGAAACTGTATGTGTAGTATGTTCATGAAATATGACTGCATGCAGTCATGGCCTAAATCTTTATGATTGTTATCATTAAAACACAAACCACCCACATTCCAAATCATAACAGACACATGTATAATTTCTCATATATAATAATAAAATTAAGTTTGACTTCCTCATTCAGTTCGCAACATTTCATTCAAAATAGGATCGGGCAAGCATTTTGTTATAAAAATGCCATTTCTGACCTAATACAACGTTTTAATATCTTGAATCTCATAATATTACACCTGTGCAAGGACAATAACAAATACAATTAGTATATGAGATGGATGTGAATGATAGTTTTCAAGATATCATGTTTTCAAAATGATGAAATGTGTTGTTTTGGCAGTTTAGCACCTGGCAGGAGACAAACACAAAATTGAAAAATATAAGTCAGGCAAATAAAATATGAACACCTGGAAGATACTTTTTGATATGATTATGATATGTGGACATTAAAATAAGTTTCATTAAGCTACGTCATGTTGTTTGGTTTTTATCTGACGTTTTGTGAATGGGTTTCCTTTCCCTGATCACCTTGAGTCAGGGAAAATTGTCAAAACTAAAACTGTTCTGGACCTGAAACCAGAACAACCATTATAACATAATAGAGTAATTACATGAAGAAATAATGGGCTATTTCTAATGTACTTTAGTTAGAGAGTTAAGTTCTGTAAGAAATATAGCTTTCTTTGTATACCGGGTAAGTATAACTGTTTTATTTATATAATAATATTAAATTAAAACCATCTGTATTCACATATTTAACACAAACACTGTTTCTTTGGAATTTAGTAAATTTGGATATTCATTAAAAAATATATTAGTGTACATTTCAAAATTATTTGGTCACATAGCAAAAGGAACAACCAACATACATTCTTATCAAAGTTCTGCCGTACATTCCACCATCGACACTTTATTATGATATTATCTTTGTTTTAATTTGACATATAACGTACATATGTACATTATTTCCAAAGTAGAGTAAATAGATATATAATAAATACAATTTCCCATGCGTATCTGTAGATCGTAAATACAGTTTGATTGAAAGTCGGCCTAAATAGCAACAACAAGCCAACATATTCTCGCCGGTCGGACATGGGTGAAGCACCGCTGTTCCGACGTTCCCGTTATTTGCTATATTTTGTAAATCCCTAATCACTTTTAATATAACACATGCTACAGTATACATCAAATATATCTGATCATGTAAAGTGGGATAACAAACAGCGAAAATAGCACAAAGAATGTTTAGCAAAATGTCACTGTCAGTTAACGATGGGAATTGTGTGCCCCTCACACCAAAGATCAACTTGTACTAGCGTTCATTGCTAAGGTTGTGTGGATCAGTTTATTTTACACTTTTAACGGTAAACAAATACTCCAATTATTCTCTACAGGTTATCAATACAATATTATTTGTTGTGTAGATTATATTTGT
Organism: Paraescarpia echinospica; assembly: GCA_020002185.1. Classification (NCBI taxonomy): domain Eukaryota; kingdom Metazoa; phylum Annelida; class Polychaeta; order Sabellida; family Siboglinidae; genus Paraescarpia; species Paraescarpia echinospica. The sequence continues at coordinate 5,346,502 of CM034540.1, forward strand.
TTGCAGTTAGGAACCACAATATGCCGGAAAATCCTGCATACTCATCGAATAAAATATTAGAAATTTAACTAGCAGCACAAGTAGCGGGCGAGCTACCGAAGCTGAGCTAAGTGTCGATACTTGGGTAAAATTTGCAAATCTTTCACCTTTTAAGTCTCGGCACTTTAATTTTTTTTTAGCAAAAGCAACATTATTTCATTCTAAATTTAATGCCGAATCGATTGGTGATAAGCATTAGTCGATCCGATGTGAAACAGTGAAGTTATTAGCAAAAGATGACAGCTAGGCTTATGTTACATTCGCATGTGGGCAGCAAATTTTTCCTTGTTCGGATGAGTGCTTATCACTGTTCAGTCAAACTACCATTCCTCATCAATATAAACTTTATTCTGACCAAATATGACTAAAATTGAAGCGAGGTCTGTGAAAAAGCATTGTTTACGGCAAAATTACGCTTCATTTTTCGACCTTACCGGACCACAGAGTTATGCTCAGCGCCAGCGTAACAATGCAGCGTCTTACTCTTAGGCTTAGCACAGGCAGCATGTCACCATGGCCTGTAGATTGTTGATTCATGCGTTTTGGGAAGCCTACTGAACTTGTACTTTCCGAGTTATCATAAAAAAATTTACATATGAACAGACCAAATTTTATTTCAATACATATAATTGCAAGGGCTGGAGTACAAACTGAAATAGGTAAATTTCACTGAAAAATCCTTGCTCAAAGCAAAGCAAAAGGCCAAGCCTATTCAAAATAGTTATTAAAATATTTATGCCAAAATTTACAAAAATAGCTAGTCAAATAACTTTCCATTGCTAAATAATAATTATCATTATCTGCTGTGGGTGCCACACCCTGTCTTTTTTATGCCAGTGACAGCCGGTGAGAGGAAAACTTAATTTAGTTATGATAATATAGTCATAAGTGACATAACAGTTTTAACACTGGTTCATCGTCCATTATTCACTTATTATCGCCCATATACTGTCCTAGTTTGTTCGGTGTCAACATCTTCGGCTTGGCAATTTGGCAAAACTAATTAGTTACCGTTAGTTTAATCATAAAAATAGTTCTTACCACGAGCACAATACTACTAATATATATAGTCACAATAAGTTAATTTTAAGAAGTTAACTCACCACTTTCAAGGTGATTGTTTTGACAGCGACGTACCGTGCGAACGCAAATTTAGGTACATTGTCAAACCGCGCGCCCAATATTTTCTTGGTTGTCACCTTAGCCTTAGCCTCGATTATCCCGGCGCCGTGAGGTGGCAGCACAGGCCCCTCACGACGGCCTGGAATATTAAGGCCCTGCCAATGTTATCGGTAGGAGGCTTTACCCCAGATTCGGGTAGACACGATGATTGGCTCTCAGGCCAACTATGAAATAACAAATTAAATAAGGATACACTTTTATCAGATAACACTATACTATAACAACTATTCAACATTAAACATACTGTATATTGAAACATGTCACACACAAAATAAACCGACATTAAACTTGTTATCGTAGTTTAGTGCCTTTTAATCACATGCATATTCACTAGGTGGCAGCTCTCATGGCTGTCAACAAGTACGCAGTCAAAACGCGATTCTGAGCCAGACTATCTTCCTGGCGATGTCACGCAGCCAGGCGAGAGTCGGTTAAGCGAGACTATTGTCACAGGTCTATGCCATGGGTGTTTCTTTTCAACTAGTCGTGTATTGTGATGTATAAATAAGTCATAGATTTTTGAAACCTTTTATTTTGTCACTGAAGACAGAAAAGTTTGTAAGATGTGTAAATGCTTACCTTAAAACCAAGTGCATGCAGGACATGTGTGTGCGCTTCCTGTAGATTGTCGTAATCGATGGATACAGTATTTTACCTTTTCTTTTTGCAGTGAATTTTATCTGTGGGTAATTAGTATGTGCTGGTAGTGATAAAGTGTGTCGTAAAACCGTCCGTGTGGTATTCTGGATCTGGACGGTCGATTGTGTCGATCGTGCTGTATCGACACATCGGTACCAGACTGATGAAGCTTGAGTAGCCCGAACGGTGGCGTTGGATGCGATGGATTAATTGTCTCTGGAAAGTTTCCGTGTACCTGTAGGTTTACCACAGTGCGAGACCAGATATCCCACGTGTTTGTGGAATTGCCTGTTGACTATATAACGTATGCGATGTTGAGATCAAAGGTCAGTTCAGTGACCATAGGTCAATGGTTAGCGCGGCCGGTTCGTTATTCCCATGTGGTGTCTTATTCTTCTTGTTTTCTAGCTGTTCACAATAATTATTGTTTGGATTGTGTCTGGTACTGGTATGATGGACTTTTCATTGAAGCAGCATATATTCAACGTGTTCAAATGTTCGAAAATGAGTGTCAGAACGCAAACCAGAGCTCGAAACTCATTTTATGCCCTACCCATACAGATAGCAGACCCACGTTGGGCCAACGTGGGATTTTTGCGTTGGCCCAACGTTGACAACACATGTTGGGCCAACGTCATTTTGCTCATCGGCCCCACCTTGGGCCAACGTGGGTTTATAATACACTGACGTTGGGTCAGCGTACGCTTATTCTGTGTGCATGTTTTTTGTAATTGGGCCCCCAGTAAACGAGGAACCAGTTTTGAACCAGTTTGTCACGTGTCATACTGGTTCATAATTGGGTTCATTCACGTGTGAAACTGGGGACACTTGTACGGTTCTAGCGGAACGAGTATTCACGTGTTCATTCACGAGTGAAACTCAGGAAACTGGTATAGTTCTGGTGGAACGAGTGTTAACGTGAATTCGTTTGTCCATTCACGTGTGGAACTGGGGACACTGGTACGGTTCTAGAGAATAAAGATAAGATAAAGTTTAAAAAATACTTTGTTGATCCTTGAAGGGAAATTGCGTTTCTGCCTATGTGACGCATGCAATTACAAATGTAAAATTAAACATAAACATGCAAGAGTAAAATATAAAAAAATACATTAAAAATCAAAATAAAGTAGATACAAACATTAAAACACCCACATATGCATACACTCTCATTCATCCATGCTTTCATTCCTAGTATTTCTCCTCTTCTGGTTAAACACACTGATTGCCGAAGGCACACACGAACCAGCGTTTCTTGTCGCTCTAGCCTTAGACACCATAAAACGTTCGCTACATTCAATGATCTTATTGTCAAAGTGCGTCTTCAGTGGAAAGGGTATTCTTCTGAATAAAGTGGTATAGCCCCGACTTCCGGGTAATGTCCCACAGGTTTGTTAGTATTCACGTGAATTCATGTGTTAGTTCACGTGTGGACCTGTGGAAACTGGTACAGTTCTGGTGGGACGAGTATTCACGTGAATTCACGTGTTCATTCACGTGTGGGCCTGGTACAGTTCTGGTGGGACGAGTATTCAAGTGAAGTCACGTGTTCATTCTCGTGTGGAACTGGGGAGACTGGTACGGTTCTAGCGGAACGAGTAATCGCGTGAATTAACGTGTTCATTCACGTGTGGATCTGGGGACACTGGTACGGTTCTGGCGGAACTAGTACTATTCACATGAATTCACGTGTTCATTCGCGTGAGGACCTGGGAAAACTGGTACGGTTCAAGTGGAACGAGTATTCACTTGAATTCACGTGTTCATTCACGTGTGGAACTGAGGAAACCGGTACTGTTCTGGCGGATCGAATATTCACGTGAATTCACGTGTTCGTTCACGTGGGGAACTGTGGACATTGGTACGATTCTAGCCTCTAGGGAAATGAGTGTTCACGTGAATTCACGTGTGGAACTGGGGAAACTGGTACGGTTCTAATGGATCGTGTATTCACGTAAACTCACGTGTTCGAGTCATTATCCTTTTAGACCATCAATTGGGCTTTGGAACAAAGTATAACGAAAATTATGTTTGAATAACACCAAACGTTGGATAGCACATGTCAGATATATGCAGATGGCTATATGGGAAATTGTTACGATGAATATATAAAACTTTTGCAAACATTAACATTTTAAGAAATTGACTTTGCTACATGGTGGAGCAAAGCAACTCAATATCGTTACCATGGCTATGAAAAGAAATGTTTTCATAGACAAACGTGTCTGGAAGTACATGTACATTGTACCTATGTCCTATAAAACTGCCCTGGAAAAAGATCAGTGCGCTAATGAGTCACTAACAAAAACTATTAAGTTTTTTGGAGAATTTGTTGTATGGAACAATAATTGCTGTGCCAATAATATGTCATTTTCTCGCGAGAATGGCCTACATACAGAAACAAACTGACTAGCATAAAAACATTTGTTAAGCTAAAGAAGAGGGGAGGTGCTGTTGAAATTTTCGCCGCGACGTTCACACTTTTTTTTAGATCTTCAGGCTATCTGAAAACATCGATTTGCATCCCCCGTGAGGCTCGCCAATAAAAACCACCAAAACGTAATGGGTGTCTAATCTTATCTTCAGCCCCCATCAACATAAATTACACCAGAAAATGCACAACCCTTCCCTAAATATTGAGGGGATAATCCTACCTACAGCCCCCCTCAAAATGTATACCATGAAATAATAATGTAAACATTCATTACATAATTATTAGATCGCCATATACAAACAGTTAAAATTATATGATAAATGTTAAACAATATAAATATAAATAAATGAATTAAAATGTAATAAATAATTTTAAAATAATAATAATTACAGAAAAATTGGTAAGTGCATTTGATAAAAAGTCCACGTGATAATATTATTAAAAAAACGCTACTCTAAAAAGGAGTTTTAAGAAGTGTTTTGAACTGTGGCTGTCTTTGACATCCTCACACAGTCTGCCACGGTCTGGAAGGAGGTTCCGGTCTGAGAGTAAGTTCCGGTTCCGTTTTGCGTATTGCGCATACTCGCACAAGCGCAGTACATAAAATGCGACCCGCTGTGAGCAACGTGACCTCAGCTGACCGATCAATTTTGACTCCGTACCAGAAGTATGCGGCGACTGAGTTACATCGCGGTGAGCAACGTGACCTCAGGTGACCGATCACCTTTGACCCTTGCTCGACGCTCGTGGTGACTGAGTTACATAATTAATAATTTTTCGTTTGCTGTAGCGACCGTTACTCCACTGATCAACTTGCCCCCCACGGCGCTTCATACATGCCAAATATATAGAGATGTGTCATTGGATCCACAGGATCCCCACCCCCGACGATTTTTTTTTAATATCAATCTACGAACCACCCCCAATGGGCCTGCTAGATTACACACACAATTTCAGCTTCATACATGCCAAACTGACAGAGATATGTGTCATTTGTGTTTACCACAAAACCCGCTGTGTGTATAAACAGCGCTGAAAACTGTAGCTCGATCTGTGTGACGAAGTCGTTAGATACACAACGCTCTGACACATTTGTTGGCAAATAATTACAAGTTATGCTAATTATGAGGGTTTGTTATGTATACTAACAATTACAAAAGTAACCGTTACGTATCATTAACGTAAACTATAATATAATTGGGTCACGCATAGTTTCGGCAAACACCGTGTTTAAGCTGGCCAAAAATAGGCGCTAACGGGCTCAGCACACTGTTAGTTTTCCCATTGGCGACCATGTTAACGTTTTGTGTGATTATAAGAAAACGTGACCTACAAAGTTTCTTAAACTTCTTACCTGCTGTTATCATCACCTCATTGACATGCTGGTCGAGTTTAGTCAAAATTTTATATTTCTAGCTCTCGTAAAATGCCTGTATGTGTGACACCCGCGATTCTGAGCCAGACTATCTTCCTGGCGAAGTCACGCAGCCAGGCGAGAGTCGGTTAAGCGAGACTGTCAGTCTGAGTCATGGGCGATAATGTAAGCATGTAGAGTAAATTTCCCGGCTGTAGGAAAATTATGAGCAGTTAATTTAATTTGAGCATACGTATGATTAATTAGTAACTGAACAATTTATATCTTAAGATATAAATTACCCCAAAAAAGCAAGAATTACCCCCAGGTTAAATACCGCAGTAATAGGCATTATGCTTGAAAACCGGCGATTTTTCGTGGTACTAGATGGAAAAAAGAGCAGATGGCGAAGACAAAGAAACGGACTTCCCCAGGGAAGTGTACTGGCACAAATGCTGCTCAACGTATATACAAATGCGTGACCAACCAATCCACCAGGAAACTCGCAGCTTCATCTCTGCAGACGACCTATGCATAACATTCCAGGACAAAAACTTTCACAACATCGAAATGACACTCACATCAGCGCTGGGAAACATGACAACATACTACAAAATGAACCAACTATGTCTATGTCTATGGCTATGCGGAAACCCATCCAAGACCCAGGTGTGTGCCTTCCATCTGAGGAACATAGATGTAAAACGTCAACTAAATGTTATATATAGTGCGGACCAGCACTGTACCTAGTTCACATACCCAAGATAAGTACGCACACCCGCATTACACCCCAACAATACACACACCCTATAAATACGGGTCCATGCAACACAATAGCCACGAGTCTGAACTACCGTCGCCGTGATCGCTCGTCCGCTGAGACCCGCAGTCCCGTCGGCCCCGAAGTCGATCTGCGATTTCGCCGTCTTCGCTGTCTTGTGCCTGCCCAAATAAGTGCTGCGCACAATATTGGCGCTGCGTGCAGAGTATCATTTACTGACGAATCTGCGTTTAATTTCAAGACAATTAGCTAGGAGGAACCTGTCGGTTCTCGAGTGTTAATTGTTTACAATTTACAACGCGTCAATTTCCTAGAAGCGTGCCGGTTCTGACTACGCTTCAATCAATTATACTTGTAAGTTAAGATTTAGCTAACCATTGTAACGTATAATTCGACCACTGAAGTTATTTGAAAGTTAGTTAGTCTTCATAACCAGTTTCTGGGCGTGGCCACTGGCCGCATTCACGCAACGTTGCGCGTCGCTGGCCGTTGCTACGCGACAAGACTAGAACTGGATGTAACCCTATAACCACGCCGTTGTGTTTGCATCGCGGATAGTTTGTCATGTAATTTAATTCCGTTTTAACTTGTGTTTATGTTCTTTATAACTTTATCGTGTTTATGACATTCCTGTTCATCATAAATCTAGCTACATTTTGGTTGGGTTATGTGAGGGTATACAAATTTGTTTACTTCCCGACCCTACCAATTGAGTATTATCGCTGACTAATTGTCTTGTATGTATTGCGTGATATGGTTTAATATTTTGTTATCGTAAATATTTTGGTAATTTCTTTCTTTCTCACCCAAACGTGTTAGTAGTTGTCTATTTTCATTGGTTTAAGTTCTGAGATGTCTAAGCTGTTGTCCAATTGGGTTAACTTAGTTAAATAATAGACATTTACCTCGTATGTACACCCTGATATATACATTTACCCGCATCTAGACGTCAACATGACGTCTACAATCAACTTATACACATGCACTAAAGAACAGGTTATGGAAGTAGCAGGGGTATCCACCACAAAGGCTACCAAAATACTGAATCTCAGGAAGAAGAATAAAGTAGAAATTGTTGATTTAACGACAGCCACGGGCGCTACTACAACCTTTTGGGATAACTTGCTGGAAACAGGTCGGATCAGTTTAGAGAAACCCCAGACAGGAGGAGCTAATTCGATAGATTCCAGTAGCACTGAGGTAGATATGTTAAAAGATAAACTGGAAAGGATGGAAGCACAATATCATGCGCAACTTGAGGAGAGAGATTGCAAAATCAAAGAATATGAAAGAGAGAAATCGGAGTCAGGTTTGGTATTAACGAGTATGAATTCATGAGGGTGAGGGAAGTAAAGAGAAGAGAACTGGAGAAAGAATGAGGAGAGAGGTGGAAGAATGGGATCACACAATGAATAGACGCAGGTCCCAGGAGATAGGTGGTGACATGAGATGGGAAATGCACGAGAGTGAGAACATGGAGTATAAGAGCCCTTCCAAATCAATAGGGCATCCTTTTGATGACAAATCTCTCCTTGATGCGCATCCCAAGGATGACATATACAGCTCCGGTCCCTCGCGTTTGTTAGGACAAGGAGCACGCATGAAAGATATCCCACTACCTTCCTACATTCCCGCATTGCTATAACCCACTAGCAACACAAATCCAGTTAGTGAGACACGTGAACAGGTTCACAACTACACACCAGTCGGCGTGATACGTGAACCAGTGAGAGGACTAGATACCGCCCCAAATAAAGATAATGACTTTGTGTATACCACATCACAACACGAACATGACACCACCCATGGGTATTGCACACATGACACATCCCATGACCATCACACACATGACACATATCATAGTCGCCACACAATACTCCACGAAAGGGGAAGGAAGAAGAAAGACAACAAAGGAGTAAAATTGCGGAGGCAAAAATATTCTGACGACGACTCGTCCGCGAATTCTTCATCGTCTTCTTCATCGGATTTTCTTGATACCAACTCAGCTTCATCTGACGAATCTTTAGAAAGGGATAGACGGGGGAATGATAAACGACATCGTCGACGAAACAGCCCAGGACCCAAATTACCAACATTTTCAGGGGACTCTGTAGAATGGGGAACATTTCTGTACCTGTTTAACGGTACTGCCAAGCACTATCATTGGGGTAGTCATCGGAAACTACAGAGGCTAAAGGAATGCCTGCGCAACAAAGCCATTGATAATGTAGGAACACGCTCCCACAAGGATCGGAATGCTTACCGTAACCTTGTGAAATGTCTGTTGAGCAGATTTGAAACGAAGGAAGACCCGAGCGTGGTGTGACGGAATCTCCACGATATCAAACAGGAAGTCAACGAATCTCATGAAGATTTGCAGACCGGGTCCAACATGCCGTCTCGTTGGGGTACAAAGGAGCAGGAGAAAAAGCCATAGACAAATGGGCTACACAGCTGTTCCTCAAAGGTGTTAGGGAGAAGGGGGCAGAGTCAGCAGCCAGTGAGAGACAGACAAGGTCAATTAGGAAAGCCCTAAAGTAGATGAAAACTAGTATCGGTAATCAGAAGGCTGTCCTTGGTAGAGCACTGTCAGTATCAGCGAGACAGGTTGCATTTGAGGACGATGTATTAGTACACGCCACGTATGCTTCACCTCATGCGGTCGGTCGTCATGCAACAACACCGTCGGAGGATGATAAGTGTCGGGAACCAGTCGGTTCCGGCATCATTAAAGACAAAGAGGGAAGCAAGATTGACGAAATATTTAAAAGGCTAATCCAAGTGGAGCAACGTACGTCTAGATCGAGAGCGACAGACGACACCCACTAACAGGCAAGCTCAATTCCGGAGATACAGTCGATCACCAAACAGATACCAATCACCAGATCGCATGCACCCACCAGGCCGTGGACTGCATCATCTTTCACCGGCCGGTGTTACAACTGCTGGGAAACAGGACAGTTAAGTCGAAATTGTCCTAGAAATAGGAGTAGGTCCCAATCACACGCTTCTATGAATGACAACGTGCCACTAAAAGAATAGGGGCATACTAGACGGCCAGAGTCTATCCTCAGGGAAACAAGGCCTTACTCATGACAAAGAGAATGAACCTCACAGATAAACCAGTCACGATACCCCCTACGGAATTGTTGGCGTGTGCCACTGAACAATCAAGTCACTCTGAGGATCTACTGTAAAAAATAATTAATATGGTCCCAAATGAGGATTATTTACGTACATAGCGAAGAAGAAAGTACAACAGACATGGTAACCGAGCAACCAATTATGCTATCAGCTTCTCATTCCGTTCCATCAAATTCAGGAAATTCTGTACATAATCAGGCGCTATGTCAGAGCCGGCTGTCAACAGAAACAACAGTATTATTATTTACTGATTGTTTATTGGATATGCCCACTGATGAAACAGAACTAACAAAGCACCTTTGTCAGGTACGACAACACGTGCTAGAGAAAGACGACTGTTGGAAAACAGCTCCACTGAAGGATTGAAATGGACAACTCACACCACACGCACACGCACAATCTAGTAGCCTTGGACGTTTGTCGATGTCCGGGTTCTAGGACACATATTTTTGTGTAGCTGTACTCCGTAGTATATGATGCCTGAGGCACTTGTCGGTGCCCGGGACGTACTCACGTAGTATATGATGCCTGGGGCACTTGTCGGTGCCCGGGACGTACTCACGTAGTACATGACGCATGAGACACCTGTCGGTGTCCGGGGTCTGGGGTCTACATATAATTTGTGTATAGTTGTGTGCTAGTTTTAAGATAATGATGGTTGGGTTTAATTAATGTATTTATAATGACATACCATGAATATTTAAATATTACGTCAGTGTTCGGGTTTACCGTAAACCATTAATTAAACCATTTACGTAAACTTTACGTAAATGGTTTAATTAAATGTAAAAAGTAAATAACCTAACAAAATAGCAAATATTGAGACTTGAGTGAAGCCTTTGCCTGAGATGCCAGTCGGCATTCGGGTTTTGGTTCGGTCATATTTAGTGTATCTATTTTCTGTTGTAATTATCCATAATTCACGACTATTTGCATAAAATACTGCATACATATTCCTCGTAATATATCCCGTTCTTTTTATGATTGGGGGAATGTAGTGCGTACCAGCACTGTAAATAGTTCACACACCCAAGATAAGTACGCACAACCGCATTACACCCCAACAACACACACACACACAGTCACACACACACACCCTATAAATACCCATCAATAGCCACGAGTCTGAACTACCGCCGCCGTGATCGCACGTCCGCTGAGACCCGCAGTCCCGTCGGCCCCGAAGATCTCCGACTTCGCCGTCTTCGCAGGTCGACACATTGGTTGTGCCTGCCCAAATAAAGCTACGATTCCATATGTACGGATACGGCATGCGGATGCGGTATGCGGCAAAACAATGAATATAGTGCCCGGTGGAAATTAACATAAATAGTTCCAAACGTACACAGGCGGGTGAGTTTTGTTGTGCGGATGCGGAAAATTGAATCGCTCCGTGTAGCGATTGGAATCGTATCCGCACACGAATCGGATAGGAAATGTTCAATAGTGACGTCACTACAGAGGTATTCCGCATGCGTTTCCGCACACCTTTCCGTAAATATGGAATCGTAGCTTCAATGTTGCGCACAATAGTTACACGGAATGACATCAAACTTGTGAACATAGCAACACCAATGTATCTTGGCATCCACCTAGACAGAACACTATCGTACAAAACACATCTATAAAACGAAACAGAAGGTATAGGCCTATGCACGGAACATCATCCGCAAATGTGCAAACTCGAAATGGGGAAGCAGAGCAACGACCCTAAGATCCAGTGGCCTAGCTCTCTGCTATTCCACCGCCGAGTACGCATGTGCTGTGTGGACGAGATGAACACACGCAAACAAGCCGAACCCGGCCCTATATGACTGCTGCCGAATCATAACGGGTTGCCTGAAACCAACCAACACTGAGAACATACACCTGCTGGCTGGCATAGCCCCACCGGACATCAGGCGGACTGTTGCTATCAACACAGAAAAAAGAAACAAGACAAGAAACTGATATAACACATCAACTATACAGCAACGTGCAGCTACGTGCCGATTGAATTCACGGAAAGGCTCCATGAACAACACGACACCGCTCAACTCATCGGGACACGCGACTGCAAGAAACACCAACAGTCGTCAAAATGGGATTACGACCAGCTGAATCCCTACCAGCAGGGTCTGACCAACCATGGCTCTGTTGGCCATCATTTAACCGCCTGCGCACCGGAATGAAGAAGTAGGGCTACATTGATGAGACGCGGTCAACAGAATGTCACTGCGGAGAAGACCAGACAATGCTCCACCTACTCTGCTGCCGACTGCTGGACGATCCGTGTACACACGAAGACCTGACCGTCGTCACTGACCGGTCTAAGACATGCGCCAAGAAATGGCCACACATCGTGTGAGGGATACGTCAAGAAGAAGAACAGAGCTTTCATGCCATGTAACAATCGCCAACATCGTTTCGTGACAATAGAGACCAGAGCACACTAACGCTGACGAAAACACTGGTCTGGAAATCACATAGAGCAGAACCTAGGAATATGAGTTAAATTTACTGCATTGTCAGTGTGAATTATGAATGTAACCGCATCCAGAAACAACATACATGTGTTCACGCATTACCATGCTTAACCTTGGCCCATACAATCAGCTAGTAAACAACACATCTAGTGATATAATTATATTCATTTATTGAAATATCAATCACAACATTACAAAGATCACTGGGTGTTATCTATCATAATTTGGCCAATAGTATATATAGCATTATTTACAAGTATCATGAATATCATCCGTGTACATGATTATAATTTGTTTAGACATGTACTGCCACCATAAATCTGTATAATATCATTTATACTGAATAACACAAACTGTGTGTTAATTGGCACAATTACAAACAGTTTAAATAACCCAGTTCTAGTAATTTATGTCAATGTACAAATTGTACGTTTCATTCCACCACCAGGTGTCTGATGAGTCAACCTGTGTTATGTTAGCTCCCTGCTGCATTGCTTAGCAACCATCTGAAGTGTGATATTTCTTAAATGACTTACCTTTGTGTTAAATTGTAAGTTTACTAACACCTGTATATTAACTTATCATCCAACTAATTCACACAAATGCTTATTGAAGATCATGCCATTGACCGGTACACCACTGGATGGTAATAAAATGTGTCAAGAAATCAATGATCTCGCCTACTACATTGTTGCGTGCAACTTACCATTTATAATTATTTCAGACACAACCACTAAGAAAAATAAGCACAAACCAGAATCGACCCGATTCACAATTGACTTGTAACCATGCTATTCTGATACCTTATCTCAACTGATAACAATAATTATCAATTAATTATCACCATCATTGTGTGTTAAAATGAGTCCCTGTAATGTTACATGTTAAAGTGTGTTATGCAGGGTCCATACACAATGGCAGATACAAAATTCAAGGCTATTTCAAGGCTTATCAAGGCTAGGAATATTCAAGGCTAGGCTATTTAACCGAGAATGAACTGGCACAAGACTACTGACTGCGACCTACAGACGGTCAACAAAACTACAAAATGCTAACAAATAACAGATCCGGGTGGAATGCTTTGGCAGCCTCTTGCATCTATAGATGGATGAGGCGTCTATAGATGGATGAGGCATCTATAGAAGCATTAGCTGCTAACTCAAAAGTATGTAACACCCTTACCTATAAAAAGTGATTGGTCAAGGAAGATCAGTTTGAATTAACAGGAAGACCTGCATAATAAAAGGGGTCCATGGGCAACTGTTGTACAATACAAGCAGATAAGCTGATGGGCAGCAGAAGTGCTCCCCAGCCAGAGGGAGGGGGGCACTGGTGAACAAAGGCTACCAGTGTCAGTGGGCAACTGTAGCCAACAGCAGTGCCATGGATTATGCAAAATAAGCAGAATAGGTGCAACATGAGTCTGACTGAGATCAGCAGGAAATGTACTTTCTAGATGTGAACATAGGCCAGAGGCAGAGCATAATCAAAGCTTTTCAAGGCTACAAGCCAGAATCCAAGGATATCAAGGCTTTGAAATGGGATTGGTGTAATTCAAGGATTTCAAGGCCCAATATTGACCCTGGTTATGTCACATTGTAATAACTGACAGGACTGTTCCCTGCTGTCACAGTCATGGCTGACACCACGCCCCCTGGCAACCAATCAAACAACACTTTGTGTCATCCCACCACATAACTAATGTTATGGTAAGTACATTATTGTTTCAGCTGTCGCAAGTAATGTGTTTTAGTAGTGGTAGCACATCATGTATGATAATAATAATACATTATTTACAAATTCTTTTAACTCTAGAAACTTCCTGATGAATGTAGACAGAGGACCCTCTTTTAAATTATTTACCCAAAGAACAAAACTAGTCTATCTGAATCAGTAAATCAATAGACATGTCATGTAGAAATTGTCTGGATAAATTCCAGTATACCCAGGTGATGTTATATGACCATGAAGCACCAATAACACTAACTACTGGAACTGCGAACTATCAATGTTGAATATTAGATTCTGAAGATCTAATCATTGAAAAACCAAGTGGACCTGGCGACCAGAATCAAGCAACTACTTGTCAACCTATTGGGTATGCCAAATGTATAGAACAGTTCTAGTCCAAAATCACCTTTTATTTTAAAACTTCAAACTAATGAAGAGGACAGCACCAGATACTTCCAACACAGGGCAATTTACAGCTGTATATAGATGTTGCCATCTCACTATAGCAACAACTCGGTGTGTGATTGATTAGCTCTATACAACTTAACTAGGACACACAATTCACAGTAAACACAGTGGTGCAAGAGTCTACTGTCAGGGGTCAGCACACTGTTGAACTTCCTGCTTGATTACAGACAAAAAAAAGTGCATTATATTTTTGAGAAATGATTTTTTACAATGTTCACTTGCTCTGACATAAGTGCATTTGAGTAGTCAGATTTCTAGATGTGATTGTAGCAGCTGTTGACAGTAAAATGGTGTCTTTTTAGCTGATTTTACTAAGCGGAAGGGTATCTGGCAGCAATTTGGCTAGTTGACACTTTAGCCGGATTACTGCCTGCATGCATTTGTAAATATTGACGGGTGTCATACATACAGGCATTTTGCAAGAGCTAGAGATATTAGATTTTGACTAAAATCGACCAGCATGTCAATGAGATGATAATAACAGCAGGTGGGAAGTTTAAGAAACTTTATAGGTCACGTTTTCTTATAATCACACAAAACATTAACATGGTCGCCAATGGGAAAGCTGACAGTGTGCTGAGCCCGTCACTTCTCAGGTATTTTGGCAATCCCGAAATTTCAGATGCTTACATCTAGTAAAAAAGATGTCTTTCCGTTACCTATTAAATGCGTTCAAGCCTAGAGTTGCTACAACGTGAAAAAGGAAATACATTGTTTATTTGCGACCCAGTGTAAATTCAAGCACAAATGAAAACAGAAATGTTAGCTGGCCGACCCAACTGCCAAACTAACCAGCCGACCTTCGACCTGAGTGTCGCGCTGGAAACAGAGTCATGATTCAAGAGGATGTTTATCGATCACGTGTCTGTTTTTTTTTTTTATAAGTTGATTAATGGTTGTATGACAAAGAACACACTCACTGTACACATGGTTTTAACATCTTAAGTGAGTATGGTATCACAATATGCCCAGATTAGTTATCCAGCTAGGTGCATTTACTTTTCTACAGGGCAAACGGGGACATAGGCCTGAATGAGGCACCATAAACTAGTCATTGCTTCAACTGCAGAGTCTTCCTGCACTCAAAAATGCAGTTAATGCCGTGATTACTGCATGTATTGGGACACCTAAAAATAACTAAATTTTCAGCTGTCGAAAAACCGTACAGTATAAATGTTCTAGTCTTCGAAGACTAACAATAACAGATGTCCGAAAACATACAGTGCAGAAAATAACTCTTTCTGTGGATTTTACGACGTCTGAAAATATACTGTGTCCAAATACACAGTCTTTACAGCGTCTTTTTGATGTTACTTTAAAACGTGGGTCATCTCCACATGGCAGTAAATTTATGGGGGCACAAATCTAGGGTTCCAAAAATCCCTGTGGTAACCCTAGATGGGTCTACTAAGTTCTAACTAATAACTTCAGTCACGTTAGCAAGAGGCACTGGTTGTATTAGAGACAAATGATCACAACCACACAGTTTACACATAAACATAATTAATTTGTCTTGAATTTGTCTGTAGTCCACACAACAAATTTGATCTGCTCACTGGGACACTATACCGGATCAGGTAAAACAATCATCTTAAATAACTTAATTATTTTGCTAAAAATTAGTGGAGACTTTATTACAGTACTTCCAACAAGAATCTTCGTTCGCCAGGGGGTGCTGCCGATCACATCAGTCTCGGTCCCCCCGGCATATCTCCTTGTCAAAACGTGGTAATGTGGTTGAGCCTGTTATCCAATCACATTGTTGCTATTCAAGTTAGGCTGATTTGGGTTTCAGCCAATCATGGCTGATGTTGCATGTAATGTTCAGGAAGTAGAAGTCATTAGTGTAAAATGTACTATCGCAGAATGACTGGATTGGTAATTATTGGGACACTAACTACGACAAAGTTCAACTAATTATTGGGACACTAACTAGGACAACGTTCAACTGATTCAGCTAACTTTCATACATTGCGTAGGATATATGTCATGGGTAGTAGAGTCAACTACAACCCCTTGTTTGTGAGGATATCTGTCAGGGATAGTAGAGTCAAGTACCACCCCTTGTCTGTGAGGATATCTGCCAGGGGTAGTGTAGTCAACTACCACCCCTGGCTAGTGAGGAATGCCCAAAAATGACACTTGCACCAACTCGCGCACAAAAGTTGCTCTAATTTGGCAATATTTTCCACCCATTTTCTCTGTGATTTCCTCTTAATTACAGACTGAGGCTTCACACACGTTCCCAACATCACACGATTTGCACAACACTGTCACATCACAATCAAGTAAAATCTAATAAAAATATCTCTGTGTTATCATCTCCACTGTCGTCTGTCAGTCGTGCCTGCTGTAGTCACAATATGTTAAGTCTCAGTGGCAGTGTTCATTGGAGTCTGCTATGACTGTTCGTTTCCAGGCGAACAGGAAGTAGCCGACTCCGGCGCCGAGAGCGACTGCGATACACAGCCACATGTTGAAGGTCATAAAGATGAGCATGAGGAAGTAACTGAGGACGATCTGAATGACGTGTAACACGGACTGCAGCAAGTGTGACCAGCTCAACAACACTGTCCTACAAAGAGAACACAGTCTGTTATTTCACCTGCACTACTCGCCTTGATATAAACACTTCTTGTCATGTCTAAATTACACTATTTTTATTTTACAGCATTAGTTATTAATTACATTGTTTGAAACTGTATTTTAACACTCAAAATATTGTACAGTTTTAGCTTAATTTATTGCATACTTGAGCATTATGCTACACATAATTTTATGATATGAAGAATATGAAAAAAGCACCATATGAAGAAACAAAATTATTATTAGAACTACCCACTCAAGGCCAACAACTATCAACATAATATTATTAAACATTTTGTTTAATTGTTTAAGTTTCTGTTGTTGCCTCAGTAACGTCGTCCTCTGATGAGTGTCTCTACTTTTGTTTGTTTAATGCAACGCCAACTGGCAAATGAGAGGTTGAAGGAAGCGAATGAACAGAGAAACTGACAAATAGCCTTTGGTGCCTGGGAGGAGATGGCGCCAGACTGCCCCCAAAGTTAGCGTGTTGATATATAGTGTTTGTCACTGAGAGTCACCAATTTGGAATAATTGGTGCGTTATTCAACGTACATTATTTTTGATCGGGTTCTGGTATGATGTCACTCACACATGACCATATTATATTCAGTTCCCCATCCACTGGTGCTCAATCACAAGTAGATTTGATCGGGTTCTAGTATGATGTCACTCACACATGACCATATTATATTCAGTTCCCCATCCACTGGTGCTCAATCACAACAAGTAGATTTGATCGGGTTCTAGTATGATGTCACTCACACATGACCATATTATATTCAGTTCCCCATCCACTGGTGCTCAATCACAACAAGTAGATTTGATCGGGTTCTAGTATGATGTCACTCACACATGACCATATTATATTCAGTTCCCCATCCACTGGTGCTCAATCACAACAAGTAGATTTGATCGGGTTCTGGTATGATGTCACTCACACATGACCATATTATATTCAGTTCCCCATCCACTGGTGCTCAATCACAAGTAGATTTGATCGGGTTCTAGTATGATGTCACTCACACATGACCATATTATATTCAGTTCCCCATCCACTGGTGCTCAATCACAACAAGTAGATTTGATCGGGTTCTAGTATGATGTCACTCACACATGACCATATTATATTCAGTTCCCCATCCACTGGTGCTCAATCACAACAAGTAGATTTGATCGGGTTCTAGTATGATGTCACTCACACATGACCATATTATATTCAGTTCCCCATCCACTGGTGCTCAATCACAACAAGTAGATTTGATCGGGTTCTGGTATGATGTCACTCACACATGACCATATTATATTCAGTTCCCCATCCACTGGTGCTCAATCACAAGTAGATTTGATCGGGTTCTAGTATGATGTCACTCACACATGACCATATTATATTCAGTTCCCCATCCACTGGTGCTCAATCACAAGTAGATTTGATCGGGTTCTAGTATGATGTCACTCACACATGACCATATTATATTCAGTTCCCCATCCACTGGTGCTCAATCACAACAAGTAGATTTGATCGGGTTCTAGTATGATGTCACTCACACATGACCATATTATATTCAGTTCCCCATCCACTGGTGCTCAATCACAACAAGTAGATTTGATCGGGTTCTAGTATGATGTCACTCACACATGACCATATTATATTCAGTTCCCCATCCACTGGTGCTCAATCACAACAAGTAGATTTGATCGGGTTCTAGTATGATGTCACTCACACATGACCATATTATATTCAGTTCCCCATCCACTGGTGCTCAATCACAACAAGTAGATTTGATCGGGTTCTAGTATGATGTCACTCACACATGACCATATTATATTCAGTTCCCCATCCACTGGTGCTCAATCACAACAAGTAGATTTGATCGGGTTCTAGTATGATGTCACTCACACATGACCATATTATATTCAGTTCCCCATCCACTGGTGCTCAATCACAACAAGTAGATTTGATCGGGTTCTAGTATGATGTCACTCACACATGACCATATTATATTCAGTTCCCCATCCACTGGTGCTCAATCACAACAAGTAGATTTGATCGGGTTCTGGTATGATGTCACTCACACATGACCACATTATATTCAGTTCCCCATCCACTGGTGCTCAATCACAACAAGTAGATTTGATCGGGTTCTGGTATGATGTCACTCACACATGACCATATTATATTCAGTTCCCATCCACTGGTGCTCAATCACAACAAGTAGATTTGATCGGGTTCTCGTATGATGTCACTCACACATGACCATATTATATTCAGTTCCCAATCCACTGGTGCTCAATTACAACAAGTAGATTTGATCGGGTTCTAGTATGATGTCACTCACACATGACCATATTATATTCAGTTCCCAATCCACTGGTGCTCAATTACAACAAGTAGATTTGATCGGGTTCTAGTATGATGTCACTCACACATGACCATATTATATTCAGTTCCCCATCCACTGGTGCTCAATCACAACAAGTAGATTTGATCGGGTTCTAGTATGATGTCACTCACACATGACCATATTATATTCAGTTCCCCATCCACTGGTGCTCAATCACAAGTAGATTTGATCGGGTTCTAGTATGATGTCACTCACACATGACCATATTATATTCAGTTCCCCATCCACTGGTGCTCAATCATGACAAGTAGATTTCCAACATTTTCAAAAACCAGAATTATAAGTATTGCAATTAAAATGTAGGAAATATGACAAAATAAAAAACTGCCAAGCATCACAAACATACAACAATAAGAGAACAGACCTGAAGGAATGTGCGGGTTGAACGATATGTATGTCTGAGGATGGCACCGAGATAGGTTGATGGGTCAATGCCTGCTTGAGCAGGATCTCACGCCCCACCTTCAGCCCCTCGTATAGGGCAGCCATGATGATGATGGCAATACAGGATCCCAGCATCCCTGGAACAGGACAGCAAAACACGACCACGGGATGAGCAACTTAACTAAAGAATTACTCCCATCCTCTGGATAGGATAGGTGGTCATCACTGAAGCTCATTCTATAAATAATTACTTTTGTTGTATCATATTTTATATGCAACTAACTTTCAAACATGTGGTCAGTCATACTTTAATCCCAACTGAAGTCTCAAGCAGTGTATGACATTTGGAACCACTTTAATAAACTGATAATCTGACAACTTCATTTGTTTTCATTGTTGCAATGAATACGTCATTCTTTGGAACTCTGCAGATAGTGTTACACTATACATGTGCAGAACCATGATCATTTTGAGTAGGCTCTATTATATCAACCTGTGTGAACCTATTGGAACTTCTTATTCCACAGGTGACATGACAGCCATCTTAACTGAACCTGATTGGAATTATAAATTGTTTCTGGGAAAAAAATACTTTGGTGTAATTGAAGCAGCCATCCCATGAACATTGTGTGTTGTTGTACATTGATGCCTTCAGATCATCTTTTTGAACAAACTTGAACACTGAAATTGTTTTGGAGGGGACCGTTTCACTAATATTCCGATGAGCCCATCAGCCCTATTTTACTCTTTAATCAAATCGATTTCTCTCCTCAACAGTGAGTGATCTGATATACTGAAAATTGTCAACACCAGAATTTGCTACTGAGACACTTTCGACGGTGTGTCACAAAAATAGTTTCCTTGGTGATCTGACAGTGGCTTTCTGTATTTTTAAAAAACTCTTTAAATTTAACAACGGATTCTATTAAATGGATTTCTCTTATCAGCTCATTATTAAATGATCTCATTATCTTAGTAAGACAGCCCTGATCTCCTAAAGACAACGACTACCACAGGATGTGTCATTATCTTAGTGAGACGGCCCCGGCCTCCTAAAAACAACGACTACTACAGGACGTGTCATTATCTTAGTGAGACGGCCCCGGCCTCCTAAAGACAACGACTACTACAGGACGTGTCATTACCTTAGTGAGACGGCCCCAGACCTCCTAAAGACAATGACTACCACAGGACGTGTCATTATTTTAGTGAGGCGGCCCCGGCCTCCTAAAGACAACGACTACCACAGGACATGTCATTATCTTAGTGAGACTGCCCCGGCCTCCTAAAGACAACGACTACTACAGGATGTGTCATTATCTTAGTGAGACGGCCCCGACCTCCTAAAGACAACGACTACCACAGGACGTGTCATTATCTTAGTGGGACTGCCCCGGCCTCCTAAAGACAACGACTACTACAGGATGTGTCATTATCTTAGTGAGACGGCCCCGACCTCCTAAAGACAACGACTACCACAGGACGTGTCATTATCTTAGTGAGACAGCCCCGGCCTCCTAAAGACAACGACTACCACAGGACGTGTCATTATCTTAGTGAGACGGCCCCGACCTACTAAAGACAACGACTACCACAGGACGTGTCATTATCTTAGTGAGACGGCCCCGGCCTCCTAAAGACAACGACTACTACAGGATGTGTCATTATCTTAGTGAGACGGCCCCAGACCTCCTAAAGACAACGACTACTACAGGACGTGTCATTATCTTAGTGAGACGGCCCCCAGACCTCCTAAAGACAACAACTACTACAGGACGTGTCATTACCGTAGTGAGACGGCCCCAGACCTCCTAAAGACAACAACTACTACAGAACATGTCATTCTCTTAGTGAGATGGCCCCCAGACCTCCTAAAGACAACAACTACTACAGGACGTATCATTATCTTAGTGAGACAGCCCCGACCTCCTAAAGACAATGACTGCTACAGGACATGTCATTATCTTACTGAAACGGTCCCCAGACCTTCTAAAGAGTTGGACAACGACTACTACAGGACATGTCATTATCTTAGTGAGACGGCCCCGACCTAAAGACAACTACTACAAGATGTGTTATTATCTTACTGAAACGGCCCCCAGACCTCCTAAAGACTTGAACGACTACTACAAGATTTGTCATTATCATACTGAAACGGCCCCCAGACCTCCTAAAGGGTTGGACAACGACTACTACAAGACGTGTCATTATCTTAGTGAAACAGTCCGCAGACCTCCTAAAGACAACGACTACTACAGGACGTGTCATTATCTTAGTGAAACAGGCCCCAGACTTCCTAGAGTTGGACGACTACTACAGGACGTGTCATTATCTTAGTGAAACGATCCCCAGACCTCCTAAAGACAACGACTATTACAGGACGTGTCATTAGTTTAGTGAAACAGTCCCCAGAAGTCCTAAAAAGTTGGACAGCGACTACTACAGGACGTGTCATTATCTTAGTGAAACGACCCCCAAACCTCCTAGACTTGGACAACGACTACTACAAGACGTGTCATTATCTTAGTGAAACGGCCTCCAGACCTCCTAAAAGGTTGGACGACTACTACAAGATGTGTCATTATCATAGTGAAACAGCCCCCAGACCTCCTAATGGGTTGGATAATGACTACTACAGGACGTGTCATTATCTTAGTGAAACGGCCCCCAGACCTCCTAAAGAGTTGGACAACTACTACAAGACGTCACACTCACCCTGCCATGAGGACGTCTTCCAGAAGGAGAACAGGATAGTGCTGTCAGTGCTGAAGTGGAAGTACATCTTCTGCAACAGGGTAACAATGACCATCGTACAATGGAAGAAACATTCCAAGTGTGGAGTTTGTTTGTGATCTGTTGTACATGTTCCAGACAGACCTACAATGTCACACAATTCTAACACAAAAGGTAGCAAAAAAGCTGACACACACCTTAAAACATTAATGAAATATGTGGAGTAAAACTAAAAGCAACATTAATTAAATGAGTGCATACAGTTATTAATAAGAGATACACCAAAATACAACCAGACACATTTTTTTAAATAATGTAATTACTTAATATTGGTTAGAAAAGCATACTTAATTAACAACCCACACAGATGTTAGATAAGTTGTTATGTGCATGTGTGGTAATTCATAAATATATTTATGTTTTAGGTCAATATTTACAACTGAACTGACATAAACTCTGGACTGTGCTGTCTATTTACATGGGCCACTTGTTACAACGGGCTTATGCAACAGGACCATTTAATGAGACTTACCATCATATGCATACCAGTCATGCCACCCATGCCGCTGTGGTCCATACCACCCATGCCATTGGTCGCCATGCCGCTGTGGTCCATGCCACCCATGCCATTGGTCTCCATGCCGCCATGGTCCATGCCAGCCATATCTGTCATGTTCATCATCATGTTGCCATGGTCCATCTTACTGTGGTCCACAGTCATCTTAATGTTTCAGTCCTGCCAAAAAAGAACACGAAACTGCAAGTGAACGTCAGTGAATATTCACACAGTGCTGTTTCTCCATGCTCAGTCTACGGTGCACACACACAACTGATATGTCATTAACTGCTAGATATTCCCATCAATCATATCTGCACCAACCCATAGTGTTGCTCTCAGTGACAGCATAGCATGGAGACCTCATGGAAGATTTGAGAGCCACATCTCCGGTCTTTATATGACACACACCAGAACGCTTCTGTGATAAAACTATACTTGTAGTATTAATTTATTGTTAAAGTGATTAACTGAAAAGTGATATCATTATAATTTTATGACATATACAATTGACTACTACTATTATTAAGGTTGTCAGTTGACAAGCATCATCCCATTCAGTATATTGTGTTGTGCCATCTAAAATACTAAATAACGTGTCACCAGGAATAACTACACTGAAATTTGGCAAATAATACCAGAATAATAAAATAAAAAATGGGCAGTTTCAAAAATTATGACTGCTACAAAAATTGGCGAAGTTATGGAGCGTTGAACATGGTAGGGGTCAAAAAGTGAAAATTAAGAAAACAGCTGTTGACGTTTTATATTATATATGCAAATGGATCGCATGGAAATATTACATGCACAACATTCAAATGTGGCACACAGTATGTAATATGTATGTTATGTTGCAATGATACACGGGAAGTACAAATGTGCTGCTACAAAGACTTATCAAGTTATGCCAGATTGTCTTTATGTATAAAACTAAGAGGACAGATTATTTGAGAGCAAAAGGTAGACTCACTGTTTGACACAGTTTAAAACCTACAGGCAACTGTCCAGTTTAACAGGGGTCTCGTGGTCAGAACGCCCGAATCAACCCGACTCCCACTCACGGCCAGAACGCCTGAATACGCCCGAATACAGGGGCACATTTAAACTGGTACCGCGAAACAGTGTCATGCAATAACGGCAATTTATTTCGGCAGTTAACATATAATAATATTGAAGTTTCACTGGGAAGCGTCAAATGATGAAATGATGGCGATTTCCGTGACTAAATAGCGCCAACCACCACGCGGTTTTGTAGTCGAACGCAGCGACAAACAATTTCCGGTCCCTCTTTTACGCCACCCAGTGAATATTTTAATGGTGATTTTCAGCCAATGAGATTAAAGTTTAACATTTGCTGCGGGCATAAACATGGAAGCACCCAGGAATTATTCCAAAACACGCGTCCGCAGGCGATTTCTACGATTAAATGCTAACTTTTGAGCGGTCTATTTTGTTGTAAAGAAGTATTAATGCGCCGCACTACGAAGCCGGTGGTGTTTTTTAGCTTTGGTGTAATTCTCGACATTGTCATTATGTCGAACTCCAGTAATTCGGACTTTGATGGGATTTTCGAATCGAGTTTATAACGAACGCTGCCATCGAAGGGGAATGTTTTGCACTATGATTACGCATTTTAAACATAACACCAACTTAATAGTTCAGACGAGATGACGGCTATGATCACAAAGAACGCCATTTTGTATAAAATCTTGAAAATACATGCACTCTGAAAAACATAAATTATTTCAGTTTTATTTACCATAGACATTTAATTAGTTTTCCATTCTGTAGCATAGTAATTTAAGAACATTTCATACGCAGCATGTAACCGCTAATTAGTAATGAAAAATATTTAAAAAAAAATAATTGTTGAAAATTATTTAAGTATTTTATTTTTGTCAAACTTTAGCAATTCATATTTGGGTAATAAATTGACAAATATGTCACATACTTGGCTAGTTACACCAGGAATTAGTTCTTCAGATGTAGTGAAAATTTTATTTGAATCGGATCAAAAATTATTTATTTATTTGCAAACATGCAACCCGAGTATATCACATGATTCACTCACAGCACATTCTCTTGATTTAATAGGATTCAATAACAGGCACATATTTGCATTAATCTGGCCTTGAAAGGGTTAACAGGGGTCTAGTGGCTTAATGCTGTCTGTTGACACAAGCTACTGCCAGTGACCAATTACAGATTAGTCACAGTTTCCATCAAACAATAGCAGGCAGAGAATCTTAGCTCCACAGCTGGGTGTAATACACAACCAGAGCCACCACTGATTCATGGTCAAGTAGATTAGCTCAATGCACCAACTAAGACAATACACAACACTGTGAGTGACAGTGTCCAGAGTGAGGCCTAAGCAGTGTCCTCATTGCTGAATAGATCAATTAAACCTGCCAAATGGGTGACATTCTGCACAAGTGTTCATTAATCCTTAGTGATTGTTCAGAACACCAGACTGACCACATACCTAAACAAAGCAAATGTAATAGGTGAAGAACAGGCAGTGTTCAGATGGGGGTATTGGTTGAATTGTATTTGTTTCGACGCAAAAGGCTTTATTGTGCCTTCATCGATTATAAGAAAGCATTTGATTTAGTAGACCGGTCCTCACTGTGGTCTAAGATAATTTCATGTGGTATTAATGGTAATGTGTTGAAAGTTGTATACAACATGTACAAAAATGCTAAATCATGTATAAATCAGGGCCAGGCTGTGTCAGCCTTCTTCTTATGTGATGTATAGGTATGGCAAGGAGAAAACTTGTGTCCTTTGTTATTTGCTATTTACCTGAATAATTTTGAACAGTGTTAGTTACAATTATAACGGACTTGACATGGCAGCTGGTGAAATTTACAACAACCTTAGTGATGATGATGTAGAAAATGTATGTTCTACTATATGCTGATGACACTAGAATGATTCAATCAAATACAGATTTCTTGCTTGTGTATAGCGGAACTATGTCAACTCTTCTTGTTGACATTTGGTTGTTTCAGGTGTCAACTATATTGTGAATCTGTAATTATTAGTCTACATTGATACAATTGATTTACACAGTACCATGTCTACACAAGGCATGGCAAGCGTAAACAGAACAGTAGAATGCATTTGATATCAATAAAGTGTAGGATATTTAACTCTATAGTTGTCCAGAATATTAATTTTCTATGTTTGTCACCTACAGGTTTCTACAGACAATACATCTTTAACCAATAGACACCACAGTCACACCATTTTATAATAATTAAATGAACATCAAAATAAACACAACTTGCAATTATACAAAATCAATAGTTTTGAAGATACAGTTTAAAAGTGTTAGGCAACTGTTCAGTCTAACAGGGGTCAAGTGTGTCTACTCTGCCTGAGCCCTGTGACCGATTAAAGATTAGTCAAGGTCTCATGGAAGAATAGCACTAGGCTGCAGAGTTTAGTCATGCTGCTGGCTTTCTGGAACATTAAACAAAATTTGCTGTTGGGAGTGGTCTCAAGGGCCCTTCTCAAAACCACATCACTAGATAATGTAAAACTTTTGCACTTTTGGGGCCCCTTAGGTGCCCTTAGAATGATTCAATCAAATACAGATTTCTTGCATATAGTGGCAACACCCTAAGATACATCTATGCAAAATTAGAAAAAAAGTTGCTGAACAGTTTTTGAAAAAATAAAACATTTTTACCAGTTTTAGGGTCCTTGGAGGCCCTAGGGAGCCCTTAAAATGATTCAATCAAATACAGATTTCTCGTGCATAGTGGCAGTGAAAAAAGTTGCTGAACGGTTTCTGAGATATGGCAGCTAACGGCGGACGCAGAGTGATGGCAATAGTCCCTTGGACTTTCGGCCAAAGGACTAAAAACTACTATCAACCAATGTTAAATACGTAAAACAAATTGTAAAGAAATCTTAAAATAACATACCTGATTGACTCATCATAGCAAAATAATACATGTTGAATAAAAGAGAACACAATTCTATTTTCCTAGAGGAGGGCTAGGATAGGCTAGGTCTAGCCGGCCTGTGGCTAGCCGTAGGGCTAACATGCATCACGGATGCGTCAGAGTGAACAATAATAGGAATTGTTTATCAGTAACCGTGTGTCTCGTTAACGCAGCCTTGTTGTGAATGTAGCCTCGGTTTTAAATATGACATCCCCGGGAGTCGAAATGTTAATAATATACTGGTACATAAAAACATTTTCAGATATTTTATTACGTGATATAAACCCCTGACATGTCTAATTTATCTGGACTCTTGACCCTTTAATACACATAAAAAATGTGCATAATTAGTATTTATATTCTGGCAATTTATTATTGATGTGTGACAACCCAAATGAATTTAACTAATCACGTTTGTTGTTTATGGAGTGGTTGTTGGAGCATTCATGCATTGCACTGACCCCTCAAACAGCAAATGAAACCACGTGTAGAAACGCCAAAAGGGTTCATTCACAAACTACGATCTTCAAAGTGATTCGTTGCCCTATAGGCATGCGTAAAAAGAGCGTAGATTAGATTTGATTGGCAATGTTCTGCGTGCAAAATGCTATGTCAGCGAGCTGACAGCTTGCACCACGCCTGCAGATGGTATGTGTGAATTATGTGGTGGCAGGCATTAATACTCCATTATTGAGCACCATGTGTCCGGAAAATGCTCAAATAATGCTAGGAATTCAAAGTACGGGAAGGGTTTGTTTCTGCGTGATACAAAACACGATATATTCCAGTGCTGACATCCGTCCTACAACACGTCATACAAACTGACAGAACGGGGCCTTATTATAATAAGACGGGGGGACTCATAATCAAGCTCCCCAAGAAAGGAGATCCCGGAGAATGGAAGAACTACAGAGGAATAATGTTACTATCAGTCCCAGGAAAAGTGCTTCAGAGTAATATTAGATAGGTTGAAAGAAGCTGTGGATGCAAAGCTCCGAGACCACCAAGCAGGTTTCCGGCAGGATAGACCTTGCACAGACCATATCGCTACTCTGTGCATCATATTAGAACAGTCGTTGGAATGGAACTCAAAACATTTTTCTACAAGCATCTGACAGTGTGGACAGACAGATACTCTGGAATCTGATGAGACACTATGGCATTCCAGAAAAGTTAATTTCTGTGATCCCGAGCATCTACCAAGGACTGTCTTGATCCCGAGCACCTACCAAGGAATGTCATGATCCAGAGCACCTACCAAGGAATGTCATGATCCAGAGCACCTACCAAGGAATGTCTTGCTAGATTGTGCATGGAGGACGACTATCAGATAGTTTCGAAGTTGAGACAGGGTTTCAGCAGGGATGCCTGCTGTCACCTTTCCTGTTCATCTTCATGATCGACTGGATTATGAGGACTACCTCGGACGGGAGACGAAATGGCTTACAGTGGACAACATGGACTCAGCTGGAGGACTTGGACTTCGCTGATGACCTGGCACTAGTATCACACACCCACAAACAGATCAGGTTAAAACTAAATTTTTGGAATCAACATCAGCAATGACAGATCAGAAGATGAACAGAAGCAAAACCCAGATCATGACAGGACGAAGTGGATCCCTGCACCTACTTAGGGTAGGTAGGGAATAATATTTATAATTGCATTTTAAAAATTACAATAATGTGTGGTCTTATAAAGTAATATAACACCAGTACCCCATGCATTAACAAACAAGGTGTTCAGACAGTGCTCAGATGATACAGATCCTAATCCAATGACAACTACGCTTCCTCTCCGTCCATTATGGCTTATAATCATATTCAATTTTACAACAGCAGCAGCCTAATGCTGTGATATCTCAAACACGTCAATTCTGTGGAACACAACATCATGGAAACATCTCACGATGCGGTATTCAACTGATACATCCTGGAGGTATCTATCTATTCATCTAACATACCTGAACAATCAACAAATCACTGCTGCTGACCGCGTCTGTTCCTATTATTCCCCACACTTCGGCTCTATGCCTGCCCTGTGACGCTGACAATTTATCTATGCCGTGACTTGTGATATTTACGAGGTCTGTGACTGCAGACGTGATCTTCTGGCGATGTTAATGGATGCCGCTGAAAGCATTGGACTGTGTCAACTAGATTGAGTCCTGTCAAGTAGCTTATTCAACTGGCTCAAAACAGATTGTTACACACCTCTCTGTAGGTGTCTTTTCAACCGTGATCGCACCGTTTGCATGTAAAAAAAGTGTCGCATGATGAGAGGGGTATTGAACAGAGGTGCACAAAGAAAGATGCAGTGATAGCTGTGTGACTCAATCACAGGCCATTCACAGCTACCGAGTGGCTTCCCACAGTATCGGGTGACTGTGACACCAACATATATGACAATGATACCACGGTTAACTTATCTACAATATATTTTAAATTCTAACAGGGAGAGGTACGTGTCACCTAGCAGATGAGTATCGAGGAAAACACTGGCGCAGTTTGTTCAACTATTTCTTTACTGATACAGAAAGATTGTACAAATGTTAGCTGGATATAGCATGAGTCTGTTACATTTTCCATAGACCTGCTATCTACAGAAATGCATCCATGCACTGGGGGTCCGGGATAACATCTACAGATATAACTGAGTCTATTTTATTACGACTGTAAACAGGCACAGGTGTAGCTGTCTGGCAGATTCTGGCTCATGAAACGACATTTAAAATTGCAGGACAGTCCAACGGATATTAAAACTACTAATTAGCTGGAACAGATGCAAACAACTCTGATTTTTCATATGAAAAAAATATGCACTTGACTGAAAATATTGTAGTTGAGACAAGGTCTTGGTTATATCAATACATTCAAGATGTGGTAAGCATGCTTGCAATTGTGTTATGATTATAATGGTCTTAGTAATGTAATTAATTGTGATTAACTACTGCGTCTTTGTAACCAATGTAATTCCGTATTACTACAAAAAAGTTCAATAACTATAGGGCTCAACATTAACAGTAAACATACAGCCCAGTCAGACAAGTCAAATTTACGGGTGTCCGACTTTTCATCTAACGCAACAATTCGTCTAATACAACATTTGGTCTAAAGTGACAATTTGTCTACTACAACATTTGGTCTAACGAGACAATTCGCCTACTACGACGAAAGGGTAATTTATTCGACATTTTAGTGTTTCTAAAACTGGACCTGATGCTAGGTATTAGGTAGGTTTAGTAATATAGGCGCATATCAACCATTTAACTGGCCGCGTGCGGAGACCACATGATGCACAAAGTTCTCACAATGGATCTACTATAAACACATACTCTGTTACTGTCATATAACGATCACAAAATTAAAAACTAAACACAAAATCTCTGATACTTCCTACGGAAAACACTGCGATGCTCCCCGATATGAGTATCTCACGGGACGATCAGGGAGCATCACTGAGTATCCGTATGTACGTCAATGTGTACACGAGTACATATAATCAGTCCTTGTATTATGTATGTATGTTGACACATTGAGTAATTATCAACTATAAAAACAAGTCATATGCTATTCTGATTGGTGTAATGTAAATGTTATTGTTGTTTATGTTTATGTTGTGGCTCCTGTGCTAGCGATATTATACATCTTAATGGGAGTCTCCCGACCTTATCTATTACTTACGTTATTCGTTGTATATGTATCGTATTTATAGGTCAAACAAATTGATTCTGAGTAGCAAATGACAATGATTTTTTTTTAGTTTTAAATTTGTTATCATTTTATGACAGCAGCTGAGTAAGTGTATTAGTAGGTCCACTGTGCATCAGTTGACTGATATGCGCAATGTTGCTAGAAATAAACATTAAGTATTAAGTATGAGAATTAATCAAATGTTTACTTTAAATATGTTACGCATATTACTAACCCTCTGATTGATGTCTGGAGAATAAAGAAAGATGTCTTTCTAACTGATTCATACTTATTTTGCTGCAAGGTCGCGAATCTTCTCACAATTATGGGATTTAAAAGTTGCGGTTTGAACTCACATTTTTCTGAAGAAGTACTATGTCGATTGATTGCATTATGCAATTGACTGAACAAGAGTTGAATCACTTCTACATGCGATACCAAATGCAATTACTCCATGAAGTAATCTTGAGGTTGTGTTTCTTTGTGCTATAATCACGATGAAAGAATATGTCCAGTGAACACAAAATTAATCAAGTGCAATTTATTTCAACTTATATACCAGTTGCATGAACCATGTGTTCATATCGTGTGTATTTTCTCGAACGAACACCATGTCTCTGCGTTTGTACTATGGGCGAGTTTTTTATGAGGATTCGTGGCAAACCAGATGGGTATTGCTATACACAAAATTGAAGAGAGGATCAACGGGTATATTGGCAATGTGACGATAAAATGTGCAATGGCAGAGTGGTGAGGATTGGGCAAAATGGCACAGCGACACAGGACCACCACTATGCGCCGAATACTGCTGAAGTGAAAATAAAAACTCAAAAGTCAGCTAACGCCGATCCATCACTCTCAAGACGTCAGCACATGTCTCCGCTTTCACAGACTACCCTAGACTTGAAACTTGACGGTCGTTGGAGAAACACAGTGACCTTGGACCATCCGGGAGGTCGAGGTGCCAGACAAAGATGACAACAACCACGTACATCAGACGGTCATCCTGGCCACGAACCAGAACCTGAAGTACCTGGCAGCTGCGACCGTCTGGTACAGGGACAGCACCTTTTCGATAGTCCCACCACTATTCTATCAACTCTACAAAATACATGCTCCTGTCTTCAGCAAGATAGTCCCACTTGTGTATGCTCCCTTTCCTCGCAAGACGTACACTTGCTGTGACGTGATGATGCAGACCATCCGCAAAGCCATCGTCTATCGACAACTACAACTTCATTTGACGACAAACTGCTGCCACTTTGAAGATGCCTGCATCTGTGCTGCCCGCGCCGTCTTCGGCGATAGTCTAATAGTGCAAGGCTGCTTCTTTCACCTGTGTCGGGCAAACTTTCGCCAAGTCGTTTCCTTGGGACTCCGTAACATCTACATGTCCAGTGAGGAGACTGTAAGAAGCTAACTGCACTAGCATTTGTGCCTGCTGACGACATCTGCCAGATTTGGCAAGCTGCACGCTACAATTTGCAACGATGCAAAACCAGTAGCGAAGCTGTCACGCGTGGTTTGAGCCTCACCATCATAAGAAAAACGCCCAAGGTTGCGCGGAACATGTGGAGTGTGTATGACTGTGCCATATCCAACCAGCTGCGTACCACCAACAGTCTGGAGGGACGGCACCGTCGAATGGGCCATGTCATAGGAAAGGCCCATCGTGAAACATGTCGTGAAACGATTGCTCATTGGCACTAATTAATTTGGGTAGTTATTTTTCTTGAAGCATAAATAACAAGTTTTTGACGCAGACCTAACGAAAGTTGTCGTGTCCTTTTACCAGTTATGTACCTCCAAGGAATTTGTTCCAATAAAAGAAAAATCTTCACCATTATACAACATCATGGATACCAGGATGTAACGTGAACTAATTTACGGTGAAGAGAACCCATCTACGACAACATGGATGCCGGAAATTCTGCGGGCACGTTTTTAGAATATATAAATTTGTGGACTTGATTCAGCCCCGACGATCCACATGTTCATGTGTTGCATACCTGCTGGATGGCACACAACTGGGACATTTTCATTATTTTGCCTTTCCTCTTTTTCAGGAATAATTCTAAATTACTTATTAGAAATTATCCACGCCTTATAGGTGATATTTGATCTCAATAATAGATCATTTGAACAGTATTCCGACTCCTTTTGTCGACGACATTGGTCATTACCTACGGATGTCGGGCACTGAAGATGTACGTCACTGGACCACCCCCAACTCTCTTTGCTCTGTCTTGGTGACGGTCTTCGATACCTTCTGCAACGTAGTGATATTCCTCAGCCGTGATGACACATTTCCTAGTCGTTATCCCACTTTTTCATGCAGTATTTGTTTGGAGTTTGTTTATTTTTTATTTAAGACTTTAATTACACTACTCAGACTACACAGACTACTGTTTGTTTTATGTAGGTATCTACTACTTGTTACAGTACTGTTAATATACTAATCATTTATACTCAGAATGGTATTCCCAATAAGCTAATGCACAATCCTACCCTTTTTAAACATATATACCTTAATTTTGGCAGCATCCTTACTAGGCCTGATTGGGGTTGATTACATTGCAATGTAATATATTACTATTACTTAGTTTCCTTCCTATTACTATTACATTGTATTTTGGTTCAACCTATTACTATTACATCAATATTTGTAATAGTTACTATTACATACAGTATTACTATTACTTCAGGCCTGATCATTACAAGTTTACTTTTACAAATACTTACTAATAGTATAGTACGTGCCACTGTCACATACATCCTCCTATGCAAAGCAACAATGCAAGACAAGTGTAGATTGAAATAGGCCAACTTAATGACATTTTAGTTTTATTCATTTATATATATCATATAGACAACAAAATAAATTATACATCAATATATATTCACAGCAAGCATGCCGGCCCCAATGGTATTGCTAACCAATACCTACAAGTCGTAGACGTATTATTGTATGTTAATACTGGAGTAACTTGTTTCAGATCGTGCATACAGAACCGCTGGGAGTGCGGTACTTTGAAGTGGGGCCGCAAGGTCTTTTCCGGGCCACCAAATACACTCATGAAGTTCTTGGAGAAGACATCGCCCAGTAACTGGGGAAGCCTATTTGTAGGCCTACAAATCAAACAGACAGTAAAGCCCTAGACTGTGTTTTGTTGATTCCTGTATGCAGCCAAATGATCTAGGACCTCTGTACCTTACAATAAACATTACATTTTTTCATAAAGATAAGTGTTGAGTTCTTTCTTCCTTTACTAAATTTAAGTTGGCGTTTCAAGATCTCCACCTACCTGTGTCTGTGTTGCTGGGATAATGTATCAACTGGTGAAGTTTTTTCTGCTGCTCCCAACAGTCTTCCAACTTCAAGGTCTGTTTTGATCTTTTTGGAGGTATTAAAAAAATTCTTACAAAAATGTCCATGTTAAGTACTGCCTTTTCATACACTAAGCCTATTCTGTATGGTGCAGCAGGATATTACCTTTGCCAGAAATTTAGTTTAGCTATAAGGCTCTTGGGTTACAATAGCTTCTAGCTGGTTCCCATCTACCTCTGGTAGTGATGTCACAACAAACTGAAATTGTTGTCCATGTTACCTACTGCCCTCGACCAGCATAGTAAATCTAGTAAACAATCAACAAACTTTTATGGAATAGAACACATTTCCTGCATATCTAATAAATGAATCTTGCTGGTTCTCAAGTTAAATCTGATCAGGATGTCATGGTCATATTGACCTTAATTTGTGTCCATGTTACATACCACCTTTGACATTAACTTCATGTTGCCATCTCTTGACCGTGAGGAATGTTATCCCGGCTTCGATAGCAGTTATGCACAGTTACCTCCTCCTTCAGAATGTAAGCATTTTGAATAAAAATTACGCTTTTGAATTTTCAAGTCTGATGTCCCATTTTTGTGTACCAGTAGTGTGTTCTTGCTCATATACTGAATCCCGTCAAATTACACATCAAACAGAATAAATACGTTGGCTTATAAGTGTTCGTTATATAGAAAAGGTACGATCACCCAGAAGTCGTTAGGCATTATAGCAATGTACACTCATGGTTTCGTTACAACAGTGTAGTGGAAGTTTATTACCCTGTACAAAATTTCCATGTTAGTTTTTGTAGTTTTCCATTCAACGACGACTTATCCCGGCTTTTCCGAATTGTCCTACTCGAGCAACTGTCATATTCGATGAATTGTCCTGTTGGACCAAATGTCATAGTAGACGAATTGTCCCGCTAGACCAAATGTCGTACTAGACGAATTGTCGTGTTAGACCAAAATTTAATTATGTCATTAGACAAAAAGTCGTAGACCCCAGACATGGATAAGCTAAGTTGGCGTAGTACTTGGCCGATCAAACGTAGAAGCGCTATTGATGTTTTGACACTAGTTAATAGTTATTTATTCTAATACCTCAAAAAAACGGTAAATTAACACGCCATCGCTCCGACAAAGACGTAGATTTTTTGTAATGTATAATGCCAATAAAGTCACCAGGTGGCGAAGGCAGTATTTCGAGGTCGTTGCAGTTGCCAGGGGCAGCCATGTCGTTTGCAGAAAACGAAAGTTGGATGGAACGTCCGTTTACGGTCAGCATGTTTGTAAGGCCACAAAAAGCAGACCAGAAACCAGTTACCTGGTTAGTTAACCGCTAGACAAATGGAACATAGAAGCAGAAGTGAATGACAACGGGAAAAACGATTCTTTCTAGAAAATGGAAAGGCAAATCCCTGTGGGTGCAACACGCGGCACAGACACAGTGCGGCACGGGGGCAACATATTAAAAAGTAATACTAATAGTAATAGGTTGAGCAAAAACTCAATGTAATAGTAATAGGAAGCAGTGTAATAGTAACTGACCTATTACTTTTATATTACTATTGAACATTTAATAATAGTTTTATAATTACTCCCCCTTGTCAACTTGAGCATGGCTCTTTTGAAGATTTACCCTGGAGTTTTACGAGAGTTAACATAGCAAGAGACACTGGCACAGTGTGACTGTTGCATTGACTAAATGGATTAAACTGGGTTTTCACTGCTTTTAAGCCAGTTCTGCCAAGTTGCCAACTACCCTTTTCAAGTAAGCCTATGGGTTTAGTGACTGCCTATATGGTGCACACAATTGAGCCTAAACTACAGCAGATGTGAAAAACATCCGGATGTATTTGTACTTGAGCCAATAACTAACTGTCCACCAGGCACCAAGCACCAGTAGAGCAATGTGGTTTAATTAGACTGTAATATAATCCACCAAGTCATGTGGCATTGACTACTGTTTTTCATTCCAGTATGGGATTTAAAGATAAAATGGAACATATATGTTCTATCCTTAGTCAATGTAGTTAGTAGATTGTACTATATGTGGTATATACTACAGTGTATATATATATATTTTGTTGTAACTATTTTTGATTTTTCATACTTTATAATACTTCCATAACGATGATGATGATAGTACTCGACATTCTCAAATATTATTTTAAATACTTTGGGCATGGGTATCAATAAATGGCAAGCTAGAGTTTTTTTATTCATCTGCCTTTTTTAACTTCTTGAGACTGTGAGTCAAACAATTGTACTTATTGTATTCATGTATACTGTGCATTATACCATAAAATGTTCCGATGAAAAATGTAATAGTAATCCTAAATGCTTCAAATGTAATAGTAATAGGAAGAATTTAGCATGTAATAGTAATAGATTACATTGCAATGTAATTGACCCCAGGCCTGGAAGAGACAGGTCTTCCTACCTGTTATTAAAAATATGGTACAACAGCAAGACATAGTTATTTTATTTGTGTAAAAATGCATGGATAGTGCATTTATTTGAGTAAAAAAGATTGCAAATGACTTGTGTTTCAATTACTAACAATTTCAGAGCAAGTAAAAATACCGGTCGGGCAAGTAGAATGTCAGGGCCCACTTGTCTGGTGAGCACGTGGCCAAAAGCCTTAATGTCAAGCCCTGAATGATACACAATTACTGAACATATGCCATCAATCATACTTATTCTACCTGTGTACAAGTTTTGCCCACACATGCCTGCATCCACTACTCGTCAATACACACAGCCCAAACAAGGAATAACGCAGCACCTGGACATAGACGAATCAGAAATGTCTCACCTCAGTCAACAACTGCGCCAACTTGTCTTCTTGTTACATCAACTGTCGTTTTGCAGCCGGCACTCCCCACACAAAGCTCGTCCTACGCAGTTGTCGTGATACTTCCTGGATGAAACACAAATCCAATCAGATACCAGAGCATAACCTGATAAAACCTACCACTTAACTCTTCAGAGATAACGCATGAATCCCGGACTGAACATGTGCCTAGTAAACTGATCCACCATACAAGGTGACAAACAACATGACAATGGTTGACTCACTTCAAAGTCTGCGAATTGTTATCTATCCAAAAATGCAGATTGTGTGACATTACCATAAGGCCACACCAATTTTATTGTTAGGATTACGGATTTTTGAGACATTTTTGTTAGGGAGGGGGGAATAAGTCATTGCACGAGAAAGGTGTTTTGTGTAAATACATGAATTATTATACGAGTCATACATTATATTGCAAAAAAAATTATTTAGCCTTGTACCAAACTTACTAAACATGTACTTTTGAGTTTTAATAAAAATTGAAGGCTATTAGAATAACAAGTACTATTAACAAGACTTGGCAGATACCATTACTGTGTGGTAACGTTACAGCCATAAACGTGTAGATTAGAGGCAGGATATATATATTGCGGTGATAATATTAATTTGACTGGCATAATTAGGATTTGATATATACAAATATAACTACATTATTCTATTCCGAAGTAATGCAATGCAATGCGGACTATGCAGACATTGAAGAGAACATTGTCTACAACCCATTTTCCCAGCGTATCAACTTGTTTGGCCAAAATCCAATGTTCAGAATGAGTAGCGCGTTAAACTTGCACACGTTTCGCCTGTGTTGTGCATTGGCAGTTTATTTTCTTTATTGCTATTTTGCATCATGTCTAAAATGTCAGCCTTCGGGTTGTCTTTTCGTTTCATTTTGGTGGCACAAATGTTGTCATCGTTCAAGACAATAAATGTGTTAAACATTGAATTGCTCACGTAACGTAACATCCGCAAGGACGCTCGCTGTCATTTCGACAATAATCGCACATTCGACGCCAACAAATAGTTTCGATATCAGAGCAACATCGCTACAAACACGGGAAATGACATTGTTGATCGTGTTGGACAATTCAATTTTTTTACTTCCTTTTGGGAAGCAGCGCCAAACTTAGATTTCTTGATACAAAACCACACCGCAGCGTCTGGTTCAGCCATGGTTTAGATAAATTAATGACAAGTTGGACTTTCACAGATTGATTGGATCGTAGATCAAAGATGCACGACAACCAATGAAACAGTGTTTAACATACAAAGTTTGGTATGATGCGTATATGCTCGATGAATCGATACAAAATCATTGGTTTGGTAGTTTGATCAGAAATAAAAGTTCAAAATTGCAATTTTATTTTCGTTTTGACAAAAACAACGTCGACGGGTACGTAACCTGAATAATAAAACTGGTGTCGCCTAAGTGATGCATACCGAGACAGAGACCTACCCAGTGTACTGCACAGCTGTGTGTGACATCTAACGTCACCTGAGTTCACATCTGAGAAGATCATCACCAATTTCTCGTGGAGCTTCAAAAATATTTGATTACTAACTTTCTAACAAAGCTAAGTACTGTGATCAGGAGTGGAGGACATAAGACATTGTATCAGTGAACAGTAACTGATACTAACTTCTGTCTTTAAACGAAAGAACATTATAATGGATTTAATTACTTTCAAATTATATTGCAAATAATAAAAATACACTTTGCCATGGAAGCAGACACTAAATTTCAAAAAGATAACACAATACACATGTACTTGGTGGTTCTACAAATTTCTGTTTAAACCCCAAACAAATTTAACAACTACAGTGTGTATTTTTCAATTGTGTTTTTAAGGTTATCTTCGTAAATATATTTGGACAAAGGAATTAACCAGTATAAGTTTACATAAATTAAATGAAAGCAATATTAAAAGTGTTCGTTGAATTCAAAACAATATGAATACCAATTTTAAAATGTGTAGTAACGTTTTAGTTGACACTGTCAGAACTCAGGACCCAACTTCTGATCCACTTCATTATTTTGACCTGCCCTCGGATGACTGCCAAACAACCCACCAGGTGGCACCATGTTGACAATTAAGATAACTAGTCATTCTGCTAATTTCCATGCCCCACATTCTTAATTTTCAAAAGGGACATGTTGGTTGCAATTCAATATAAAATGCTGCAAAATAATACAGATTTAAAATTAGGAGATAGTAGAATCTCCAAAATATTTGATAAAGATCGAAAAGATGTTTACTGTGCATAAGTAGCAAACAAACCATTTAAAAAACATGCATTGAAGTTTAATTAATCACTTTCTAACAATGCAACTGTAACCAGGAGCGGAACGACATTCACTTTTTGTATCCGACTATCAGTGTTGAGTAAGTGAATTTGGCACATACCTCTGTCATGGATACTGCACATATGATATGCCCATAGTGATGGCAGCAATTTGATCTACATCGAGTAGTCATAAACATGTATGCTTTTGTATTGTATTTACTCAGATTGCAACAGGTCCAAGGACCCAGTAACAGGACTGATAACTGATACAATACATAAATAATATGACAATAGGGACAAAAACGACATAAAAACACAAACAATAGGGCATCAATATAATAAGCAAAGATCCATTATGGGTCATTCCGAGACAAACCACCCAAAACAAAATTAACCCCACCACCTCAGATGTTGCTGTAACTTTGTATGTTGGGTCATTATGGGTGGGAAAAGCGAAATACCGAATATTTCTTGCATCAGACCAGTAGTTTAAGAAATATTGCCCCCTCCCCAAAGTTTGGCTTTTTCAGCAAAAATGGATGTGGCTGCCAATCGTTAGACCCCTGTTTCTCAGCAGCCAGTGGACTAAATTGGATCAACTTGGTATCATCAGAAAGGAAACTGGCTACAGATTCCAAATCTGTCATTATTTCCCATATTGAAGTGTACTAAAAATTGATGATCTTTTAACCTTGCATTTGACTTTGAATTTTACAACCTTGAAATGACCTTCAATCAGAATTGTAGCCGAGGATGTTGGCTACAACATATACAAAATCCAGAGGTGTAATATTTGTTGTTTGTCTTCAAAATACAATCAAAGTAGGCACATCTGACATGTCTGAAGGAAGCTATAATGCATGTTTTGTTAAATTCTATATCGGTATGTTGAATGCACATGGTTGGCTTTGCATACTTGGAAGTTGAATGAACCCTAAGCAAACTCCTTACATCAACAATTAAGTCCTGAGAAGTGGAACATCATTCTGAATTTGATGCTGAGTAAAACCGATTCCTTCATATAGCCACAGTCTTACTCAACCCAGTCAAAATACCAGGTACATGATTCCTTGATACAGGCACGGTCTTACTCAACCCGGTCAAAATACCCGGTACGTGTATGTCTTGACTTAAAGTCACTGATAAATTATCCACTTTTGGCATAGTCCAGCTATTCTAGGCAAGTCAGTTTTGCCGATACAGTACATTCTTCTTTTTGAGGCCAATGAAAAAACTTTGCAGGTCCATTAGGGTGCAGGAACTTGATGCAATAGTCCCCCATCTCATCTGAAATGTCCCCAACCAGGCCTATCCATGGCTTATTGTCGTAGACACAGCACACATAGCTTTGTTTCTTGATCACTAAGGGCACCTCAGGCGATATTTCTGAAACTACTGGGTCCGATGCAAGAAACAGCAAAATCTGAGATGGTGGGAGGGTTAAACCCATTGGGTGATTTGACACGGAATGATCATTTTTTTAAACTGCAGATCTAAAGGTTTCAGCTCCTCAAAATTAATATATATCCCAAGTTGGGTTACTGCTATGTACATACGAGTACTGATGTACTCGTATGTACATAGCAGGACTGGGCTCAATTACCCAGTATTTGGGTTTTTTAAATGACAAGTACGTATATTTTGTTAGCTGTACTTGCTAAAGTATCAAGTACATTTAAAGTGAATAACCTGAGGATTTATAATATTTACAAAATCTGAATTATGTTACACGGCATGGCACTTAATCTGGCCATAATCTCTAAAAATGAAACAAATAAATTTCAAAACTGAATGGTAAAGACATTCCACGCATGTATTAAATATCCTCTTGATCTAGTGTTAAATGTTGTTGATTTTATGTGGGTTGAAATATATATAACTACCTAATTGCTAAATGAAAACATGAGTGCCCTTGAGAGAGAGGTGCTTATATATTGTTTCACTACCAGTTGTGCCAATGGTAGTTATTAATGTGGGCCCCCTAGACTTGGAACTATTAATTAATCTAGTGACCAGCTGGCCTCCCTCTAAATTCCACTAGTCTTATAAGTTGTAATTACCAGTCTTTGCCAGTCATCTGACAGTCTTGAAGATGGGCAGATGGGTCTCTGGCAATGCAGTGAGTATCAACAGTATTGCATTGCATCAATAGTACGATATACCATGGCATGCATTCACTTATACACATCATCTTTAATGCACCATCCACTCATTGGCATAGAGTCAAGACACAGTTAACAGCTTCCTCTATTCAGTCCTGCTGAAATCTAACTAGATTTCCTTGTTCCTGCATCCATAAACTGAGGCATGAGACATGGAGCTAGAACTGCCTACCGAGTGATACATACCTAGATGAAAGGATTTATTAACAATGGCCATCCCATTCTTCAGAACTTTAGCATAGAAATGTATATTCTGTGGTATAATGTTGCCACAAACGCATATATTGTTTTATTTATGGCATTTTTATAACTTACCCTGTTGGCTCAAATGGGTATTCATGATCACAAGCCAATGGTAGTACGCCTTAGGCTCAGTCAGAAGGGTTAAAGTTGGTAAAAGAGGCCTATTTATCGGTGTTACAAATTGTTTTCATATAGTTAATGCACTATGCCATTTTGCTCAAGTTGTTGCTCATGACGGCCGTGAACAGCCCCATTCTATGGCCAGACAGTGTGTAGCTAAATTGCTGCTCATGATGGCCGTGAACAGCCCCATTCTATGGCCAGACACAGTGTGTAGCTTAATTGCTGCTCATGATGGCCGTGAACAGCCCCATTCTATGGTCAGACACAGTGTGTAGCTAAATTCCTGCTCATGACGGCCGTGAACAGCCCCATTCTATGGCCAGACACAGTGTGTAGCTAAACTGCTGCTCATGACGGCCATGAACAGCCCCATTCTATGGCCAGACACAGTGTGTAGCTAAACTGCTGCTCATGACGGCCGTGAACAGCCCCTTCTATGGCCAGAAACAGTGTGTAGCTAAATTCCTGCTCATTACGGCCGTGAACAGCCCCATTCTATGGCCAGACACAGTGTGTAGCTAAATTGCTGCTCATGTTGGCCGTGAACAGCCCCATTCTATGGCCAGACACAGTGTGTAGCTAAACTGCTGCTCATGACGGCCGTGAACAGCCCCATTCTATGGCCAGAAACAGTGTGTAGCTAAACTGCTGTTCATGACGGCCGTGAACAGCCCCATTCTATGGCCAGACAGTGTGTAGCTAAATTCCTGCTCATGACGGCCGTGAACAGCCCCATTCTATGACCAGAAACAGTGTGTAGCTAAATTCCTGCTCATGACGGCTGTGAACAGCCACATTCTATGGCCAGACACAGTGTGTAGCTAAACTGCTGCTAATTATGGCCGTGAACAGCCTCATTCTATGGTCAGACACAGTGTGTAGCTAAATTCCTGCTCATGACGGACGTGAACAGCCCCATTCTATGGCCAGACACAGTGTGTAGCTAAACTGCTGCTCATGACGGCCGTGAACAGCCCCATTCTATGGCCAGACGCAGTGTGTAGCTAAATTGCTGCTCATGACGGCCGTGAACAGCCCCATTCTATGGCCAGACACAGTGTGTAGCTAAATTGCTGCTCATGATAGCCGTGAACAGCCCCATTCTATGGCCAGACACAGTGTGTAGCTAAATTGCTGCTCATGACGGCCGAGAACAGCCCCATTCTATGGCCAGACACAGTGTGTAGCTAAACTGCTGCTCATGACGGCCGTGAACAGCCCCATTCTATGGCCAGAAACAGTGTGTAGCTAAATTCCTGCTCATTACGGCCGTGAACAGCCCCATTCTATGGCCAGACACAGTTTGTAGCTAAATTGCTGCTCATGATGACCTTGAACAGTCCCATTCTATGGCCAGACACAGTGTGTAGCTAAACTGCTGCTCATGACGGCCGTGAACAGCCCCATTCTATGGCCAGAAACAGTGTGTAGCTAAATTCCTACTCATTACGGCCGTGAACAGCCCCATTCTATGGCCAGACACAGTGAGTAGCTAAATTGCTGTTCATGACGACCGTGAACAGCCCCATTCTATGGCCAGACACAGTGTGTAGCTAAACTGCTGCTCATGACGGCCGTGAACAGCCCCATTCTATGGCCAGACACAGTGTGTAGCTAAACTGCTGCTCATGACGGCCATGAACAGCCCCATTCTATGGCCAGACACAGTGTGTAGC
The DNA here is from genome assembly GCA_020002185.1 of Paraescarpia echinospica. NCBI lineage: Eukaryota > Metazoa > Annelida > Polychaeta > Sabellida > Siboglinidae > Paraescarpia > Paraescarpia echinospica. Next base: position 5,389,725 of record CM034540.1, read on the forward strand.
TAAACTGCTGCTCATGACGGCCGTGAACAGCCCCTTCTATGGCCAGAAACAGTGTGTAGCTAAATTCCTGCTCATTACGGCCGAGAACAGCCCCATTCTATGGCCAGACACAGTGTGTAGCTAAATTGCTGCTCATTACGGCCGTGATCAGCCCCATTCTATGGCCAGAAACAGTGTGTAGCTAAACTGCTGTTCATGACGGCCGTGAACAGCCCCATTCTATGGCCAGACACAGTGTGTAGCTAAATTCCTGCTCATGACGGCCGTGAACAGCCCCATTCTATGACCAGAAACAGTGTGTAGCTAAATTCCTGCTCATGACGGCTGTGAACAGCCACATTCTATGGCCAGACACAGTGTGTAGCTAAATTGCTGCTAATTATGGCCGTGAACAGCCTCATTCTATGGTCAGACACAGTGTGTAGCTAAATTCCTGCTCATGACGGCCGTGAACAGCCCCATTCTATGGCCAGACAGTGTGTAGCTAAATTCCTGCTCATGACGGCCGTGAACAGCCCAATTCTATGGCCAGACACATTGTGTAGCTAAATTGCTGCTCATGACGGCCGTGAACAGCGCCATTCTATGGCCAGACACAGTGTTTAGCTAAATTGCTGTTCATGACGGCTGTGAATAGCCCCATTCTATGGTCAGACAAAGTGTGTAACTAAATTGCTGCTGATGACGGCTGTGAATAGCCCCATTCTATGGTCAGACACAGTGTGTAGCTAAATTGCTGCTCATGACTGCTGTGAATAGCCCCATTCTATGGTCAGATACAGTGTGTAGCTAAATTGCTGCTCATGACGGCTGTGAATAGTCCCATTCTATGGTCAAACACAGTGTGTAGCTAAATTGCTGCTCCTGACGGCTATGAATAGCCCCATTCTATGGTCAGACAAAGTGTGTAGCTAAATTGCTGCTTATGACGGCTGTGAATAGCCCCATTCTATGGTCAGACCCAGTGTGTAGCTAAATCAACCGTGATGTGCTAACATTGCCACCTTGTGTTCTATGTCTCAAAAACTTATTGGCGTATAATTCTGGCAGAATTTTTAATTAGTAGAATAGCCATACTCTCGGACTCAGTGAACGATATATCTAACTAGGAAATGGTATATATTTAATGTAACATCTAATAAGGTCTAGTCTAAAGGCTTACACTAAGGGTGACCAATTTGTGTGAATGATCAAACCATACAGGGTAAGTAGGCGCTATATTGGACTAAAGTCTATACTCTAAATTGACAACAAGAACATTTGTGCCAAGCGAAAAACCGGGTCACTGAATAGTGAATTATCGTGTTCTTAATGAGATTAACCTATTTAAATACACTGCCTGGTTCAAATGACACGTTCAGGGTGTAGTCAATAGAGCGAGGTAAGGTTATTTCCACGACACCAACTACACGTGTTAGAAATTTAGAATGTTATATCACTTATATGGCTATATTTAATATTACGGAAGAATTTATTCAGATTTTTGTCAAGACGGCATAAAACATTAGGAGTAGCCTACGACGCACAATTTGTGCTCCCATTGTGCAGTATATATGCGTAGTTTAGGATTATCTATATCCTACTATAACTGAAAAACATTGTCACTGATATTAACAGCGTGATGAAAATGCAGCGATCTGTTACTGACCTAACCATGAAAACGACCACCTACAGCCGCCAAACTTCTCACATATCTTACATACATATACACACACTACATTACAAAAAATTATTTTACATTCCTACCATAATCAAAGTAAAACTTGACTTCTACGGTGGCAACTGCTCCACGCTCGATATTGTGTCAAGCTTCACAGAAATTCCATACAGTGGCGCTATCATTATTGTATGCATGTTCGCGCGCAATGTAAATATATATAATATACCGTTAACATATATGGGCACGTGAGTGTGTGTGTTAGTTGCTATTTAATGTAAAAAACAGTCTTACGAATAGCCAATAATTGTGTTCCCGTGGGTCAATTCTTTTTTAGTTGATAATGAGTTAGTGCTCCAATGAATGACACAATTTTTGGGGGCATTCAGACTTAGGACGAAGCATATATATATTAATTTATGTGTAAATTTTGTTAAATTGTGCAATTTGCTAAGCTGGGAGTCATTTCCGTAATTAGTTAATGTGACAAACTCAACTAAGAACACACATTCCTCATTTCCAGTTAGTTTTTTGTGTCACCATTAAAAGTGTAGGTTTGGATCAAATTATGCACAATTTGCTGCCACTCTGTATGTAAAATGAAACTACTTGTGATACATCCGTTGGCGGTGAACATAGCGATTCGACGTAACTGCAGCAAAATTACGATGAGCTTAATTCGAAGATGAATTTTATTGTTTAAGCCGTTCTTCACACAATAAAAAAGCACCAAGATATTAATATTATTTTAGAATGCGACCAAAATGTTAAAAACTTCGTATTTTTCTACCACCATATTTCATTATCATTTATTCATTATGCTTAACAAGTAATGAATGTCCAAAAATGTATTAATATTATTATTATCTGAAGGTAGCATTATATTTCATTAATACAATCATAATTTGTATTAATTTTCTTATCAAACGTGTGTAAAGTGCTTTGAGCAGTCCTGAGGACTGGATACACAGACACCCACACATACATACGAACACAATTATTGGCTATTCGAGATACTTTTCAACAGAAACAATGCCAATATTATAACTAACACAGTAAACACACGCGCCCGTATATATTAATGATGTCGCCGCTGTAGAAAGGGTAAGACCACATTAAGGATTCGTCCGCCATTACCCAGCGAAAGAATGCCCTAGGAAATAGCGTTTTGGTGTTGTGTGAATTTTTACGAGCACTTTGCGCGTCATAGGCATGCCAACACTAGGGGCTGGGGGTCCGCTTGCAATTGTTTTAATAAAATGATGCTATTTGGTGGCTTCTGGTGCATTTTAGTCATTTAAAGAGTACAGAGGAGAGCGACTAAAATGATTCCAAAACTGAAGGAAACTAGTTATGAAATACGCCTAAAAGAATGTGGTTTAACAACACTACAGACCAGGAGATTGAGAGGAGATCAGATAGAAGTGTTTAAAATACGGAATGGTTAGAAAATATCAATAGAAATATATTTGTTCAGTTAAGAAAGATAGGATTAGAGGACATGAAGTTACATTAGCAAAAGGATCACTGTAGATTAGATATAAGAAAGTTCATTTTAAGTGTTGCTTCAGTAGACAAAAATTATACCCATTTTGCTATAAATGTAATCTCACTCAGTATCCCAGGTAAGCTCATTATTTAAATAACATATTAATTTGGTACTCTTTTTCAAATCTGTTATATTGTATGAAATTATCATTCCATTTAATGCATGTGTATAAGGTATTCAATGTATTTAGCATATATGTGTTTATAAAATGCATTGTTGTATTACCATTATTATTTTCAATAAACCAACATAAGTGAAACAACGTCATAACATCCCAAGCCTCCCATACATCTACATGAACAGGAACTGACTGTCCATTGACAATACAACAGTGGTGCCGCCGAGTGGTTAATATTGAAAACCTATGGGTGGTGACACTGCAACAAGAGTTTTTTCACATCGCACTTGGGAAGGTTACATATTTTGCAGAATACAGGATGCTTTATAATGATTAAGCTTGTCCAATTTTTTTATAGTTTATGTCACGACCGTATTATTTACAGCCCAGCCGTATTAAGAGGTGCGTAACAAATACGGCGAAAAGTTGGGAGGTCTGCACAAGCAGTCAATCACGTTTCCATTCACAAAATTCACACATACTGACTAGTATTTATTTTCTTGCTGTTAAATTGAAAGCTGAAGAGTGTCTTCTGCTGTCCATCATCACCAAGTTTTCTTTTTGGAGGCATACTTGTTCATTGAAGAAGCCGCGAAAATAATTTAAAAGTTTATTGTCGCAGACTCCATGCGGTGGCGCCTGTGAAAATCAACAGACACCGTTCGTAACATGCAGTTAGCGGGAGTGTACTTTCGACCATCTCCGGCAGTGGTCGGGCACGCTCGGGCCGTCAATATCCGGACTGGCTTAGTTTTTTTTGCGTATTTTGTTAAATTGAGCTATTCTTTCGCCTCAAAAACATGAGAAAATAATTATATGGGGTTGCTTCAGTAGCCGGCGGTCTGATTAGCTGTTGTTGGCAATCCCACCGGCCGGCTGGGCTTCAGGAACACGCTGGTAAAATATGCTGTGAAATTTTCAAGAAAATCGTACAACAAATTTTGCAAGAAATGAATGAAACGTTATAATGGCCACCTATGTAAAAACTAAACGTGGTCTTACCCCAGAAGTCGAGTTTTACTTGAGTTTGTTTTGCGAAATTTGATCGTGGTAGGAATGTAAAATAATATGTTTGTAATGTAGTGTGTGTATACATATTATATGTAAGATGTGAGAAGTCGGCGGCTGTAGCAGTGTAGGTGGTCATTTTTATGGTTAGGTCAGAAAGTAATAGATCGCCGAAGATGATAATAGCACCTAATCATTAAGCTAATGTCAGTCATAATCTGAATTCCACCCTTCAGAAGTTCAGCTTCATTGCCTTTGAGTTTGAGGAATTGAGCATGACGACTTCGACCCTTGTTGTGAAATTGTGACTCCGTCGTTCCGTCTCTGATCATGAATGACAATCACAATGTTATAAATTTAATGCATCGTATATAGTATGGTGTCTGCAGCGGCCGTACCTGATATATGAATAGTCAACATACACACCTTGTGGTTGCTACGATAAACTGTAGTAGTAAAACGTTAGCCAGCAGTCGTGATTAGATATTCACTGTCAAAATGTGCTCTCTGCACGCACGCGAATGAAAACACATGCACGTTATAGACGCTGAATATCGGCGTTTATTCCGGATATATATTCGTATCTGATTTGACGCGTTCTTCTAACTAAATACATTTAAGTATGTTACTCGTTTAACAATAAAGCAGGTAAATAAATATCGGCTGCTAACAGCAAAGTTCTTATACTGAGCAATTGATATATGTTTAGGATAAAAACAATACGAAACTGATTGCAAATAACAAAGTTATATGTTGAATACGCTTTACGTAAATGTCACGCAAAGGGTACCGCCTCTTTCGTCCGGTGGCTAAATCACGCCCACAGCCTGGGCACAGACCACAACATTATATATTTAGATTTAAAAAAAATTAACAAGATTGCCATCCAGAGAATTAACTCTAGATGGCAGGTGAACAAGAAAGCCCTTTGGCTTATCGAGAGTCCAACCCTTTTATCTACATATATCCAGCCCTTCTGAGGTATGTGTCGATTTTATTTTTAAACATATTCACACTACTAGCACCCACACAATCATCAGATAATCTGTTCCATTCATTCACAGTCCTTTGTGAAAATGAGAACTTTCTCACGTATAATCTACACTGCTCCTTTACTAATGTAACTTCATGTCCTCTAGTTTTTCTATCTTTCTTAACTGAAAAAAACATATTTCTATCAATATTTTCATAACCATTCAATATTTTAAACACTTCTATCTGATCTCCTCTCAATCTCCTGGTCTCTAGTGTTGTTAAACCACATTCTTTTAGGCGTTTTTCATAACTAAGATCCCTCAGTTTTGGTATCATTTTAGTCGCTCTCCTCTGTACTCTTTCTAGCATATCTATGTCCTTCTTGCGGTATGGCCTCCACGCTTGTATACAATATTCTAAATGAGGCCTAGCTATTGTTTTGTACAGCGGTATTATTAGTTCTTTTTCTTTATATGCTATATTTCGCCTAATCAATCCAAGGATTTGATTTCCCTTTGAAGCTGCAATTCCACACTGCTCTGAAACCTTCATGTCAGCACTAATTGTCAGCCCTAAGTCTTTTTCTTTTACAGTAGTACTTAGTACAGTTCCCCCCATTGTATATTCTACATATTCGTTCCCATGTCCTGTGTGAAGGCATTTACATTTCCCAAAATTGAACAACATTTGCCACTTTTCAGACCATTTGATCAACCTGTCAAGATCATCTTGTAAATGCTGTCTATCCCCATCACTTTTAATCCTTCTAAACACTTTTGTATCATCTGCAAATTTCAACACCTTGCTAGCTATATCATCGTCCAAATCGTTTATATATATTAAGAATAATATAGGTCCCAGTACTGATCCCTGTGGAACCCAACTCAAAACTGATTTCCAGTTTGAAGCCTCCCCATCAACAACTACCCGTTGTCTTCTGTCAATCAGCCATTTTTCTATCCAGTTAATTATACCATTTCCTACGCCATGGGCTTTTAGTTTAAGCAGTAATCTCTGATGTGGCACTTTGTCGAAAGCTTTTTGAAAATCTAAGTAGATGATATCTACTGGTGATCCATCATCTACCCACTTAGTGATATCTTCCAAAAAACATAACATATTTGTTAAGCATGACCTCGCTTTTATTATAGCACAGGTGGTCTTGCTAATATTGCGTCAGTACAGTAACCAGAGCTATGAAGTCACAAACCACAATGACTAGTACCAATTCTAAGAGTCAATAAGAAAACTGCACAATAACAACTGAAAATTATTCACAATTATTATCATTTGTACACCACTAGTACCAAACCCGCCTTATGTGACCTTCTAAACAGGGTCACATACTTCTCCGACTCTCACCGCGCTAAGCGTGCTGTGGCAATATTATGTCTCAGATATACTAAAGGCAAGGGCAGCGAAGAAACCACTCACCGTGAACAGCGACGAGGCTCTCGAGGTAATAATAATAATGGAATGACTTATTTAGCGCCAATATCGTCGGTAAATCCGGGGTCAGTAATGAACTGTGGTTACATATTATAGTAGACCCTGCTAAATTGTACTACAGTTTATTATGGTAAACCATGATACATCCATAGTAAATCATGGTGAATTATAGTAAACCATAGTATACTGCATTTTACCATGCTTTCACCAAAGTAAATAATAATAAAATATGGTATGCACTGTAGTAATTAAACCATGATAAAACGTGATATTCATCATAGTAAATGAAATATTTATTATGGTAAACCATAGTATTTACAATGGAAAAACATGATAAAATATTCGCAAAAAATACACTGTAGTTTGCTATAGTGTTTACTATAGTAAACTATAGTAAATTTACCGCATTAATTTTTTAGCATGGGATGTAGCAGAACTGCAGGGAATTTTCATCAATGCCTACCAGCGCTTTTGTGCCGAAAAATGAGCTCTGCGGTATCACCTATGTTGGAGCTCGCTCCGAACTTGAACAAGCCTTGGTTGAAATGAATGACAAAGATCGCCGTAGAACTATTGAAAGACAGTTGTGAGTGGGTGCACCTTCAAGATGAACTCCCCTCGATCACACCAGCCATGCACATGGGTGGTGTCTGGGAGAGGATGATCCGCCACCTGTCAGCAATGTAATTATTAGCCCTACTGGACGCACACGGCGACCTGCTGGATGACGGGCAGCTGCGCATGCCGATTGTGGAAGCTAATTCAGGCAGACACAACAACACCTGACGATGTGAAGATATGCAGCGGCGAAAAATGTTCAATGAAGCTGAAGCTCCGTTAGACCCCCCCCCCATATGAATTTCGTTCCCGTGCCACTGGAACCTAGAGACAGGCGGCATCGTCTTGGTGTGAAGGATAAGTGCACCCCACGCAGTCAATGGCCCTTATACACACACCCTATAATCTGACCTTCGTTATTTTAGGCACATGCCAGGTCTATTGTACGTGTAATTGTATTCCTTACGTTTTGAATATGTTCGAAAGTTTGTTGTTTGGCTGGTCAAATTAGCCAATGGTTTATTGACTTAATACAGAAGAGCCATATTTGATATATAAACAAAAGAACTGAACTAACCATTATGGTAGAAGATATTGACCCTCACATAATAGGTATAACCGAATCATGGGCCAACACTGATATATCAGATGCCGAATTGGGATTAACAGGCTATGTAATGTTCAGGAAAGATATAATAGGAAGAAGGGGAGGTGGAGTTATTTTATATGTTAAAGAATCTATCCAGGCTTATGAAATAAAATTAGAAAGAGAAGCACATTGCGAAGAAGCTGTTTGGTGTAACATAGTTACAGGAAACTCGATCAACGTTAACGGTGGGGTTAGTTTATCGAAGTCCAAACATAAGCGTAGAAGAGAATAAAAAAGTACAAAACGCTATAAGGGAAGTTAGCAAACGGGACTGTGTTATTATGGGAGATTTTAACCATGGTCGTATACAATGGATATCTCTACAGAGTACGGGGAGTAAGGACCACACGTTTTTAGTTTTAGTACAAGACAGTTTCTTTTCTCAACATGTGAGACCAGGGGATTGGGAGGAGATCAGATAGAAGTGTTTAAAATATTGAATGGTTATGAAAATATTGATAGAAATATTTTTTTCTCAGTTAAGAAAGATAGAAGGACCAGAGGACCTGAAGTTACATTAGTAAAGGAGCAATGTAGATTAGATATAAAAAAAGTTCTAATTCTCAAAAAGGACTCTAAATGATTGGAACAGATTATCTCCTGATTGTGTTGGTGCTAGTAGCGTAAATATGTTTAAAAATAAAATCGACACATACCTTAAAAGGGCGGGATACACGTAGATAAAAAGTATTGGACTCTCGATAAGCCAAAAGGCTTCCTTGTCCACCTGCCATCTAGAGTTAATTTTCTGGAGGTTAATCTTGTTAAATGTTGTTAAATATCTTTTAACACCGTCCTCCGGGTGGGGCGGTCAACGGCCATCCGCTCGGCCTCCTCCAGCGTGAGGCCCAGGCAGTCCAGATCCCGCCCGAAGTTATCCACCCATCGTCTGCGAGGGCGACCGCGGGACCGTTTCCAGCCAGCGTTGTGTGGCTTGCACCTGTACACCAGTGATGCAGGGTAGTTTGGTGCCATACGTTGCAGGTGACCGAACCATCGACGGCGTCGCTGGGCAATGAGCACGTAAGCATGCCGCTGACCAGTGCGTTATATGATAGTGTTATTACTGATATAATGGAACCACTTTATATTCTCGAGGCGGCGTAGTCTCTTCATGGTGAAAGCGTCAATTTTCTTGGCCTGTTGAAAGGTCAGTTGCCAAGTCTCGGAGGCATAAAGGAGGATCGAAATGACGAGAGCATTGAACTTTTTAAACTTAGTTCCCCGCGAGATGGAACGACTGCGCCACAGAGCATTAGATAATCGTTTAATTGCACCCGCTGCTTTGCCGATTCTAACAGAGATCTCATGGTCTACAGAGCCACCGGCAGATATGATGGAAACCGGGTAAGTAAATTTATCCGCAAAGTCGATGATTTCGCCATTGATGGTGATGGGGTTGAGCAAATCGATGACTGCGCATATTGCCATCGCTTTCGTTTTGGCCCAGCTGATGGAAAGACCAACATCACTGGCTACAGAGTAGAGCTCCTGAGGACAACGACGAGGTCAGCACGCGATGTGCAGAAGATGGCAATGTCATCTGCATAATCCAAGACTGTCACGACAGTGTCTCCAAGTTTAGTACCAAGGGAAGAACTGGCATTTCTCTCAAGTTGTCGCATGATGTGGTCAATGATGATTTTGAAAAGGTCAGCTATATAGTAGCTTGAACAATCGGCATAACTTTGGGGGCATCAAAAGTATATACATGCATATATATATATATATACTACACACACACGCACACCACACACCACATCACGTACACATACGCCTACCATCATCATTTAAAAGACTGGACTTAATGGTTAAATGTTTAGACAAAACTATAGAACAACTGGGGTACATACCTGTTTAATGTTGGTATTTGTCAGTGTCAACCGAAATAACCTAGCCAACCTGATTAAGTGCACAATGACACCCCGTTGCATGCTTTATTGAAGTGCTAGCGGTGCTGGACGTCAGCGCTGCAATCGACACCATTCACCATGGGATTGTGATGAGAGGTTTCACTGAGATCTGTCTGGTGTCACTGGTGCTACGCTCGAGTGGTTCAGGAGGTATTTCAGATTATGTTTGCGGAATGCAGATTACATCATCGATCGGATTAAATACACATCCCCGCATGTGCGTGCGTGTGTGCATGTGTTCGTGTGTGTATGTGTCAGTGCATGGTGTGTGTGTGTGTGTTTGAGTGTGCGTGCGTGCGTGCCGGTGCATGTGCGTGCGTGCGTGCGCGCCGGCGGATGTGTGCGCATGTGAACGTGTGCTCCCGTGTGTGCATGTGTGAGCGAGTGTGAGGGCTCGTGCGTGTGATAGTATGTATACAAATTAATAGTTTAGCTGCAATTTGCGACACAGTGGCGACACCAAGCGACCATTCTCGAGGAAAGATTTGTTAGGGAGGGCGGCACTTAAATTTCGTCCGCACGCCAACAGCATGGCGTGGTAATCCGAGCCTCTACACATAGTGGAACATGCCACACATCACCAACAGGTAACGCCAGAGACGCCAGTTAATATCAAGGCCGCTTTTGCACGCAGCTCTAATAGCTCACAATTGTTACGACACGATCGTACTGGATTAGGCATATTAGAAATGATTGTTAACATGAAATGATCGAAGCTTTGCATTGAGGGACGACGTGGCTCAGGTGTGAGAGAGTCTCAAATGAGGTAATACAGGGATGTGTTGATGCATCAACTCCTTGTTCTCGTTACTTACAGAACTCACGGGGCTTGGTACATACATTGCACACATATTTAGTGGTATACAATTATTTCACATGCCTTCACGAAACAAATCACAATGACATTATTACGCAAAACGCAACACGAGGAGATTAATGCAATGCTTGATGGGCCAGCCACTTAGAATATAACTGATTTTATTCGTTTATCACCTGTACATAGCAACACGTATGTTTAGTTAATCATGCATCATTATATACCTATATGTACCGTTGATCGAAGTATGCATTGCTCCACTCATTGGTTTTGTTTCAGTTAAAATCCAATAAGTTTGATGCTTTGCCTAACAAAAAGCCATAATACGGAAAACCTACAAAATAGATGGTCTTTACATGTGAATAGAGAAAACAATAGATTGGTACTCTGAACATCGATCAATTCTGCTTCATCACACACAGCTAAACACCACCACCGTTGTCGCAGCTGTTCGTGTTAGACTGCTCTTGCTTGCAACATACATTTGATATATTTATTTTATGGCAAATTAATTATACACAACATTGTGTAAGAGGGGCGAGAAGTGGATGACCGAGAAAGATATGGCTCGACCACAATAAAAAAAATTCAAAAGTAAGACAAACAGGCAAAGAACAGAAATGTGTGACAAAAGATGGCTGATGAGCAATCAACTCGATGAAAGGATCGGTGACTGAATGATTAGGTGATGAGTGACTGAGAGACTGGGCGACTGAGCGACTAGGTGACTGACTAAGTGGTTAGGGAAGTCACTGAGTAACCGAGTGACTGCTTGGTTGATCGTAAGAAAGAGTGACAACGTGATGAAATTACCGTGTGATTTAGTAAGTGAGTGAGTGAGTGAGTATGCGAGTGGCTGGCTGACTGACTGAGCGAGTGAACAAGCATGACTACATTCTGAAGTGCTATATTGGCTTAACTAGCAGTGTTCCTTGTGGTCGCCATACATGTTGATGACGACGTCTGACTGCCACAAACCAGTGAAGCTCGCAACTATGACGTCATCCAAATGACAATTCACGGTAAGATGCGTCACATCAGTGACAATGTTCGTTCGGGTCAGCAATGGCAGTGCGGTCCCAGGCGAACAGGAAGTAGCCGACTCCGGCGCCGAGAGCGACTGCGATACACAGCCACATGTTGAAGGTCATAAAGATGAGCATGAGGAAGTAACTGAGGACGATCTGAACGACGTGTAACACGGACTGCAGCAGGTGTTGTCCGCGGAACATCGAGTACCTGTCATGGAAAGAAGATGAATTAAAGGTGCCTCCTTAAATCGACATGTTTGCTCTTTATCTTTCAAATAATGTTAAGATAAATCGTGTACAAAGTATCCACTGCAATGTGCTAGCTCGTTTGTTCAATTTTTATGTAGTTTTGGTGAAATCACAGAACACTTGAAATTACTTAATGTTTGACCAAACATTAATATAAGTCCCACTCCATATTTGGACACTAACGAAAAAGATTCACGGTAGCCTGTACCAGTTAAGGAAGCAATATCAAACAAGTCTGCGGTATTTACATGAAAACTGTGTGCGCGCGCGCGCGCGCGTGCGTGTGTGTGTGTGTGTGTGTTTGTCTGTGTGTGAATGTGTGCGTGCGTGCTCGCGTGTGTGTGAGCGTGCGTTCGTGTGTGTAAACATTTGTACAGTCTATTTCAACGATTATGTAATTATGAACGGAACAAATGGCAAACATATTTTGTCAATACCAGCAGTGTGCATAACGTTTAAGAACAACATTAACATATATATCTCTCAGAAGGGCTGGTTATCCAGAGATGAACCATTTTGGAATCCGTATAAGCCCAGTGTTTCTCCTGGGTAAAATTATGGGTGAGGTGATAACCTTGGGGTACGCGAGGGCCGCAGGCGCAAAGTGTTGCTAGGGGGTGGGGTCGGGGGCATGCTCCCCGGATATTTGTGTAAATTAGCTTTAAAATGGTGCATGTAAACATGTTTATTACACGACTTGTAAATGTAGTAATCATGATTGATAAAAGTCACTAATCATAATTGCTACATTGTGTTTAGGTGTGGTTTCCACTTGACCACTGGTACTTGGTTGTGGTGATGTTTTTCTTGCCCTAACCCTAGGCTTTGTTATCACACTGACAGAGTCAGTGGCAGTGGTATCACTTGAAGACTCTTCCCCCATCACCTCCTTTAAATTATTATCATATCATAATATCATGATGTTAAATTGGTGGCTTCTTCTTCAAAGATTATACTTTATTTGTTGCTACCATGTTATGCAATTAATTAAACAGTCATTTCAGGAATTCCACAAAGGTATGTTTCTATTAATGGCAAGAAAGCTTATCATATCGGAATATGTATTATATATTTAGTAAGGTAGGGTGGGGCAAGGTGCCCACCATAAGCAGGAAACGCTGCATTTGTTTTAATAATAACCCAATCGAATATATTTTATGTTGTCATTAATCTAAAATGTATCTTCTACTTTGTGTATAAGTATTTTACACATAGACATAAAATAATAATTTAAAATTCTACGTTATAAAATAGTTACGAAAAAGGCGTCTTGCCCCACCTATGGGGCAAGACGCCCATCTGGGTGGGGCAAGACGCCTTTCCCAACCCGTCGAATAATCACAAGTATGCGAGTTAGTGTGGATGGGTGGGTGGTATGGGGGTGGGTGGGATGTGTTTGGGTGGGTGGGTGTGTATGCTGCGTGTGTATGTATCTGCTGATTTAACTATGTAGTAGACATGTAAGGCGATTGAATAAATACCAACAATATTGTGAAATGCATTTTAACAGGCATGCAATAAGAAGAACGAACGAACAATCTACACAAATGTTAAGTAACAGCCAATGTGGCTTTCGATATTTCGGTAGGGTCTATTGTTCCCAGCAGCTGAAGCAGTGTCAACTACGCAGACTCTTCACTGTCACTAGTTGCAGCAGTTCTCACAAATAAAATTGCCATTCCCCACAGTGCACTCTCTATGTGCCCACTCCCTACAGAGCATACACTGAACCCAGACCTCGCGACTTCTGCTGTTACTGAATGGCTCTCCACAAATCAGGCAATACCATTCATCATCTTCGTCACTGCTTAGATCGCTCCGGAATCTCGTTGCTGGTACAATTATTGTCATCTGTTTCTTCTTAGGCATCGGTCGTTTCCCCTTCGGTTTCCCGCCTCCTTTACCCTGCCGCTTAGATATTTCACCCTTCTTGGTAAGTGCGTTTTTGTACGGCGACGACGATATCCAGGCTGCTGATTCCTGTTTTCTCGACTTGCTGCGTGCCGTTGATATTTTCGGCAATGGAGAAATGTTCCTAACCAGTTGGCGAATGACCGTCGTAGCCGGTGTCGAGGCGACATACCCACCAGTGGGCAGAGTGGCAACCGTTTCGCCCGGTGGCATGTCAGCAGTTGCATGATCATCAGATGAAGGACCAGCACTTGGAAGCTCATCGGATGAAGAGCCGGCAGTTGGATGGCCATCAAATGAAAGGCCGGCAGTTGGGGGGCCTTCATGTAACGGGCCGGTAGTTGCAGGGCCATCAGATGAAGGACCGGCAGTTGGAGCACCATCAGATGAAGGGCCAGCAGTGGCCAGGTGGGCAGATGGTTCTTCAAGCGGCGTCGGCTCCTCTGCCACGAGTGCTGCAGCAAAATCGTCGTCAGTGAATACATCTGGATCGTAAGGCCAAAGACCACATGCCCTGAATCCAGTGATTGGCTTATCAAGTGTGGCTGATTTGTTGAACGCTTTATTAAACACACCAGCCATGTCGTAAAACGACATTCGCCGACCTGGATTGGTGACCATCCAGCTGTCTACTGCATTGTTGTAAGCGGTCTTCAATGATTTGAAGAACGTTGCGTCGAGCGGTTGCATCCTATGAGTGCAATGAGGTGGCAGAACTAGCAGATGTATGCCTTTGGACCTCGCGTAGTTAACCGCAGCCAGTGTTTTATGGCTGTGGTGGCCATCCATGATTATGATTTGTTGGTTTTCTACACACGCATTGGTCGACGCAGCGAAATGTTCAAGCCATTTGACGAACAAGTCTGCATCAATCCAGCCATTCGGACTGCAGTGGCCTACAGATTCAGGTGGTGCCCCGTTCATTAAAGCTTACACCATCTTCTTTCGTGGAAAAATAAACATTGGTGGCAGGTAACGACCTGCTGCATTGATGGCACACACGACTGTCACTGTAGCGCCACGTTCCCCACTGGTGACCTTTGCAACGTGTCTTGCTCCTTTGGTCGCAACGATTTTCCCTGGTCTTTGGACGTTTGTGATACCAGTCTCATCCATATTCCACAATCGACTTGGCGTGTATTGCGCCGTCTCCAAAACCGAGCGGTAAATTTCGAAGAACGCATTTACTCGTGGCTTGTTAAAGCCAAGAGCGCGAGCAATGTTGGTAGCCTGCGGTTTCTTTATGGCGAGATCGGGGTGGCGTGCAAAAAATCCACTCAACCAGTCTTTACCGGCCATCTTGGTTGTTTCGTTGAACAGGTTGTTCACACCAGTTTTGTCGGCAATCTCATAAGCGAGACGTCTTACATCAACAGTTGTCAAGCCGTACATTCGACGTTCCATCTCTTTGATATGTTCGTACAGGGCTTCCTCGACGTCATCTCCAAGAATAACAGTCCTGGGACCGAGTTTCAAAGTTCCAGGGGAGGTCACTGCGTTGTCTCTATGCCTCCGCAAGGTACGAGCTGGTATCCCAAACTGCTTGCTTGCTCTTATCAAAGGAATGCCCACCCTAATTGCACGAAGAGCTTCGCTGAGCTGACCGTCACCATACTTTCCCCTCTCCGTCTTTCTTTTGTATGACCGAACCATTGCAATATTCCTCTCTACCAAGTAGAGAGGAATAGTGCTAGACTATTATATAATGTAACACACACACACACACACACACACACACACACACACACACACACACACACACACACACACACACACACACACACACACACACACACACACACACACACACACACAACACACACACACACACACACACACACACACAATTAACGCGATATCATATATGATTATTATATGGTGGGGCAAGACGCCCATGGTAGGCGTCTTACCCCATTCAAAAAGAGCGTCTTGCCCCCATGCACGTGCGACAGTAAAATAGCTGTATGTAGTCTGCTGTTTAATTATCGCTCATTTAACTGTTACCAAATGTTAGTCTACATATTTATCGTAAGAGAATCATATTTGTTATGGTTATTTATGATAACCACTGAGTTTCACAACGAAACAGGAAATCACATTTTTTACTATTTTAAACCTACAAATCAACAAAGTCACATTTTGTACTCACGATTGTGAAAGTCTTGTTTCTTTTTATGTTTCTGTTCATCCGCTGTGTGGCAGCACGGATTTACACAAACTATAGTGCCAATCTGAACCGTTGTTACGTAGATAGGACGGGTGGGCGTCTCGCCTCGTATAGGCGCCTTACCCCACCCTACCTTACAAAGATATCTTACGAAACACGTTCCTTGTTTTGCTAAAAACGGCTAAGAACATTAGTTGAGTAGACTAGTGGGGATTTGTGTCTCGATTTCGCCGTTATAACTCGTGTTTTGCCTCAGTGAGTTAGTTCCATCATTCAACATTTCTTAGGCATATTTACCTTTAAGAATATTCCGTCTTAGCACCCTTTTGAGGCGTAAATAGCGCCCATGTTAGTATCAACATACGCTGCTATATCGCTCATTTTACGCGCACGATGCGGCAACGCAGGCCGCAAACCGGGTCGCTATTTGTTCTTTAAAAGGGCCCGGATTCGATACAAGTGCCGACTAGTAAATAGGATGCTCGGTTTTTATTTGTGCTTCAAAAGCGTTCGGATTCGACACAAGTGCCGACTAGTAGTAGTAAGTAGTAATGACGTAGTGTCATTAGCCTGCACGGTTTTTACTCCCACCACCGTCAAAACCAGTAGTTCAACATCAGCTACCATTAGCATTCTGATTTATTATGGGCGCATACTATAATAGTCAAATTGAGCGCAAAGGGTATCTTTATTCAGCTACCGTTTTCTTTGTTTTTTTCTCCCAGTTCCGCATGTCTCCCAAACGCAGTTACCGTTTGGATGCCATGTTACACGAATGTCTAGATTTCTAGTATGTCGAAACTCCACAAGGTATCACCACTGGAGACACCGGGGATCCCGCGGGAATATTCTGTGATTGAACAACTGACAAGTGATGTAATTCACGTTGTCCAGTGGAGTTAATTCCAAGAGGTCAATCCTAACCGGCTCTGAGCGACCTTAAGACGACTAAACGATGTTGCTACAAATATGTGATTTTGCAGGAATATAAGTTACTTTGTGGTGTCATTTCCCGCCGCCCACCGACGCTGAATATATCACAAAATAACAACAAAAACACAGGCGAACGAAATAGCAATTTCGGCTTATTTTGGGCGAGACGGAGTGAATGTTTTGGACGGCAGTATTTTAAAATCTGATTATATCGGTATTTGTCAAATCAGAACTTAAATTGCATAGTGGAAGTGCGGCAGATTTGGTGTTTCAGTCTATTATGCATTACCAGAAATACCGAGACAAACCAATTACGTATGCGTCACCGATGCACCCTTCCGCGCTCGGCGGCGATATTAATTTGCATTACGCGCCCAAGACAAACGCGCATGGCACGCGGGGAAAGCACCCCACCACATTTGCCGAAAGAAACTGTACACATGATACAAATGACACAAAACCAGTATTTGTCTGATAACACAAGACACTAGTATTTTGTGAATTTGAAAATATCTCCACGATTCGAAAGTAATGCCCGCTAGCAGCGTATGCTGAAGTTCCGGCTCAGACCCTGATATACAACTCGTTCCGACTTCGATGCATTTACTTGCTGTTCTTCTACTAGAATAAATTGTTGTCCACTTTTGATTATGACATTTACTAATGATATTAAAACAGAAATGTGTCCCCTTCAAAGCACATAACTAAAACAATTCTGAATTAAGAAAAGGAAAAATCTTTATTGGTTTACTAAGTAATTTACTCCTGCTATTTTCACTAGATATTTAGGGAACAATATGGATAGTACCTGGCTGTGAAATAGAAAGTGTTTATTGATGTTACTATGTAATTTACTCCTGCTATTTTCACTAGATATTTAGGGAACAATATGGATAGTACCTGGCTGTGAAATAGAAAGTGTTTATTGATGTTACTATGTAATTTACTCCTGCTATTTTCACTAGATATTTAGAGAACAATATGGATAGTACCTGGCTGTGAAATAGAAAGTGTTTATTGATGTTACTATGTAATTTACTCCTGCTATTTTCACTAGATATTTAGAGAACAATATGGATAGTACCTGGCTGTGAAATAGAAAGTGTTTATTGATGTTACTATGTAATTTACTCCTGCTATTTTCACTAGATATTTAGGGAACAATATGGATAGTACCTGGCTGTGAAATAGAAAGTGTTTATTGATGTTACTATGTAATTTACTCCTGCTATTTTCACTAGATATTTAGAGAACAATATGGATAGTACCTGGCTGTGAAATAGAAAGTGTTTATTGATGTTACTATGTAATTTACTCCTGCTATTTTCACTAGATATTTAGAGAACAATATGGATAGTACCTGGCTGTGAAATAGAAAGTGTTTATTGATGTTACTATGTAATTTACTCCTGCTATTTTCACTAGATATTTAGAGAACAATATGGATAGTACCTGGCTGTGAAATAGAAAGTGTTTATTGATGTTACTATGTAATTTACTCCTGCTATTTTCACTAGATATTTAGAGAACAATATGGACAGTACCTGGCTGTGAAATAGAAAGTGTTTATTGATGTTACTATGTAATTTACTCCTGCTATTTTCACTAGATATTTAGAGAACAATATGGATAGTACCTGGCTGTGAAATAGAAAGTGTTTATTGATGTTACTATGTAATTTACTCCTGCTATTTTCACTAGATATTTAGAGAACAATATGGATAGTACCTGGCTGTGAAATAGAAAGTGTTTATTGGTGTTACTATGTAATTTACTCCTGCTATTTTCACTAGATATCTAGGGAACAATATGGATAGTACCTGGCTGTGAAATAGAAAGTGTTTATTGATGTTACAATGTAATTTACTCCTGCTATTTTCACTAGATATTTAGAGAACAATATGGATAGTACCTGGCTGTGAAATAGAAAGTGTTTATTGGTGTTACTATGTAATTTACTCCTGCTATTTTCACTAGATATTGAGAGAACAATATGGATAGTACCTGGCTGTGAAATAGAAAGTGTTTATTGGTGTTACTATGTAATTTACTCCTGCTATTTTCACTAGATATCTAGGGAACAATATGGATAGTACCTGGCTGTGAAATAGAAAGTGTTTATTGATGTTACAATGTAATTTACTCCTGCTATTTTCACTAGATATTTAGAGAACAATATGGATAGTACCTGGCTGTGAAATAGAAAGTGTTTATTGGTGTTACTATGTAATTTACTCCTGCTATTTGCACTAGATATTTAGAGAACAATATGGATAGTACCTGGCTGTGAAATAGAAAATTTTATTATATTATCAACTAATTCATTTTGGATTCAAGAATAAAATCTACATACCATAAACATAACATTTTCCACTAATTCCGATATATCAAAGCAACAGTATGGATTATATTACTCGTGTCTATAGTAGTGAATTCTTATAAAAACTTATTGTAAGCGCGTGCGATGAATATATTACTCAAATGTTTCTTTTACGCGTGTACCGATCGTACGATGTGCAGGCGATGCTTTAATTGGCTCCGTGTTGCCACAAAAAGCAATTAGTGCGTTGCGTTGCGACAAAAACAATTAGATGTCATTTAACGCGGGCGATTGGCACGAACCTAGCGTCCACGAAAGCTCGGTATTTCTGGTAATGGGCATCTGTAGTGCATCTGGCGAGTAGATGTAGCTGTAGCTTAGCGCCAATCAGCTGTCGCCACTGAGATGAATTTTAGTACAACAACATTTAGTACAAATGAGTAACATGCTACTCAAATGTTTTATTACTATTTAAAAAACCTGGCATACAGATTTTAAACCCATTAAAAAAATTTGCTAGTAATATAAAACATGACAGTAAGAGTTTTTATGCGTATATTCGAAGCAAACAGAAAGTTCAGGATAAGGTCGGTCCTCTAGAAGATAGTGCTGGAAATACAATATCAGAGGGATTCTTAATGGCAGAAGACCTGAATGAGTATTTTAGTTCAGTGTTTACCAGGGAAGATATTAGTTCACTGCCAGTACCAGAGGCTAAGTTCAAGGGGGCAGATTCAGACTGTTTAGGACAGTTAGTTGTAACCTCGGAAATGGTAGCTAAGAAAATAAGGGCTATGAAGGATAATAAATCACCTGGAGTGGACGGGATTCCGCCCAAACTACTATTTGAAATTGTAGAACAAATTAGCGTACCGCTTGCAACAGTTTTCAATTTGTCATTAGAAGAGGGAGTGGTTCCTTTAGAATGGAAAGAGGCAAACATTATACCGTTATTTAAAAAAGGTTCGAGAAACAAGTCAGAGAACTATAGACCAGTGAGTTTAACATCAGTGATTTGCAAATTATTAGAAAGACTAATTAAAGATCACATGGTGGATTTTCTTGTTAAACATAACTTGATAAACCCATCTCAACATGGGTTTTTAAAAGCGAGGTCATGCTTAACAAATATGTTATGTTTTTTGGAAGACATCACTAGGTGGGTAGATGAGGGATCACCAGTAGATATCATATATTTAGATTTTCAAAAAGCTTTCGACAAAGTACCACATCAAAGATTACTCCTTAAGCTAAAGGCCCATGGCATAGGAAATGGTATAATAAACTGGATAGAAAAATGGCTGAATGACAGAAGACAACGTGTAGTAGTTGATGGGGAGGCTTCAAACTGGAAATCGGTATTGAGTGGGGTACCACAGGGATCAGTACTAGGACCTATATTATTCTTAATATATATCAACGATTTGGACGATGATATAACAAGCAAGGTGTTAAAATTTGCGGATGATACAAAAGTGTTTAGAAGGATTAAAAGTGATGGAGACAGACAGCATTTACAAGATGATCTTGATAGGTTGATCAAATGGTCTGAAAAGTGGCAAATGCTGTTCAATTTTGGGAAATGTAAATGCCTCCACACAGGTCATGGGAATGAAGAGGTAAAATATAAAATGGGGGGTACTGTTCTAAGTACTACTGTAAAAGAAAAGGACTTAGGGTTAACCATTAGTGCTGATATGAAGGTTTCAGAGCAGTGCGGAATTGCAGCGTCAAAGGGAAATCAAATCCTTGGATTAATTAGGCGAAATATAGCGTATAAGAAAAAAGAATTAATAGTACCGCTGTACAAAACAATAGTGAGGCCTCATTTAGAATATTGTATACAAGCATGGAGGCCATATCGCAAGAAGGACATAGATATGCTAGAAAGAGTACAGAGGAGAGCGACTAAAATGATACCAAATCTGAGGGATCTTAGTTACGAAATACGCCTAAAAGAATGTGGTTTAACAACACTAGAGACCAGGAGATTGAGAGGAGATCACATAGAAGTGTTTAAAATATTGAATGGTTATGAAAATATTGATAGAAACATTTTTTTCTCAGTTAAGAAAGATAGAAGGACCAGAGGACATGAAGCTACATTAGTAAAGGAGCAGTGTAGATTAGATATAAGAAAGTTCTCATTCTCACAAAGGACTGTAAATGAATGGAACAGATTATCTCCTGATTGTGTTGGTGCTAGTAGCGTGAATATGTTTAAAAATAAAATCGACACACACCTAAAAAAGGCGGGATACATGTAGATAAAAAGTATTGGACTCTCGATAAGCCAAAAGGCTTCCTTGTCCACCTGCCATCCAGAGTAATTTTCTGGATGGCAATCTTGTTAAATCTGTGTCGCGATCCCCGCGGAAACTTGATAGTTAATGGGCTAGGCGATCACGTGGTATTGTCATGTCAGAGGCGCGAATGTCGCGCAACACGCCAGCACTTTCAATACATTCACAGCATGTTTACAACGGTAGATGTTGGGTCGAAGCGAACGTCAGGATTAGTTATTATGCGGCATTCCGATATAATAGGTGTCACAGTTTGGCGAGGTTCCTGTAACAAGCTGGCTCAAGTCTAGTAGAGTTCAGTATTAATTATGTCAAGGCTTGTGAATGAGGGCAGCATCCATGAACAACACAACAAGGAACAATGGAAATTTAATTAATTTATTACATATTTATTACTCTTACTCTACCCTATCTCGGCTCTCATCGATAGCTATCAAATCCGTAGCTATCCCCAGCTAATCCTTGATACTCAAAAAAATAATAGAATGGCCCGTTCGAAAAACGTAAGTACTATATGTCTATAGCCATAGGCATTCTCAAGGAAGCAACAAGTGTCAATGCCTTACAAGTTCAGATCCGCTCGGACTCAGGTAAATAAAATCGAGGAATCTACACCAATCCCAGTATAGGGAAAACGGTTTCTTAATTACATACATATATCGGGAATCTATATCATCCCCAGAATACAGTAAGACAATCTCTTAATTACATACAATACATTGACAGTTCAAAGAAGACTAGCCGGCAACTTAACATATAGATACAACATCGAATTGTCACTTCCCAATGTACGGTCACCCGAAAGTTCCCGTTAGTCCGACACGGCTAGCTCACATCACTACTCGACGACCGTCCACCGGAAGTGTCCTTCTCTGTTGCCCGCACGCTCTGATAACCGTCACACGCGTTTGTCCTGTTCCGTTGACTCGGTTCGGCCGATCAGCTACGTGGTGTCGTACTCGATAGCCGTTTGTAGGCGACGCTCGTCCTCGTTACGATCGCCTGACACGTATCTCCGCCACACGCTCGCTACGATCTCAGCCGCACCACTCGGTTCGCTGCCGCCTGGAACCGCTTTTACACGGTTTTATAATGGGAATACAACTGTGCACGTTTATTCTGCCTACCTCTAGGCATCAGGGTGGCAGACGTCATTACAGCCCTGTTACTTTTTCTCCAAAATCTACACGTACCCCGATCTCTCCAAGGTGCTGCTTTCTACATGACAGTGGCTTTTATACCTAGTCTTAAACAGCATAACACATGGCCTGCCACAAGTGCGGCCATGTCTGCGCGTCCGACTTTGGGCTGCGCTCCCACCTCCGGCGTTACTGACGTCTTCGTCACATGACCGGATTGAGCCAATAAGATGCGCGACAATGAGCCATACCCAATTTACGCATCGTGAAACCACCCCTACACAACAATGTAATCGTCCACGACGCGAGTTAATTATAGATTAATTATAGCCGCGCTACACTGAGTGCACCTGCACTCGTCTATAAATTATTACGTAACACAATCTGCTCACACAATAGGAACTACAAATACTAGTCATAACAAAGGAACAAGCATTTATTTTATGGTTCCACACAAATCCAACTATGTTGAACAAATGAAGTGACTGAACCTCCAGTCAACCTGACAACGACCGCAAAAACCTTCGCCACTTCAGGTCATCACCATCAGTAAAGACACGCACGCACGCACACACGCACACACGCACACACGCACACACACACGACAATATTGTATCAAAAAAAATTGAAAATAATATATTACCAGGATTGCACAATTTCCGCTGATCTTGTAAGTTTTGTTTATTTTCATTTATTCAGACAAACCACAGTTTGCCTTCACATATAAAATTATGATATAGTAATGTACAGTATATAGCAAAGGAATTAATCTTCAAATTAATCAATGCAATAAACCTTCATTACCAATTAAAAATAGCGTCAAAGGAAGAACTGTACCAATTGGTAATGTGTGTTTACTGCACTGATTAAAATTGAAGATTAATCCTTCTACTATACATTATACAGTAGTTTATCATAATTGTATACTGTTTGTGAAGACAAAATGTGGTTTGTCTGGATAAATGTAAATAAAAAACATACAAGATCAGCAGAAATTGTACATTCCTGGTAAAATAATATTATTTTCATTTTTGTCGCGAATATATAATTACAGTACTACAAAACATTCGATATATTTAATTATACGTAGTGCAACATATTGTAAAATTGGCTTGGTTTATATTACTTTGCGAAAATAAAAATACACTTTTTAAAAAGTATTTGGTGTTAGGCTTGAACTCGTGTCGGTGATAAAACCGAACGCGCTGAGCTAACGCACTTAACCACTCGGCCACAGGATTGATGGACAAAATAATTAACTGGATTCATGATTATGCTAAATTGTACAGCTCTTCTTTCATGTAATGTTATGATATCATATAATGTTACTTTCTGCAGTTGGATACAATATATTCGTGTGTGTGTGTGTGTGTGTGCGAGTGAGTGTGTGTGTGTGTGCGTGTGCGTGTGCGTGTGCGTGTGCGCGTGCGCGTGTGCGTGTGCGTGTGCGTGTGCGTGTGTGTGTGTGTTTGTGTGTGTATGTGTGTGTGTGTGTGTTTACTAATGTATATTAGTTTTCCTGGATCGAAATCGAAACAATTTTTCTCAAAATAATTTGAAGTGACGAATGTTTTTGTGGTCGGCTTGTTTTGTTGACGTTGTCACGTTGACTTGAACGGAGGTTCTATCGCTTCGTTTTTTCAACTAAGTTGGTATTCGTGTGGAACCGTAAAATAAATGCTTGTCCCTCTGTTATGATTAGTGTTTATATTACATCGGAATATCACACAATAACTCATTCTGACGCTTGTTTCGACATAATATCTATCGTTGTAAACATGTTGTGACTATATTGAAAGTGCTGGTATGCTGCGCGACATTCGTGCCTCTGACGTCACATCTATAGGCCTACCGAAAAGCGCGCCAAAATATGTATATTCGAAGAAGACCAGTTGCTCAGCATAAATTGTGGACTTATTAATTTAGTGACTTCTGTTAAAATTGTTTTCTTGGTGGAAATGAAAATATACAGGAACATGTAATATAATATGAATTCAAGCAATAGGTGTTTTATTCGCTTTAATTTGTAGTTGTAATTGTATGCATGACGTTTGAATTGTTCTCGAAACAAGGTAGATACTTTGACACATGTGTGGAACTCAAGTTTGGTTTACACAAAAATAGTATTGGGATCATGTCATGTCCTATCAATTTTATTAATTCCCAGTACATTTATACCGTGGAAATTACATTGTGGTGGCAAAAAGCTGTTCGAGTTAATATACATCAAAGCTACGATAATACGACACTAAATAAAACCAGCATGGAACACAGCATTTCAATTATAATTTTGTCGAATTGATAAAGATAGTGTGACGACGAACCCAGTGACATAGATGAAAACGTCATATTACCAATTTCTAGTGCTGACTATAATGTGTTTGACCAATTTTATGTGTTGCCAATTTTAGTAGTGGTATTTCAATGTGTATCTAAAGGAAAATATTTGTTTTAATGCAATGTTTGAACGGATAATAAAGTTATTGAATCTTGAAGACTATATAAACTTCACTGACCAATTGCCGCACGCAGACGGGTAACGTTTCAGCAAGACCTCCCGCCCCACCTTCAAGCCTTCGTAGAACATCGCTATGAAAAAGATGCCGAAACAAGAGGCCAGCATTCCTGCAACACACACCACAGTCATATTACTTATGTGTGCTCTGCAGGGGCGTGTCCAGAGTAGGTAGTTTAGGCGGCACCAACATTTCTACTGTTGTCGAAATTTGTTTGCTCCCACGCCGCCATAACTTCAGCTTCTGCAGTTTCGGCTCGACTGGTGACATATGTAGACGGGGGAGGGAGGGGTGCTGTAGAATTTTTTTCGATGCCACGTAATTTCAACGTATTGTACCCTTAACAGGGGCACTTGGTCTCGGGGGGCACGGCCACGTGGGCCCATTGAAAAAGATCTGCGGATATACAAAATGGTCTAGGGAGCACCATTAGAAACGCCTATACTCTGTAATATACCTACTGATCAGCTCCGCAAACGTAATGGCTATGATGGTGCCGCACGCACGGAAGGCTGCTATTCAGCAGTTAACGATCGAGTAACGACCACACAATAACGTGTATTATTCCCGGTATATAACGGCAAATGAACTTTGAATGCATATTTACAATAAATATATTGGTAAAGAATATTAGACGTGTAGTTATTGTACCACACTACTTTGTTGGTTAGAAGACTCCTACTAAGTTCATATTGCAGCTATCATAGGAGCCGCACTATTCAGGTCAATCATTAGTTTAGTCCTTTATACCCCTACAGGTTTTCCATCTCATATGTTCTGGTAATGTTTGTGTCTTGGCGTATGTATGGTATGTGCTGTATGAAAGTATTCGTGTCTGACTGTGCTCTAGTCCAGCTAATAGTTTCAATAGGGGCGGGTCACGAGTAGCAGAATTGTCTCACCTTGCCAGTTGTTTGTTTTCCAAAACGAGAAGAGAATCGTACTCTTGGTGCCGAAGTGGAAATACATCTTTTGCAATCAGGAAAGTCAGGGTGATTTCTTAGGTAATCCTATCAATAACGTGTCAATCATAGATATAAGGCAACGATTGCGCAACACAAATTTAAATGTTCAGAAAGAAGTCTAACTGTGTGTAAAAGGTAGGTGATCGACGTAGCTTAGTGTAATCATGACATTGTGAATGATTGGGATCTCGGTGAGTCCATCTGTGTTTTAGAAAGAATCTGTTCTACGACCACACTAACGGCAGTGTTCCAAAAGAAGAGTGAATAGTGTGGATGTGTGTATCTGTTGATTAAACGAAAAACGAAACACTTGTAATTATATTTAGTTTTCATTCTAAGCACAACGATAGATTAGCGTCTCATAAAAATCCGAAGGCTGAAAACGTATTAATACGATATCAGTAAACGGAATATGATACAAACAAAGCCAATAAACGGACATCTGCGGCACGTTTTAATATTATTATAATGGTTTCGTCGCTAATTGCTTCTTGAATTGATTTTTTTATCAATTTGCGTGTGTGCGTGTGTGCGTGAGTGCGTGCGTGCGTGTGTGCGTGTGTGCGTGCATGTGTGTGAGTGTATGTGTGTGTGTGTGTCTAACTACTTGTTTGCACTTGGTCAAGTTATGCCACTATACCTTATAATGTTAACCAACGATTGTAGGCATGCATCGAACTTATTTCAACATGTAACGACATATTCACTACCTATTTCAGTAATATTTACAAGGGTGCTTTCTGAAGAATTTTTTTTACAAAAACAATTTTAGGATATTGACTAGACTGCCTATGAGATATAACAAGTGTGTCGGCAGAAATGCTATTATTAGCTGAATGACTACGATTGTCAAGTCACTGAATTCCACCGTATAGACCATGGCAATTAGCGACATGTATAGTACGTCGAAATTGCGGCTCCAGTGGGTCTTAGCTTGGTATAATTTTAAAATATAGTGTTTTATGTATGTAGTTATTATTTTATATGGACATACGTATTGGTTGTCTGAAAGAAAATACATTATTATTATTTAATTATTACTAAAGAACGTGAGTACTGTGACGCGTACGATGGCGCCGCTTGTTGTACGGGAATGTATATAATGTTCTTTCATACCGAATTTAAAAGCAATTCATCTTTTTTTAAATGTTTAATTATTGTTACGGTACTAATGTATAGAAATGGATCAATTCTGTATATGGACTGTGCATAGTGTACCAGACGGAACACGTACCATCATGTCCATGCCACCCATGCCATCCATGCCACCCATGCCGCTCATATTGTGTTCTTCAGTCTGTAACACAATGTCTGGCCTATAAATATAGTTCACGTTAATCAAGAATTACGTTGAGTTCCTGATTGAGTCTTTATTCTATAGCAGTATAAGAGCAATAAACGAGGCTCATGTAACTCGTGTAATTCGGGTAACTTATATTTTTTCCAAATGGCCTACATGGTGAATAATTTTAATGTAATATGTAGTACTGACTTAAGATGTAAAACTGAATGCATTGTGGGGGACAGTTTCGAGAGAAGTATCGAACGGGCATGGATGAAAAAACGAGAATGGGAGAAAATTACAGACGATCAAGAGAGATGGAGAATTATTGTCGAAGGGGCGGAACGACCAGAGTGCTATTGACCACACCCCGAACACGATCACGGGAAGGAAACATGGATGATACAACCAACACTGGGTGAAGGAGTCAACTCACCCCGTTCTTCGTCAAAATGTCGGTATGTGTGGTGTTCTCCTCGCAACGTCAACCGCCTGTCTAGTTGCCTGTACTCCACTCACGTAGCGCTGTCCAGGTAACACAATATACACAAATCAATGTAAAACAATATTACATATGAACGCGTCCTATATTACACACACACACACACACACACACACACACACACACACACACACACACACACACACACACACACACACACACACACACACACACACACACACACACACACACACAGAGTACACATGGTATCACATCGACTGAAAACGTGATATCGAAAACACGATAGCTTACGTTCAGCACTTCGAATAAAACGTTCTTTCTCCAAGCAGAGGTCAGCTAATAACAGGTGGCCGACCGTACTTCGAAAAGGACGATTAGATCTTCTAATAGTAGGAATGCCCCGGATTCACCGATTCAACGTTGAAAAACCAGTTTCAAACAGGGATGTGCTCTTTCTCCAACTAGAGATCGGTTAATAAGACTTAGGTCGGGCGACCGCCACACGATCATCACATATCGCATGCCCGTTGTGTCACCAAAGGTCAACAGTATAGTCGGTTTACCAAGTTTGCGGACGAATTTAGACAACTGCTGTGATGATGTAAAACGTATTGTCGCCCAGCTGCATTGAACTGGAGATTTGGAATAAACACATTCAAGATACACATGTCATCTTGAAAATGGCATTATGACCATCGGTAACCCATCCAGCTGGATCTGATCAACCATGATCCTGTCGGCGATAATTTTATCGTACGCACACCGGGGTGGCCCGAGAATAGTCCTCCACAGTAGACGGTTGAGACTCAGAGAAAATACGATTTCTGGGAAGTCCAGATAATGTCCAAGCTCTTCTGCTGTCGACTACTAGACGATCGGTGCACAATGGGATCGCCACCGCCACATCGCCACCACCACTGACGGCGTGCCCCAGAAAATAGCTACACGGGAACGACATAAAAGAGAACAGAGTCAGCTCCAATTTATAAATTAACTCAGGTAAAATTTACTCTCGCCTTACGAGTACAATGGCAGGTGGACAAGGAAGCCCTTTGGCTTATCGAGAGTCCAACCCTTTTATCTACATATATCCAGCCCTTCTGAGGTATGTGTCGATTTTATTTTTAAACATATTCACACTACTAGCACTCACACAATCATCAGATAATCTGTTCCATTCAATCACAGTCCTTTGTGAAAATGAGAACTTTCTTACGTCTAATCTACTCTGCTCCTTTACTAACGTAACTTCATGTCCTGTAGTCTTTCTATCTTTCTTAACTGAAAAAAAAAAATTCTATCAATATTTTCATAACCATTCAATATTTTAAACACTTCTATCTGATCTCCTCTCAATCTCCTGGTCTCTAGTGTTGTTAAACCACATTCTTTTAGGCGATTTTCATAACTAAGATCCCTCAGTTTTTGTATCATTTTAGTCGCTCTCCTCTGTACTCTTTCTAGCATATCTATGTCCTCCACGCTTGTATACAATATTCTAAATGAGGCCTAACTATTGTTTTGTACAGCGGTATTATTAGTTCTTTTTCTTTATATGCTATATTTCGCCTGATCAATCCAAGGATTTGATTTCCTTTTGAAGCTGCAATTCCACACTGCTCTGAAACCTTTATGTCAGCACTAAGTCTTTTTCTTTTACAGTAGTACTTAGTACAGTCCCCCCCATTGTATATTCTACATATTCGTTCCCATGTCCTGTGTGAAGGCATTTACATTTCCCAAAATTTAACAACATTTGCCATTTTTCAGACCATTTGATCAACCTGTCAAGATCATCTTGTAAATGCTGTCTATCTCCATCACTTTTAATCCTTCTAAACACTTTTGTATCATCTATAAATTTCAACACCGTGCTAGCTTTATCATCGTCCTAATCGTTTATATATATTAAGAATAATATAGGTCCCAGTACTGATTACGTAATGTGACATGGCGCTGGTGGCACCCATTCCATTATTAGAACAAGTGGTTTGGCAACTGCTAATATAAAAATGTAACTGACATATACATTAATTAACCAGGTAGAATGGACCAACGGTTTTTAGTATGTCTTTCGAAATATATAGGCACACTGGGATGATCGTTTCGAAACGGCAGGAAGTGAGTTGCGGTAGTCGAGCGTTAGAGAGCCGGGCTTGTCGATAGGAGGAACCGGGCTTCAAATCCAGTACTGATCGTCGGTTCGAAACTTGGGTATTTTTTTCACCTCCCGTTGCCTGTGTCTTTCGGAAAAGACACTGTAAGCCTTTGGTCCCTTATATCTTGTGTCTATGCCCGTGCATATTCACTATCTCTAGAGAAGGAAAACTAAGAAAGTAAACCACTCCTGCGTTAATTAGCCCTAGATAGGGTTGTTTGGGGTTAAACATCGTAAATAAGGATACACACACAAATATATATATATATTCACTGCAGAGTGAACTTTGCAGACCAATATCTATAATTTGTCAAAACTGATTCACCATGCAGTCCCTGTAGGTAAACAAACACGACTGACATATACAGCACAGCGTCTGGAGATCGGCTGGCAGCCGATCTCCAGACGCTGTTGACTCAGTGACAGGGTCCGCTAGTCAATTATCAGCAGTCGGGCCTCCCTCTGCTGGAGCACTGGGGTAGTGACATTTGACACTACGGTGTACCGCCATTTTTGAACAGAGTCCAGACTGACAGTTAGAGGAAACACTAAAAGCAGAGCTCCGGGGAAAAGGTACGTTTTTAGACATTCTGTTGTAAATCTTTGTATATTTCTAGATTATTCAAATACATTAATTTTGGCATGACTTTATAAGCACACATTTGATTGCTTTGGATGACGATGATAATTTATGATGAAGATGAACGTGTCTCATCATCAACAAATGCTGCACCTGTGCTGCGTGTTCCTGTGTGTTAGTGTGACAGGGTAAATGTGTGATGGGTGAACTGCTTCTGTCAGTTTATGGCCTACACAATGTCTGCCATTAATGTTGCTTTACTTTAGGGCTATATAAAACAGTTCCATGTTTCACATCAGAACTTTATTAATATGTAAATGAGGGGTGCGATTTATGGTAGATGCGTCTATGTTGATCCTGATGACGGTACTAACAACTATCAATGCAACTCATCGTCAACAATTAACAACATAAAAGTGTTAAGATGTCTACTGACTGTATTTCTTACAAGTAGGCACATTCCTTTGGTTTGGTGTGAAATATAGTTTTCTCTTTCTGCGCAGAATTATTGCATGCATATTTGATCAAAGGATAATTATATTTAAAAATAAAGTTTTGTGAAAGCTATTTTTAAATTATTGTGCTGATGAGAAACCGGGATTTTATTTTATAAAAGTAAAGTAAAATTATTTTATGTGACCTTATTGTGAGACAAAATGTTTAATATGTTGCAAATTGTATAGATACTATGCATTGTACAATGCGGCACCTTCACTGAAGAAATTAAATATACGTACGTTAATATTCCAGATGCTGTCAGAAAGATTGAAGTGGCAACATTGCCACTGACTTCAACATCAGGAGAACATTCGAAAGTACTCCAAGACTGCCTCTGACGGGAATGGTGTTAGACAGCACCGGATGACAAATGCAGTTGTTTGCGTATTTAATTTTAGTTTATAATAATTGGATGGGATACTCGACACCCATTCACTTTTTGAAGCAGATTACATTTGTTATGTTCCTAAATAATATATTACTGTCTTATTTTATTGTTTTTAACTTCCAAATTCCAGTTAATCCCAATAAATTGATGAATGTGTATCAAGTAATGTTCATTTTAACATTAGAGTGACAATGCATGATTATTACTATTGAAATGTTCAAGTTATAAGACCAATACACATAAGTGTATGTGTATAATTTGGTCTTACTACTTGAAAACATACAGAATACACACATTTAGCAAAATTAGACACAATCGGCATATGAGCGGCTAACCATCGGCAGATGCCGACAGTGGGCCGATGACTTTGCCGCTGTCGGCCCGCTGTAGGTGTGCTATCTGGGTATAGACGTCCGTTTATATAAGCGTGAAATACCCAGCTCCTCAGCGTGTTGGACTCTGAGGAGGAGATTGCCAGGATGCTAGATAAATTACAGAAGAACATCAATGACCGGTGGAGCCGCATTGTCAACAACTGGCTCACTAACGAAGAGGAGGTAAACAAAACTGCTACCATCCTCTTAATTTTCGGCCCGTTTTGTGACTTCCTGGAACAAGAGGCACACATCGCGTATTTATTTAGTCTACCTGACACAGTTTAAAGCCGAAAAGAAAGATGAGTCAAGGGTGGTGAAAGGCTTGCGACATAAGACGACGGCCCGATCCATCCTATTACAGATGTTCACGACGAATAGATATATCCCGATTGCGGTGAGGTGACTGTTCTAGCCACTGCCCGTGTAGTACAGTCGGAAGGTATGCCCCCCATGCACCCAGTGGATTTATAAACTTACTTTTTTGCAACCCTGAACGACGTGTCTAGTAAACAGATTTGGATGTTTCCATTTCAAAATAATGTCCAAAGGGATCCGTTTAGCGGCCATCTTGGATTTTGTCACGCGAGACTGATACAATTAAGGATACCCATAACTTTTTAACCATTCATCATACAAAAACAAATGAACCCACTTTTTTCGTATAATAGTGGCATGAGGAATCGCTTGAGATGGTTATTTTGACGATTAAAAAAAATTAATTGCCTCAAAAAGCACATAATACCATATTTTCATGCCTAAAATCGAGTCAAATATTAAGTTATGGATTTGTGATTGCGCATAAGCACTGACTCAACATTATATGCCACTACTAGGCAGAAAATGGGCTAATTATGAGTCCAAGAAGAAAGGAAACTAGACGAAAACTACCCGCTACGATCAGTATCTACATCAACTCAAGTACTATGTACACGTAACTTACCCTCGATACTACACACTAATCATCATCATCGCCAAGAAGCAGCTCATCATAGTCAATCTCCTGATCATCTTCCCCCTCCTCCTCCTCAGCAGCTTTCTCAAGCAAGTCAATGAGTGAGGGAGGCAAGATGGGTCCACACCACCACACCGGCTCCAGGACACCCTCCTCAGTCTTCACTCATCCCTGCCCATCATCGTAGGGCTTGGGTCGCCAGACGCGAGGCTGGTTGACCCGCTTGAGTTGGCGAGCCTGACCGTACATGAGGCAGATGAAGGCCTCCAAATCTGCCATCACCCCAGGCTTCATCGTCCAGTCATCACCAACTTGCCTGAAAACGTTGTGATATTGGGATTCTTCTGGAACTTCTTCAGAGGCGCCATCTTGCCTTTGCCCTTGAAGGCACTGGTGCAGTCCTCGCCCGAGAACACGTAGAACTCGAGCAGCGTCGTGTAGTACTCGTGCTCCAGTGACTTGGCCAGCTCCGTCACGTTGACGATCTGGCGGTGCTTGTCCATGCCTGTGTCGAGATAGATGGTAAAGCTGATGGAGTACGAGTGTCACTATCAGGAGTTCTCACTACAGCCGACTTGTACCCTTGCTTGGCGGCATAGTGGAGGTAGAGAACGACCCGGGTGTCTGCCTCTTCCTGGTCTGAGGAAATCTCATGGATCTCGCGCGTATCACTTTACCATTGGACGATTCCAGCTGATGTGCCTTCCCCTCCACGATGGCAACCGCTGCCCCGCACTCCTCGAGTCGCGAGGCCGCCGCCTTTGCTGCACCAGACCCGGAGCAGCAGCTGGCAGAGCTGTTGCTTGTTTTTTTCATTGGCCAGGAACAGCTTGAAGTTGGCGGGCTTCCTGGTGGCCGGGTCATCGATGATGTACTTCTGTGAGAAGCCACGGCGCAATCTCTCCTGTGCCTTGATAGAGTCTGCATGATAGCAGTCAGTGGGGAGCACAAAGTTGTTTTGGCAGCCATTGTTTTGGCGAAGAATCCATCGGGGGTGCCGAGGCTGTGAGGAACAAGGGTGAGGGAGCACCGCATCAGCTCATCAAGGTCGAGAGGATCATCCAGGAGCTGCGACTTAATAAGAAACGTAAAGGCCAGGTTGCTCTGCTCACGGTACTGGGTGAGCTTTCCCTGTGATGAGGTGGGCTTGACCGTCTTGTTGGAGACCTCCATCATCTTCAGCTTCTGCTTCTTAATGGGTTCAAAGAAGGTCTCCTCAGATGGCCCATTCTGAAAACGATCACTGATGAAGGCCTTCTTGGCTTCCTTGCCAACTGTGTCAGTTCGAAGGACCTTGATCTCGATCTCCGGGGAAACAATAACACCGGAGGCGACGTTGTAGAGCCGGTCTTTGTCAGGGATGGCGAAGGAGTCGGTGAAGTTCTGGATAGCAGTGAGTGTTCGCCGCACAGCTTCCTCGCTCTAAACAGCCTAGAGCTCGCGATGCTTCCCTGCCTTTGGACACTCGGGGTTATTGATAAGTCCACACATCTCGAGCATCGTCTCAAAATACTGGGCATGAGCGGACATGGTGCGGCACCAACACTGACACCAACACCTTGTCGTCAAACTCCACGTATTTTTTTAGGATGGTGAGAGTTGAGGGGTCCTGGAGAGCGAGGTCGAGGTTCTCTCGGGTGCAAGACTTGACCCGGTTGAGGATGGCCACTTGGGTGTCTACATGGACGTTTTCCTCCTTCCCACTGAGGACACTGTTCAGGCAGCCGCTGGTGACGAGACCAACCTTCGAGATAATCTCAGCGTAGCCCCAGCTCCTGAACAACTTGTTGCCCAGTTACGATACCCATGTATTTCACCACAATGTGGAACTGTCCTGGGGTGATTACATGCGATTTGTACTTCTCTGACATTTTCATATGACGGAAGGGTCTTCACGCACCCACCGAAGTCGAACGTGTTTGTTGAGGACGTACTTCTGTCCGATCTTGGAGGTGGCTTCTTCAGACCGTCTCAGTAGCTCCTGGATGACGGAGTACTCGGTGAATGGCTGGTTGATCGGGATAAAGTAATCAATGGTCGACTTCCTGGCGGGCTTCGTTTTAGTGGCGGAGATGAATCTACCAAACGCAGGGACCGGCTGCTTCCCACCGCTCCCCATCATCCGCACCAAGAACCACACACGATACTCCGTCAAATTCGTTTGGTACACCTTGTCGTTCTCCGCATGAGGTGTGTACACGGCTCCATCTGGGAATGTGGGTCATACTTGTTTGTAAATATGCAGAGGAGGGAGGGTTTCGTGGGTGTCCACCTTGAGTGACCGATTCTTAGCCGGGTCATAGAGTGGCAAGTCCCGCTCCTGCATGCTATCGAAGCCAGGTTTCCCATCCTGAATCATGATGCCGCCTGCACTATTCACGACATTGGGGCCATGGACATTGGTAGTGATTTTGCTTAGGTTATCCCATTCGAGATGGAACACTTCGTTACCTTCCCCAGTGATAATCTGAGGAGTCGAGTAGGTTGACACGTCATTGATGGCCTTGGCCATGGCCATCTTAAGTTCCAGGCCGAAGTCGAGGACTCAGAGTGGCCGAGTCTGTTAATGATGGTGGTCAGCTGCTTGCTACGGTACAGGTGCCGGACTGTGCAGCAGAGGAGGATGTGTTTCGGCAGCTTCCACTCACCGTTCGTCACCGCACGGCAGAGGTTCGGGCAAATAGACAGCACGAGGCGTCTCGTCTTCTCACACTTCTCTCCAACCTCTGGCTCTCCAGACATAACAATGTTGAGAAAATAGATAAGAAAAATTAGAAAGTTGCTGAGGAGAAGGGGGAGAGGAATAGGATCAGGAGATTGACTATGATGAGCTGCTTCTTGGCGATGATGATGATTAGTGTGTAGTGTCGATGGTAAGTTACGGGTAGATAGTACTTGAGTTGATGTAGATACTGATCGTAGTTTCCTTTCTTCTTGGACCCATAATTAACCCATTTCTTTTCTAGTAGTGGCATATAATGTTGAGGTAATGCTTATGCGCAATCATTTATCCTTAATTTAGCTTCTGACTCGATTTCAGGCAAGAAAATATGGTATTATGTGCATTTTGAGGCAATAAAAGTTCGTTGAATCGTCAAAATAACAATCTCAAGCGATTCCCCAGGCCACTACTATACGAAAAAGTGGGTTCATTTGTTTTTGTGCGATGAATAGTTCAAAAGTTATGGGTATCCTTGATTTAACAGTCGCGCGTGACAAAATCCAAGATGGCCGCCAAACGGACCCCTTCGGACATTGTCTGGAAATGGGAACATCCAAATCTGTTTAGTAGACACCTTCAGGTTTGCAAAAAGTAAGTTTCATTTAGATATCCACTGGGTGCATGTGGGCATACCTTCCGACTGTACTAGTGCACCGGCTCAGAACAAGGACAGGACCTGTGTGCGCTTTGGACGGTCGCACAGTTAGGACTCATGTAAACGATTTCATAAAATGAAACTCGCTGAACGCAAGATCTTCTTGAGAAAGAGAGGTACCGTACTGGTGCGTAGAAGGAAGGAATCTATTCCGGAGATGCAACAAGAGAAAGGAATGTCAAACATGTGGCGACCTCCACCCGACTCTACTGAATTATGATGTGGGACAAAAGGAAACGAACCCTACCACTGAAGTAGATGCGAAGGTAACCCCACACCCCACTGAGGCCAGTGCTGGGAGTGTTATATCACTGATGACTTGGCTGGTCATTTCAACTCAATGATCGTGCCAGTGAAGTTGTATCACAAGGTCACACTAGATGAGACAATCACGGTGCATGCACTGTTGGATGACCAATCTAACCCGACCTTCATTGCCCAGCAGACATTGGACAAACTGAAGGCTACCGGACAACCAGTGAAGATATAAAGTTGGCAACTATGTTAAGAGAGAGAACAACTGACAGTGAGGTGGCGCATGCACTGTCTGTGTGTGTTCTCAGTGATAGAACCCCTATCCCACTGCCAGGTGCATACGTGAGGGAATCAATTCCTGCAAATAGGAGTTTACTTTTTCCAGCGGCTGGATACAACGTGCAGTGGCGCCATGTCACTACTGTACTTCCTTACGAGGAAGACACGGAGATTAGGACTGCACATTGGACTGGATTGCCCTCGTGCCATGACACCAATAGAGCCGATACCAGGAGTAGACGACGATCCGTGGCGGTGCGCACGACAATTGGCTTAGGAATTGCGGGCATGGTGGACTCGTCACATGTTCAGCTGATGAAAAATAAAGTAAAGAAAGGTAAGTTCTTATACAGCGCAGTATCCAGTCCTCAGGACTGCCCAAAGCGCTTTACACTTTACTCCCTGGCAGACCTGTTCACTCGACCACCATCTCGACTTCTCTGGGCTGCAATTAATGCGCGAAGACTATTCGTACACAAATATCCACCACTGTCTATAGCGAGGTATTCATTCATACAACTGAGTGAACTGGAGCAACGTAGAGTGAACGAACTTGTCCAAGGTTCGACACCGCAGCACGGGATTCGAACCGGGGTTCTCTCCGTCGAGAGTCAGAAGCTCTAGCCACTGCACCACAGCGCTCCAGAATAGCGAATGACAAGCCGAGTCACTTGGCCGTCCGCATCCACGTCACGGAAACCAGTCCTTTAAAACAAAATGCCAGATGTTCGACCTGGACTTTCACTCCGAAGACAAAACATCACTCGTCTTGTGGACAAGCGCTCTCCATGCAGTGGTGGTTTATGTTGGTGGAGAAACAAATCCTATATGAGCTGGTCCGTGATGGCGGCGACAGGGATGACGTACTCTATTCTTGGCGACAAGAAGGGAGAGATGGCGTGAAAACTGTCACACCTCGCAGACATTATCATTCGCAGATATTACAAGAACACCGATTTTGGCACTCCAATCAAGGTAGAGCTATACCACTTCTCACACGCAAGTGCAGTTACGTATGCTTGATGGATACTCACGAAAATATGTTCTGGACACAAGCGATGGGCAAGTCCCGCGTTGTCCCCTCTAAGCTAATGACCATATACCGCGCCTCGAGCTGACAACGGCAGTCTCTGTGAAGATCGGCAATTTCGAACCAGTTGAGTAAAAAACAGGTATTCTGCGCCTCTGCCTTTGACCAAAGAATGCATGCTGGGTGTGCTAGATGGTCCTGGGGTTACGAAAGTTGTGGCACACACCGCTTGTGCCAAAGTCGCCGTATTCTCATGGTCACATATTTCTCCAACTGGCATCGCGCTAAACGAGATGTGGCAATATGTATCAGTTAACTAAAGACAAGGGCAGCGAAGAAACCACTCACCGTGAACAGCGACGAGACTCTCGAGGTAATAATAATAATGGAATGACTTCTTTAGCGCCAATATCGTCAGAAAATCCGGGCTCAGTAATGAACTGTGGTTACACATTATAGTAGATGTAGCAGAACTGCATGGGATTTTCATCAATGCCTACCATGCAACGCTTTGTGTGCCGACGTGGCCCCGTCAAATGAGCTCGAACCCCCCTCACACCATCAACGTGCGTGGTGTCTGGGAGAGGATGATCCGATCTGTCTGGAATGTATTGTCAGTCCTACTGGACGCACACGGCGACCTGCTGGATGACGGTCAGCTGCGCACGCTGATGGTGGAAGCTAATTAAGGCAGTCACAACAACACCTGACTCCGGCGAGCCCCTTTCACCTAGTCAAAGTCAAGTCAAAAGTCGTGCTGTCACCTCTTGGAATATTCATGAAAGAAGACTTGTACTGCCCCAAACGTTGACGTCTGGTTCAGTTCCTGGCCAACCAATTCTGGAACAGATGGCGGACTGTTCGAGTACTTATCAGCTCTGCAAGAACGAGCGAAGTGGACCTAACAACATCCCACCCTAGAGACAGGCAACATCGTCTTGATGAAGACTGGGTGCACCCCACGCTGTCAATGGTCCTTATATACACACTCTATAATTTGATATTTGTTATGTTAGGCACATGTCAGGTCTATTGTTGTATTCCTTACACTTTGAATATATTCGAACGTTTGTTGTTTGGTTGGGCAAATTAGCCAATGGTTTATTGACTTAATATAGATGAGCCATGTAAACGCTTTGGAACATTGTACTAAATGCATGCATTCTATTGAGCTATATGTGGGCCTATTTCTTGTACATGAATACACAGTACTAGTAGCACCACTTATCAAATAAATACATGTGTACTAAACTCACACTAGAGAAGGCGACATTTGGTATTTGCACTTTGGTCATGTCGTAGCTTCACAGCTTAGCATCCTTCTTCCGTGAGCGGCACGTACTGGCTAAGTTTAAAAGGACATCAGTAGATGACAACCCACCGTGAAATGAAAGTAAACGGATATTTGATGTAGCACAATTGTATACCAGCTCGCGTAGGTGATATACAGTATAATTAACTTAATAACAAGTAACTCGATGCCCTTTTTGCAGGCACGAATACATCCCCATGCGCACCCAAGCATGCATGCACACACATGCACGCACACACATGCACGCACACACCAAACTTGATGCGAATTATTATATGAACAATAAACCCCATTCACGAATGGCTAGTATTTCCAACAATGTCTTGTGAAATGTGTTCATATATAATATAGAGCCTAAGGTGTCCCACACAAATACACAATTGATCACGTACACATACGCCCAACATCATCATTTAAAAGACTGGACTTAATGGTGAAGTTCAGACAGGACTACAGAACTACTGAGGTACATACCTGTTTAATGTTGGTATTTGCCATTGACACGCGTCAATCGGCATACTTGACTTACTTGACTTAGAGCTCTTGCCGGATATTCAGCGTAGAGGTCGCATCACATTTTTTATCATCGCCTTCCAGGTGGGGCGGTCAACTGCCAGCTGTTCGGCCGCCTCAAGCGCGAGGCCCAGGCCATCCAAATCGTGCTTAACACAGTCGATCCATCGACGGCGAGGACGCCCACGGCGCCGTTTCCAGCCGGTGTTTTGTGGGTGGAATTGGTATAATAGAGCGGCAGGGTAGTTTGGTGCCATACGTTGCAGGTGGCCGAACCATCGAAGGCGTCTCTGGGTGATGAGTATTGATGCATGCTTCTGACCGGAACGTTCCATGATCGTGTTATTGCTGATGTAATTGAACCATTTTATGTTCTCGAGGCAACGGAGGCTCTTATGTAATGCTTATGCGCAATCATTTATCCTTAATTTAGCTTCTGACTCGATTTCAGGCAAGAAAATATGGTATTATGTGCATTTTGAGGCAATAAAAGTTCGTTGAATCGTCAAAATAACAATCTCAAGCGATTCCCCAGGCCACTACTATACGAAAAAGTGGGTTCATTTGTTTTTGTGCGATGAATAGTTCAAAAGTTATGGGTATCCTTGATTTAACAGTCGCGCGTGACAAAATCCAAGATGGCCGCCAAACGGACCCCTTCGGACATTGTCTGGAAATGGGAACATCCAAATCTGTTTAGTAGACACCTTCAGGTTTGCAAAAAGTAAGTTTCATTTAGATATCCACTGGGTGCATGTGGGCATACCTTCCGACTGTACTAGTGCACCGGCTCAGAACAAGGACAGGACCTGTGTGCCCTTTGGACGGTCGCACAGTTAGGACTCATGTAAACGATTTCATAAAATGAAACTCGCTGAACGCAAGATCTTCTTGAGAAAGAGAGGTACCGTACTGGTGCGTAGAAGGAAGGAATCTATTCCGGAGATGCAACAAGAGAAAGGAATGTCAAACATGTGGCGACCTCCACCCGACTCTACTGAATTATGATGTGGGACAAAAGGAAACGAACCCTACCACTGAAGTAGATGCGAAGGTAACCCCACACCCCACTGAGGCCAGTGCTGGGAGTGTTATATCACTGATGACTTGGCTGGTCATTTCAACTCAATGATCGTGCCAGTGAAGTTGTATCACAAGGTCACACTAGATGAGACAATCACGGGAATGCAGATTACATCACTGATCGGTTTAAATACACATCCCCGCATGTGTGTATATTTGTATATGTATTCTGACTGGCAAAATGTCCTATGGACACATCACGCCAGTGCGCATGGTGGCTCTTGTGGATTAATATTTTACATGTTGGGCCAGACTAATCTGGAATG
Source organism: Paraescarpia echinospica (assembly GCA_020002185.1). Classification (NCBI taxonomy): domain Eukaryota; kingdom Metazoa; phylum Annelida; class Polychaeta; order Sabellida; family Siboglinidae; genus Paraescarpia; species Paraescarpia echinospica. The sequence goes on from CM034540.1 coordinate 5,430,765, forward strand.
AGTTCAGTGATGTACTTGATCCAATGCTTGGAGGTAGAGAATTCCACTTTTTATTGCGACTGGGAAAAAGCTGCTTCCAAATATAGTTTGTCGAGTGCCTGATTTGTACTAACTGTTTATTATGTTTACGTGAGCATCTGGTGTTGCGTTTGATGTATTGATCTAGTGGGATATCTATGAGGTTATGTTCCATTTTATATACTATGCTGAGTCTTTGGGTTTTTCTTCTTGATTGGAGGGTGTCCTACTGGAAGTCTTTAAGGAGTTGTGTTACCGTTAATGGCTCTCTAGAATAGTTGTTCTTGCAAAATCTGGCGGCTTGTCTCTGGGTTCTTTCTAAGAGTTTGATATTTCTTAGGAAATGTGGATCCCATGATGCTGATGCATATTCAAGTATAGGGCTGACAAGGGTTGTGTAGGCTATGGACTTGATATGGGTTGGGCATTTATTTTAATTTCTTCTAATAATTCCTAATATCTGTTGTGCTTTTTTGTGACTTAGCTGCATTGTTTTGTCCAATTTAATGTATTTGATATATGTATGCCAAGATAACAGTGTGATTCAACAGATTTAAGTTGTTGTCCGCAGAAGGTGTAGAGATTTAGTGTCAGTTTTCTTGAAGCTATTGTCATTGTATAACATTTAGTGGGGTTGAATTTCATAAGCCAGGTGTGTTGCCATTTCTCAAGTTTGAGCAGATAGTTTTGGAGGACAGATGTGTCTTGGTCAGTGTTAATTGGTGAATATAATAGGCAGTCGTCTACAAAAAGGCGAACAGTTGAGGAAAGATTGTCTGGCAGGTAATTTATGTAAAGTAGGAAAAGTAGGGCCCCAGTACTGTGCCCTGTGGTACCCAAGAAATGACTTGAGTTGATGTTGACTTAGATCCATTTATAACAACCCGTTGAGTCCTTCCTGTAAGGAAGCTATTTATCCATGATGATATTGGGCCTGTGATGCCAAAGTGTTTCTGTTTGTGGATTAGTCTTTTATGTGGAACTTATCGAATGCTTTGATGAAGTCAAGAATGGTCATGTCTACATATTTCTTCTTATCAAGGGGTTTGCTTATGTCGTGGATTGTTTAAATTAATTGTGTTTCAGTTGATCTTTTGGCACGGAAGCCATGTTGGTGGTCAGTTAGAATGTGGTGCTGTTCCAGGTGTTTCATAATGTGACTATGTATGATGTGTTCAAGAAGTTTAGAAACTACAGGTGTTGAGGATATTGGTCTGTAGTTAGATGTTTCTGCTCTACTTCTTTTCTTAAAAATTGCTGTTACATTGGCTTCTTTCCGGGTATTGGGGACTTGTCCAGAGTCAACAGATGATTGGAAAATGTCATGTATTATTGGTGCTAGATGAGAGGCATATCTGTTTAAGAACCCTGGTGGATGCCACCTGGTCCTTGTGATTTAGAAATGTTAATTTTGGAAAGTTGATCAAATACTCCTTTAAATGAAATTGTTAGTTTGGGGATTTCTCCATGTGGACTTCTGGTAGGGTTGAATTTCCTTCGTCTGTAATGACACTTTGGAACTGATTGTATAAGGCTTCTGCTTTATGTTTGTCATCGCTAATGATGTTACCCGCAATGCTAAGGTCCCCAATACCCTGGTTATCCTGTCTAAGTTTAGAAATGAAGCTCCAAAATGATTTAGGTTTTTCTGTTATTGTTGTTGTCAGGAATTGACTTATGTAGGATAGTCTAGCAGAACGAAGGTGTTTGTGCATGTTTCTCCTAATGTCACATACTTCTTTCCAGTCTTCTGGATTTCTAGTTCTTTTTGCTTTGTTATATTGCTGTTTCTTTCTTTTGCACATTTTCTTTAAATCTGTATTGAACCAGGGAAGATTGTGTCTTGAAGTAATAAGACGGTGCGGTACATATTGATTCATAATATTGTTGTGTGTGTGTGTGTGTGTGTGTGTGTGTGTGTGTGTGTGTGTGTGTGTGTGTGTGTGTGTGTGTGTGTGTGTGTGTGTGTGTGTGTGTGTGTGTGTGTAATGCCACTGTGTATGCATGTGTGTGTGTGTGTGTGCGTGCGAGTGTGTGTGTGTGTGCGTGCGTGTGCTTGTGTGGGTGCGTTCGTGCGTGCGTCCGTGTATGTATGTGTCAGTGCATGGTGCACGTGTGTTTGAATGTGCATGCCTGCGTACCGGCGCATGTGCGCGCGTGCATGTCGGCGCATGTGAGCGTGTGCTCCCGTGTGTGGGTGTGTGAGCGAGTGTGAGGGCTCGTGCGTGTGATGGTATGTATATAAAATAGTTTAACTACAAGTTGCGCTGCCGACATGCAATCACATTGACTGACACTGAGCATACTGTGGCGTCACCAAGCGACCATTCTTGAGGAGAGACTTAATTGTTTGGGAGGGCGGCACTTACATTTCGTCCGCACGCCAACTGCATGGCGTGAGAGTCCGAGCCTCTGCACATAGTGGAATATGCCGCACATCACCAACAGGTAACGCTACAGACGCCAGTTACTATAACAAGGCCACCTTTTGTGCGCAGCTGTAATAGCCCACAACTGTCGACACTCCGTACCGGATTAGGCATACTCATCCTCGCGCGCCAGGGGTCGCTGCTGCTGATTACGTCAGTACCAGCCAGCAGTACACCCTGGCTGATCGCTTTGCGAAACTCTGAATTTATGCTCAGCCTATGAAATCGCTCACTAGATCAATGGTTGTCGGCAGGTCAGGTGGTAATAATAAAACTAATTTCAACCAACCGTGGCTCGGGTTACATGCAATGTTTAGGAAGTAGAAGCAATTATTCGAATACACAATTCCGCTCAGCTGCTCGTGCTAATGGGCGAACAGGTCATTGTATATTGGGATTCCCATAAGTCGTTTATCCGTCTTCAAATTGGGGCGGGTATTTGCGCTGTTCTCACGGGTGACGCAGTCGCGACTGGCGAAGTCAATTACTAGTTTGACTCAGCTAACTGCCGCACTTCGCGAAGGAGATCTGCCAGGGCTAGTTTTGCATGGCAAACGGCCCTGGCTTGCGAGGATGGGCATACTAGAAATGATCGAAGCTTTGCATCGAGGGACGACGTAGCTGAGGTGCGAGAGAGTCTCAAATGAGGTAATACAGGGATGTATTGATGCATCAACTCCTTGTTCTCGTTACTTACAGAACTCACGGGGCTTGGTACAGACATTGCACACATATTTATTGGTATACGATTATCTCACATGCATTGTAATAATTACCATCACGAAACAAATCATAATGCCACTTAAACATAATGTTATTACGCAAAACGCAACATGAGGAGATTAATGCAATGCTTGATGGGCCAGCCACTTAGAATGTAACTTATTTTTTCGTTTATCACCTTAGCAACATGTATGTTCAATCAAGCGTAATTAGACCTCTATGTACCGTTTATCGAAGAATGCATTACAACACTCATTGGTTTTGTTTCAGTTAAAATCCAATAAGGTTGATGCTTTACCTGACAAAAAGCCATAATACGGGAAACCTGCAAAATATGAATAAAGAAAACAAACAGATTGCTACTCTGAACATCGATCAATTTTGCTTCATGACACACAGCTAAGCCACCGTTATCGCAGCTGTTCATGTTAGACTGATCTTGTTTGCAACATACATTTGATATATTTATTTCATAGCAAATTAATTGTACACAATATCGTGAACGAGGGACGAGAACTGGATGACCGAGAGAGGTAGGGCTCGACGACAATAAAAAATGAAAAAGTAAGACAAACAGACAAAGAACAGAAATGTGTGACAAAAGATGGCTGATGAGAAATCATCTCGATGAAAGGATCGGTGACTGAACGACTAGGTGATGAGTGACTGAGAGACTAAGCGACTAAGTGATCGAGTGGCTGATTGAGTGATTGAGTAACTGAGTGATTGGATGAGTGACTGCATGGTTGACTGAGTGATCGTATGAAAGAGTGACTACGTGACGGAATGACCGTGTGAGTGAGTGAGTGAGTGAGTGAGTGAGTGAGTGAGTGAGTGAGTGAGTGAGTGAGTGAGTGAGTGAATGAGTGAGTGGCTGACTGACTGACTGACTGACTGACTGACTGACTGAGCGAGTGAACAAACATGACTACATTCTGAAGTGCTATATTGGCTTAACTGGCAGTGTTCCTTGTGGTCGCCATACATGTTGATGACGACTTCTGACTGCCACAAACCAGTGAAGCCCGCAACTATGACGTCATCCAAATGACAATTCACGGTAAGATGCGTCACATCAGTGACAATGTTCGTTCGGGTCAGCAATGGCAGTGCGGTCCCAGGCGAACAGGAAGTAGCCGACTCCGGCGCCGAGAGCGACTGCGATACACAGCCACATGTTGAAGGTCATAAAGATGAGCATGAGGAAGTAACTGAGGACGATCTGAACGACGTGTAACACGGACTGCAACAAGTGTTGTCCGCGGAACATCGAGTACCTGTCATGGAAAGAAGATGAATTAAAGGCGCCTCCTTTCAACTTGAGTTTGCGAATATGCATGTGTACAAAGTATCCACTTCAACGTTTGTTCAATTTTTATGTAGTTTTGGTGAAATCACAGAACACATTATAAAATTACGTAATATTTGACCAAACATAAATATAAGTGACACTCCATATTTGGACACTAACGAAAAAGATCCACGGTGGTCTGTGCGTGTGTGCGTGTGTATGTGTGTTTATGTATGTGTGTGTGTGTGTGTATGTGTGTGTGTGCGCATGCGTGCTCGCGTGTGTGTGAACATTTGTACAGTCTATTTCAACGATTATGTCATTATGAACGGGAACAAATGGTAAACTTATGTTGTCAAAGCTAGCAGTGTTCATAATGTTTAAGAACAAAATGAACATACATCTCTCTCAGAAGGGCTGGTTACACAGAGATGAACTATTTTGGAATCCTACAAGCCAATGTCTTCCTTTTATATATAATTGCACTTGTTATATGGAGTTAATGCTTTGGATGGCAATATTTTAAAATATGATTGTATCTATATTTGTCAAATCCGAACTTAAACTGCACAGTGGAATTGGGCAGATGTGGTGTTCCAATCAATTATGGTATCTGGCGAGTAGATGTAGCTGGAGCTTGGCGCCAATCAGCTGTCGCCGCTGAGATGGATATTTAGTACAACAACGGCTATACAAATGAGTAACATACTATTTAAATGTGTTATTATTTTTTTTTTTAAACCTGGCGTAGCTTAAAGGAACTGAAAACAAGACTGTAGCTAAATTCCATGTTTCACACAAAGTATAGCGTTGTATATAATATTTGGCAAAATTAAAAAATAAAGAAACAAATGCATTGGTAGTTTAAATCACATTTTAAATCCATCTGTATCACGATTCCCGCGGGAAACTTGATAGTTAGTGAGCTAGGCGATCACGTGGTATTGTGACGTCAGAGGCGCGAATGTCGCGCAACATGCCACCACTTTCAATACATTCACAGCATGTTTAGGCCTACAACGATATATGTTGAGTCGAAGCGAGCGTCAGAATGAGTCACTATGCGGTATTCCGATACAATAGGAACTACAACCACTAGTCATAATAGAGGAACAAGCATTTATTTTACGGTTCCACACAAATCCCACTTTGTTGAACAAATGATGGGAGAGAACCTCCAGTCAACATGACAACGTCAACAAAACAAGCCGACCGCAAAAACCTTCACCGGATCAGCTCATTTTGAGAAAAATGGTTTCGATTACGACCCAGGGAAACTAATGTACATCAGTAAACACACACACGTACGCACGCACGCACACAGACATACACGAAGATACTGTATCCAACTGCAGAAAGTAACGTTATATGATATCATTAAGCATTCTCATGCAATTCCTTGTGGCCGAGTGGTTAAGTGCTTTGGCTCAGTGTGTCATGTTTTACTACCATCACGGGTTCAAGCTTGACAGCAAACGTTTCATTTTTTATTTTCGCAAAGTAATATAAACCATGCCATTTTTATGACATGGTGCACTGTTTATACTTAAATATATGTTTTGTAATAATTATTTATTCGCGTCAAAAATGAAAATAATATATTACAGGGATTGTACAATTTCCGCTGATCTTGTAAGTTTTTTATTTTCATTTATCCCGACAAACCACAATTAATATTCACATACATTAAGCGAGAAATAATTCTCCACATAGGTCCTCTACTATCGCATATTTTTAACAATTAATTTATCACATTAGTTAAAAAATAGCGAAAGTAATCCCAATACATAAACAAGATGACCCGAGTAACTTCTGTAACTATAAACCAATCTCTATCTTGCCATGTTTGTCAAAAAATCTGGAGCGACTGATGTATAATCGACTCGAATGCTTTCTCAACCAGTCGCATATTATATCAAAAGAACAATACGATTTAAGGAAACAATATTTCAGGTATATGGCTCTAATAAATCTTTTAAATAAAATATCAAGTGGAATCGACAGCAACGCCTTCAGTATAGGTATATTCATTTACCTGTCTTAAGCCTCCACCACTATAGACCAAAGTATTCTAGTGCAAAAACTTAACTGCTATGGCATCAGAGGGCACATTCTCACCTGGTTCAAGAGCTACCTAGAACGCAGGACACAATATGTCACATACGACAATTTAAATCACGAATACATGACAGTGAGGTGAGGTGTGGTGTACCACAAGGCTCTATACTAGGGCCACAATTATTTATTCTCTACATCAATGACCTTTGTAACACATCAAATAAAATGCACTGCAAGTTAAAACATTTCCTCTCCACATACGTCTTAAAAACGATTCATTGTTCTTTAGTTTTACCACATCTCCAATACTGTACGCTGATACATACTCCTCAAAATTAAACAAAGTCAGAATGCTAGAAAAGAAAGCCATTAGGGTCATTTACAACTCCGATTACCTTGCTCACATTGAACCGCTATTTAAACAGAATAATTTACTAAACATAGATAGGATTTACAAAATGCAACTATGGCTGATTATGAAAATAGGGAAATCCACAACCACAACACTAGGAACAGCAATGCCTACTTTGTTCATGAAGCACGAACAAGCACACATAAATTTACAATTAAATTATCCTTCGTTCTGGAATGCCATACCAGAATACATACAAAACACTGCATCTGAAAAACTATTCAAATACAAGTTAAAACAATTCTTGCTTTCGATATACTGCAACGTGTCATATAATCACAACTGATACACGCGACGTTGAATAACACGTGTAACTTAATTAATTATCTTGACATGTATTATATGTAGTGACACTGTTGTTATCAATGCTGCTTTCATGTATTTTTAATTGTAAAAAATAGGAAAAAAGAAAAGAAATTATATTATGACATTAAACCTAGCAGAAAAGCCTTTTTCTTATTAATTAATGACACTGTGTCAATGCGTTATACTATCTTTATATTATATGATGTCATTCATGTTATATGTCTTCATACTTCTATTTTATGACAGATTTTCAGTTGACAAGTATTTTCTAATGCCATCCAATTACCACTTTGCTCCATGGCGTTATATTGTGGAAGTTTATATTGGATTGCGACGCCTTGTTGTCATTTTGTATTTTGTATAAAATCTATAAAAAAAATTACACTTATTACATTGCCTAATTACATTGCTTAGGTGGTTCTCGAAATTAGCCCCCAGGGGATTCTTGAGAATCTCTCGAGTTACCTGATGAACCCATATCTACGATCACACTTGTAACATCATTGTGATCGAGTAACCAAATAAACTTTAATTCATCCATCCATCCATCCAACCATCCATCCATCCATCCATCCACCCACCCATTCGGGTAGAGACAATGATTGGCTCTCAGGCCAACTATAAAATAACAAATTAATTAAGGATATACTTTTATCAGATAATACTATACTATACCAACTATTCAACATTAAACTTATATTGAAACATGTCACACACAAAATAAACCGACATTAAACTTTTTTCGTAGTTTAGTGCCTTTTAATCACTTGCATATTCACTAGGTGGCAGCTCTAATACCTGTCAACAAGTGGGCGGTCAAAACCCGACTCTGAGTCAGTGAGCCAGACTATCTTCCTGGCGAAGTCACGCAGCCAGGCGAGAGTCGGTTAAGCGAGACCAGACGGTGGTGAAACCAAACGCGCTGAGCCAACGCACTTAACCACTCGGCCACAGGAATTGATGGAGAAAAAAATTAACCGGATTCATGATTATGCTAAATTGTAAAGCTCTTCCTTCATGTAATGTTATGATATCATATAACGTTACTTTCTGCAGTTGGATGCAATATTTACGTGTGTGTGTGTGTGTGTGTGTGTGTGTGTGTGTGTGTGTGTGTGTGTGTGTGTGTGTGTGTGTGTGTGTGTGTGTGTGTGTGTGTGTGTGTGTGTGTATGTTTACTGATGTAGATTAATTTTCCTGGGTTGCAATCGAAACCATTGTTTTCAAAATAACTTGAAGCGGCGAATGTTTTGCGCTTGGCATGTCTTCTTGACGTTGTCACGTTGACTGAAGCGGAAGTTCTATCGCTTCATTTTTTAACAAAATTGGTATTCGCGTGGAACCGTAAAATACATGCTTGTTCCTCTATTATGACAAGTGTTTATATTACATCGGAATACCACACAATAACTCATCCTGGTATGATGCGCGACATTCGCGCCTCTGACGTAACATCTAGGCATTTCATACAGAAAAGCGCGCCAAAAATATATATATTCCATGAAGACCAGTTGCACAGCGTAAATTATGGGATTATTAATTTATTGAATTCTGATAACATTTTTATGTTGGTGGAAATGGAAATATACAGGAAAATGTAATATAATATGAATTCAAGCAATAGGAGGGTTTCATTCAATTTTATTTGTAGTTGTAATTGTATGTGTCACATTTGAATTGTTCTCGAAACAAGGTAGATACTTTGACACATGTATGGAACTCAAGTTTGGTTTATACAAAAATAGTATCGGGATCATGTCATGTCCTATCAATTTGAATAATTCCCCAATACATTTACATCGTGGAAATTACACCGCGGTGGCAAAAAGCTGTTCGAGTTAATATGCATCAAAGTTACGGTAATACGACAGTAAATAAAACAAGCACGGAACCAAGCATTGTAATTATAAGTTTGTCGAATTGATAAAGCACGGATAAAACAAATCCCAACGGCTAGCACAGATACTGTGACGACAATCCCAATGACATTGATAACAACGCTGCAAGCTACGTCGGATTACCAATTTCTAGTGCTGACTATAACGTGTTTGACCAATTTTATGTGTATTGCCAATTTTAGTACTGGCATTTAAATATGTATCTAAAGGAAAATATTTGTTTTAATGCAATGTTTAAACGGATAATAAAGTTATCGAATCTTTAAGAATACATCAACTTCACCGACCAATTGTCGCATGCAGACGGGTAACGTTTCAGCAAGACCTCCCGCCCCAACTTCAAGCCTTCATAGAACATCGCTATGAAGAAGATGCCGAAACAAGAGGCCAGCATCCCTGCAACACACACCACATTATTTATTATATTATTTATAGGTACTCTGCAGGGGCGTGTCCAGAGTGGGTAATCTAGGGGGGAGTGCTGTTGATAATTTTTCGCCGCCATGTCGCCGTAATTTTACCTTATTGTAACATTAATAGGGGCACTTAATCTCGGGGGAACATGCCCCCCTAGACCCTGTTACACACGCCTATGCTCTGTAATATATCTACTGATCAGCTCCGCAAACGCAATGATGATGATGGTGCCGCACGCACGGAAGGCTGGTATTCGGCAGTTAACGATCGAGTAATGCCCACACAATAACGTCTATTATTCCCGATATATATCGGCAAATGAACGTTTGCATGGATATTTACAATAGCTATCTTGATAAAAAAAAAATACTAGACGTGTAGTTATTGTTCCACAATACTTTGTTGGTTAGAAGGTTCCTTCTAAGTTCAAATTGCAGCTGTCATAGGGGCCGTACTGTTCAGGTCAATCATTAGTTTGGTCCTTTAGACCGGTATAGGTTTTCCATCTCGTGTGGTTCTGGTAATGTTTGTGTCTTGGAGTATGTATGTTGCGTCCCTGTGTATGTATGTGTTTGGAAGTAACATGTATGTATGTGTTTGGAAGTAACATGTATGTATGTGTTTGGAAGTAACATGTATGTATGTGTTTGGAAGTAACATGTATGTATGTGTTTGGAAGTAACATGTATGTATGTGTTTGGAAGTAACATGTATGTATGTGTTTGGAAGTAACATGTATGTATGTGTTTGGAAGTAACATGTATGATTGTGCCAATCCAATAGCTTCAGAGGATATTGGCGCGTAAGAAGTTATTTATTATTATCATTAGGGGCGGGTCACGAATAGCAGAACTGTCTCACCTTGCCAGTTGTTTGTTTTCCAAAACGAGAAGAGAATCGTACTGTCGGTGCCGAAGTGGAAATACATCTTCTGCAATCAGGAAAGTCAGGATGATTTCTTATGTAAAATTATTAATACCGTTTCAATCATTAAAATAATTGCGCATTACAAATTTAAATGATCAGAAAGAACTCTAACTTATGTGTAAAAGTTAGGTGATCGACGTAGCTTGGTGTAACCATGACATTGTGAATGATTGGGATCTCGGTGAGTCCTTCTGTGTTTTAGAAAGTATCTGTTCTATGTTTAACCCCAAAAACAACACTAACGGCAGTGTTCCAAAATAAGAGTGTATACTATGGATATGTGTAGCAGTTGATTAAACGAAACACGATTAGGCCTTATAATTATATTTAGTTTTCATTCTAAGCACACCGATAGATTAGCGTCTCATAATAAATCCAACGGCTGAAAACGTATTAATACGATATCAGTAAACGGAACATAACACAAACAAAGCCAATAAACGGACATCTGCGGCACGTTTTAATATTATTATAATGGTTTCGTCGCTAATTGCTTCTTGAAATGATTTTTATTATACAATTTGCCTGTGCGCGTGCATGCGCGCGCGCATTTTTATGTGTGTGTGTGTGAGTGTGTGTGTGTGAGTGTGTGTGTGTGTGTGTGTGTGTGTGTGTGTGTGTGTGTGTGTGTGTGTGTGTGTGTGTGTGTGTGTGTGTGTGTGTGTGTGTGTGTGTGTGTGTGTCTAACTACTTTTTTGCACTTGGTCAAGTTATGCCACCCTATTGTAGGCATGCGTCGTACTTATTTCAGTTTCGACATATTCACTACTTATTTCAGTAATATTTACAAGGGTGCTTTCTGAAGAAAAAATGTACTGAAAAGCAATTTTATGATATTGATTAGACTCCCTATGAGGTGTAACAAATTAAGTGTGAAGTCAGAAATTTTATTATTAGGTGAATGACTACGAGTGTCAAGTCACTGAATCCCACCGTATAGAACATGACAATTAGCTACTTGTACAATACGTCGAAATTACGGCACGAGTGGGTCTTAGCTTTGTATTATTCTAAAATATAAAGTTTTATGTATGTATTTATTATTTTATATGAACGTACACATTGGTTGTCTGAAATATAATACACTATCATTATTTAATTATTACTATATAAATGGATCAATTGTGTATGTGGACTTTTTATAGCCGTACCAGACGGAACACGTACCATCATGTGCATGCCACCCATGCCACCCATACCATCCATACCATCCATGTCATCCATGCCACCCATGCCGGTCATATTGTGACCTCCAACCTGTAACACAATGTCTGGCCTATAAATATAGTTCACGTTAATCAGGCATTACGTTGACAGTTCCTGATTGAGTCTTTATTCTATAGTAGTATAAGAGCACTAAACGAGGCTCATGTAACTCGTGTACTACAGGTAACTTAAATTTGTTCTCAAAATGGCCTACTTGGTGAATCATGTTAATATAATATATAGTACTGACTTAAGATATATATAACTGAATGCATTGTGGGGGACAGTTTCGAGAAAATTAAGTATCAAACAGGCATGGATGAAAAGACGAAAATGGGAGACAATTTCAGGCGATCGAGAGAGATGGAGAATTTTTGTCGAAGGGGCGGAACGACCAGAGTGCTATTGACCACACCCCCTAACACGATCACGAGAAGAAAACATGGATGAAGGATTCAACTCACCCCGTTCTTCATCAACATGTCGGTATGTGTGGTGTTCTCGTCGCAACGTCAAACGCTTGTCTAATGGGCTGTACTCCACTCGTGCAGCGCTGTCCAGGTAACACAATACACACAAATCAATGTAAAACAATATTGCATATGAGCGCGTCCTATATTACACACTCGACAAGTACAGAGTATACATGCACGTGATATGACATCAACTGAAAACGGGATATGGAAAACACGGTAACTTACGTTCAGCACTTCGAATAAAACGTTCTTTCTCCAAGCACAGTTCGGTTAATAACAGCTAGGTGGCCGACCGCACTTCGAAAAAGACAATAGCAGGACTGCCCCGGATTCACCGATTCAACGTTGACGCATCAGTTTCAAATAGATCGGTTAGTAAGATCTAGGTAGGGCGACAGCCACACGATCATCACATTTCGCATGCCCGTTGTGTCACCAAACTTCAACATTACTTTGTTTACCAAGTGAAGTGAAGTGATTATTGTTCGAGATAAATCAAACAACTCTTCATATGATTGCGAATTGAGACAACTGGTGTAATGATGTAAACGTATTTTCGCCCAGCTGCATAATTGAACTGGAGATGTGGAACAGATACATTCAAGATACAAAAATGATCTTTAAAATGGTATTATTATCTGTAACCCATCCAGCTATATCTATAATCAACCACGATCCTGTCGGCGATCGGTGGCCCGAGAATAGTCATCCACAGTAGACGATTGAGACGCAGAAAAAATACGATTTCTGGGATGTCCAAATAATGTCGAAGCTCTTCTGCTGTCGACTACTAGACTACCCGTGCACATTGGAATCGCCACCGTGCCACAGAAAATAACTGAACGTGAACGACATAAAAGAGAACAAAGTCAGCTACAATTTCTAAATTTACTCAGGTAAAATTTACTCTCGCCTTACGAATACAATGTCCCGCTTGATTATTTGAATAATGATGATGATGATAATGTGACATGGCGCTGGTGGCACCCATTTTAGAACAGGTTTGGCAACTGTTAATACTTTCCCTGACCTATAAATTAATTAACCATGTAGAATGGACCGACGGCTTTTAGTAAGTCTTTCGAAATACACAGGCACACAGGGGTGATCGAAATTGTCAATTTCGAAACGGCAGGAAGTGGATTGCGGTAGTCGAGCGTTAGAGAGCCGGTGTAGTAAGTTGATAACACTACCCTTCAAAAACACTACGGTAGTGTTTTGAGCATACCCTCAAAACACTACTGTTAAGTTAAAAACACTACCCCTAAAGTTTGGTAGATTTTTCAATTTCTATGTATTTGGGGCCATTCATAATGTACGTCTCGCTTGGTGGGAGGCCGGGCAAGCGATACGAAGCTTTATTTGGGGTAGGATATCTTGGTAATAAGGGTTACGTAAAGATTAAAAACAAAGCTGTTGACACCAGGCTGATGTTAATAATAAACGTCGTTGTGTCAGCGATAAGTTCATGGAATTAACGAATTCGTATAGCGTCATTTTATTATTTTAAATTGCTTATTGTCGGCGGGGGGGACGTCTGGGGGAAACGTCCAGGGGAGGTTCGCATTCAAACGTGTGGGGTGGTCGAAGGTAATAGCTGTGGAGATGGAATTGAGGCTCATGTAGCCTATGGCTTCGTTCCCCAGAGATCCTAAATACACCGCTGTAGGCTTAATCATATAATCACGTTAGTGTAGTTACTGGCTGGGTAGATCTAGATTAGTAAAATGAAATAGATATTTTGATGTATTAGTTCATAAGTATTGGCATACTATGAGGTCGTCGGTGTAGCTTAACCCTAAGCATAAACAAATCCAGCTATTGCCAACCCCAACCATAGCTGACTCCAACCACAACTAATTATAATAATAATCTTAACATTAATTAATAATGAGATTTCACACTAACTAGTTATTCCCATAATCTTATTGGTTCCAGTTATTATTCTAGCCCCAATCTTAACTGGCTCCAATCATAAATAATAATAATAATATTAACCCTAATGAATAATGGCATTTCACATTAACTATTCATTGTCATCGTCTGATTGGTTCCAACGAATACCCTAACCCCAATAATAACTGGCTCCAACCATAACTAATAATATTAATACTCTTAACCGTAATGAATAATAACATTTCACATAAAATATTTATTCCCATCGTCTGATTGGTTATAATGACTATGCTATACATAATCCTAACCCATCACGATTGACACCAACCATAACCAATAATAATAATAATAATCTTAACAATAATGAATAACTATTTATTCCAATCGTCAGATTATCACACTAACTATTTATTCCCCGTCGTCTGACTAATTCCAACGATTACGCTATAATTAACATGAACCTTATTGATAACTAACTTAAACCATAATTCATTATAATAATGGCATTAAACATTATCCATATTTATGTCATTTACACTAACTATTTATTTCCGATGTCTAATTGGCTGCAACGATTACGAACTCGACGCTAAGCTAGTGTATAGGATGATTCTCAAAAAGGTGTAAAATGTAATTGGCTTGTAACATATATTGACGGTAGTGTTTTGAAATTGGGTAGTGTTTTGAGCGTGCGTAGGGGTAGATCAGATAAGATGCGAAACAGGGACAATGACAAAAAACTTGACAAACAACTAGACTGATGTTATACAAGAATGCTTCGAACAGCATTTAACATTCACTGGCAAAAGCATTTCACAAACATATAACTATACAGTGGAATGTGTAAAGTCATTGATAAAATAAGAAGAAGACGATTGCGATTTGCCGGGCACTGCTACAGACACAAGGATGAAATGACATTTAATACCATCTTGCGACAACCGACACATGGAAGAACCAAAAGTGGGTCTAGAGACGGAGGGTCTGGAGACGGATGATTGAAGCCACTAATACTCCGGTGGCCGACATGAGTGAGTGAGTGAGTGAGTGAGTGAGTGAGTGAGTGAGTGGGGGTAGTGTTTTGAAATTTAACAAGATTTAACAAGATTGCCACCCAGAGAATTAACTCTAGACGGTAGGTGGACAAGGAAGCCCTTTGGCTTATCGAGAGTCCAACACTTTTATTTATTTATATCCCGCCCTTCTGAGATATGTGCCGATTTTATTTTTAAACATATTCACACTACTAGCACCCACACAATCAGCAGATAACCTGCTCCATTCGTTTAGAGTCCTTTGTGAAAATGAGAAATTTCTTATATCTAATCTACACTGCTCCTTTACTAATGTAACTTCACGTCCTCTAGTCATTCTATCTTTCTTAAATGAGAAAATAATAGTTCTATCAATATTTTCATAACCATTCAATATTTTAAACACTTCTATCTGATCTCCTCTCAATTTCTGGTCTCTAGTGTTGTTAAACCACATTCTTTTAGGCATTTTTCATAATTAAGATTCTTCAGTTTTGGTAACTTTAGTCGCTCTTCTCTGTACTCTTTCTAGCATATATATGTCCTTCCTGCGATACGGCCTCCACTCTTGCATAAAATATTCTAAATGAGGCCTAACTATTGTTTTGTACAGCAGTATTACTAGTTATTTTTCCTTATACCCTATATTTCGCCTAATTAATCCAAGGATTTGATTTCCCTTTGAAGATGCAATTCCGCACTGCTCTGAAACATTCATATCAACACTAATGGTTAACCCTAAGTCCTTTTCTTTTACAGTAGTACTTAGTACAGAACCCCCTATTTTATATTGTACATCTTCGTTCCCATTTCCTATGTGGAGGCATTTACATTTCTCAAAATTGAACAACATTTGCCACTTTTCAGACAATTTAATCAAGATCATCTTATAAATTATGTCTATCTCCATCACTTTAAATCCTTCTAAACACTTATGTATCATCCGCAAATTTCAAAATCTTGCTTGTTATATCATCATCCAAATCGTTGATATATATTAAGAATAATATAGGTCCCAGTACTGATCCCTGTGGTACCCCACTCAAAATTGATTTCCAGTTTGAAGCCTCCCCATCAACAACTACCCATTGTCTTCTGTCAATCAGCCATTTGTCTATCCTGTTAATTATACAATTTCCTATGCCATGGGCCTTTAGTTTAAGCAGTAATCTTTGATGTGGCACTTTGTCGAAAGCTTTTTGAAAATCTAAGTAGATGATATCTACTGGTGATCCCTCGTCTACCCACTTAGTGATATCTTCCAAAATCATAACATATTTGTTAAGCATGACAACGCTTTTAGAAACCCATGTTGAGATGGGTTTATCAAGTTATGTTTAACAAGAAAATCCACCATGTGATCTTTAATTAGTCTTTCTAATAATTTACAAATCACTGGTGTTAAACTCACTGGTCTATAGTTCTCTGTTTCGCGAATCCTTTTTTTAAATAACGGTATAATGTTTGCTTCTTTCCATTCTAAAGGAACCACTCCATCTTCTAATGACAAATTGAAAACTGTAGCAAGCGGTACGCTAATTTGTTGTAAAATTTCCAATAGTAGTTTGGGCGGAATCCCGTCCAGTCCAGGTGATTTATTATCCTTCATAGCCCTTATTTTCTTAGCAACCATTTCCGGGGTTAAAATTAACTGTCCTAAATAGTCTGAATCTGCCCCTTGAACTTAGCCTCTGGTACTGGCAGTAAACTAATATCTTCTCTGGTAAACACCGAACTAAAATACTCATTCAGGTCTTCTGCCATTAAGAATCCCTCTGATATTATATTTCCAGCACTATCTTCTAGAGGACCGACCTAATCATGAACTTTCTGTTTGCTTCGAACATACGCATAACAACTCTTGCTGTCATGTTTTCTATTACAAGCTAATTTTGGTTCAGAGCTCCTTCTCTTTGAATTTCTAATTCCAGCTGTTGCTTGGCTTAGTGCTTCTTTATAAATGTTGTAGTCTTCATCATTTCCAGTACGTCTATACGACTTCCACATCATTTGTTTGTACTTAACTTTTCTAATGGCTTCTTTTGATAAGTGTTTCTTTTTGGACCGTTTCCCTTGTTTTTAAAGGGAACAAATTTATCGACGATGCACTCAATGTCACTCTTTACTACCCCGATTCATTCTGTGATGACAAAACTATGTTTAACACATTCTTACCCCTGGTTGGCTCTAGCACATGTTGAGAAAAGAAACTATCTTGTCCTAAAACTAAAAACTTGTGGTCCTCACTACCCATACTCTGTAGACATTTCCATTGTATATGATTAAAACCCCCCATAATAACATAGTCCTGTCTGCTCACTTCCCTTAAAGCGTTTTGTACTTTTTCATTGTCTTATATGCTTATGTTTGGACTTCGATAAACTAACCCAACCGTTAACGCTGAGTTTCCTGTAACTATGTTACACTTCTTCGCAATCTGCTTCTCTTTCAAAATTTATTTCATGAGCCTGGATAGATTCTTTAGTATATAAAATAACTCCATTACCCCTTCTTCCTATACTATCTTTCCTAAACATTACATATTCTGTCAGTCCCAATTCGGCATCTGATATATCGGTGGTGGCCCATGATTTGGTCATACCTATTATGTGAGGGTCAATATCTTCTACCATAATGTTTAGTTTATTTCTTTTGTTTATTACACTCCTTGGATTTAAACAAACACATTTATAGCCAGCTTCAGAATAGTTTTCCACACTGTTCTTTGCTGATTTATTTGTGCTGTCTTTATTTATGCCTCCTGTTTCAGGCTTCTCTGTGAGACCCCTCTGCGAATCTAATTTAAATAGATGCAACCTGTCCCACTGTCAACAGATTGCAGCAGGTTCTCTGAGAATACTGCTGCCCCCTTTTCACTTAGATGGACGCCATCGCTCATGTACATATCTTCCCTCCCAACAAAGTACCCCCATAAATCTGGTAACAGCAGTGTTTTGAGGGTACGTTCAAAACACCACGGAAGTGCTTTGAAAGTACACTCAAAACACTACCGTAGTGTTTTTAACGATCTACACCGGGATTGTCGAGACACTGTAAGCCTTTCGTCCCTTCTATCTGGTGTTTGTGCCCGCGCAATGGGTGAATGTGTAACCTGTAGTGAACTCACTATTTCTAGAGAAGGAAAACTCAGATAATAAACCACTCCTGTGTTAATTAGCCCTAGATAGGATTGTTTGAAGTTAAACATCGTAAATAAGGATATATATATATATATATATATATATATGTGTGTGTGTGTGTACATATATATTATATATATATATATATATATATATATCAAGTGTCTGCCGGAAAGTCACCATGTTTCTTATGCATATGCCAAATGACAAAGTGATCTATGAGCAACACTAAAACGATGTCACAATAACAAAATGGCCACCAGTTCATTCCATCTTTATCAGCAAGGTTTGTTTCTATGTTAAGCAAACTTACCGCCGATGGACTGCGGCCTTGATGCACGGCAAGGCGAACTTTGTAGGCCAATATATATAGTTTGTCAACACTGATTATTCACCATGCAGTCCCTGTAGGTAAACAAACACGACTGACCTGTAGCACTGCTCGCAACCTTATGCACAGAACGTCGTCAACACTGGGATTCATTTTTTTCAAGAGTTGTTTGCATTCCTTTACAGTGTTTGCTTTGATGGATCTGGTGTGAGGCAGCGGAGCGGAACGACTCGTCGCTTATGTAATAATAATAATGATAAACTTCTATAGCGCCTAAATCCCCAGGAATCTGAGCCCAGAGGCGCAACATACAAGAATAATTGGGCAAAATCGTTAACAGGGACATGCAAGAGACGAGAGGGCAACAACACTTATGATTAGTTCGCCTTTTTAATATACGAGTTTGTTTTTATTCCTTTGCAGAGTTTGCTTTGACGCATAAGGAGTGAAACAGCGGAGCGGAACGACCGGTCGCGAAGTGGCGACAGGTGCGTCGCAGCCGGACCTACGTTGACGTGCATGCAATACTGTATTGATGAACAAGTATGTAGAAAACGTAATACTTGAGAGGTATTGGGCGACTGATCCAGCTGCCTG
The DNA here is from genome assembly GCA_020002185.1 of Paraescarpia echinospica. Taxonomy (NCBI): domain Eukaryota; kingdom Metazoa; phylum Annelida; class Polychaeta; order Sabellida; family Siboglinidae; genus Paraescarpia; species Paraescarpia echinospica. The sequence goes on from CM034540.1 coordinate 5,449,924, forward strand.
TTTGCCGTTGATATTTCCTGGTGGCTAACCTGGTAACATTTTAGTGTCGTCCTATAATGTTGTAGTAACACGTAAAGAAAATTGGTAGTGATCCAGAACTGTTATTGATCTTTCCATCGATATCCAATCTGTCTTTTGTATCGACGCTCACCGAGAGAACACTGCAGAGTAAATACGACAGCTTATAGATGCGAACATCATCGCCTATAGTAGTAATGTATGTAGTTCTCGTGAGGCAACTAGCGTGCGCCCAGGAAAAGGTAGTTCTGGATTTCCCATGTTAAACGATAGGAAAATAGTCCTTCTATCCCATCCACCCCTCGCCAGATTTGTACCCATGTTAAAAGATAGGAATTTGTCTTCCACCTAAAAATGCCCATTCTTGATCAAATTTCAAAATGGCGCCACGTGTAGGTCAAGGTCCAAGGTACAAGATAGAGGGTGGTGCAACCTATTGCTACTTTTGGTCCGCAGGTCTAGGCTTAGCCTAACGACCGAACTCTTCTTTGATTGGTAATGGTGTGTATAAAATGTGGTGTTATAATAAGGCGTAATTAAGTATTATAAATTCAACTCATGGGTATATATTCAAGCTGTTTTACAGAGAAGGTCGGATATATATAGGGTAATAATATAGTGTAACCCGTATGTCTTTGCACAACCTGTAGTCTTTCTATACTGAAGACCGACAGGATTTGAACATGCCACACACGACAATATGACATATTTATTAACACAATCAAGGTATCACTATATTTTAACATCTGTCAGTGCTATGGCCTTTACATAGGACAGTTGCAATTACCTCAGTCGGTCGCCTGTTTGCAAATTGGTTTGAACTGGTATTCGCTGTCCAAGTCTTAACTTGTGTATAACCAACAATGATACCGGTGTCAACGAGAACCTCCATTCCTTACTGCATATGCAGCATGCAAAGTGAGGGCTAGAACTGACAATGTAACGAGAATGTATTATGTTGTAAGAATGACGTATAACCGTGCCGTAGTCAACCAGACTGAGCGAAAAATAAGGTGTTACGATACATAAGATGTCATTAATGAAGGATTATTAAGTAACGAGATGGTGTCTATCTGACGGTTTGTACTCGAAAGGTACCATTCTTATTGGCCTGGGTTTTCACGGACCCTATAGACCCAGACAGCATGCAAACGTTAATATAGCGTTATTTTGCTCGTTTTTTTAATGTTAATCTAACGTTTAATTTCTAACCAAAACGAAACGTTATACTAACGTTAATGTAACCGTTGCAGAAACGTTACTCTAACGTTCATTTAACGTTTAATTTCTAACCAGAATGTAACAGTAAACTAACATTTTTGTAACATTAGCAGAAACGTTATTGTAGTCGTTTGTTTAACGTTTACCTAACGTTTACCTGACGTTAATGTAAATGTTACAGAAACGTTAGCTTAACGTTCATTTAACGTTTAATTTCTAACCAGAATGTAACAGTAAACTAACGTTTTTGTAACATTAGCAGAAACGTTAGTTTAACGTTATTTTAGTTGTTTGCTGAACGTTTACCTAACATTTAATTTCTAACGAAAATGTAACGTTAAACTGACGTTAATGTAACTGTTACAGAAACGTTAGTTTAACGTTCATCTACGCTTCATTTCTAACCAGAATGTAACAGTAAACTAACGTTTTTGTAACATTAGCAGAAACGTTATATTTATCAAACCTAAGTATAGTTTACAATGATGTCATTAAATAGATACGCGTGGTAAATCGGTCAAATGGGCGCCTATCTGCATAAGTGTACATGGTGCTAAATCAGTTAAAATGGCAGCTGTGCGTAGGTACGCGTGGTAAATCGGTACGCGTGGTAAATCGGTCAAACTGGTAGCCTGAGACGTACTTGAGAAAGTTGCAGCTTGTGCAGAATTCTGCAGCACATCTCATTACCGGGACGGACAAGGAGACATATACATTGGTTGTGTGTGTGTGTGTGTGTGCGTTTGCGTGTGCGTGTGCGTATGCGCGCGTGCGTGTATGTGTGTGTGTCTGCTTAAATACAGTATAACAGAGTAAACTCATATTCAGGCAAAATCCTCGAGTGTTACAACCGTCGAATTTAGTTACTTATTACACACCGTTCAATGTGTTCTGTGTAATACAGCCGTGCAGTTCGGATTGCAGAACGACATTATGACCTAGATTTAATTACGTACTGACGCGGTCATTGCGTTCAAAATTGGGTTGTTTTTAACAGCACGACAACTGATAGCGGCGATATAGAGAGCAAAGTCCCAACACATAATGTAATAGCTAGAATACATGTTATGATCGCAGTCGTTGATTGCATTCTGGCTGCAAAATAAAAGTAGACGATTGGTTGAGTGTACTAGCTGTGACGTGAATGCTCTCCTCTATGGTGCACGAGTCATTATAGGTACTCGATCGGCCTATGTACGGCAGGCCTACAGCGTTCTGAAATATATATTGTACATAACACACTTTCATCGTCACACGCATCAACGATTTGTTTGACAATGAGACGCTATGCATATACAATTAACATCTTGCTGAATGTTAACACCTGGAACAGCGTCACTTCGTATAGGTGTCTGCGTGACCACGTACACCACAGCTTTACAATTACTAAAAACAATAGGATGTGTTACATTAACAATACGACACAAATACCACTGACTTTTCGTGGGAATACTATCGCCGCAGATGCACTTGTTGCACAACCCGTTGATGTCACTTGTTTGCCGCAGGTGACCATCTACAGGTGTACACCGCGGCGGATGTACGCCAGAGACACACACTGCATTACCCAATACACACTGTTTACATACCACGACTGCCGACCCTCAACGTGTGACTAGTCAGTGGCCTAGGCGACGGGGGTCAAGCTATTTATATTAAATGACTCCAAAATATCCAGTGTCGCAAAGAGTGTGAGCATTCCTCGCACGTGTGTTCATTCCTCACATGTGTGTTCATTCACAACGGTCCAATTACGCTTCTGGCGCCCTGAATGGGCCGCTAACGCTAATGGGCATATGATGGCCTGGTATCTTTTAAAAGTGTAATATCCGTTGAACTCCGTTCACTATTTATTTTATTATAATTTAGTTATATTTTGTTCTTAACAGTACAATAAAATGTTGAAGGTATACATTGGAAATAAGTGTATTTTTGTGTGCTTTCATGTGTTATCCTCGGTACCATATATTGGCCTATATGACACTAGTTTCTGTACTTTTTGCATGTATATAATTTTACTGACTAAACTCAATCAATCAATCAAACAATCAATCAACCAATCAGTCAATCAGTCAATCAATCACGTGTTCGTATACTTTGCGCCCGGGAAATGTTCAAATTGTAAACAAAACATTCACAACACGTTTTAATATATTTGCAAACTTTACCATTATTCGTAATTTTGTTCCAATGGTTTGGTCAATCCGTTTCAGATAAAAACTAACACCCGTGTTTATCATGACACGACACGTGCCGTGATTAGCTGGAATGCAGGATTTCGCAAGGAAATATCCGTTCAGAAAATGGAGTTGATTGTTTTCCACCCGCATTCTATTAGTCTGTATCGTTGGCTGAATTCATAATTATAAACGTAACCTATTTATTGTACAACAAATATGATCAGGCTTCGTTTTACACGCTGCGTACACGTTTTACCCACATTTCAGGAACCTCCTTTCAGCTATGCAGAGAGTAGACCCCAATAACTAAACATGAATAACATATATAAAACAACAAAAACACAATTGACTATAACAATAACAAACGACGTACCGACTGAGAAATCAATCCGTAGACGTGATCGTTGACAATCTGTGTCGTTTCGTTTTATAGTCTCGACATCGCTCCCCCCCCCTCTCTCTCTCTCGAACTACTTATAGTTATATATATATAGCACACACTTTATTGTCATTGCATTAATTAAGTACCTTCAATGGAATTTGGCCGTGGGCAAAGACCGCCGGTTGGCAGGCGGGCAGGCAGACACACAGGTACTCTATATGAATCCTAATGCATATAACTCAACTTGTGAGTGGGTCATCATCTATATATACACACACACTTTGGAGTATGGTGAGTGCATCTCCTCCGATGGGCCGAGGTCCAGACTTACTTACTTACTTTTTCTTAATCCTCTTCGTGTGGATTCACACATAAGGCCGACACCAAAGAACGCCAATGTTGTCTGTCTGCTGCCAGTTCGTTACTTGGTCCCAGCTCCACCTGAGTGTCTTCATCTCCCGCTTCACTGATCTCCTCCGTGTCTCCTTGGGTCTCTCCTCGCTCTCTTGCCACCACGGGTCCAGCGTATGGCCATTCTTGGAATGGATGTCAGAGGCATTTTGCAGCCGTGTCCGATCCATCTCCATCTGCAATGTTTAACTTCAAGAGAGATGGGCTGCATGCCTGTCCTTTCGTGGAATTCTCCGTAGCGATGTGACAAGAGAGATATGTCATCTGCAAAGTCTAGATCATCTAGTGTATATGTGAAGGTCCACTTGATGCCACTTTGTTTCTGCTTGTGTTGTTTCTTTTATGACCCGGTCGATCCTAAGGCAGAAGAGAAAATGGGATAGTATGCATCCTTGTTTCACTTCGGTTTTTATTTCAAAATCTTCTCTCAGGTGTTGGCCGCAGATGACCTTGAATCTAAAGTTGCTATAAAGCAGTTTAATTATGCTCACAATCTTTGGAGTGATCCCATAATGCCGGAGTATCCGCCAGAGAGATTCTCTGTGAATACTGTCGAAAGCCTTTCCAAAATCGACGAAGTTTGCATAAACTGGAGTGTTCCATTCCTGGCACAGTTCCATGAACTGACTTAGTGTAAAAATTTGATCCCACTGGATATTAATTTCCTAAACCCTGCTGGAATTCTGTCATGGATTACCCTACTGAAAACGTTACTAATGCTGGACAAAGAGTGATCCCTCTCTAGTTGTTGCAATAGCTAAGGTATCCTTTCTTAGGTAATCCGTCTTCCAGTCACCATGTATTTTTTCCGCCTCCCATATACCTTCGAAGATCTCTGCCAAGGCTCCAGCGGTAACCTCTCCTCCAGCCTTCAGCATATCTGCACTCACACCGTCTGCCCCGGTGCTTTCCCTAACTTCATGGTATTGGTAGCTTTCCTCACTTCTTCAGCAAATGGTGGGTGTGTGTTGATCTGCAGGTCCTCTTCGCTTTTTGGAATGTCTGCTTGATTGCTTGGTGCCGATATATTACGGAAAACACGACTATGATCATCTTCGAGTTATTTACTTATGTTTTTTTGAATGCCAAACCTTTCAGAATAGCCGTTCACTTACCCGAGAGAGTGGTATGAATTAATTAAATGACACCAATATAAGCGAGTAGTGTGTTTTATCTAGGGTGGGTGTAAACTAGTTGATATTTTGGTGGGCTATGACCTACACGCAGTTGTATAATAACTGCAGATTAGCTGCGTATGGGAGCGCCCTGGGAACGTACGCTATTTTTGGGGGTACTTAAGGGCCGCAGAACTAACTACCCATTGATGTTACTGTGATTAAAGACCTATGCTACAACGTCCAATCGTCGTCGTATTAGGCCGTCGCAGTAGCAGTCACTCCATGTAGTTCGTGTGCGGGGCAAGGAAGACGACAACATACTGTATGTATCACACTTACATAGAGCTATGTTGCCGCCTTCCCCTACATCAGTAACCGCATTTACCACACTATCAATCTGTCACGGACAATTTATTAATTCGAGCTGCGTCAATGTTCTGCACACCACTTCAACGTAGTTCTGTTGTGACTGAATATAGTCCTACTTAGTGCAAATTTCAAGAGAAATAATAAAAATGACAGTCTTTATATGAAGTTATGGCATACTCTCTTATATCTCAAGGTGGACAACAACATTATTCCGCGTGCACCTTTACTTGATTAATGTAATGCACACACAATAAAACATTTCAGTTTCAATAAATGTAAATTACCGTTGTGGTCAGTTTATATTGTATCTTAGGGCCATACCCATATGAAGTCGAGCAGTCGACTCCTGTTCCTCAGTTCAATTGAACATTCACTATATGGGAGTGTCTTTCTTGTGCCCGCGTAAATCGGACAATCCGGTTTATATTGGCAGGTTTATTTTTAGTCACAATTAGTTGTTAGGACACCATGAGGTGGCGGCCTCCTGAACAAAAACTCCTGAGAGAGAGAGAGAGAGAGAGAGAGAGAGAGAGAGAGAGAGAGAGAGAGAGAGAGAGAGAGAGAGAGAGAGAGAGAGAGAGAGAGAGAGAGAGAGAGAGAGTGCGTATGTGTAAAGTCCGCATTGTAAGGGATCAATGGTGAAGAAGAAAAAGGGAGAAGAGAAGAAGAAGAACTACCCGGAACATTACCCCGTATTATTGTTCCTCCCAGCCTTTGTTCCTTTAGGCCACGCAATAAAACTTACAAAAATAAATATCAACCACAAAGCGTAACCAACTGTTTGGCTTGCTAATATGTTGTCTACAGGCAACTTAATTATAATAATGTTGATGGCGTTCTTCCATTTAGTTGTAATGTGCGCCATCTAGGGAACAGACAATGACATAATTTGCTTTAGTCTCGCTTAACCGAATCTCGCCTGGCTGCGTGACTTCGCCAGGAAGATAGCGAGGCTCAGAATCGCGTTTTTACTGCTCACTGCCAGTTAGCACGTCTATTATGCCCCAGAATGTTTATATATTATGTATGTTTTCGATATCGAAATGAAATTACGAAATAGTGCCCGAAATAGTATTATACAAAATAAAATTAATCTTAAACTAAATGAACACAAACAAAAGTTTAGAGTATTCTTCGGGACTCGAACCGAGGACCCTAGAAATAGCAACTCGACACGCTACCAATTTAGCCACTAAGACCGGCACGTTTTGGTTGTACTTTGGCGACTACATAATTATATTAGTTAGCAGTCCGATCGTTGCGCGAGACATCGATTGCACTTAGTTTAGTTAAATTTGTCCTTGATTGGTATTTATATCATGCTTATTCACACTTAGTCTTTTGTTTCTGTTCGAGAATAAGCAAAGCAAGTCAATACGGAATCTTCGACATGCAGCCACGAGAGCTGCCACCTAGTAAATATGCATGTGATTAAAAGGCACTAAACTACGAAACAAGTTTAATGTCGGTTTATTTGTTGTGTGACATGTTTCAGTATAAGTTTAATGTTGAATAGTTGTTATAGTATAGTATTATCTGATAAAATGCATCCTTATTTAATTTGTTATTTCATAGTTGGCGTGAGGGCCAATCATCGTCTCTACCCGAATCTGGGGTAAAGGGGTCAGCACACTGATAGTTCCCATTGGCGACCATGTTAACGTTTTGTCTGATTATAAGAAAACGTGACCTATAAAATGTATTAAACTTCTCACCTGCTGTTATCATCATCTCATTGACATGCTGATAGATTTTGACAAAAATTGCATACTTCTAGCTCTTGCAAAATGCCTGTATGTATGATACTCGTCAATATTTACAAATGGATGCAGGCAGTAATCCGGCTAAAGGGTCAACTAGCCAAATTGCTGCCAAAATTTAAATACCCTTCCGCTTAGTAAAATCAGCTAAAAATACACCATTTTACTGTCAACAGCTTCTACAATCACATCTAGAATTCTGACTACTCAAATGCATTTGTGTCAGAGCAGGTGAATATTGAAAAAAAAAAATTCACCAAAATACACTGCACTATTTCGTAACCAAGCAGGAAGTCTAACAGTGTCCTGATCCCTAAAGCCCCCTACCGGTAACATTGGCTGTAGCTTAATAATCCAGGCCGTTGTGATGGGACAATGCTGCCACCTCACGGCGCCTGGATAATCGAGGCTAAATTTACTTATATGAAATCCACGCAGCAGATGACAGCGCTTCCTCGTGGACACTCGCTAAAGATGCTTCTACACAGTGCGATCTCTGTTTGACTTAGCGGCACGCTACTCACATTCAACTAAGTCGACCTGTCGTATTTGACTAACCTCGAAATAAAGTTGATCCTTTATTCTGGGAGTTTTTCAAAACAAAATACAAGCGATTTGAATGGTCAACACATTGATTGAATTATAATAATAGGTTATAACCGAAACTTTAGATAATTATGTATTTATGCTACAACGATTTGAACACTAGTACATTTACGGTTATCTATATAATCAGATTATTGGTTCTCCATAATAATAGAACAAAAACTGATAAGTACTAGGAAATATTACATTCTGAGATCGGTTAAATTGGTGTCAAAGGCCTTTTCGGTTATGGTCTCGCTAATACCAACATACTGTGTATGATATATTTATACATTCAGAAATAAATTTCGTACATAGTGTTTGGTTCACTTTGATAAAAATTTGGTATATTGTAATTAAAGTACACTACTTACAATATAATAATGAGCTGTGTTCTGAAATTAATTGGAAAAGTTCCTCTTGAATGTTTCTTGTACATAAAAAAGAGATACGAAACTAAATGTCAATTATTATATGGTACTTTAAAGTTGGGGGAAGTTGTGTTTGCGGTGCGGTGGCCGCCCCCTTGTCTTTCAGTTTAGTTGCTGCTCATAAAAACACAAACTGTAAAGTCAGTATGTTTTTTGGGGGCGAAGACGATGGTGACAGTTTTACACCAAGCGGTGGGGGGTATGTCATTACGAAATTTTAAAATGTTATTCATACATCATTATTTACATGAATGTTGTAATTTTGGTTGACTTCGACTCTTCGTCATTCTCATTGTCACAAGACACATGTTGTTGTTTCAACAATACAACGAAATGTCAATATTGACAATACAAAGTTACAATGGCTCCAATAACAGGTCAGCTGGTAGGCATAACCACAACTTCAAATTACCTGACTGAATTGTATTGCTACTGTCCCTAAGCCTATCGTACAGGTCCAGGCACTGCCAGGCAAAACGTCAAAAAATAGTGTTAATGTTTGAATTTGATGTGCCAGTGACTGAGTGAACGGGCAGTGCTGTCACTTCCTGCCAGATATGTATTTAAAACTGGAAACACAAAACATTCATTGTTTTATTTTTTAAATGTATGGTTTTCTCGTTACTATGTTAGGTTGTGTGGCGATCTTTTACTTTCTGACCTAACCATGAAAACGACCACCTACAGCCGCCAAACTTCTCACATATCTTACATACATATACACACACTATGTTACAAAAACAATTATTTTACATTCCTACAATGACCAAATTTCGCAAAACAAACTCATGTAAAACTTGACTTCTACGGCGGCGACTATCCGTTGCTCCGCGGTTACCGTAAACTTGATATTGTGTCGAGCTTCACGTAAATTCCTTACAGTGGTGCTGTCATTACTGTTCACATGATCGTGCGCGATATAAATATAATATATCATTAATATATACAGGCGCATGAGTGTGTGTGGTAGTTATAATACTGGCATTGTTTCTGTTAAAAAGTAGCTCGGTTAATTAAGGCATAATTATTATCATCAGTATGCTTTACAGGTAATGAAAGGTTTCTACTTAACGTAAAAAACAAAATAAAAGTCTTACGAATAGCCAATAATTGTGTTCCCGTGGGTAAATTCTTTTTTGGTTGATGACCAACGCATGAGTTACACAATTTTGGGGGGCATTGAAACTTAGGATGATTCATATATATTCGTTTATGTGAACATTTTGTTAAATTGTGCATTTTGCTAAGCTAAGAAAGTCATTTCCGTAATTAGTTAATGTGACAAACTGAACTAAGAAGACGCAAATCCTCATTTCCAGCTAGTGTTTTGTGTCACCATTAAAAGTGCAGGTTTGGAACAAATTATGCACAATTTGTAAGACTTATGTTGTGTTTTACATTAAGTAAAAACCTTTCATTACCTGTAAACCATTCTGATGATAATATTATGCCTTAATTAATCAAGCTACTTTTTAGCAGAAACAATGCCAGTATTATAACCACCACACACACACGCGCCTGTGTATATTAACAATATATTATATTCATATCGCGCACGAACATGTGTACAGTAATGACAGCACCACTGTACGGAATTTCTGTGAAGCTCGACACAACATAAATTTTATGGTAACCACGAAGAAACGGATAGTCGCCGCCGTAGAAGTCGAGTTTTACTTGAGTTTGTTTTGTGAAATTTGATCGTTGTAGGAATGTAAACTAATTGTTTTTGTAACGTAGCGTGTGTATATGTATGTAAGATATGTGAGAAGTTTGGCGGCTGTAGGTGTTCGTTTTCATGGTTAGGTCAGAAAGTAAAAGATCGCCGGTTGTGTTTAGTGGATGGGCAGTGGGAGTCTTCATGATTCATTTAATCGTGCCATATCAGTCATTGACATTATCTCTAAAGGTATTCTTTTTTTAACACATCATTTCAATGTTGCCAGTTCTTTGCACATGCACTGCATACAATGATACATATAATCTCTACTGTAATGTGTATATGGGGCAATATGTTTAGGGCATCGCGCCATCAAATTTTAAATGACCCACCTGCTCTGATATTACTACATAGACATATGTAACTTGTAAGTGCAAATTCATGTACATCACAGAGCACTGGCTATGCATTTATTTATGACAGTTATTAGCTTGTATGTAATACATTCTCCTCCCCTGTAGGTCATCCAAGTTGGCATCCTTGTTTGGCATAGACAAGTCAAGCTCAGGAAATACATCTCTCACCTACACTGCACCTACGGAGCCAAAGAAGAAAAAACATGGTACTTTGTGGAAAAGAAATGGTAGCAATGTTATTTGGAATGTTATTTTGTCTGACGAAATAAATTTATTGTTACTAAGAATCTAGCTGCAAGTGATAATAGCAAACACATTGTATGGATTTGTTTTTTTACCAAAAGTTACATCCAACAAGATTGTCATTCATGTCCTCACAATGTCAAATTTATTATATTTACCAATATTGATTTTTAACGAAGTTCTGAATTGTCATCAATTGAACATATGGTTGTAATTATATAAAATAGTCTTTCAGGTGAATTGTCTGGAAAAACTGTTTAAAATGTTGTGTTTTAACATACTAAGACCATACATTATTTGACACAATTAGTACGGCAACACTGGTAATAGATAACTTGTCTACAGGTAACTTGTCTACAGGTCGTTATTCACATTTCTGTTTGTTGTCAGTTGGAAATATAAATATAAAAAATAAATATAAATTTAATCTGTTACAGGAGAGTCAACAGAAAGTCATGAGGCTGCCAACACAGCTGTCTTGCATGCGGTCGCTGTCACTGCCTACAAACTGTGAGTGGACACGTTTAGTTTACATCATCCCCTCCGACTATGGAGCAACAGAATAAAGTTATCACCATAACTTTTTTGCATGCTGGTATTTCGAAGTAAAGTTCACCCCTCGATTTGTCCACAGTTGCTTTTTTTGTATATAGAAAAGAATGTATCAGGTGCACGTACATAAATAATTCCAATAACTACGTTTGTGTTTTGTGAAGTACGTCTGCCAGACTATCCTCTGCATATATACTTTTGGAAGCCATTGTGTGAATGTGTATGTAAATAGATAGATTATAGCACCATCCGGAGGATGGCTGTTTTCAGTAGTGTTTGTAAAATCAATTATTCAGTAGCTTTTTTGTTAGTAGCCTTGAAATATTCTAAATACAGATTTTTTGTATGTGAGATATTTTACTGTGTGGGCATAGTTTTTAAAGGACAACTGTAGAGAAACCTTAGTTTCGCTGTGCTATCTAAGATGATGTCCAAAATAACTTGGTCATGTACTAAACTGTTTGTCTTTTTCAGTGTCGATGGCAATTTTACAAGCCAGGGAAAACTTGGGGCAGCAATTATTGGAAATCATTGTGAATCTAGTGTAAGTTCAAAACACAAAATTGGTCTCTGTTGAAACATATAGTTAATGGAGATTTAAATGTTGATCCACATTTAATTTAAATGTTGATCCACATTTAATATGCTTAGATGATATTCAAATACAAAATGAACTTATGAAATGTGTTTGAGACTTTTCAAATTATAAAACAAATGGTAGAACAATGTTACTTAAAGATACACTAGATGGCAGTGCTTTTTATATTGAACAATTATTTACATGCCACCGGCACTAATTGTTATCTTTTATGGGTGAAATGTTATGTTGTTCTTTAGATGACATATTTGTTAGTAGAGTTCTTGTCCTTTTGCAGTCTCAGTTAATAAATGTATTACACAGTATATAGCAACAAAGACTATAACACTTTAAATAACATTGTTAATTTGTGATTGAAAGATTCAGAGAAGTTGGGCATTTTATGTTTTGGTACCCAAAAGTAGTTCCGTCTTAGTTAACCAATTAAATTTGTTGTGCATCCTTTATAAAGACAGCAGGAATATTTGTAAAATGCCCTGTTTCAGTACAAGTTGTTGCTGTACGTGAGTAAACAACAACATGCACTGTTTCACTACAAGTTGTTGCTGTACATGAGTAAACAACAACATGCACTGTTTCACTACAAGTTGTTGCTGTACGTGAGTAAACAACAACATGCATTGTTTCAGGACAAGTTGTTGCTGTACGTGAGTAAACAACAACATGCACTGTTTCACTACAAGTTGTTGCTGTATTGAGTAAACAACAACATGCATTGTTTCAGTACAAGTTGTTGCTGTACATGAGTAAACAACAACAAGTGACACATGTCGACATCAACGCCAACTTCCACTTTGCTGTAAGTGAGCAATCTTTCACAAACAGTTAGACATTTAGTTATACACTGCCATCATGTCTTGCATTATGTTCCAATATACCTAACACAGGTCTGTCAGTATTACGTTCCTTTATACTTGAATGATACAATTTTGCATTCCACTGAAAATAAATACATTTTGTTTGCTGTTGTATGAGAGAGAAGCCCAATTAGTGATTTACCATTTCACATGGCTTGAGTATTTCATAGTGTAAATAAAATGTTACTTGATGTGTAGAGTAATTTTAAGCTGTCACCTGATTCATTGAACAACATCTTTTGAGTTGGGATCCATTTTATGAGATGATTCAGGATCCATTTATGGACATCTTTGGGAGTCAGGATATGTTTAAGGACATCTTTGAGTTACGATGCATTTAAAGACACGAGTCAGGATCCATTTAGGACATCCATGTAAGTCAGGATACATAAGATATTGAAGATTTTTACATCCATTTAATAATATGTTTTGTGCATCAGATGTGTGAGTTGATGTTGACAGATTCAGCCGAGCAACTATGCAAACTTCTACGACTCTTCCCGTCAGAACTGGTCCATGTTGTTTGAGTCGGCAAAGCAACTTGCAGAGTTTGCGAGACAGGTGGGTGGTCACGTGTGTCACTGCTGTGTGATGTCTGGAGCAGGGGCAGTGTTGTTGAAGTTGTCGGTTCATGTCCATTGTTGTTTGTGACCTTCCGCAGCAAAGTGGGATTTAAGTTGCAACATTGTTAAATAGAGTTTTGTACATTTTTGAATTCCACTAATTGCAAGCTAAAATGATTACCTAATTTTTGTTAATATCTTTGATCATAAGGTACTAAAATCACAACTGTTACGAGACAACGTAGACAGCTGACGGTGGCTCGTGTATGAAGTAAGCCTGTGCCACTACCTGGAGATTGGTTACCTAGCAAATAACATTTTAAATGTCTACTATTACATAGCATTAAGGGAAAGTGAGAGAAAAGGTCTGTCCCTGAACAAAATGCAAACAGAAACCATGGTCATCTCAAAGAAAAATTACTCTCCAACATGCAACATAGTAGCATATGGCACTGTCTTGAAGCAAGTCCGAACGTTTAACTATCTGGGATCACTAATAACATTCGACGGTCGATGCAACGATGAGATCAAGAGACGAAATGCACAGGCCAAAGCAGCTTTTCACAACATGAAAAACATTTTAATAAAAAAAACGTATCACTTGAAGTGAGAAAATGTGTAGTGCAGTGCTACATAGAGCCCATATTCCTATATGGATGTGAATCCTGGACAATAACCAAAAGTTCACAAAAAAACATAGAAGCCACTGAAATATGGTTCTTAAGAAGAATGCTGCGAGTGCCATGGACTGCTAAACAATGAAGTCATCCTTAGAACAACCAAATCAAAAAGAAAGATCATAAACAAAATTAGAACACAACAAGCACGATTTATAGGCCATATCATGAAAAAGAAAAAGTTAGAACATATAGTAACAACAGGAAAGATAGAAGGAAAAAGATCCAGAGGATGCCAGAGAATAAAAATAATAGATAGTCTGTCAACAGGGTATGGAAGGAGCACAACAGAACTGCTACAAATGACCGTGTGGTTTGGAGGGCCATGATCGCCAAAGCCTGTGACAGACATGGCACATAGAAGAGGTTACATATCTTTCCCAATCTATGCAACAACCAACATATTTTGCTAGTCTCCTGCATTTTTCAAGGCAAATCCATTGGAACCTTGGATCATCTCACAACTTTGTCTTCCTAAATCTGAGCGTAACAAAGGTAGGCAAGCTTGCTTTCTGTGGAGCACAGTGGCACAGTGGATAGAGCATCTGACTCTCATTCAAGAGAACCAAGGTTTGAATCATATGCTGCTGTTTTGAAGCAAGTTCGCTCACTCTACATTGTTCCAGTTCACTCAGCTGTATGTATGAGTACCTGGCTATAGACAGTGGTGGATATTTGAGTATGAATAGTCTTTGTGCATTAATTGCAGCATGGCTAAATGCTTCCCAAAGAATTTGAGTGGTGTTCGATTGAACAGGTCTGCCAGGGAGTAAAGTGTTAAGCACTTTGAGCAGTCCTAAGGACTGGAAACTGCGCTATATAAGAACTTCCCTTTACTTTTACGTTCACTGTGGCTGCACCTAAAATCTGGAATAGACTCCCCATTATTTTATTTTAAAGTTTACAATCATCTGATATGTTCAATTAGTTCTCATATGTGTTGTCGTTGTTTCTGAAAAAAGAACATGTTTCTGTTGCAGATTGCGATCACGAGAGCGAACAGTGCTGCCGAGTCACTGGATGCATTGGTCAGCCAGGATCTGGGCCTGGGGGACGGAGAGGCCCTGGAACATGGAGACTCAGTTGAAGTGAAGTACACAGGCTGGTTGTGGGGGGCCCATGGCCCTGGACAGGTAATGTTGTTGTTCTGTGTAGCCTAAGTGGAGTGCAGTAGCATACTAGTTAGAACATACTAGTTCGATTGAGCAGGTCTGCCAGGGAGTAAAGTGCTTTGAGCAGTTCTGAGGACTGGATACTGCGCTACATAAAACTTTACCTTTCCTTTTTTACTTGATCAGTCGAAGCCAGTTTCAAATCCTCTTACTTTTGAAGCTTGACCAGTTTCATTCATTCCATGTTGTTTCATTTCACTCAGTTGTTTAAATGATTACTTGGTTTTAGAGAGTGGTGGATAGAAATGAGCACGTAGTCTTTGGGCAGTGATTACAGCATGGCTGAAAGCTTCCCAGGGAAGCCAGCATGGTGTATGCATGAAAAGATTTGCCAGGACTTGTAAAGCACATTGAGCACTCCTAAATAGTATACACTGTGCTATATAAAATGTACCTTTATTATTTGTGATTATTCTGATCTTGTCAGTGTTAACACCATGTTGGTGAAATCTCTCACATTTGGGATTACAACTGGCAACCAAAACTGAACATTTGAATCTTAAGTCTTATTCAGCAGACTACATTACAATTCTTTCTTGTTGGTTTACAAGAATGTACAATTTGTTTGTGTGTCTTACAGGTATTTGATACCAACAGTAACTCAGAAAAGTTGTTTCGTTTCCGACTAGGAAAGGGAAAAGTCATAAAGGTAAGGGACAGTTTCATTGTCAGTAATTCAGGTATTTCAGACTCATTCCATAAGTTGGTTGTTCTGGGTTCTTAGTGTATTAGAGCAATGTGTCTTTAAAAGTTTTTGACATTTTCTGTAAATTGAAATGCAACACGCATGTGGAAGATCATACCTATATATCTAGGACACTTTTGTTTAGATTGTTGCATATTCGAAATGGTCATCTTACTTAAAGGTGCAAAATGTTATTGTGTTATTTTAGTGTCATGTTATATTGTAAAGCATGTAATCTGTATTGTAAAATCTTTCACGACTTCACAACTTTGACTGCTATCTTTTTATGAATGTCAGCTTTTCCATTCAATATGCAATACAAACATGATATTCATTGCAAGACATTACCATTAAATGATTAACAGTGAAATTATATTTAAAACATTATTATGATTCACTAAATACATTTAGGAAGACCTAATTTCAGTATTGATATAATTTATGCAAGATAACATGATTGTCTAATAAAACAATCCACACTTGTAACTTATTTAACCAAAATAAATAATTTAAAAATGAAATTGTATTAAAAATGAAATTATGATTTCAACCGTTTTCTAACTGGTTATCTTACAAGTTGTTAATTGCGCTAACTTATGTCATAAATACTTTGTTACACAAACTGACCTCCACCCCTTGCAGGGTTGGGATGAAGGTCTCTTGGGGATGAAGAAGGGATCTAGTCGACTACTCATAGTGCCTCCCTTTCTGGCTTATGGGGCTGAGGGGAAAAGTCCGAAGGTCCCTCCTGGGTCCACACTTGTCTTCGAAGTTGACGTGGTTCGTGTAAGTATTTGACTATTTACAATATTTTGGCGTGATTTGCGTAAGTTCATAAATCACAATGTAATTTACAGATGAAAGTAAAGTCCGATACTGAATTCAGACTTAGAAATAAAATGTTTTACTTCTACATGTGGGGGAATAGCATGCAAAATGGGTCCCTTAAGCAAAATTTGTGGTAAAGTTTACATTTTTTACTCAAATGATTTGTTGTCTATGGGATCATCTTCTCCACTTGTATGATTACATCTGTGCTAAAATTAGCGTATTGCTATTAAAATTACTGTATCACCAGGGGGTTTCAGAACAACGCAAAGTTGACATTTGTATGGATTTAGCGTGGTGAGGCATGTCTTTGCTTTGTTATACGACTTGCTTTGTTGATTGATCTCCTTTCAGTATAGGTGATACACCCGCCATGAGGCTTATTATCATGGTTTGGTGATAAATGCAACTTGACAATATACTTGTATGTTACACTAATTAATAATATAATATGTACCCATACAGCTCATATTGACGCTATATAACAATATATTAATTATATCATTGTTTTGTTGCTTAAGAACTTTATTATTATTGTATAGCAGGGGTAATAGGTAACAGCCTATATTTATGTACAATAATATAATGTCATAATATATTACAAATGCAGGTGTGTGTATTGTACCAACAGCATATCGACAATAGTGGACCCCTCTTAGCATAGCGGGTTGCTTGGGGGCCTGTTTTGGGCGCACTTCACAGCCACGCATTGATCTTCAATTTGAGTACAAGCCCTAACATTTAAAAAATGTAATGCACACGTATCAGAGCACACACACCTTTGGCTTATTATGTCACAAATTCTGTTGTTTTCAACATGCACAAATAGAAATATGATATTTTTTGAAAATAGTGCTAACATTTTAAGAGAAGTGTGAAAAATAATCTTTTTGAGCTCACCTCTTTGAATGTGCATTTCGCACTTCAACCAATGATCACTAGGGCCCATTTATGAGTTACTTAGCAGTGCCACCACACATTTAGGTGGATATAATACAATAATGCCAAACGGCTGCGAGCCCGTTTTGGGCAGGTGCCCATTTTGCACGCCATTCCCCTATAAGGTAAAGGTTTGCTTTGTGATTTAAAAATAATATATTGGAAATTTAGAATGGTGTATATTTAGTAATATATATATAATAATTATTATATATATATATATAGTAAAGATTACTGTTTTTAATGAAACTGAATTAACGTGTTTATTGAAGTTGGATCATATACTGAAGTAATAGTCATCAGTATTGCATGTACAGACTGTGCCGTGGGTTCTTCACTGGTAGATGATAACCAACTTCTGCTTTTTGTAACTGTATCAATATCTTCATTTTCTTATGCGTCCTGAAGTGATGTCAGATGTGGTAATTTGTAGGTAAAGTTAGCAAAAGAAAAGGAACCAACACCGCATACATCACAAGCACCAACTGTGTCTCCAGCTGACACTGAAAGTGAGGCTGCAGATGGGCTCAAGGCCAGGTCAAAGTCAATAAGTGAACAGCTGGAGCACCACGAGGTAATATATTGCCAGATGAAAGGCAGTTACTAATTTGTTACAATATTGAACAACTAACTAATTTAGCGTTTAGTGGTATTATACAGATTTTCTTACTTAAGGCTTGAAGTAAGAATTGCTGCATTTGTTTTAACAGATATGCTGTAAAATATCCACATCTGGATAATGCTGTCATACTGACTTGTAATTGCCTATCAGCACGCCGTCTCATTGACTCCACATATTCTCCATCTTCTGCACTGCCTGTTGTAGTCACCAAAGTCAGACAAGGCTAAACTGATCTCACGCATGGCGAAGATGGGACAACCGATGTTGCCTGGCATCATTGCTGCGAGCCCGGGTCAACCGGACGGTGACTCAAACACAGAGGTCAGTGGGTCAAAGGTCAAATAAATACCTTGAATACAACTGAATTAAAAATCGCAAACCTTAGAAATATGAATCACTAAATGACTGACAGTCTCAATAAACAAGTTTATGTGTAACTAGCCAAGTTATCCAGCGTTGCCCAGACAAATTTATGTATGTGATCCCTTGAGATCAACACCGCCCAGGTTGAATTTTGAAAAAATCTCAATCTACGAACCATCCCAATGAGCCTGCTAGATCGCACACACAATTTCAGCCCCATACTTTCAAAACTAACGGAGATGTGGGTAAAGAAACAAACAGAGAATTGTACTGTTTGATATATTTACCTCTCAAGAAACTTTGGTTTTCTTCTTCAGCAGACTGACATTATACAGAATAAAAATAAAAAAAATGTTTCTTGAGAGATCAATAACTAAACATGAATAACCAAGAAACCAGATCATCACTACATTCAAGGAGAACGGTACTGTTTTACAACATGGATGGTAAATTTTCTGACCATTCACCTCATACCAATGGTGTTTTGGATTGTCTTAAAATATTGACACATGACACTTCACAAAATTAATGTAACATAACCTGCCCCCACACCCTGCCCAATACAATAAACATGAAATAACATCAACCAGCGAACATGTCCTTGTCATTCATGTTGTAATGGTGGAACATACAAAAACATGTTATTTGAATTCTAAGTTTTGTCAGATTTTGTAGATGAATAGATTGACTTTACTTGCAGGAGTCTCAGACAGTCACTTCAACTAGTCCTTGTGTGTCACCAAAACCAGTCCTTGCCACAAAACCTGTCTTCTCAGCTTCTGCTCACTCATCCGTGACTGCTGCTCATCCAACCATGACTGGTACTCATTCAACCATGACAGCTGCTCATCCAGCAGCCCCTGCGGCCCAGCCTCAATTGCCAGCTGCTGCCCAACATCCGATGTTGGCACATTTACATCCCGAGCATGGTAGAATTAGCTTTGTATTGTATGATACAAATGTAATCGCTGTATTCTATGTAACTAATGATGGATGATTAATTATAATTCCATCCTACTCAGTAGACTTATGTCATAGTTTTTAGTAACATAATACAGACAGCAGTTTTTGTGTCATTGCATTAGAATGAAAAATTATACTCTGTTTAAAACTATCATCAGAAGTCAAATCCCCCAATGTCAAGACTCTTCTCAGCTGTACACAGTGTCAACTTGGGTGGCATATTATTGAGTTTCCAGGCTCTTTCCTGATGCTGAATATGCACTTTTAGTAAAGAACCATGTAATGTTAGAGATGACAATGTGTTGTTAGAGTTTTGAACAGGACGTTTTTATATATTTTATTTACAGTTTCCCAGATGGCGCTGTATCAACCGTTGTCACTACCCCAGGTAATTCAGTGGTGACAATTGAACATATTGGTCATTGTGCCAGCATCTGTATTATTTGACATTGGTTTGCCTCTTAAAAAATACTTTATGTGTCATTAGTTTTGGTAAATGTTTTGAGTAAGAAAACACAAACAAAACACAAAACAAGTTACTGAGGTTCTTCTTACTGGGTTTGCTAACATTACATTACATCATTGACAGCAATGTAGTCTCTGTCTAGTTTACTGATGACATTGTACACAACCTACACGCACCTACACACCAATACAACTGTACTATTGCATTGCCACAGTCCTGGGGTAACAGACAAACACCAAGTTGTACCTTCTTCCACACTCTTGTAATCCACCATCATTTAAAAACTTACCTTTATAACCTTGCATATCCACCATAGCTCCCTGGCGTTCATCTGTTGACAACTTGAATACTGCTTATCTATTTTGAGATTGACCAATCCTTTTGTTTTGATGGTCCTCAGTTTTCAAGGATTTAAGCGCAAAAGAAGTTACTTTGCTATTATCTTTATTCTCCTTAAAGAGAGGTTGTGTGTTTTGTTACACGGCATCAGCCAGTTGTTAGCAGGAAGTTCACAGAATCAGTTCTGCTTCAATTTGTGGTTTTTATGATTTAAAAAAGTGTCTAATAATTTCACATAATAATTTCACACAGCAGTGTCTGCTGAATGCAACACTGGAAACCTTATTTGTATAGCATAATTACTCCCAGAGATATCCCGTTTCCAAATACAGAAATTTCAGATTTTTTGTTTTGTTTTTGAGAAAAAGACTGAAAGATTGCATAATGGAATTGATTACTTGATATCAACATGCTTGATCCATGACTAAAGCTCACATAGAGGTATGTAATTGTCATAGAAGTGAACTTTATTGATAGTAGGCATACAAAGGTATAATCAGGCAGAAAACCATTTTGAGTAATATTCGTCAAAAAACTTCACCTGGTATGTCTGGCCTTAGTGGTATTTATGGGTGGGGATGCTTACTAGTGAGGGGGTATAGCAACTGTTTAGTATTTGAATGTTTTTTAAATGCCATTTGGCATGTAGTATACTTTCCACATACTTGTTATAGCATTAAGAAGTAATTGTAATGAATGTGGAGCAGACATGATGCCTTTAAGACTCGCATAGCTGCATGAGAAACTCACTTGGCACTGTTGGTGTCATTTCAGCCGGGGTATCCCCCAGGAGCGATGGCTGGGAGTGTGCCTTATCTGCCACCCACTGCAATGTATGCTCCCCAGCCTTATACAGGTGAGTGCCTCATCCTGACAACATCCCTATGTTGTGTGCCTGTTTCTTCTGGTATCACCATGCAGTCTATGTTGTAGAACAGTGTCTAATATGTAACTATGTTTGGTATTCATACTAAACCATATGCTCCTGTAGTTATTCGGTTGTGCGCCGACTGCACAAAGACTACATTCACATATCATCTAATTTATATAGTTTGTTACACCATTATGCAGTGAACCTAAGTTGTATGACGTCAACAATCTTGGAAATGGTAACATGAGGATTCAATGACAATCTTCTCCGAGTGAGAGTCTCGTGTTCTAAACATGTGCACCCTATTATTTGCTCATCTGTAATGATGTTAACCTCCTAACATAATATTTTACTATATGAGACCTGTATTTTTTTATCTACACTTTGTGTGGTGAATATATGCCACGGTTAAACGATAGTGGCACATTCTTACTACTTGAAGGCAGACATGACAGGCATAAGCAGCGACATTGGTGAACCACACGGGTATGAACCTTGCATGCTGCCTAGTGAGTCTCATGAATATTTAATCTGGAAGTGTGACGCTGTGACATTGGTGACATGTCTTGTAGGTGTGTCATCGGAGGTCAATGTTATGATGTCAGAGTCACGACAACAGAACACAGAAGTGCGTCTGGCAGTTGGCTCTATCGTTGACAAGATCGACAGACTCGCCGAGAAAGTTAGTTTTTACCTGTCCTACTTGGGGGGTTGGACATATCTGGAATACATAGAAGGGACCGTAAGAGAATGTTTGGGAGTTTTGAGATTCAATTAACATTTCTGAGGAGGGAACTTCACCATTTATTTGATAGGTAATGGCTTAATTTACAAAGTATTGACTTAATTGATGTATCCAGTTTGTACTGGTTTGCCTATGTCACAATCAAATTTTTGTGCGTGACCTCCATCAAGCTTTGCCTTTGCCACCAGTGTTGGTAACGGTTATATATGTGAATTACATTACTATTGCTGCATGACATCTAATAAATAAAACATTCCAACATACAGTTATCACTTTAAAATCTTTGCCTTATGTTTTTGTCATAAAGGAACACTTGTTACCAGAATTTAAAAAACATACAATGGAATGTCAGCCCCACTGTGTGTTTTCTGATGGGTTGAAGGAGGTTTTACTAGGCAACAGGTCACGTCAATTTACGAAGTACCATTTGGTAGTTATAATGACTATATATAGTATATTGATTATTTGGTAGTAATATATCTTAACTAGGTAACTAACTCTTCTATTAGTTTGAACATAATGTACTAAAAATAAATTGTCTTTCTTTCATTTTGATAGACGTTCAAGTATTTATACCAGTTGAGGTGATCTATTCTGTATTGTTATGTGGTTAATCAGTTGAGGTGATCTATTCTGTATTGTTATGTGGTTAATCAGTTGAGGTGATCTATTCTGTATTGTTATGTGGTTAATCAGTTGAGGTGATCTATTCTGTATTGTTATGTGGTTAATCAGTTGAGGTGATCTATTCTGTATTGTTATGTGGTTAATCAGTTGAGGTGATCTATTCTGTATTGTTATGTGGTTAATCAGCTGACATATCTGCAGATTGACCGGCTGGACAAGGGGCCAGGGAATGCAGTAGCCATGATGGGCGCATTACCAAATATGGAAACTGATCTACTTCTACATAACCTGCAGAGGATTGTACAGGTGAGGATACAGAAAGGGAGTCATAGAAAATTACTCTTCATTTAAAATTTCAATTGCATCTCTAACATTTTTAAATCAGTTACTATTGCATCATTCTAGTTACAGTCACAAAATTAATGCAATTGTTTATTTCCAAAGTTTAGTTATATGATGTGTAGTCAAATTTGGATGTATTGTTGATTAATAAAAATGTATGCGACTGCACTGTTGGTTGTTTTGTTCAGGAATGGTTCTGATATGAAATATTTTGTAATTAATCATAATTTATGTAGCCATAGCAATTACACAAAATAAAGCAATTACATTTGCAGCATAATTTCAGAATCAAAATTCATAACCATGATTACTTTGACTCGCCCCTTTGGACATTAAGAATGTCTATAACGGTGATAATTGTTTCCCATTGTTGGTTGCTCTGTCTGTGGGTTTAAGCTATTATTTGATAGGTATGCAAAAATATAATACATTTTTTAATGTAACTTAAATGATTACATATGCTTTGTTAGTCATATGAACTTGTAAGAAGATGTAACAGCTTGGTGGTGTTGTCGACAGGAGAACGACAGATTGAAGAAGGATCTAGAGGAGAGAACAAAGAAGGCTGAGACTCAGAATGATAAGATTTCTGAGTTACTCCAACGCAACCAGAGGTTGGTGACAGTTGTACTTTGTGCTCTGTTGTATTGCTAAGTGACGATTGCATTGGCATCAGTAATATCAACCATACATGTCATACTCTACACAGGTCTGATTTTGGCATTAAGGCCACGCACGTAGATACGGCAGGTAGATAGGATTATGTTTTACTTTATGCAAACTGCAAATTTGTTTGCCCAAAGCATGGAATGGACCATACTGAATAAAACATATATTAAACTTTTTGGACAGATCCACCGTTTCCATGGTAACAAACAAAATGGCCATCATTTAAAAGAAATATTGGCAAATTTGTATACACTGTCATTCTTCTTTGAGCACATATATATATTATAATAAGGATTCTTAATAATAATAAGATAACTTCTTTCATGCCTAAATCCATGAAAACCATTTTGTGTGGCTAATCCTAATTGTAGACTGCAGCAGTCGCCGTGCTTTAGACCACATATATTACAATAGTATGGGTATTGTGTTGAGTTGAAAACATAAATGTACATAAAATTATGTATGTCAATTACCGGTGTAAATTGTTCCACCTAGTGGTTGTGCCATGAAGCACAACTGCCTACATCTGTCTGGTTGTGTTTTTCATGTAGGTTAATGGAACAAAATAACAGCTTTCTGGAGAAAAGCAGTAGTACATTCCAGGCGTCTGCCACTCAGAGTCAGGCTAGGATCCAGACTCTAGAGCAAGAAAAGGTAGGGCACTTTTATTCGTAATCTTGAATATGACGATTAAAATGTTCTCTCTAACTTTGTGATTGTTAAAACAAAAAATTCAATAAATTTTATCTTACAAAGCCTGTGTAAGACACTGATCTAAGCCGTGAAACTATTTCTAAAACAGGTTCTGTCAAGTTGGCATACTATACTTTCAGCAGCCAATCACAGTGTAAACTCTGTGATGTAATATGTTCTCCATAAGTAATAAATCCGTTTTCATTTCTGCACAATTTTGATGACACATAAATGGCTTGTGTGTGACTCTGTATTACAAGGCAATTGTACTGTTTTCAATATTTGTTTTTCCTTTAGCACTCTAAAAACAAATACCATAATTACATGTGATGTGTATAGCTGGAATTTGACTGTCAGTAAATTTGTCGTAGAACTAAACAGGTGTCACGTGTCCATAACAGGCCCAAGTTGCTGCTCAACTTAGCACAGCCACAGCCCAAGTGGACTTGATGCAAAAGACAGTGACTTGGCTAAAGACACATGAATCAGAACTCAGCCAGCAGGTGGCAACACTGCAGGACACCGAGCGGAAGCGTCAGAAGGACCTTGAGGACGTTACACTCCAACTCACAGGTGGGTTGATGACAATCTTATGCTGAATTCTAACAGAGTTATTTCTATCATAAATACGACATTGTGAAGCCTACGTGACCCAGTTGCATAAATTTACCAGTGGTGAAGTCTGGCTGCTTTGGAACTTTCAAGTTCACAAAGTCGTATTCACAACAAATTTGAGATGGTTGGAATGCAACATTATCAACTAATACTGTATAGTTCCGAATAGATGCGCAATGCACAAGTGCTCATGCTTGGGTGCGGATCTATTGAATTCTCATAACACAAGCTCTCGGGAGTGGGCAGATGCATAAATTGCACAAAGATCATGCACATACTTCCTGTGCCAGGCAACACGTAGCAAAGACAGATTGAGAACATCTACAAAATGGCTTGACAGAAGAGGACAAGAATGTATGACCCGAGACAGACAGCTCATGGAAGTGTGATCGTTCACAATATTTTAATTCATGACAGTGCCATCTTGTTTATTCGAGTGTTGCTGAACAGACAATCATCCTGCTGCCCAGAGGACATTATTGTCCTCAATTTGTGCTGAATCGAGTCTGACAATTCAAACTCAATTGCTTTGCAAATGCTGCAATAGGGCAATGTCACCAATAATCATGGAAGGACCGATAAAATGAAAGTTTGCCAGCGATAGGAACATGGTTTCAACTTACGTTTATAGTACAACGAACTGTTATCTAGAAAATATCTACTAGGTAGCGCCAGCAGTGGTATTACCAACTTTTGCATTTTTGAGTGGATTCTCACTACTGAAAGTCTGTTTTTATGCAAGATTTCATGTCTGTAAAAGAGGGTGCAGATCTTAAGCAGTGTGCCAGTAAAGGGAACTACCATATTCTTTTTAACGACATACCCTAATTAGCGTACACCCCCCCTTTTCCAGCAGGGTCTGATGCTGGTATGTGACTAAAACTGATCACTGGGTCCATCGTTTATTGTAATTCCATGTCAGGCTTCTTCTTCTTGTGGGGTGCTCCAGGTTATACTGGTGGGGTGTCCGCGTGGCCTCTGTGGCGTCACGTCAAAGTCATAGCAAGCACAATCACAGTTCATCTTGCATTGCATGGAAGCAGTATTCGTGTCCGCGTGCAAGCTCTTTCGTGGCTCGGTGTGGATCTTGCGAACCAACTGCATTGCTAGGTGGCAGACTGAGCAGGGTCTGCAACAGACGTGCCAGGCAGGGAAAGCGCAGTTGCAGTACCGCCATCTTCAATGCCATCACATCCGTCCAGATGGAGTCACAAAATATCTGAACATCACCTCAGATTTCGTGGTCGAATCAGGAGTGATCGTCCTCACCTTGAAAAAAGAAGTCACCGGTGCTTGTTGTCACGATGACTCCAGTTGCCTGGCATGCAATTTTGACTTGATAATGTACGCCCGACACAGCGACCTTTAAAAGTTTAGTAGCCTTATTGGCTTTACGTCGCGCAAACACTGCGTACCACGCATGATGCTCGCCAAGCTTCGACTTGGTTATTATGCCGTTGAATAGCTGGACCCATTCTGGCTGGAATACAGCCGCATCATTTTTTCGCTCCTTTGATTGTGGAGCTTCCATAATTTTCTAGCCCAGTGGAATGTATATGGTCAGGTTCCAAGAAATGAGACGTAAAGGAGGCGCCTTACTGTGTTTCAAAACATGCTACCAGTGGCGCTGCCACCAAAACTGGTAATCGTCAAGCCCGCGCCGTGGCGCCAAGGATGCTGCGGGAACAAGATGCGAAGCACGTGTGCCAGCGGTGCGGTCTATGAGTAGCATTTAGCGTAATAGATATGTTGGTGATGGGTAGCGCAGCGACAACTTGGCAGAAATTTGGGTCCATGGGCGACCACGCTATATCCGAATCCACATTGTAAGTTAACGAGGCCCGTTATAGCGAGGGTTGAAAAAAATTAAAATACTAAAATTACAGAAATTTGTGAGCATCATCTCTTACGGCAGTGAGCCTGTGTAAATAAAAAAATCCATTAAACTCACGGATAAACCGTGAGACTTCACATCTCTGCCATTAGCTTGTGACACGGGATGGAAATGGAATAAAGACCTTTCCCACCTTTAAAGTAGCTGCAAGAGAATTTGAACCATAACTTTATATTTCAGTACTATATAGGAAGGAAAGACAAAAGCAGTGTCACTATCACATAACTTGATGAATTATAATCAATGTAATTAAACCATACTGCACTACTGCTGCTGGGTGGACAGTTCATTATTGGCACTAGTACAAATACATCAGGATATTTTTCACACCTCTGTTGTTTAGGCCTGGTAATGTGCAGACAGCCACTAAACCCATGTTAAAAGGATTGTTTGCATGAGAACAACTTTTAACAAGATTTAACAAGATTGCCATCCAGAGAATTAACTCTAGATGGCAGGTGGACAAGGAAGCCCTTTGGCTTATCCAGAGTCCAACCCTTTTATCTACATATATCCAGCCCTTCTGAGGTATGTGTCGATTTTATTTTTAAACATATTCACACTACTAGCACCCACACAATCATCAAATAATCTGTTCCATACATTCACAGTCCTTTGTGAAAATGAAAACTTTCTTACGTCTAATCTGCACTGTTCCTTTACTAATGTAACTTCGTGTCCTCTAGTCTTTCTATCTTTCTTAACTGAAAAAAACATATTTCTATCAATATTTTCATAACCATTCAATATTTTAAACACTTCTATCTGATCTCCTCTCAATCGCCTGGTCTCTAGTGTTGTTAAACCACATTCTTTTAGGCGTTAAGATCCCTCAGTTTTGGTATCATTTTAGTCACTCTCCTCTGTACTCTTTCTAGCATATCTATGTCCTTCTTGCGGTATGGCCTCCACGCTTGTATACAATATTCTAAATGAGGCCTAACTATTGTTTTGTACAGCAGTATTATTAGTTCTTTTTCTTTATATGCTATATTTTGCCTAATCAATCCAAGGATTTGATTTCCTTTTGAAGCTGCAAATCCACACTGCTCTGAAACTTTCATGTCAGCACTAATTGTCAGCCCTAAGTCTTTTTCTTTTACAGTAGTATTTAGTACAGTTCCCCCCATTGTATATTCTACATATTCGTTCCCATGTGCTGTGTGAAGACATTTACATTTCCCAAAATTGAACAACATTTGCCACTTTTCAGACCATTTGATCAACCTGTCAAGATCATCCTGTAAATGCTGTCTATCTCCATCACTTTCAATCCTTCTAAACACTTTTGTATCATCTGCAAATTTCAACACCTTGCTAGCTATATCATCGTCCAAATCGTTTATATATATTAAGAATAATATAGGTCCCAGTACTGATCCCTGTGGAACCCCACTCAAAACTGATTTCCAGTTTGAAGCCTCCCCATCAACAACTACCCGTTGTCTTCTGTCAATCAGCCATTTTTCTATCCAGTTAATTATACCATTTCCTATGCCATGGGCTTTTAGTTTAAGCAGTAATCTCTGATGTGGCACTTTGTCGAAAGCTTTTTGAAAATCTAAGTAGATGATATCTACTGGTGATCCATCATCTACCCACTTAGTGATATCTTCCAAAAAACATAACATATTTGTTAAGCATGACCTCGCTTTTAGAAACCCATGTTGAGATGGGTTTATCAAGTTATGTTTAACAAGAAAATCCACCATGTGATCTTTAATTAGTCTTTCTAATAATTTACAAATCACCGATGTTAAACTAACTGGTCTATAATTATTTGACTTGTTTCTCGAACCTTTTTTGAATAACGGTATAATGTTTGCTTCTTTCCATTCTAAAGGAACCACTCCCTCTTCTAATGACAAGTTGAAAACTGTTGCAAGCGGTATGCTAATTTGTTCTACAATTTCCAATAGTAGTTTGGGTGGAATACCATCCACTCCAGGTGATTTATTATCCTTCATAGCCCTGATTTTCTTAGCTACCATTTCTGGGGTTACAATTAACAGTCTTAAATAGTCTGATTCTGCCCCCTTGAACTTAGCCTCTGGTACTGGTAGTGAACTAGTGTCTTCTCTGGTAAACACTGAACTAAAATACTCATTCAGGTCTTCTGCCATTAAGAATCCTTCTGATATTACATTTCCAGCACTATCTTCTAGAGGACCGACCTTATCCTGAACTTTCTGTTTGCTTCGAATATATGCATAAAAACTCTTGCTGTCATGTTTTATATTAGAAGCTAATTTATGTTCATAACTTCTCTTTGAATTTCAAATTTCAGCTGTAGCTTGGTTTAGTGCTTCTTTATAAATGTTGTAGTCTTCGTCATTTCCAGTACGTCTATATGACTTCCACATAATTTCTTTATACTTAATTTTTATAATGGATTCTTTCGATAAGTGTTTCTTTTTGGACCGTTTCCCGTGTTTTTTTAAGGGAACAAATTTGACGATGATGCATTCAATTTCACTCTTTAAGATATTCCAGCATTCTGTTGCTGTCTTATTCTTCAGTGTGTTATTCAAGTCTATCTTTGCTAAATATTTCCTTATATTCTTATATTTTCCTTTGTGGAAATTTCTCCTGTACTGCTTTTTACTATTCCTTTCTGATTTTACTTTGATGGTAAACTATATCTGGTTGTGATCACTATTCCCCAGTGGCTCACATATCCTGACATTGTCAACTAATTCATTCTGTGAGGACAAAACTATGTCTAACACATTCTCTCCCCTGGTTGGTTCTAGCACATGTTGAGAAAGGAAACTATCTTGTACTAAAACTAAAAACTTGTGGTCCTCACTACCCATACTCTGTAGAAATTTCCATTTTATATGCCCATGGTTGAAATCCCCCATAATAACACAGTCCCGTTTGCTCACTTCCCTTATAGTGTTTTGTATTTTTTCATTCTCTTCTATGCTTATGTTTGGACTTCGATAAACTAATCCAACCGTTAACGTTGAGTTTCCTGTAACTATGTTACACCAAACAGCTTCTTCGCAATCTGCTTCTCTGTCTAATTTTATTTCATAAGCCTGGATAGATTCTTTAATATATAAAATAACTCCACCTCCCCTTCTTCCTATTCTATCTTTCCTAAACATTACATATCCTGTCAGTCTCAATTCGGCATCTGATACATCGGTGGTTGCCCATGATTCGGTTATACCTATTATGTGAGGGTCAATATCTTCTACCATAATGTTTAGTTCATTTCTTTTGTTTACTATACTCCTTGCATTTAAACAAACACATTTATATCCAGCTTCAGAACAGTTTTCCAGACTGTTCTTTGCTGAATTATTTTTGCTGTCTTTATCTATGCCTCCAGTTTCAGGCTTCTCTGCGAGTCCCCCCTGCGAATTTAGTTTAAATAGATGCAACCTCCTGTCCCACTGTCAACAGATCTCAGCAGATTCTCTGAGAATACTGCTGCCCCCTTTCCACTTAGATGGAGGCCATCTCTCATGTACATATCTTCTCTCCCAACAAAGTACCCCCATAAATCTATGAATCCCATGCCCTCTTCTTCACACATCAGCTCAACTAGTGCGTTGATCGCCATCCTCTTACAGTTTCTGTATGATGCCCCCC
Organism: Paraescarpia echinospica; assembly: GCA_020002185.1. Classification (NCBI taxonomy): domain Eukaryota; kingdom Metazoa; phylum Annelida; class Polychaeta; order Sabellida; family Siboglinidae; genus Paraescarpia; species Paraescarpia echinospica. The sequence goes on from CM034540.1 coordinate 5,480,401, forward strand.
TTCCTCCCATTACTGGCAAAATTCCTGAGAGAACAACCTGTTCCACTCTTGTCTTCTTTAGCTTCCTTACTAGATGTCTGTACTTCTGAACTATCCCAATTGTTCCCTCTTTGTCTGCATTGTTTGTCCCAACGTGTACTAGTATAGACCCTCCCTTGCCATGTCCCAATACCTTCTCTACCCTTTCAGTCACATGCTCTATTCTAGCCCCAGGTAGACATACAACAATGTCCTTCCCCTCACATATAGTCTTGTCTGTTTTTCTCAGAATTGAATCGCCCATAAACACTCTCTCTTTTCTCCTTGCCCCCTCAATCACTGCCTCGGAGTAGCTCCTCCTGTTTGCATATTTCTGGTTGTTGTCTTTTCCTCTTGCCATCTTCTCTCCTGTCACATTGTCTTCCATTCCCTTCTTTCCTGTCGCGTTTTCTCTTGTCCCCTTTCCTCCTGTCATCTTCTCTTCTAGCACATTTACTCTCACTTCCTTTCGTCCCTTCATCTTTCCTCCCATCACATTTTCTTCTCTCCTCTCCCGTCCCTTTTCCCCGGCTACCTCCTTCACTACGGTCACTTTTTCCCCTGTCACCTTCACGTCTGTCATGTTTTCTGTTTTTTGCTGAACACTCTGTCTTCTTCCATCAGTCTTCTGTCTCACAGTCTTACTAACTGCCTCTGTGGTATCTACCTCTTCACCACCTGTATTGCTGTCGCGTCTCCCCTCGTTCTCTACAGTCTGACTACCTGTTGATCTACCCCCACTGACCCGTTTTCTTTTCCTCTGCCGAACACTTTTCCTCCGTCCCTCTGTCTTCTCAATTTCTTGTTCCTTCACACCGGTCACCTTCCCTCCTCCTGTGTTGTAGAATTCCCAACTCTCTCTGCGTCATCCCTCTCTGCTCCATCTATTTCCATGTTGAATCTCACCTCCATCTCCTTCACTATATCCGTCAACTTACACACCTCCTTCATCAGACATTCCACCCTCAAACACCCCATACACCGAAAGGTGAATCCATCATCTTTGGTCTCTGCCCATGATTTTGGACAGCCAGACAACGCAAAATCCACCCAGCTCTGGCAGTTGTTGCAAACTAAGTGTCGTTTTGCCCTGAGCTCCCGCTTGCAAGGTGCCATATCAGAATTTATTTGTGTTCAAAATAGTTTTATATAGTCTTTGAAAAGACTTTTCTGTGTACAATTTACACCAGATTGTTTAGGTTATAGTTAGTTATATTTGTTAACACACAATGACACACCGTGCCTTACCTAGTTATGATATCGAACTTCAAAGAACTATTGAATCCCTTTAGCCATACATTTGTCACACCGTCCCAATGTCTGCTAGTGCTATATAAACTCTCACAACCTCCAGGGTGAAACTGACCGAGGACCATAATTCACAGGTAGCAATCATAAAACCTGGAAAAACTAGTGGAATATTCTTTTCCTTGTAAATAATAAAATAACCAGACTGCAGATAAGCGCAACTTTTTCAACTTATTTGATTGAAGTTTGATATGTCCAATAATAATATAAAAGTAATAGGTCAATTACTATTGCATTGTTTCATATTTCTATAACATTGTGGTTTTATTCAACTTAATAATATTACTATTACTTCAATATTTGTAATCGTTACTATTACATTGTTTTCCTTCTTGTTCCCTGTCTTCAGCTTGGATACGTCAACTTTTTCTTTTCTCCCTCTTCCACCTCATTGCACTTGCACTACTTTCTCTATCACCCTTCGCCATTCTCCTCAGTCTTTTGCTCTGTTCCTTCATTCCCCTTTCCATCCCTCCAGGTCTCTCTTCACGCAATTCTCCCACCTCAGTCTCGGTCATCCTCGTCTTCTTTTTCCCTCCATTCACCTGGCATCTACTTTCTTTGTCATCCGGTCTTCTTCCATTCGCACCACTTATCCTGCCCAGTTCAACCGACTTCTCACTAACTTCTTCTTGAAACTTTCTTTCACACCAACGTCCTCCCTCAGCTCTTCCACTCTTCGCTTATCTATTCTCTTTATCCCCGTAATTCTACTGACCCAGTCGCACACTTGTACTTCCTGTTGTTTCTCTGTCATTGCTACAGTCTCTGGGCCATACAGGTAGGCTGGTGTCACACATGCGCATGGTACCTTTCCTTTGAGTTTTCGCAATATGTGCCTGTCTTCCATCACACCTACTTTCCTCCATGCATTCGCCCCTACTTGTATTCTCCTGTGAATTTCTGTCTCTGAGGAGCCATCCCCACATACCGCTCTGCCCAGGTATACAAACCTGTCTCTTTGTTTTAGTTTCTTCCCCTCCAGGTGTATTCCCAGTTCTTTGCTTTGTTGCCCAACCCACAGCACCTCTGTCTTCTCCAGATTCACTTTCAGTCCATGTTTGCTGGAGATATCCTTCCACTCTATCAGTTGTTTCTGTAAATCCACTTCCCCGTCCACTGCCACCACTAGATCGTCTGCATACAGTAGTTTCTGGAGAATATCTTTCGTACTGGTCTTTCTACTTATCAGTTCCATCACTGCAATAAACAGCAGTGGGCCCAGGGCGCTCCCCTGTCTCAAGCCAACGTTCACTTTGAATTCTCCTGAGATTCCAGGTCCACTCTGCCCTTCGTTTCTTCATATGTCCCTTCCACCATCCTGACCTCTGCCTCTGGGACCCCCATCTATCTCAGTGTCGCCATTGCCATCTCTCTCGGTGTCATAAGCTTTCTCCAGGTCTATAAAACCCTCAGCCATACTCTCCTGTCCCTCCAACTTCTTTTCGATCAGCTGTCTCAATACTAATACCCTACGTCTGGTTATAAATTTGTTATCTGTGTCATTCTGGGGTTATAGCGTAACCTCACATCATCAGAATATTTTGATTCAGCTCATGCTGTGAAAACTATTTTGAGAAATAACCATAGCCAAACAGATCTCTCAGTTGGTCCATTTAGTTGGTCCTCTTGGTTGGTCCTCCCAGTTAGTCCTCAATTGGTCCTACCATTTGTTATACTCAGTTGGTCTTCACATATGGTCCTACCAGTTGGTCCTCACAGTTGGAAATACTAATTGGTCCTCTCAGTAGATCCTCTGTTGGTTCTCTCATTTATTCCTACCAGTTGGTCCTCTCAGTTGATTCTCAATTGGACCTATCAATTGGTCCACTCAGTTGGTCCTCCCAGTTGGTCCTCTCAGTTGTTCCTCACATTTGGTCCTTTCAATTGGTCCTCTCAGTTGGTCCTGACAGTTGAACCTCTCAGTTGTTGATCTCCATTGAGTCAGAAATCCATCCACATTAACTCCTAAAGGACCTTGTTATTAAAGGAAGTACACTGACCGCTTTTTTACAGACTTGTCTAGTTTGATAAACAGGTTTCATTGCGTTACCTTAATAATTGTTCTGCTTAATAAAATACTGTTCTGTAAGCATTTGTGTTAGTCATGAATTATTTATTTATCAGTCTCATTTATGGCTTTCAGTGTCCACTGAATAAACTAATAAATTATTCACACACTGTTTTTAATGCTCACAAAACCAATAAATCCTAAATCAGTCTCCAGCTAATAAATAAAGAAACCATAAATTAATTGTGCTATTTTTTACAACAAGCGGTAGCCAGCCACTGCGTGTGGCTGGTGTGGCTGGTGTGGCTGGTGTGGCCGTGCGGATCGAGTCAACAAGTACGCTCACTTCAACACAGCATGGCCATAGCAAGAGGGAGTAGCCAGCGTGAGCAGCTGTAGGTAGCCACACATGTCTACGAGTACATGACATTTTAATGTTATTAACACTATATATAGGTAATTTACTTTGTGTGACAACACACATGTGATGTTGTGTAGGGCTAACATGGGGTAGGGTCAACGCAGGTAGGTGGTTAAAGGTTGGTAACTTGTTCAGCGATAAAGCTACACAGATGGCACTCTCACCAAGCATGTGGAATGTTTACAGTGCTCTGCCAGTATAATGATTAGGGTGTTTCTGCTTGCTCACCAGCACCGTTGGAGCATGACCAACAATGTAGGACTGCCGCCAGTCATATTCCTGGTGGTGCATATTTAAAGACTGCATGTTTACTTGAGATGATATGCAGTGTAGTGTCAGAAGTTTATCTGAGGGACCATATCAAAATGTGGTGACACTGATAACAATAACCAGACAGGGTTAGACTATAGATATATATATATGTGTATATATATATACACACACATATATATATATATACAAAAGATGCTCTGTGTATGGCAAGTTTGGAATTTGGTCTCTACTGCGGTTGACCCAGACTGTCCCCATTAGACTCTAGTTGAGGTCATGGCCTGTGGGGTGGGGTGTTCAGTGGTGTGTCACAAATAGGGAGCTGTGAGTTTTGTTACTGGGTGCAGTGTTTACCCTGGATGAATCCCTGCCAGGACACCTGCTGGGAGTTATATAGACTTGGGTTTGGAATTGTAAATTTGTGTTCCTCCCACTGTCCTGGGAATTTAACAAGGGCTTGCTATCCCGACATGAAGTTATGTACTTCTGTACATGCGGCGTTCTATACTGAGCTGAACAGTTGATGGTAAGTAGGACATTCAACTTTGTCAGTTTGGTGGATCCCACTAAAGGTTGGTGGCCCAGGTATTACCTGATGTGTGATCAGTTTTTGTCCTTGGAATTGGAAACAATTATTTTACAGATTTATTTAAGTCCTGGTTTTTTCTTGATCTCTCCCCTCCGTGCACTTAGCATCTATGCTAACAGCACCAGGGCATTATAGGACACAATAGTATTACTATCACAAGGCGTTTGATTTCATACAAAGACTGTTTACCAACTTATAGAGCTGTAGCCTAATGTAGGTCGTCTAAATGTTGGATAATGGATTCACTTCAGGATAATAGAACAAGCAAGTTAAGAAGACAATCAGGTTGTTTGGGCATGTTGTATGTTTAGGTAGCTGCAAGAAGTCAGTTATTGTTCTTCTTTAAAGAGAGATGGTCTGTTCCTTTACTCAGAATCCATCAGGGTGGTAATTATTAACAGGAAGTACACAGAATGAGTGGTCTTGAAAGTGGGAACCTAGCTAATGCGCTGAACATCAAAGGGCCTTGCGGGTATCCCAGCCAGCATCCATAATATTGCCAACAAAATCCGTTTGAATTCTGAATGTTTTGTTTACAATTTGAACATTTAGTGGGCAGAATATTTAAATTGTGAACACTTCCAAATTTATTGCAGACAGTAAACCATCGACATCTTTATTGAATATCAAGAACATTATATAAAAAAAGAGGAAGAGACATGCTCAGTTTATAGCTGATACGAAGTTAGGCAATTGCTGTCCTGACAGGCCATGCAGGTACCATCTCAGGTACGATCTCAAAGGTATACAGATATTATACTCTCCCAATGACTAAGATGTTTGACTCAGTCCCTTGTAACAGTTCATGCGTGCTGAATGTTAACTGAGGCTGCCTGCAGGTCTTAATGTTGTAGTCTGATGGATGAGACAGGCTTCTAATGACTTCATAGACAACAGTCAGGGTATTGTGATGGCGTGCTCTGTTTGCCTGTTTACCTGCCTGCCAACTGGGCACATGTTTGTTACTGTTGCTAGCCAGGTCAACCTGGTACTGTCAACACTAATATGGTCACCTTGCTGTTCAGGTCACTTTCAGGCTGACCTTCATAGTGAGGTGTTATTTTACAATGCAGATTTTTCAGATTTTTGCAAGAATACAGCCATATTCCGTTTTAAGACGGACTTGTCGCAATAGAAAAATCATAATAAATTGCATATTTGTTTGTGTTTGCTACACAAGTAATTTAATTCAACGATGAACCATAGCATCAATGAATAATAGTTCTGATCCTACACAAATTTCTAAACAAAAGTAGAATGCTGTTTGATATAGACTTAGGTATGGTTTGTGGCCTGATAGATGGCAATGTTTGATCAGGATAGGAACGCTATCATTTATACAGCTTTACATATAATTTTAAGTCATAAATACAGATTTCAACCAAACAACTGTGGCATGTCAGTGCCGTCTTCTACTCAACCTGTTTGTGTGCTGCCCTGTGAATGTTGTAGAGTGACACCGTGTATCAGGTGACCTATTCCTCCACTTGAATTCTCAAACTGTTCACTCTAAACCGGCCATTCATGGGGTAACACAGGGGTTTTTGTATGACAGGACTCATATTTACTCCCTGGGTGGATCTTCTACTCCCGCCAGGTAGAATGGTGTTTGTTGTGTTTTTCAAAGACACAAGCGTGGAGGGATGAATACACAAATGTGGCCTGCCACAGCAAACCAGGAATTAACTCGCACCGGGGCCGAATTTACACAAGTGCCTACAATAGCTGTCTGGGGCATGTTCCATACGTGTTGTGATTTTTGCAGAAATGCATGACTTATGTTCTCATCTTTCAAAGTCTAGTCTATTTTTCTTAAGAAATAATACAAAATTAATAAAATACACATATTTATAAACCCATATTAAAAACAGTTGGCAACATATTTGTTAGAATGACCTCATTCGAATTATAATGAATTACATCGTAAGGAGCCACTGTTGGCTATGGTTTACGACGGGGTGGGTGTTTAGGGTGTTATTGGGTGTTTGGGCCACATGAAATTGTTTGTGATCTCAGCCTGGCCCTGCGACTCATTTAGTTTATTCCAGTCTACTATTGTCTTTACAAAGTATGAGTTTTTGAATTGGTCGGTGTGGGATGCAGGTACTGTATAGCACCTGGTGTTATTGGTTGCTGGGTGTTGTACAAAGTTTGAGGATACGTGATCTGGGAAATGTTTGGGTTGGATGCATCTTTTAGTTGTTCTTTGGGGCCGAAAGTATGTTTCTGTGGGGATGGCTGGGATAGATCCCTCAACTATTTTGTACATGAATTTAAGTCGTTGGTCCCGACGTCTGCTTTGTAGGGTATTGAGTTTTAGGTCTATTAATATGTTTGTGATCGATCCTTCATGTCTGGTGTGGTAGTCGCCGGTAATGAAACGAGCAGCACGGTGTTGGATACGTTCTAGTTTATCTATGTCCCCCTGATGGTATGGGCCCCACACTAAGGGAGCGCTCACAAGGGCAATGTATACGGTCCGTTTGTTGTTTATAGGACAGTGTCGTATGTTACGCCTTAGGAAACCAAGTCTGGAGTTTGCTTTTTTAGTTACCGTTGCAATGTGGGAGTGCCATTTAAGGTCGTCGGAGATAGAGATACCAGGATAGTGGTTGCGGTTTACACGTTCTAGGGTGGCGTTATTTAGGGTGTAGAAATGGTCAGTTTTACACTGAGGGTGTAGCATTTGTTTGTATTGAAGTTCATACCCCAGTCCTTTGCCCATTTTTGGAGTTGTTTTAGGCCGTGTTGTAGTGCAATGTGATCGTTGAATGTTTTGATTTATCTGTATAGTAAGCAGTCGTTTGCAAATAGGCGGACTTTAGATTTTACTGATGCTGGTAGGTCGTATATATATGACAGAGGAATAGTAGGGGGGCAAGTACAGTGCCTTGTGGGATGCCGGATTTGGTGAGTACTTCTCTCGAAGTTTCGCCATCTAGCACAACTTTCAAGGATCTGTCAGTGAGGAAGTTTTTTAGCCACTTGAACGTGGTTCCGGTTATGCCATGGTGGGATAGTTTATGGAGGAGTTTTGTGTGGGGGACTGTGTCAAAAGCCTTGCTAAAATATAATATTGCTATGTCTACTTGAGTTCCAGAGTCAAAAGAAGAGAATAGGTCATGCTCATTTATCCTCAAAACATTGCTTTTTTAAAGTTTGCTTCAATTTTAGCGATAAATAAAAAATTTCTTAAGATATTTCAAGAAATGAGGTATCATTTTAACGCTTGGTCACGATCTGTGGAATCTCAAAACGTTTAAAACTCCATTTCACAAATTTGCAACTTAAACCTACTTGGCTGTGGCAAGTCACAAATATATAATCTTCAATCTCTGTCTTCTTTATTTATGTACAAATGACGTTATTTTGTGCGCGATTGGAGCACACTAGTACTGCTGTTGCAGTTATGAACTGTGGCCCCAGGTTTGTTGATTTTTAAATGGCCCTCTTTCTTAGCATACCAGTCTCACTGTATTGGCCTGCCAGATTGATATCACAACATAAATCTGGTCAATCCAGGTCACAGGCTTTGTTTGTTTGACTGGAGGCTACTAATCTAATATATTACTACACCGGTGTTGACTTGATCATTGAGGTTATTGGTTATTTCTGTTTGGCCTTTGCAGTCAGATGTTTTGTTTAACTGCCTTGTGTCTAGTCACCTCTGCCTAGATGATGCACGGCTATGTGACCTCTTTAACGCTTGATCATTTTGAATGTTGTAAAAATGTATATATCCCTCTTACATTTGTGTAAAAACTGCATAATGGGGCAGGAAGCATTGACAGTGGTGACTATGGGTATCACAGGTTATGTATAAACAGTAGCAGAGAATCCAACATATTCCTGTGCATTTGAACACTGTGGTATGTCAAACACTTTTTGAAACAGTTTAGGAAATCGACCCCAAAATGTAACAATCCCAGCATGCTTCACTTGGAGTGTTATAGTTTATAGAGCTGTGTGCCGGACATGTGCATGGAAGCTAATATCCATCAGGTTGAGATATGCCCCATAGAGCTAGCTGCTTTAAACATAACTGGGCAACCTCACAATCTCAGGTCTCCTTAATTTGAAACTTGCCACATTTTCTGGCAGGCCAGTATTACCACATGTGCACACCCAAGGTTTAACACGCACAACATTGGAGTTACCAGGCAGTTGTGACTTGCATCTTATTCCCAGTGGTACATATATCCTATGAACATCATCCTTATGGACAATGACAGTATCACGGTCTGAGCTGGGTTCATTTCTGTAGCACCACAAGTCTGGACAACATCCATCCAGAGAAGCTTAATGCACAAATTAATGAGTTACGTAAATTATAATAAATTGGTTAAAACATGATGCATGCACATGCAAAGTATTATTAAATATAATTAATAAAATATATCATTTGCATATATATTATTATATACATGCAAAGTATTATTAAATATATATAATTATATATATATTTAATAATACTTTGCATGTGCATGTACCATGTCTTTCAGAAGACACCAAAAGCCATAATATATATAATTATATTTATATATATATATATATATATGTATTTAATATAATTAACTAGCTTATATAAATAATGTACATGTCAATTAATTAGTTAAATAAGTTTATATGTTAACTCTGGAGCTGTGTAAGTGAATCTCTTCCCAGACACCAACATCCCTCACCTCACTCTGTGTTCATTCAATTCCTTGGACCTTTGACCTCAGACCGGCTAATTAGCTATGAATTAAAAATGTAGTTATTTATTTAGAGTTATTATTTCATTCAGTGGACAAATCGTGTGGTCTGCCATTCTCCAGGTGGTGTCACACATTCTAAATATAGTAGTGGCTTTAATGGCTGCTCTTGGTTGTTGCTCCACGGGTGAGTTCATTGTAACAAGTTACTTCACAGTTAGTATTATATTATTGTATTATATAATGATGACACAAGAATGTGCAAACACTTGTTCCCATTGTGGTCCTGTTTTATTTTCAAGATTTTTCTTCTTTAGAGTTAGTGAGTCCACGACAGGTTACACATTTACCCCATGTGTGGGATCTTTTACTTCCCCTGACATAGACACCAGATAGGAGGGAGCAACGGCTTTTGGTGTCTTCTGAAAGACACAGGCAACAAGAGGTGAAAGTTTTGAAACAGTGATTGGTAGTGGGATTTGAACCCCGTTCCCCTTGACTGACAGTCCGGCACTCTACCACTCAATCACTGTTCCCCACTGATATCATGCATAAGGAAGACCTAGACTGTGAGACTTGGAAGGATTAGGATGGAGTGGAGAACAAGAGGAACAGATAGAGGGGAATGGAGACAGTTGGTGGAGTCAAGATGAGTGAGGGAAAAGAAGAAAACAGATAACAGAAATCGAGGATCGGAATGAAGGCCAGCCTCACCCGGGGTCACCCCTGATAGAAATGGAAAGAAGCGAACAACAAAAGTGTTTGAATCGTGGGGTGTACTAGCTCTCATCTGTGTCATCGTGTGTGTTGTAGAGAGTGAAAAGACATTGGCAGCGATCAGAGGCAAGACAGGCAGGGAGAAAGAGACACAAGAGGCCAGTCGACAGGAGGAACTACGTCAGGTCCAGGCTGTCAATGAGAGCCTCGAGAAGGTACAGTGGGACCTCACTATTAAGGTCAGCCACCCTTGGGACTGGGCAAGTGACCTTAATAGTGAGGTGACCATATTAGCGGGACTAATTTCCTATATAGCCTTATATGGTTTTAAGAAAAATAATTTTTGTTCATTTCTTATCAACTGAACATGTTACAATTGTTACTTAGTACTTAGTGTAGTAATTGTCCATTTATAGTTATTGATTGCACCTGTATCCACAACAACCAGTCTACCATTATCAGTGGTTGGCAGTGACCAGTTACTCAGCTTATTTTTCCTTATCAAACCATTGTATACGCATATTTATGAACTGGTAACAGCCTAGCCCTTAGCTCTGCTGCCTACCAGGAATTGTACATATTGCATATTTGTTGTTATTCATTTATGTTATGTATTATTCAGTACCGAAATAAAGCATTCATTCAGTACTTTACAGTTACAAAAATAATTTGGGACTGTCTCAGGGTGACCTTAATTGTGAGGTGACTGTATTACTGAGGTGACCTAGGCAATTTTGTTCACTCCACATTGCCTCAGTTCACTCCACATTGCCTCAGTTCACTTCACATTGCCTCAGTTCATTCCACATTGCCTCAGTTCATTCCACATTGCCTCAGTTCAATCCGCATTGCCTCAGTTCACTGCACATTGCCTCAGTTCACTCTACATTGCCTCAGTTCATTCCACATTGCCTCAGTTCACTTCACATTGCCTCAGTTCACTTCACATTGCCTCAGTTCACTGCACATTGCCTCAGTTCACTCTACATTGCCTCAGTTCATTCCACATTGCCTCAGTTCACTTCACATTGCCTCAGTTCATTCCACATTGCCGCAGTTCATTCCACATTGCCTCAGTTCAATCCGCATTGCCTCAGTTCACTACACATTGCCTCAGTTCACTCCACATTCCTCAGTTCATTCCACATTGCCTCAGTTCACTTCACATTGCCTCAGTTCACTCCGCATTGCCTCAGTTCATTCCACATTGCCTCAGTTCACTCCACATTGCCTCAGTTCACTCCACACTGCTTCAGTTCACTCCATTGTGTAAGCAGACACCTGGCTTCAGATAGATATATAGTAATAATAAGATAACTTTTCTGCACCTAAATCTTTAAAAACCAATCTTAGAGCCTATGTTAGTGAATAGACTTCCTGCAGTAACTGCAGCATGCCTGGAGACCACACCATTTAGAAAACTCTAAAATTAAACTCTACATTTTAGCCCTACATCCACCATGTTTCTTCTGTATGAGTTGTCTGTCTCATGTTTAGTTTGTTCTTGTCAGACACTCTCAGATCTCAAGAGAAAGGCTGCTGAAGAAAGGAAGGAATTAGAAGAAGAAATGGACAAGCTAAAGACCCAACACAAAGTGAGATATCTTGTCGTATGAAGTGTTTGCTGTGTACGTAAGTAACTGTAGGAAAATGTGACTTTGCATACGTATTGTAGCATATCTTAACAACACCAATAACAGGGTGAACAGGAGGACAATCATGTACATGGTTAGTATCCAATTTATGACATGGTTAACTATAATTAATAGACTACAGCATTAACTAAGAACATTTCAAACCATCAGATACATACAACATAAAATGATAATCCATTAATAAAGCATACCAGTTATGTAAAAAGTTCTATTTTATCGGAGTTTATCCCTTTAGGTATATTAGGTGCTACAATGACGCATCGGCCATATTATTTATAAGTTCTTCTCATTGGATGCAGAAAGGAGTGAGCTCTCTGACGGAGAAGGTACAGAAACAGAAAGCGCCGTCTGACTCCAGCATTGCTCAACAGGTGTCACTTTACTTCCTGGCAAACTCCTGCTTTAAATACATCGTTTCATGATGCAAACACAACTTGTGGTGCATACTATTAAATTAAGCTTTCTTTCCAATATTTTTTATTTAAGTTAAGCAACATTTGTTGATGTTAATTAAAATACATACTCCTTATATGCATGGCTAATGTCAACTGTTCGATAAATAAAATGTTTAATATTGTTTACGCTGTATAATAATGATGATGAAATGACGCTAAGATGCCACTGTTAACCAGGTGGCTGAACAAAAACTGGCAAAAGAACGGCAGGAGAAATGCGACCAACTTGTGAGTAGTGCCAACAAGAAACACCAGAGGGAGGTAGATGAGTGGCAGGTGGAGAAAGAGCAATTGGAGGCGAGAATGGAGGCAATTGAGAGGAAGGTGAGCAGTAGATGGTGTAGAGGGATAAGTGGTGGCTGTTACAATGTGTCATAATGTTATTATGGAGGCAATTGAGAGGAAGGTGAGCAGTAGATGGTGTAGAGGGACAAGTGGTGGCTGTTACAATGTGTCATAATGTTGTTATGGAGGCAATTGAGAGGAAGGTGAGCAGTAGATGGTGTAGAGGGACAAGTGGTGGTTGTTACAATGTGTCATAATGTTGTTATGGAGGCAATTGAGAGGAAGGTGAGCAGTAGATGGTGTAGAGGGACAAGTGGTGGTTGTCACAATGTGTCATAATGTTGTTATGGAGGCGATTGAGAGGAAGGTGAGCAGTAGATGGTGTAGAGGGACAAGTGGTGGCTGTTACAATGTGTCATAATGTTGTTGTGGAGGCAATTGAGAGGAAGGTGAGCAGTAGATGGTGTAGAGGGACAAGTGGTGGCTGTTACAATGTGTCATAATGTTGTTGTGGAGGCGATTGAGAGGAAGGTGAGCAGTAGATGGTGTAGAGGGACAAGTGGTGGCTGTTACAATGTGTCATAATGTTGTTGTGGAGGCGATTGAGAGGAAGGTGAGCAGTAGATGGTGTAGAGGGACAAGTGGTGGTTGTCACAATGTGTCATAATGTTGTTATGGAGGCGATTGAGAGGAAGGTGAGCAGTAGATGGTGTAGAGGGACAAGTGGTGGCTGTTACAATGTGTCATAATGTTGTTATGGAGGCAATTGAGAGGAAGGTGAGCAGTAGATGGTGTAGAGGGACAAGTGGTGGTTGTCACAATGTGTCATAATGTTGTTATGGAGGCGATTGAGAGGAAGGTGAGCAGTAGATGGTGTAGAGGGACAAGTGGTGGCTGTTACAATGTGTCATAATGTTGTTATGGAGGCGATTGAGAGGAAGGTGAGCAGTAGATGGTGTAGAGGGACAAGTGGTGGATGTCACAATGTGTCATAATGTTGTTGTGGAAGTGATTGAGAGGAAGGTGAGCAGTATATGGTGTAGAGGGACAAGTGGTGGCTGTCACAATGTGTCATAATGGTGTTATGGAGGTGATTGAGAGGAAGGTGAGCAGTAGATGGTGTAGACGCCAAGTGGTGGCTGTCACAATGTGTCATAATGTTGTTATGGAGGTGATTGAGAGGAAGGTGAGCAGTAGATGGTGTAGACGCCAAGTGGTGGCTGTCACAATGTGTCTTAATGTTGTTGTGAAAGTGATTGAGAGGAAGGTGAGCAGTAGATGGTGTAGAGGGACAAGTGGTGGCTGTCACAATGTGTCATAATGTTGTTATGGAGGCGATTGAGAGGAAGGTGAGCAGTAGATTGTGTAGAGGGACAAGTGGTGGCTGTCACAATGTGTCATAATGTTGTTATGGAGGCGATTGAGAGGAAGGTGAGCAGTAGATGGTGTAGAGGGACAATTGGTGGATGTCACAATGTGTCATAATGTTGTTATGGAGGTGATTGAGAGGAAGGTGAGCAGTAGATGGTGTAGACGCCAAGTGGTGGCTGTCACAATGTGTCATAATGTTGTGGAAGTGATTGAGAGGAAGGTGAGCAGTAGATGGTGTAGAGGGACAAGTGGTGGCTGTCACAATGTGTCATAATGTTGTTATGGAGGCGATTGAGAGGAAGGTGAGCAGTAGATGGTGTAGAGGGACAAGTGGTGGCTGTCACAATGTGTCATAATGATGTTATGGAGGTGATTGAGAGGAAGGTGAGCAGTAGATGGTGTAGAGGGACAAATGGTGGCTGTCACAATGTGTCATAATGTTGTTATGGAGGTGATTGAGAGGAAGGTGAGCAGTAGATGGTGTAGACGTAAAGTGGTAGCTGTCACAATGTGTCATAATGTTGTTATGGAGGTGATAGAGAGGAAGATGAGCAGTAGATGGTGTAGACGCCAAGTGGTGGCTGTCACAATGTGTCATAATGTTGTGGAAGTGATTGAGAGGAAGGTGAGCAGTAGATGGTGTAGAGGGACAAGTGGTGGCTGTCACAATGTGTCATAATGTTGTTATGGAGGTGATTGAGAGGAAGGTGAGCAGTAGATGGTGTAGAGGAACAAGTGGTGGCTGTCACAATGTGTCATAATGTTGTTATGGAGGTGATTGAGAGGAAGGTGAGCAGTAGATGGTGTAGAGGGACAAGTGGTGGCTGTCACAATGTGTCATAATGTTGTTATGGAGGCGATTGAGAGGAAGGTGAGCAGTAGATGGTGTAGAGGGACAAGTGGTGGCTGTCACAATGTGTCATAATGTTGTTGTGGAAGTGATTGAGAGGAAGGTGAGCAGTAGATGGTGTAGAGGGACAAGTGGTGGCTGTCACAATGTGTCATAATGTTGTTATGGAGGCGATTGAGAGGAAGGTGAGCAGTAGATGGTGTAGAGGGACAAGTGGTGGCTGTCACAATGTGTCATAATGTTGTTATGGAGGCGATTGAGAGGAAGGTGAGCAGTAGATGGTGTAGAGGGACAAGTGGTGGCTGTCACAATGTATCATAATGTTGTTATGGAGGCGATTGAGAGGAAGGTGAGCAGTAGATGGTGTAGAGGGACAAGTGGTGGCTGTCACAGTGTGTCATAATGTTGTTGTGGAAGTGATTGAGAGGAAGGTGAGCAGTAGATGGTGTAGAGGGACAAATGGTGGCTGTCACAATGTGTCATAATGTTGTTATGGAGGCGATTGAGAGGAAGGTGAGCAGTAGATGGTGTAGAGGGACAAGTGGTGGCTGTCACAATGTGTCCTAATGTTGTTATGGAGGTGTTTGAGTGGAAGGTGACTAGTAGATGGTGTAGAGGGACAAGTGGTAGCTGTCACAATGTTTCATAATGTTGTTGTGGAGGTGATTGAGAGGAAGGTGAGCAGTAGATGGTGTAGAGGGACAAGTGGTGGCTGTCACAATGTGTCATAATGTTGTTATGGAGGCGATTGAGAGGAAGGTGAGTAGTAGATGGTGTAGAGGGACAAGTGGTGGATGTCAAAATGTGTCATAATGTTGTTGTGGAAGTGATTGAGAGGAAGGTGAGCAGTTTGACACAAATGACATGGTCGACACAAATGATACTATTGACACAAGTGATACTGTCAATACAAATGACACTAGTGGTTGTTGACACAAATTACACCATTGACACAAATGACGCTGTTGACACAAATTATATTATTGACATAAATGACACTGTCGACACACATATGACACAACTGACACTGTAGATACAAATGAAGCTGTTGACACAAATGACAGTATTAACACAAATGACACAGTCAACAAAAATTGCAGTGTCAACACAAATGACACTGTCGACACAAATTATAATATCGATACAAATGGCGCTGTCAACACAAATAACACTGTAGACACAAATTACAGTATTGACACATATGACACTGTTGACACAACTGACACTATAAACATAACTGACACTATAAAGCAATGACACTGCGATGAAGTAGTGAGACCGTGTGGTCTGTTGTGTTGCAGTACGCCAGTCTGAGGATGCGAGCAGTAGAGATGAAGGACCATTATGAGGACCTCCTGGCCCAGGAGAGGGAGACCGGGAGAGGGGGAGCGGACTCACATGCTGTCGTCTCAGAGGTAATCCTCTTCCCTCATATCTTTATCCTTGCATCCTATTGACAGATAGTAAACATTCATGTGAACTTATAATCACAAATACCTCTGATTTGTTTCATCATTAGCAGGAAATAATCCATTTTTATTTGCATTCAACATTTGATAAATTTCTCTGGTACTATTGCAGTTATACTGTCGGACCATGTTGATATCACATGGCAATGTGTAGCATGGCGACATTGCAGTTATACTGTCGGACTCTGTTGATATCACCTGGCAATGTGTAGTATGGTGACATTGCAGTTATACTGTCGGACACTGATGATATCACCTGGCAGCGTGTAGCGCGGTGACATTGCAGTTGTACTGTCGGACTCTCTGTTGATATCACATGGCATTGTGTAGCGCGGTGACATTGCAGTTCTACTGTCGGACTCTCTGTTGATATCACATGGCATTGTGTAGCGCAGTGACATTGCAGTTATAGTGTCAGACTCTGTTGATATCACCTGGCAGTGTGTAGCGCAGTGACATTGCAGTTATATTGTCGGACTCTCTGTTGATATCACCTGGCAATGTGTAGCGCGGTGACATTGCAGTTGTACTGTCGGACTCTGTTGATATCACCTGACAATGTGTAGCGCGGTGACATTGCAGTTGTACTGTCAGACTCTCTGTTGATATTCCCTGGCAATGTGTAGCGCGGTGACATTGCAGTTATACTGTCGGAATCTGTTGATATCACCTGGCAATGTGTAGCGTGGTGACATTGCAGTTGTACTGTCAGACTCTGTTGATATCACCTGGCAGTGTGTAGCGCGGTGACATTGCAGTTATACTCTCAGACTCTGTTGATATCACCTGGCAATGTGTAGCTCGGCGACATTGCAGTTATACTGTCGGACTCTGTTGATATCACATGGCAATGTGTAGCACGGTGACATTGCAGTTATACTGTCGGACTCTCTGTTGATATTCCCTGGCAATGTGTAGCGCCATGACATTGCAGTTATACTGTCCGACTCTCTGTTGATATTCCCTGTTCCAATCAACTTGCTGCTGTTTAGAACCTTGGGCCAGTTCTTTCATGTCATGTTACACCAGTTCATTCAGCTTTATGAATGAGTACCATGCTGTAGACAGTGGTGGATATTTGTATACAAATAGTCTTTGTGTAGTAATTGCGGCATGGCTGAATGAATCTCAGTGAAATCGAGATGGTGTTTGATTGCTAATGTTAAAATCTGATAAGAAACCTGTCTTGACTATTTTCATATGTTATTACAACATGATATTTTATTTGTTGTTATTTGTGATTGTGTTCTTGTTTTGTGTTTCTTAATATTCCTATGCATTTTACAATGTAACTCGCAGTTAGTACTTGAGGGTTTCATGTACTGAAGGTTTGTTTTGTGATTTAGGTGAAGAAGATCATGAACTCTGTCTACCAGACTCTGAGGACAAAGTTTGCCAGTGACGAGACATATGCGGGGGCAGATATCCACTCTACGATACTGCACGCCATTAAGGTGAACACGTGTGCACTCATGCACGCACACACCTGCACACTGTCTGTATTATGTTGCGTGCCATCAAGCTGAACACACATGTGCACACACACATGCCTATACAAACACGCACATGCACACATGCACATGCATTTACAAATAATTTAAATAGTTGTTATAGTTTTTTTATTATTGTAATTTAAGTTTCTGAAAACGTGGTGCAAAATAAATATAATTTGTTCAACACAAATATCTTCTGTTCAGAACGTTACTAGGCAGGAGCGCATGTCTAAGAAGTCCAGGAAATTGTTTGAATGATAGAACCCTCTTCTTTAGAATGTTAAACACTTATGGTGTAAACACATCCTCGTGTGACTGGACTTGGAGTTGTTTACAGTAAATCTATTCTGATTCTATACTAATTACAGTATACCTATTCCAGTGTCACCTAAAATAAACAATTCCACCATACCAATTCCACCATACCAATTCCACCATACCAATTCCATCATACCAATTCCAATTTCATATTGAAATAACTATAAAATCTGGCCACATACTGCAAACAACTTCTATTTTTAGAAGAGCTATATTTAACAAAAGTAATTGAAATCATAGACTATTGTAAGTGTGACACATTTTAAGGAATTGTTTTTGAAAGCAAAAGAGTTACATGATATACTTGAAAAAGAGGAATTGAAAAGTAACTGAAAAACAGTTACATTTTCACTAATTCAAAATATTTTATAAACAACACCATTTCCTATTTTTTTTTTTTTAATTTCAGAATTTCAATTCCAGTTGTAGTTGCCCCCTTGTTACCAGGATAACCTGACGCCATGAAGGGTGATGACTAATGTTGGTTGTTTCAGACAGTCACACTTCAGCTGGTGGAGAGGCAAAAAACACAGGGTGAAGAGGGTGAGTATTGAACCTGGGGTAATAGAGGAAGGGTTGACTTGTCTGTCTGTGGCAATGATGATCAGGCTTTTGAATGTATTCCATTTTTTGTATGAGATATTGTTTACTTTCACTTTGTCCATACATAGAGCAGGACTGTAGAAGTAAACATTATGTTTACCCTGCTATACTGAATATGTATTTACTATAGTGGGTATGCGTTTACATCTTCATAATATGTATCAGTGTACATAAGCCAAACTGAAGTGCTGTTCTTGCTCTGTGCCTGGCATACCTAGTTAGAACAGCTTGAAAACGACATGAGAATGTTATTCAATTGTGGCTGCTTGAATAATTACTTGCTTGACTTAATAGTATTGGAGTTGGTAGAGCAATCACACTGTCGACTGCTGGTGGAGGCGTCACACTGTTACTAATACATTTAGTGTCTTAATAATCTTTCTGCATATCGCAACTAACTGTAACATCACCATTGCCTTTACATGTGTCTGCTTCTAACGGTGTTGGCCTTGCATATCTCTGTCTAACTCTAGAAGAGTCGTCTGATGAGGAAGACCAAGATGACAGCGACAAAGAGAGCAATGTTGCTGAAAAGGGTGATGTTGAGGGTGATGAAAAGTGTGATGATGAGGGTGATGAAGAGGGCAATGATGAGGGTGGAGAGTGTGGGGGTGAACTGACGGAGACCAAGGAAGCATCCCTAGAGGGTGGGACAGTGGTAGCCCAACAAGTGACCGGGAGACTTTCAAGTGACAACTCAGACACCTGGGAACAAGTTGAGGGTTCATCACTTGTGACTTGTCACAGTAAATTAACCAGCTCACACAGGGCGGCCATACCATATGTCCACAGGACAGATGGTGAAGGGGAAAATGAGGGAAGCAAACATGAAGAAGGTACCATTGAAACATCTGCAGCTATGTCTGTTGTGACTGGTAAGGACGTGTGTCAGAGAGCAGCAAAGTTTGTAAGGAGAAGTCAGTGGTTGACTTGGGAAGAAGATCTATTGGGAAGGTGTCGTAATAAATTAGGGTGCGAGAGAGGGTATGAAGGTAGGGTTAGCCAGTCGGACCTGTCTCTGCTAGTTGAGCTTGAGTGCTAAGTGATGGTGCAGCGTTGAGTTAATATGCTTTATTGCTATTGCTATACTGGTTGCAAATTTGATCAAATAAGGAATTCAGCAACAACACAAATTTAGAAAATCTAAAACAAAAATATAGCTTGTTGTCATGTTTTGCATTGAGTACAATTAAACAAAGCAACATTTGTTGCAACAAATATAAAGACCCAGTGTTGGTGTTGTTTTAGAAAGTGATATTAAGGGTAGCCACTACTCGAAAACGCCCTTATAACCAATATGCCATATCTCTGTTAATATTGAACATATCATAACCAGATTTGGAGCACTGATTAGAAAAATGAATGGTGTATGATGTGTGAGATATGGGCACGTTTGGTTGTGTATTACCATGGCAATGAACGTTTCAAGTGAGATGGATTTTCACATCCTTGAAAATTATTCTGAGCTAACAACTGTATGTGTGATCATGCAACTGTCAAGAATCATTAGCTAGAATACTCCTTTGTACAATAAGGTGGTCTTGGGCAAGGATATCCGACTTCAGCGACTGTTGTTCAGGTTTGAGCATTATTCAAGACGTCATGAAAAAAGCTCAAACCTAAAGTCCCAACTCACAACAGTCATTGCAGTCAAACTTCCTTGCCCAAAACCACCTTATTGCACAAAGGAGTATTCTAGCTAATGATTCTTGACAACTGCATGATCACACATACAGTTGTTAGCTCAGAATAATTTTCAAGGATGCATGCCCCTCTATCACACTAGGAATGTTGATTGTCATGGCACTGCACAAGCAAATGAGCCCACGTTCCACATATCATGTACTATTCATTTAACTAATTAGTACTCCAAATTTGGCTAAGATATGTTCAGTACTAACAGATATGGCCTATGGCCGTTTTTGAGTAGTGGCTACCCTTAATATGTGCAATGTTCCAACAGACAGAGAGACATTATCCAGTGTGTATACATGAATCATGATTATATATAATTTTGTGATAGTTTTCATTGTAAATGCGATATTTCACATTTTGACCAAGACTTGTAATATACGTGGGAATTTCACATTGTTTGTTGGATTTGCAGCCAGTAAACGATTAACAATTACTTTCTCATATCCAAGCAAATAACTCTTACTAATGCTACATTGAGCAATCTAGATCTACTTCATTAAATTAGAAGCTATAATGGTTCAGGACGTTTGTACTTTCTGCTGCTTTTTTGGTTAATTATTGCCTTCTTTAAGTTAGAACCTTTAAGGGTTGAAGAACTTGTACACTTCTAGAGTTATGTTGCTGGCTTATCAGTATTGTTCACAGTATTCGACAGCACTTTCAAATGCACTATACACGTGGTACAATTGCAAGTGTGTGGTAATGATGGCAGTGGCACAACTCCAACCGTGCCACTGTTGCAAATGCACCGTGATGGTGGCATTACTAAAAACTGCACTTTAGCGGCACTGAAAGTGGCAATCAGTATCACTGTTTCAGTATCACAAATGCAACTTAACAGTTGCACTGTTGCTAGTGCATTCATAATGGTGGCACTGTTGAACATCGCACCATGATAGTGACACTGCTGTAAA
Source organism: Paraescarpia echinospica (assembly GCA_020002185.1). Classification (NCBI taxonomy): domain Eukaryota; kingdom Metazoa; phylum Annelida; class Polychaeta; order Sabellida; family Siboglinidae; genus Paraescarpia; species Paraescarpia echinospica. The sequence goes on from CM034540.1 coordinate 5,501,537, forward strand.
TGTCTGTTTACAGAGGCACTGTAGCAGTGAAGTTGTTGTGTCAATCACACTGCTATGATATAGTTGTTGTACAGATACAGTTGTGTTAGACTGACCAGACTCACCATCTTTGTAGTGTCACGAGAGAGTGAGAGAGGAAACCAGCAGACAATGGAGGAAAGAATTGAAGCAATGATGTCACCTGAAACCTCACAGAAGCCAGTCAAGTCAAAGGTGTTGGAGGACAGGATTGAGGCTATGATGTATGACGGGTCCACAGGAAAGAAACCAGGTAGGACAATACACAGTTAAGCTATGACTTTATTGATGTGATCAGTTTGGTTTAATGCATTTTAAAATAAATATTTATTTTAAATTCCTCCTCCCTATCTTATTCGCTCTTACTGGAGCATAAGGCTTCAATGAATTTCCTCCAACCAGTATGGTCTCGTGTGAACCCGCTCAGTTTGTGCCAGTTCTTCCCTGCCAGCTTAATTTCTCCTTCTGTGGTTCTTCTCCAGGTGCCCAGTGGTCTGCCTCTTTCCCATTGTCCAGGTGGTGTCCATTTTAGAGCGTATATGTTTTAGGTTATTTCTGTCCATGCAAAGAACATGGCCAAGCCATCTCCACCTCCTTCGTTTCACTTCACCAACGATGTTGTTGATGTTGGTGCGTTCTGAGATGCTCTTGTTTGTCACATGCTGCTCCCAACATATTCTCAGGATTCGTCTGAGACACCTTCCTTCAAAACTATCTTTAAATAATAATAATAATAAGTTTATTTTCTTTGGCAGCCATAGAGGCTGAAAAGTACAATAGGTACATTAAAATTGATAAAACAATTAAATAAAGTAGATTTATAAAACACTAAATGGAATATACAACCTAAATAAGTTAAATTATAACTAATTAAATTTATAATTTGCGTATTAATAAGTAAATAGAATAAATAACTAAAACAAGATTCACTGTCAATTGCGAGTAATTCGTAGGAAATGAAAATGTCCGGTTATTGCCAGTGATAATAAGTCCATAAGTAAAAGTGTTCTTAAAGCATTCGGTCCTACACCGAGGAGCACTGTACACACGTGCATTTCGGATTGTGTATGGAGGTGTTTGGGAGGGAGGCAGATGTTCGTGAATAGAGTTCTGCACAACGTCTCCCTCCGGTCTGCCAGCTTTGGTAGTCTCGCTGTGGCGATGGCTTCGTTGTAACACACGTCACGGAACATTATCCGCATAGCTCGCACTGGAGACTTTCCAGCTGCTTGGTTTGCCTTTTCGTTAAGCTCGTATGCCACACCTGGCAGGCATACTCAAGGACCGATTGAATTAGTGTTGTATATATCTTGACGAGATGATGGGGTCGACTCCTGCTTGCTTGAGCAGGATTATGAAATATAGTCTTTGCGACGCTTTAGCGGTGATTTCATCGATGTGAAGTTGCCACGTAAGATCATGTGACAGTGTGACACCTAGTAGGCGAGTGCAGTTTACTTGTTCTATCTGTCTGTCGGTGATCATTATCAGCGGGATGTCTGGTGTTTTTTTCTTGAAGCATATGGTATTGCATCCTAATTACGAATGAGTTTTTATTACATTTTATGTTAATATTCCTAATTGTTTTTGTACTTTATGAGGATACATCTAGTGAAAAGACTTGTTGGAATCTTAGAATTATTACTGAAATTTTATACATTCCACCGAGGTTGCAGTACTTAATTTCTGTAGAGATATGTGCATTTAATTTTTTTTTAATTTCCACGACAAACTTGATTTGGTGAGTTCCATGTGTGAAGCTGCAGCATTGAAACCAAGAAATACGTGAGCCCATTTCACAGAATGGGTTCTTGGGCAACTGGGGAACAGCACGTAATAACTCTGCTTTCTTGTAAAAAAGAGTGAAATGATGTTGTTAAAAATAAATAAACATTCAGTCAATCAGTGAGTATAGATTATTAAATATTCCTGCCGGTAATGTTGTGACATCTCATTGACTGTAGTAATGCATCATTAGTTTGATGTGGAACAATTTCCTGTCAGAATTAAAGACAATCACAAGGCTAGCCACATTCAAGCGACTTTTAAAAACTCACAATTTAACTTATAGCCTAGTGCTTCATCTTGAACAGTGTTAGTAATTTATTATTATTTAACTAATTAAATAACTTTCTTACAATGCTCATATTATATCATGTTTTAATTAATTTTATCGCTATTTTTGACATAATCTCATTGTCTATACCTTATGCGCCAGTTTTTAAACAAATATATTTATTATGATTTTAACTAAACAGCACGGCTCTCTACAAGTTTACTTATTATTATATGTATTGTTACACCAATATTAACTTTTCTTTGACCTGTTTCGTTGCAGACCAGGCTGTGGAGGAGACAGTGAGAGCAGTCGCAGCCAGTGTGACTGGGGGTGGGGGTGGTAACCCCCACTACGCAGCCGAACTGGAGGGTGCGGGTAAACCCCCCACAGTGGAAGTCATCCAGCAAGTAGTCGCCACCCACACTGGTCACCATGGCAACCCACACTACGCCGCCGAGCTGGCAGCGGGTAAACCCCAGAAAGACATTGAACCCGTGGTCGCTGCTCAAGTCACCTCGCAACTGGCAGGAAAAGCCCCCGGAAAAGAACAAATTAAACCTGTCCCAGCAAAGACGACAGGAGGGGGTGGGGGTAATCCCCACTATCTCACCCAGCTGGGGGTAGAGGACGTGGAGAAGAAAGTTCAGAGAGACGTAGAACCGGTGGTCGCAGCACAGGTCGTCTCTCCACTGGCGGGAAAGGCACCAGGGAAAGGGGAAATTAAGGCTGTGGCAGCACAGGTAACGGGGGGTGGTGGGGGTAATCCACACTATGCCGCAGAGCTGGAGAAGGGGGGCAAAGACCAGAGCAAGGATATGGGTGATGTCATCAAACCAGTTGTTGCCATGACAACTGGTGACAAAGGAAATCGTCACTACGCGGAGGAGTTATCCCGTTCTCATCAGCACGAGAACACAGGCAAGTATGACGGAAATAGTTTCACGAATGTTGTCAAATATTTTTTTTAGTGTAACATTTCATTGAACACGTTTACAGTTTCACTTGTTTTGTTTTTCAACATCAGCAAATGTTTCATCCTGTTTCATGTCCTTATCCATGTCTTCATCATCCATTGTATTGACACTAATTCATGCTGCGAGAAGCACAATAACAGGCATCCAATTCATGTATTTTCTCGTGTTGTGTTCAATTGGTGAATCGACATGTGGCGCCCTGGGATGATATCACTGCATTCAGACGAATCAGGATGAATAAGATGTAATTACAAAATATTAACAATACGTGTAACAGTCCGTTTTTGTTGAAATCTTGATAACAGAACTGGTCATAATGAAAATGGAATGTTCAGTTTGGTAAAAACCCTGCATGTAACAAAGAGCAAGTAATGAAGTCTTCCATAAGCCACTGCCGGCTGGTACACTTTGAGTAGTCTTGCATGCACGTCCTTGTAGCTGTAGGTGTGATGATTAGATGACCCAATGTCCAAGCTGCAGGTTAATGTGTTGACTGTATTTACAGGGCCAGACGCTGGCAAAACAAACAAAGGAAAGAATCCAGTAAAAAGGGAAGAGAAAAAAGATTCAAGTAAACAGTCAGGAAGCAAGATGGCTGCCGACAAGATGGACGCCGTTTTCGCTGGCATTGCTGATGCAATGGAGGACACCAGCAAGACAGCAGACAAGAAGTCAAAGAAACCTGCTTTTAAGGAAACGCTCAAACAGGAGTCAATATTGGCAGCAACCGATGCTTTGTTTAGTGATCCTTTCTTCGATGCGTCTCTACCACAGACTGTCACCGCGCAAGATTCCAAGAAACACAAGGCAAAGTCACAGTCAAAAAAGTAGGCTCTTTTCTCTTGTACTAAACCTGGCTTTTCTAAATTAAAAAAGATGTTCATAATACTAGACACGTTTGTTGAAGTTATATTATGCCTGTTAAATTGCGTTTAATAAACACAAAACAATTTACAATTTGAATATTTTAACTGCAAAATGTTGAGATGGTAAACAAGACATTCATATGATGCACTTGTCTACACTCTGTTGGCATTGTGTGGCACAGTCGTGGTCCGTGTAACCACAAATGCTATGAGAAATATAACAGCTTTTTCCTTGCATGTAATGTTGTTCCGGTTTCTTGGTTTTTTCAATATTGGTTGATATCAAATGACAGGAAACTTCATTTTTGATTTTAGAATATTTCGGAATGGTTTATCTCGCTATGGGCATGTCACATGATGTTGGACAGGACCTTTCACCAGTCCTTCTGACTCTGGTCATGTGACATGTCTGTAGCTTGTCAAACCATTCCACTGATGAAGACTATATGATGCAATCAAAATATTCCAAAAACAAAGACAGAAAGCTAATAGCAACCGATATTGCAAGTTTTGTCTCGCATCACTAAAAGTGGTTTAGAATGAATTCATGTTGTTTATACATTAAAATAACATTTTCAGTGTAGGAATGTTATGTGTTGATACTGGTTGACACTGATAGTTTGTGAACTCTTGTAGACCTGTGCCTGGCAGGGACGATGACCTGGCGGCAAGACTTGGAATCATCACAACGGAAGGCGGCAAGTCGAAGGTGTCAAAGGACACCACAATAAAATCATCATCGGGAAACAGCCACTCTGACGACGTAAGCGAAATGTGATCATTGTTGAACTGCATTTGTATTTTGTTGTGTCGCGGCAGTAAGCAGAGCATTGTTTGTTGTACTAGTGACAAGTTTCACAGTTTTATGGCTTGAAATGTAATGTATGAATATACTGCGTACATGGGGTGGCCTCATGAGTTTTCAAATTCATAGAATATTATTATTAAAAATTATAATGTTTAGCATTTGTCCAATCAATATGTGGAATGTGACTTGAGATAACGCATGCACACATGCAAACACGCGCGCGCGCACACACACACATACGTTCTTGGAGATTACTTCAGTAATACAAAAAATAGATGAGCGAGCGAAAAATGAACAGTCATCCCCAAATTTTTTTTTTAACGATTGCTTGTACCGTTACAGTTTGTCCGATCCAAACAATCTTGATATCGTTGGAAAGCTTACGATTTCTGCTATTCAAATATATATATATAAATAGTTTCCTGATAGTCATTCCTAAAATAAACTATAAACGGACATACAACGATGCCGGTTCCGGAGTCTTTAGGCACTGCGAATGATGGTGTTTCGTCGACACAGTTCACCAATCTACTGATTGAGGCACCACTATCTGATTTCATGGTATAAGCTCCACCCACTTTCAAACGGCTGCTAAAATGACATACGTGAAGTAGGCGTGACGTCACAATCACACATATCAACAAACCAACGCAACGAATTTTGACCCGTTGGTTGGCGTACGTTATTGTGACGTCACGCCGACGTAGATATATCTCGGCTTTGCTGCAATCAAAGCACATCAGTTTCGTTGCAGTTTAAAAGTGGGTGGAGCCTATAACATGAAATCAAGAAATGGTGAAGTGGAAATGAGGAAAACAGCGCCGCAATCGGAAGTTTATTGTACTGAGTACCCGCCGACAACAACGTTCAGAAACCGTACAGAACACTGAAAACGGCACGATTATAGGTCCGTTTATAGGTGTTCTATGATTGGTTACCGGGAAATATAAATGACGCTAGAATAACAAAAAGTGCATTCTTTCAAATGATACCAAAATCATCGGAACAGGACGAGCCGTGAGGGTGCTAGTGACCATAGAATTTCGTGTGTTGGACGTGTTCCGAGTTCATTTTTGCTCGCTTATCTATTTTGGCTAATACCTATTTCACCGATTGGGTATTTATTTATCATGTTTGTCTTATTTCAGGACCTAAAGCCTCGCCCGCCACCGCAGCCATTGTTTCTTGATGACGATGACGACAATGACTTAGACTGGTTGAAATGAGCATTTTGCTTGGACAAAAACACATCAAGTGATAACTAGATGCAGTAGTGTGTACAGCGAGGCAAGACAAAATGATCACTTCTCACAGCAGACCCTGACTGCAATAACACATGATGTTTCTGTGAAGAATAGTAATATTTGATCTGCTTTTTGTTGGGACATATTGCACATCTGTATATACAGTGCTTGTGTGAGGTGGTGTTTTTATATTAACATGTCCCTCAAGACTTGTAGCTAAACATATTCCATGTACATAGAGAGGAGTGTGAGATAAGAAACATAGATGATAGCAGTAGTCAATTGAGTCTTTAGTAGTTGTTTATGAAGGGAATAAACAACACGTTTCATTAGTTTGCCGATATGCACCTAGTTTGGGGTTTCATACAGCAGTACTTAAAATTCGAAAATTATCTGTATTTTTGATCTCAAAATCTGTGTAAATGTCATAAAAGTAGCACTGCTTAGTTCACTGGGTAGTCACCTAACTTAAAAAAATATTATGATGTACTCAGTCAATAATCACGATAGCTACACATTTTGTTGGGATTGTTTTAACCAACCAAGGTATAGATATATATAAATTCGACATTGCAATTCCCCTAAGATGTTGTTCTGTTAATCAAGAACATTTGTTTTACATTTCCTTTAATAGTACCACCTACCATCTTATCAGACTTTCACCTGAATATGATGCGATTACTGTTTAATAGCTGTCATATTTTGTTATTAGGCTTCGCTGTTTAGTTATCTCATTAGAAATATAAAACTAGCACTGCAGGTACAAGAAACACTGCATTATATATGTTTATTCTTTCAATGAAGTTACCAGCTAATACACTGTTAATTTTACAATTACCGACTAGTTGACAAAATCAAGTTAGATGTGGATGGAGCTAACGTTATGTATATAATCTACTTTTATTACTGTATTATTTACAGCTATGTACAATTAAGCAAGCTGTGCTTTGATCACATGACAGAAGTTTGGGTTGTAATGTAAAATATCAGCCAGTGTTTGAGGGCCAGGGTGGCAGAATGTGATAACAAGAGATACAAAGTATATAACAGGGCAAGTCAGCATTAGTTGAGTCTTGTTTTGTTACTGGGATGCAATCATATTTCAAGTTCAAAACTGATTTATGCAAACTGATTATGTTGTACACTGTATAGGTATACATCATTGCAACCTCAAGGTAACCATGGCGCTGCCTTCCCTGTGATTATGATACTGATTGGATCATATGTGCTGTTCTGTTGCAGAGCATTTTTTTAGTGTAACAAATAAAATATATAAATAAACTATTTTAAATAAAACAATGATTTCAGAGTGAACACTGTTTGATAGTACCATGTAAGTTACACATAATCCAAAGGTGCTAAGTTGTGTCAATAAATACGCATGAGATCCAGTTCCCCAACGGGACACCAGGTGGCAGTGCATACGCATTTCCACGACTGGACGCCAGGTGGCAGCACTTGTCAGTAACCTCCCCAAAGACAACGCAAGTAAAGCAATACTGATCATGATAAGAGTAACCTTGCGGATTCATTGGAGACTACGCTATCCACACATGCATATGAATAAATATATACATGTGGATGAAAATAAGCCTGTCTGTATTTTTGTTATTTACAGGTATATGCGTGAGAGCGTTTGACGGATGCAAAATGTGTCTCGCGCCAAATAAGTGAGACTTCGTAGTAGCAACTCATCCTCGCAGGCAAGGGGAGCTGTTGACTTCATCAGTCTCGATACCGTCCTGGCACATCACCTTGTCAATACTTGGACCTATAGCTGAGCCAGTTATTCAGTCGTATTGTCTGCTAAGTTTTGGGCTTGGGCCGATAATGGCTGATATTACATGCAATGTTCCAGAAGTCATAGGCGGATCCAGGGGGCATACCCCCTAAACATTTGGGATTTTGCATGCTCCATAGACATTTTGAATGTGTCCCCGTTACGTGCCCCCATACCTTTTGGAGATTTATTGTGAACGTCGCAGCAAATGAAACATGTTCAATAGCACCCCCCAACAAGTTTTTGGCGAGCCTCAAGGAGTGCAACAGCCAACACCGAACAAACTATAGAGAGTGCTTGAAAATGATTTGGATATCAGCCCTCAAAATTTCACTTTAATCGAATTGGATGAAGTGCTCAAGAAACTCAAATGTGGAAAAACAGCTGCACTACATGTAATTCCACCTCAAGTATGGAAGTTAGGTGAATTCATATCAACACTATTGGGTCTTTGTAATGATATTTTCAATAATGTTGTAAAGTCTGATGCGTTCTCAAAAAGTGAGACAGTTCCCCTTCCAAAGAAAAGAAATCTAGCACTGGCAACAAACTATCGAGGTATCAGTTTGACACCAATAGCAGCTAAGAATTATAATCATTTTTTAATAAAACGATGCAAATCTGCCACTGAAACTCCACTGACATGGATTTTAAATGTCTTTCACAAAGGTCGATCTACAACTGGAGACATATCAGCACCGCGCAGAATTGTCGAAGAAGCAGATGTCAACAACTTGCCTGTAGTATTGACATTTATATATTTCAAAAAGGCATTTGATTCTGTTCACTGTGGCCAGATATTCAAAATCTTACGTGCCTACGGATTGCCAGAGAAGATTGTGAGTGCTATTGAAGTCCTATACAAAGACACGACAGCATCAGTTATTTCAACTAACGGAGAAACCGAAAAGAACTGGAAAGAAAACAAGACGGGAGTTACACCAGAATATTAAGGAAGTGCCCTAAATGTCCACTGAAGAAAGAAGCATGCAAATGAAGAAATCTATGGACATGTACACAAACACACACAATGGGCGTGTCCAGAGAAGGTAGTCAGAGGGGCACAGAAACCTCTACTGAACCGAAGAAAATGTATCGCTCATGTGCCGCCATAACCGCTTCTCCGCTGTCTCGGCTCGACTGGCGACATCCGAACGAAGAAGGGAGGGTACTGATAATTTGTTGCCGTCGCGTCGGCGTAACTTAAGGTAGCTGCACCGGGTATCATGTCAGTTGATTTCTTAATTTTTTTTCATAGAACATTAGTAGGTGTCAGTATGAACATGTGTGCTATTAAAAAAACCAAGGCACTCACCATATTTTATCAATCAGTCCTTTTAAAACTAGTATTTTTAGTGTGTCTGTGGAAAGTCCCTTTTCAGATTCTTAGAAAATTAAGATGTTTCCATAGTGACGATCACGTGTGCGTCAGCCCAGTTCAAACATAAATTCGTTCACTATGAATGTAGATCATGTAGTCTGGTTATTCTCATGCCACTATGTTGTTGTATTATAATTACCTAAATGCATCACACTGTCAAATCACCAAACACTGGCGGTAGTTTTCTTTATTCTCCGATAATGCCCGACCTCAGCCGCCATTTGCAATGACACGTGACTGACCCCAGCAGGTGTCAATCAATCTTGTCTACCACAACAAGTTCAACACATGGCCCTTCGCAACACAATATCATGAGACAACTTGGCGGGAAAACCTTGGGGGGAAATCTCAGTAATAGAAGTGTTTGTCAAATTGTGTTGAAATAAGCCACATGCCAGTAAAAAAAGTCGCATTTCTAAGCAAAAAACAAGCAACTGGTGACACTTGTGTTATTGGTAACAACTAGGAAGTATTACTTAATGTAACTTTTTTTTAAACTACAATACTTACAAAGCCATAACTTGGCATATGAACTCGACTTGTGTTCACGCAAAACTGTACAGGATGGTTTTATGTTTGGTGAAGGGGTCGTGCCAAACTGCAGTACGGATTTTTGCTGTCTTTCAACAGTGTAGCAAAATGTTTATGAAGCTGTATCAAACTTAATATGCATTTGTTTACAAAAAAACCCGTATGAATGTCAATAACATGTTTGTACTTACAACCATACACATTTTTCTTTTGGGGAGTTTCTCAAAACGAAATAAAATGCCATATTGTCTTTAAACACATTTAAATATATCTAAACAACATAAAAATCGCTTCTTTTTAGTCTGGAGTATTGTTTAGTATCTGAGGCAAACTCTGAGAAAAAATGGTTAGCTTATCTTCAAAACTTATATTAACAAGATTGCCACCCAGATAATTAACTTTAGGTGGCAGGTGGACAAGGAAGCCCTTTGGCTTATCGAGAGTCCGACCCTTTTATTTATGTGTATCCCGCCCTTCTGAGGTATGTGTCGATTTTATTTTTAAACATATTCACGCTACTAGCACCCACACAATCAGCAGATAATATGTTCCATTCATTTACAGTCCTTTGTGAAAATGAGAACTTTCTTATATCTAATCTACACTGCTCCTTTGCTAATGTAACTTCATGTCCTCTAGTCCTTCTATCTTTCTTAACTGAGAAAAAAATATTTCTATCAATATTTTCATAACCATTCATTATTTTAAACACTTCTATCTGATCTCCTCTCAATCTCCTGGTCTCTAGTGTTGTTAAGCCGCATATTTTAGGCGTATTTCGTAACTAAGATCCCTCAGTTAACTAAGATCCTTCCTGCGATATGGCCTCCACGCTTGAATACAATATTCTAAATGAGGCCTAACTATTGTTTTGTACAGCGGTATTATTAGCTCTTTTTCCTTATATGTTATGTTTCGCCTAATTAATCCAAGGATTTGATTTCCCTTTGAAGCTGTAATTCCGCACTGCTCTGAAACCTTCATATCAGAACTAATGGTTAACGCTAAGTCCTTTTCTTTTACAGTAGTACTTAGTACAGTACCCCCCATTGTATATTCTACCTCTTCGTTCCCATGTCCTGCGTGGAGGCATTTACATTTCCCCAAATTGAACAGCATTTGCCACTTTTCAGACCATTTGATCAACTTGTCAAGATCATCTTGTAAATGTTGTCTATCTCCATCACTTTTAATCCTTCTAAACACTTTTGTATCATCCGCAAATTTCAACACTTTGCTTGTTATTTCATCACCCAAATCGTTGATATATATTAAGAATAATATAGGTCCTAGTCATGATCCCTGTGGTACCCCACTCAATACCGATTTCCATTTTGAAGCCTCCCCATCAACTACTACACGTTGTCTTCTGTCAATCAGCCATTTTTCTATCCAGTTTATTATACCATTTCCTATGCCATGGGCCTTTAGTTTAAGCAGTAATCTTTGATGTGGTACTTTGTCGAAAGCTTTTTGAAAATCTAAGTAGACGATATCTACTGGTGATCCCTAATCTACCCACTTAGTGATGTCTTCCCAAAAACATAACAAATTTGTTAAGCATGACCTCGCTTTAAAAAACCCTTGTTGAGATGGGTTTATCAAGTTATGTTTAACAAGAAAATCCACTATGTGATCTTTAATTAGTCTTTCTAATAATTTGCAAATCACACACTAAACTATTTTAAATAACGGTATAATGTTTGCCTCTTTCCTTTCTAAAGGAACCACTCCCTCTTCTAATGACAAATTGAAAACTGTTGCAAGCGGTACGCTAATTTGTTCTACAATTTCCAATAGTAGTTTGGGCGGAATCCCATCCACTCCAGGTGATTTATTATCCTTCATAGCCCTAATTTTCTTAGCTACCATTTCTGGGGTTACAATTAACTGCCTTAAATAGTCTGAATCTGCCCCCTTGAACTTAGCCTCTGGTACTGGCAGTGAACTAATATCTTCCCTGGTAAACACTGAACTAAAGTACTCATTCAGGTCTTCTGCCATTAAGAATCCCTCTGATATTATATTTCCAGCACTATCTTCTAGAGGACCGACCTGATTTTGAACTTTCTGTTCGCTTCGAACATACGCATAAAAACTCTTGCTGTGATGTTTTATATTACTAGCTAATTGTTGTTCATAGCTTCTCTTTGAATTTCTAATTTCAGCTGTAACTTGGTGCTTCTTTATAACTGTTGTAGTCTTAATCATTTCCAGTACATCTATATAACTTCCACATCATTTGTTTATACTTAATTTTTTTAATGGCTTCTTTCGATAAGTGTTTCTTTTTGGACCGTTTCCCTTGTTTTTTGAAGGGTACAAATTTATCAACTATGCACTTAATTTCACTCTTTAATATATTCCAGCATTCTGTTGCTGTCTTAGTTTTCAGTGTGTTATTCCAGTCTATCTTTGCTAAATATTTCCTCATGTCCTTATACCTTCCTTCGTGGAAATTTCTCCTATACTGCTTTTTACTATTCCTTTCTGATTTTACTTTGATGGTAAAATGTATCTGGTTGTGATCACTACTCCCCAGTGGCTCACATATCTTGACATTGTCAACTAATTCATTCTGTGAGGACAAAACTATGTCTAACACATTCTCACCCCTGGTTGGTTCTAGCACATGTTGAGAAAGGAAAGTATTTTGAACTAAAACTAAAAACTTGTGGTCCTCACTCCCCATACTCTGATTAGAGATTTCCATTGTATATGCCCGTGGTTAGAATCCCCCACACTAATACAGTCCCGTTTGCTTAATTCCGTTATAGCGTTTTGTATTTTTTCATTCTCTTCTATGCTTATATTTGGACTTCGATAAACTAACCCAACTGTTAACGTTGAGTTTCCTGTAACTATGTTACACCAAACAGCTTCTTCGCAATCTGCTTCTCTTTCTAATTTTATTTCATAAGCCTGGATATATTCTTTAATATATAAAATAACTCCAATTCCCTTTCTTCCTATTTTATCATTCCTAAACATTACATATCCTGTCAGTCCCAATTCGGCAACTGGTATATCGGTGGTGGTCCACGATTCGGTTATACCTATTATGTGAGGGTCAATATCTTCTACCATAATGATTTGTTAATTTCATTTGTTTATTATACTCCTTGCGTTTAAACAAACACATTTATATCCAGCTTCAGAAGAGTTTTCCAGACTGTTCTTTGCTGATTTATTTGTGCTGTCTTTATATATGCTTCCAGTTTCAGGCTTTTCTGTGAGTACCCCCTGCGAACCTAGTTTAAATAGATGCAACCTGTCCCACTGTCAACAGATCGCAGCAGGTTCTCTGAGAAAACTGCTGCCCCTTTCCACTAAGATGGAGGCCATCTCTCATGTACATATCTTCCCTACCAACAAAGTATTCCCATAAATCTCTGAATCCCACCCCGTCTTCTTCACACATCAAAAGAAATGATTAATTCAAAAGAAGCATATAATAGCCGATTCAGCCACCTTAAGCTTATTGTTAACTGAACGGGGGCACATTCCCAAGGGTTTGGGGGCATGGTTACGTGGGCCCATTAAAAAGGTCTACGGGCACGCCAAATTCCAAAGGTCTAGGGGGCATGTGCCCCCAGACCCCCCTAGACACGCCTATGCATACACAGTATTCACAGGAGATGCCTACATTCACTTTCGACCACACGCCTTTTGGTACAACTGATACAGCTTAGTTGATCCTTCGTGCACTTCATTAACATGAGTTAGCGTATGTATGTTAACGTTTCCTCCTCGAGACGGTTTGCATCTCGGTACACGTACTAACGTCGCGACGATCACCGACCAGCTGGACACCTTTTACGTAAGTAGCGTTAACACAAAAAATGTAATTTTTTGAGTTATATCTAGTGGGGCGGCCATGACAAATATGTGACTTCCGGTAAGACATCCAACGACACTTATATTTACAACAACAACAACATGATAGTAGTTTGTCAGTTTTGCTCGCATTTTCGCATTAAAATTAACGAACGAGCAACAGGGAGTGCGGCTTAGTGTAATGGATAGCATATCCGCATGGCATGCCACCGCTCTGAGTTCGAAACCCGGACCGGGTAGGCATGACATTTGGTGTAAAAACTTGGCTCTCAACATTGGGGACTGTTATGTATTTTGGAGTTTGCATGTTTAAGGAGACATATTACGATTAGTGCCTCTGGTGTGTATTACAGAAACGGTACAAAACACGGACGGACACTTACAGCTAGTAACGTCTACTGGGTACCCGTTACATAAATATACAACATTTCTCCACCTTAAAATAGAACTATTCTAAAGAACCATATGCGACTAATATAACAAGTTTATACTAAGAGTAACTGCATGGGTGAATAATGACAAACTGACTCAACTTAACAACAGGTTTGACAGCTCGTGATGAACGCCTGATAGCAGCTGGCGACTGAATGGCAGTCGGTGTTGGTGACCCTAACACGTTAGGTGCCTTAGGTGCTTGTTCTGTTTGCCCTACCTGACCTACTGGATCGACCGGATCGACTGGATCGACCAACACAGGCTCTGTCTCGGATGTCACGACAATGGGAGGTGCAATCGCGACATCGCTCCAACCTTCTGGTGTAGCTGGGTGGTCATTATTCGCGACCATGTGGTCAACATGAACGGATCGCCTCCTGTGTCCTGGCAGTCTGACCAAATATGTTATTGGCCCTAAAACTCCGACCACCGTTCCCAGCGTCCACTTTTCCATTCCTCCTCCTATGTTTCTGACTCTCACTTTCTGGTGGACGTCAAACTTGCAAATGTGTGAATGAGCTCCATCATGCTGTTGTTTCTGGTTTAATTGCCGATCTTGCACTTTTGCTTCGAGACTGGGTTTCGTCATCGTAAGTCTGGTGCGTGGCGCTTCGATCGGTTCAGGCATAACTCCGACGACGTTTTATGCGGTGTGTTTGGGTACTGGAACAGTATGTCCGACAGACAGGTGCTGCAATGGGAGCTGGCTGTTCGATTTTGCAAGCATCTTCTTGAACGTCTGAACATTACTCTCCGCGAGGCCGTTCGTCGCCGGGTGGTAAGCTGGACACAATATATGCTTGACGACATTCAACCTCAAGAAACGACCAAATTCCTTCCAAGCGAACCGATGTCAGATACCACCTCGCGTGGTAACCCAAATGCTGCGAACATTCTTCTCAGTTGCATTATCTTCTTGCTTGCAGTAGTGCGAGACATTGAAACCACTTCCAGCCACTTTGAATGACTTTCCACCGCGAAAGTTCTGTCCGTCTTTTTCTGCAAAATCCACATGGATACGTTCCCATGGTCCCGTAGCCCACGACCATGGAACCAGTGGTGCTATCTTCGGCGTGCTCGCTACGTGGCTGCATTCCCGACAGTTTCGGACATAGTCCTCGATATCCGCATCAAGGCCAGGCCACCAGACAAAGCTTCTAGCGATCGACTTCATTCTGACCATGCCCGGATGTATTACAAGCAGTTCTCCTAGTATCTGTTCTCTGAACACTGCTGGAATGACTACTCTCCTCCCCCAGAGAAGACAGCCATCTTCCAACGACAGTTAATCTTTTCTGCATCGATATGCATTCACCGACTTATCGGTTGAGTTTAGTCAGCCTCGAAGTGTGAATTCATAGACCTTGGCCAAAGTAGGATCCTTTCTGGTAGCCCTTGCAATCAGTTTAGCCGTTACAGGAAGTTCGGCCACCGACAACATGCTGACTACTGCCACCGTTTCATCAGGATCAGCCGACTCGGGTGAATTCCACCGGCAATCTACTCAATGCATCTGCGTTTGCATTTTCTTTTGATGACTTGAATTGGATCTCATATTGATAACCCACCAGTATCAGAACACATCGCTGTATCCGAGCCGCCGTCATCGTAGGTACGCCAGTCGTTTCTCCGAAGATGCGAACCAGAGGACGATGATTCGTCACCAGTGCGAAAAAGCGACCAAACAAGTAGAGATGAAACTTCATCACTCTGTATATTATCGCCAAGGCCTCTTTTTCGATCTGCGAGTAATTTTGCTCGGCTTTGCTCAGTGTTCGCGAGGCAAATGCTATCGGCTTCTTTGATCCATCCTTCATTTTGTGGGTAATGACTGCGCCAATACCATTCTGGCTCGCATCGGTAGCCAATATCAGCTCTTTTCTCTGGTCGTAGTGCGTGAGGATGGTGCAACTGGACAGTACTCTTTTGCACTGAGTGAATGCTGCCTCACATTCCTCATCCCAGGATCACTTGACCCCTACCTGAAGACATCTGAAGAGAGGCTGCAGCAACGAGGAAAAGTTGGCCATGAACTTCACGTAATATTGGACTAGACCAAGGAAGTTCTGCAACTTCGTCAGATTGGTTGGTTTTGGTGCCTTTCTGATAGCTTCAACCTTGTCCTGCACAGGCTCAATGCCGTCAGCACTCACGATGAGGCCCAAGTACTGCACCTTCGACTTCCGAAACCTGCATTTAGCTTTGTTCAACTTCACCCTGCTTTGGTCTAGTCGTGCTAGCACAAGATTCAGTGTTTTAGATGATTGGCCTCGTCTTCACCCACAACGAGAATATCATCTATGAAACAGATCACATTTTCAATGCCACTCAAGAGTTTGTTCATAGTCGCTTTAAAAATGGACGGTGACACCTTCACGCCATATGCTAGCCTGCGCATTCTGTAGCCCCTTGTTGATTGTCAGCAGAGGAATCGACTCCTCGCACACTTTCATCTGAAGGCCTCACTGAAGTCAAGAACCGAAAACACCTAGGCAACTTGTTTGTCTGAGCCAATTTGGTGAACAAATCCTGCGATGTAGGAAGCGGATACTTGTCATCTTCGATAGCTGCGTTCAACAACTTAAAATCGCAACAAATCCGCACCGACATCATGCCGTTTTTCATTTTTGGAACATTGACTGTGGGGTTTGCTCATTCACTAGACTCAACACGATGGAGAACGCCAATTGATTGAAGACGCTCGAGTTCACTCTCCACGACTTCTCGCATGGAATAAGGCACCGGACGCGCCTTCTGGAAAACTGGCCTTTGATCTGGTTTCACTTTAAGAGCTGCAATGTAGCCCTTAATCCCCTCACGTGATTCATTGAACAAATTCCCGTAATCAATCAACAACTGGTCTACCTCTGTAGCGATTTGGGGATTGATACTGAAAATTGCACCCCAGTCAAGTGGTATCTGTTTTAACCAATCCCGCCCCAAAAATGCTGGTCGTGACCCTTCGCCACAAACACCTGCAATGAATGCTTGTTACCATGATATCTGACAGGCACACACACTTTACCTGCCAATGTATGACCTTAGCTTCAGACCGGTTTGTTCTAGTGGAAAGCTACGCAAGACATTTTTGTACACATTCTCCGATACAATAGACACCGCCGCCCCAGTATTTATAAGCATTGACACATTGTGTCCATTTAACTCCATGTCCACATGTATGTCTCTCTTAACCTCGCTAGCTGCGTACACTCCATGTAGACCTAAGTCACTTTGACTGCCATAAACATCAGTGGCCTCATCTACATCATCATCATCAACATGAGAAACCTATCTGCCTGCACTGATCTCCCTTCGGCCTTTATGGCCTTTTGACTTAAACATTTTTGCTACATGACCAATTTTATCACTTCTTCTTCAGTTCAGCATATCTCTGCGAGACGTAGCTGCCCAGATGATCCCACGATACGCTGCTCTCTCACGATGTCGTCTTCCAACTAGTCGCTGATGTCCTGCTCCCATCTTCTCCTTGGTCTTCCCCTTCCTCTCTTTCCCTCCATTTTGCCTTCTAAGACTGTTTTCTCTAAGGAATTATGATGTGGAAAAAATAACTAAGTTTAGTCCTTTTATTCTATTCACTAGTTGACAGTTCTTAATGTCTATTTTTAAAGGATCTCTGCATTGGTTGTTCTTGTTATCCATGGCACTCTTAGGACGTTTCTGTAACATTTCATCTCAAACGCTTGTATTCTTCTCACGTCTTCTTTGTTCAGTGTCCACGTTTCGCTCCCGTATAGAGCTGGTGGGAAAACGCAGGTTTTTTAAATTCTCATTTTGGTTGGTATGTTTTGTCCTTTCCATACATTTTTCAGATTATTTAGTTTCTGCGTTGCTATGGCTATTCTTCTTCTGATCTCTGATGATGTCTTGCCGTCTCCTTGTAGTCTTGCTCCAAGGTATTCGTAGTGGTTCATATTTTCAACATGCTCCCCGTTGATTGCAATTTCTGGGTTTTTTCAATGCATTTGTCAGTGTCCATGATTACATTAAGTAACAAGCACTTTTTCTCACTGTGTTCTTTTACAGACA
Organism: Paraescarpia echinospica; assembly: GCA_020002185.1. NCBI lineage: Eukaryota > Metazoa > Annelida > Polychaeta > Sabellida > Siboglinidae > Paraescarpia > Paraescarpia echinospica. The sequence goes on from CM034540.1 coordinate 5,519,517, forward strand.
TGATTAGGTTTGTTAGGCCGATTGTTGTAGTGGACAGGAGTGCGGTATCGTCTGCGTATCGTAGGTCTCTGATTCTATGTCCATGAATATTCACTCCATCGTATCTTGTACTTCTGTCATCTAATTCTACATTTCTCATTATGTCTTCTGTGTAGAGATTGAATAGGTATGGATATAAAATACACCCTTGTCTTACTCCTTTTTCCACTATAAAAGTTTCTGTAGTTGTGTTTTCCAGCCTGACTACTGCTTGTTGGTTGCTATACAGTGATTTCAAGAGGGCGATTATCTTTGGGTGGAAGTTCATGTCGCTGAGCGTTTTCACACAGTCGAAAGCCTTGGAGTAGTCGATGAAGCATATTCTTAGATCATTATTTATCTCTCTGAATTTCTGAATCAACATTCTCAGATTGAATGTGTGGTCCCTTGTGCCTCTGTTTTTTCTGAAGCCTGCCTGTGTACTGCTCACTTCCATTTTATCTTGCATTCTTTTCATTATGATTTTCAGCAATATTTTGCTTGCATGGCTAATGAGTGATATGGTTCTGTAGTTGGAGCGTAGCTGTAGGTCTCTTTTCTTTGGTAATGGGATGTATATTGATTTCTTCCAGTCGTCTGGCCATTTTCCATTCTTCCATATTTTCTTACACAGTGCATGGTATATGTCTATTCCTTCTTCTTCCGCTGCTTTTATCATTTCTGCCTGTATGTTGTCGCACCCAGGGCTTTTCCCATCTTTTAGACTATTAATGGCCCATTTCACCTCATCTCTTATTGGTTCGAGATCGTCCTCGTCTTGGTCTTCGTTTCCCATATCAGGGGGTCGTTGTTGTCTCCATCTCGTGCGTACATATTTTCACAATACTCTTTCCATCTTTTGGCTATGTCTTCTGCATCAGTCAGAGTTTCCCACTTTTATTTTTGATGACACCAAGTCTGGGCTGGAATTTACCTGTCATGTTCTTTATTTCTTTAAACATTTCTTGGTTTCGGTTTTCTGCCATACAGTCCTCTATTTTCTTACACTTGGCTTCGATATACTTTTGTTTGTCCCATTTGCAGAGTTTTTTTTATTAATTTGTTCATCTCATTATACCTTAATCTGATCGATTCCTCGTTTTTGCGTTTCTTAAGCTCTTTCCTTTCTGCTATTTTCTTTAAGGTCTCTATACTGATCCTGGGTTGGTGTTTCCTCTCTCTCTTCCGTGGGTGTTTTTCCGCTTCTTCTCGGAAAATTGTCTTGATATCATTTGCAATTTCTTCTGGTTCTTTCTCTTCTGTCATTGTAAGTAAAGTTGAAAATCGATTCTTCACAGATACTGTGTATTCGTCTGTCAGATTTTCTACATCATGTCTCTGTGTTGTTGTCACTCTTTTTTCACTTTCAACTTAAGTTTCATCTCTGCCATCAGTAGTTCATGATCAGATCCACAGTCTGCTCCTGGTAGTGTTCTTGCACCTCTTATTGCTGATACCCATCTCTTTTGTATCATGATGTAGTCTATCTGATTTCTAGTCTTTCCATCTGGCGATGTCCACGTGTAGATTCTTCTAGGGTGATTTGAGAAATTGGTATTTACGATTGTGAGGTTATTAGCGATGGCGAACTCAACAAGTCGTTCTCCCCTTTCGTTTCTCTCTCCTAATCCAAATTTCCCGATTGTTCCTCGTTCTATCTCATCTTGTCTTTGTCCTATTTTGGCGTTAAAATCAACCATGACAATGGTGATGTCCGATTTCTTGGATTCGTCTATTTCACCTTGCAAATTAGTATAAAAAGCTTCTATTTCTTCCTCTTCTGCTGTTGATGTCGGCGCATAGACTTGTATTATTTTGATATTCTTCACTTCTCCTTGTAACCTTATGCTCAGAATTCCGTCATTTACTGGTTTGTATCCAAGTACTGTATTTGCTATTTGTTTACTCAGATATATTGCTTTGCCTCCTTGTCCTGCCTTTGCTTGTCCGGAGTATATGCATTTTGCTCCTGCGTGTGGTGTAAAACTTGTCCCGCCCATCTGTGTTCTGCTATTCCTAGGACACTTACGGGGTTAGGACACTGTTAGACTTCCTGCTTGGTTACAGACGAGAAAAAGTGCAGTATATTTTTGAGAAATGACTTTTTACAGTATTCACTTGCTCTGACATAAATGCATTTAAGTAGTCAGATTTCTAGATGTGATTGTAGAAGCTGTTGACAGTAAAATGGTGTCTTTTTAGCTGATTTTACTAAGCGGAAGGATATTTGGCAGCAATTTGGCTAGTTGACACTAGCCGGATTACTGCCTGCATCCATTTGTAAATATTGACGGGTGTCATACATACAGGCAATTTATAAGAGCTAGAAATATAAGAGTTTGACTAAACTTGACCCGCATGTCAATGAGATGATGACAACGGCAGGTGAGAAGTTTAATACATTTTCTAGGTCACGTTTTCTTACAATCAGACAAAACGTTAACATGGTCGCCAATGGGAAAACTATCAGTGTGCTGACCCCTTATATTGTTTTGTTTCGCTTCTTCTATAACATTGTCCATTTTTCCAGCAACCCATGCTACGGACATTCCAAGTTGCTATTCTCGTTTTGTTTTTTAGCCATCCACCGAACTTCTTTCCCTTCTCCGCACAGTCGAGCAAATTGCCTTCATCAGCTTGAGTAGTACTCCCGGTTGCTTCTGGCTCTTCCCCAATAGCCATTACGGACTCTTCTGGCTTGGGGGACTCACCACCGAGTCTCATATCGATTCTCTTTGCAATCATGATTTCATCTGGGTTTTCGGCAGTGTACATTCCAGTAGTTTGCCATTGCTTTCTGGACGGTTCTGGCCTCTTATCATTCTAAATCCCTGATGCGCCCTTGGCCCGACACCAAGTTGCTGTTGAAATAAATTAATTCATTCATTTATAATATATTACCAATTTATTTTTTAAATGTCTCGTAAATGGAAATTAGCGCTGCTTGATAACGATACAAAGGTACCGCCCTCTTGTGGATATAACTGTGAAACATGACTTTCTACAGTGACAATGATACAGGTGATAACTGCAATGAATTATTCTGAAATGTTGTTTTGCGGACAATTTAAGGACAATTATGTTGAATGCTTGTGTTGTTTTAACTTTCTACTATGTCATTTATTGTACTGTACAACACCATATAATATTATTGTATAAATACGATAGTAGTAAAGGAGGTTAAGTAGCGTAGGCAACTGGAGTCGGAGTGAAGCAAAAGCAAAGTACCCGGATGTAGGTCAAGGTCAAAGGTCAAGGTCAAGTACCCGGATGTAGGTCAAGGTCACGTGGCGCCCCCTACCGGAATTTTTCGGAACTAGAATAGCAAGCCACCTAGCGGATTTTTCCGGAACTAAAATATTTCCCGCCAAAACTATAACAGCGCCCCCTGGCGGATACTTGGTGAACTAAATATTTCCCACCAAAACTTAAATAGCGCCCCCTGGCGGATAGTTGGTGAACTCAAATTATTTCCCGCCAAAACTAAATAGCGCCCCTGGCGGATAGCTGGTGAATTAATTAATTCCCGCCAAAACCCAAGTAGCGCCCCTGGCGGATAGTTGGTGAACTAATTATTTCCCGCCAAAACCAAAATAGCGCCCCCTGACGGATAGTTGGTTAACTAAAATATTTCCCGCCAAAACTAGATATCGCCACCTAGCGGATTGTTGTCGAACTACAATTATACAAGTGGTGTCATATTGTGCACAAGTTGTAAACTAAATGTTCTAGTACTGCAAATATTCGTGTCTCTTGCACGCTTGCGTGCAATAGAGCCCCCTGACGGGTACATCACGAACTACAAACATCATCCCCTAGTGGACAAGTGAGCGAACCACATATGAGTACTGCAAATATTCGTGTCTCTTGTTTTTTCTCGTCCATAAACACCTGGTGGATATATCATCATCAACTGATAGCACCCCTGTTAGATAAGTGGTGAACTAAATAACTACTCAGCAGTCCGCGCTTGTGTACATTCTACTCAGCAGTCCGTGCTTTTGAATTTTCTACAAGCCGTGATCTTTCGGCACGCCCACGTGACTTTTCGGCACATTCTCTAACTATATAAGCGCAGTGTTTTGCCAATCGGACCGTCATTCGTATCACGACGACAGCACTGTTAACATCATCATCATGTTGAAGACACCCTACTACCGACCTCGCAATGTGGCAGACTCGAGCGACGAGGACGAACCGACGAGCCGACCCATCATGCCGGTGATCAACCGTCCTTCCGTGCCGTCGGAACCAGACGTCGTGGACGTCGTGGACATCTCGGCTCTAGAAGCAACGGTAAGCTCCGACGCAGTTATCAAGATCAGAGGGCTCCTCATCGATAGAGTACGCCAGCACACTCCCTTGTACATCGGGTGCAGGTACTGCAAGAAGCGTATGATTACCGACGATAGGGGACATTTGCAATGCGAACGACACGGTTACGTTGCTTCTGACGTGCATTTCGTGGTGCGCATGTGCTTTGTCGAGACAGCGACGGGTCGATCTATATGGCTGACTTTATTCGACCAGTGTATGGCTCCTCTCCTTGACGTGAATGCCGAGACGTTTGCTGGTATGGACGAAACGATGCAGACTTACAAACTGAACTCGTTGACGGGAACTCGTGTGTCTCTCACCATAAAGAAAACTCGACGAGATACTTACACAAACTTCAACGTCACTCGCGTGGAGGTGATACACTAGGCTGCGTATCCTGTTTCAGCCTCTCTCTGCTATCATCCCTGCCGATGTGACAACTTCCGCCGACACGACCGGTGTGACAACTTCCGCTCCTGGCGATGTGACAATTTCTACTCACGCAACCAATGTGATAACTTCCGCTCCTGACGATGTGACAATTTCTACTCACGCAACCAATGTGACAACTGCCACTCCTGTCGCCACTGGTCCGAACTTTACGCTTGAGTTTCCGGCAATGGAAATGAAGAAGACGATTGCACGTCACATAGCATGTGCCATCGTTGAACTCTCGAGACGACAGTGTCTCGCTTGCGAGATAGACGATCCTAGTCAATTTCATCACGATTGTATGTTACCCGATGACATTCTAATTTATATGCACTTTGACAAGGCTGTGGAGGCCATTAATTCGACTGCAGTGATGAAAGACTGGTTGAGTGTTTTGTTAGACGCGGGTTTGAAGTTATCCGACCTGACGTCCGATCACTTGTGTGCTATCGGGAGTTGGTTGCAAGAACCGTTTTCAGAGGAGTGGCGAAACAAATTAAAGCAAATTGTTCTGGCAGTAATGGAGGATGATCAGTAAATCTGTCTTGTGGTTTTATGAGACCTTCGGTGACATTAATTCAACTGCAGAGAATGGAGCGCCACCTGTAAATACGTTTGTGTTGTAATAAAATGTGCAAACCTTATTTTGTGTCTTTTTTCGTGTCTTACACTTCACAAGTAAAGGTACTCGTCTAAGTCCCGATTAACAAATCACTCACTCACTCACTCACTCACTCACTCACTCATCCTTCATGTCTGTTCACTCACTCACTCATCCTTCTTGTCTGTTCACTCACTCACTCACTCACTCACTCACTCACTCCTTCGTGTCTGTTCACTCACTCACTCACTCACTCACTCACTCACTCACCCTGCGTATCTGTTCACTCACTCACTCACTCACTCACTCACTCACTCACTCACTCACCCTGCGTATCTGTTCACTCACTCACTCACTCACTCACTCACTCACCCTGCGTATCTGTTCACTCACTCACTCACTCACTCACTCACCCTGCGTATCTGTTCACTCACTCACTCACTCACTCACTCATCCTTCGTGTCTGTTCACTCACTCACTCACTCACTCACTCACCCTGCGTATCTGTTCACTCACTCACTCACTCACTCACTCATTCAATCACACAAGCCCTCACTCACTCACGCCCTCCCTTCGTCGCTTTTCTAACATTTTATCTTTTCAACATGTTACCGTGGTAACATTTTCGTATTTTAGTGCGTTCAATTCATCTCGCCATTCATTTCATTGCTTGCACTTGAACCACAAACACCTACATCATGAGCTTATCTACTGTTCTACTGGCTGCCAACAAGTCCACACCATCACCGTTCCAGTGCCCAAATTGCAAGAGACATTTCTCACGTCGGGAGAACTTGAAACGGCACATTGCCTCCATTCACGGTGGACGATTGACAAACACCACGTCACTGGATTCACTTGTCTCGGGGCCCACTATGACACATGTACCTACGGTTCCTTCAACAAGCTCGACATTCCCGTCTCCATCTCAGGTGACCATGGAGTACACAAAGAAGATGGCCCTGGTCGATCCCCGTATTTTGGAAAACATTCAACCGCAACGTCCTTCGACTGCTAACCCTATCGAAAGGGTCTTGCAACGACTCGACAATGAAATGCTAGACATACTAGAACGAAACGATATACACGAGAGGGAAAAAGTTATGTTGTATAACCAGGTGTTGAATCGGTACAACGATCTTTCCGACAAACGTATCCAAGAACCCGTGCGTGTGGTCATCGAAAAAATTCCCAGTGAAGAGAAAAACAAAGTACAACCTGCTAACGAAAATGAAGTCGTCGAAAAGGAGAGCATCGAAAACGAAATCATCGACAGCGTTCCAAAAACTATGAAGCAGAAAGCACGAAGACTACTCGATAAAATGAAAGGGGCCGTAAGTTGGAACGATCGTGGTGAGATGATGTACAGAAACAAGGCGGTTCCCGGAAGTAATATCGTGGACCTTGTGAATGACGTGTTGAGAAAACGGAAGTCGTTTGAACCGGTGGGATGGGAAACCTTTGCTCGTGGTCTAAAGGATGTCAACACGCCAATGGATTTAGTGGGTAATCTCGATCGTTGGCTTTACATGCAGACAGCGTCAGTGGACGGCGACATATCAAAGGAAACCAGCATTCCGTTTGACAGTGGTCGTCATCGGAATCGTAGACGACATGCATCGTCGCGGCGCGCAGCTCATTCGGCGACACCTTTGCAAATCACACGTTGGGAACCTTATTAGCTTTACCGATTTGAAATCTACAGGAACAGTGTGCAAGATATATTATATGTGAAATATTCAAATAAAATCTTGTTGACGCTATGGATGAGTGGGTGTGTTTTTCGTTTTCATCAAGATACACCTCGCTTTTCCCCGTTTCAGTGACAACAATTGTTTTGTCAACGTTACCAATGTGGGTGGTGTTCAATATACCTAAGTGAATTTTGACTTAAGAGTGGTATGTAATGTTTGCATGTAATGTTGGCATGCACGTTCTTGTATTACCTTAATTAAGCAATAACAAAGTCGACACCATATGTGCGTTCATGAAATTTTTTTATTCAGACACCCAAGAGAAAGTGTCAATCTTGTCTTGTAAACCTTAACTATATAAAATTGTATTCCATACGATACACAAGTTTTATTCAGACACCCAAGAGAAAGTGTCACTGTGAATTATATCACACATATCCTTGTTGTCAGACACCCAAGAGAAAGTGTCACTATTATAAAATCTTGTAAACCTTAACAACTATATACAAATCGACTCCACATGATACACAGTCTCTGATAGACAGTATGCCACACTCTGTGTTTATTGACACGATTTTTTGCAGCGATTGAAATATACAATATACTTTGTTTATTTTCACCAGTATCCTACTTAAAAAGAAAAAACAACATCATGATGATGATGATGCAACAATGACGTGTGTGTGTGTGTGTGTGTGTTGATACACTCAATTAACAAGATAGGATTCGTTAAAAACAATAGTTCATCACGGCTACATTAAGACCGGATATTACACGGCTATCTCACGAGTGTACCGAACAGTAAATGTGAAATGTACACTCTTTAATAATCGACAAGTAACAAGTAGGAGTCAGTGGTCGATAAACATCATACCTGATCACGGTTACACCAAGACTATATGTTACACAAATACCAAATGTTACAACAATACCGAATGATACACGGGTAGCTCACGAAAAGATTTACTGGCGTGTCTATTATACCAGACACGGAGAGGTAGAGATTCCATCGGCTTGTACCGGTCGTTTGGAATAAAAATAGGTTAGTGCAGAACGTTCTTGAATATATGTAAAAACTGAAGCATTCTTCACCCGAAACCCTCGATTTTTCCCAACACCACTCTCTTTGGTTTTCAGTACTTTCAAAAACGTGTCTTTGTCAATTTCGTTGTGTCTCTTATTTAGACCTTTCGTGCTGAATTTATCCGTATCACCAAAACAATAATAAGTTTTGCTGCACAAGCCGATGAAACCTCTACCTTCGTACTCTATTTTGAACAGACCGGGTGTCCTTTTGTCGTGACGCGCACGCGCAATGCAACACGATTCCGAAGGGACCCATTCTTTCCCTTCCATCCGACAAGTGACATAATCGGACGCGTGCGCGTCACAACAAGCAACGGGGAACCACCGGGACAAGTTTATAAAATATTCGTGTCGTTTATCGGTGGTAACACAATCGTCTAAACAAGAAAAAGCTAGACTTAAATATGCGGAATCCGTATCCATCTCGCAATATTGGAAGAGAGGGCGCTCTATATAATAATCTATGAAATCGTAATAAAATTCCAGCATTCTCAATTTTGCATACTGGTAAACCATAAAACCGATTTGAAGAGGGAGATCGTATTTAATGGATTTCTTGTTCATTGTCAATTGGTACACGGATTCCGTAATTGGGTCTAGCTGACGAAAACGATGACTGTTAATTCCTTGGCTCGCCGTTTTACTATTACAAAAGATAATATCTCTGTGGCGATCCTTATTAGTGATACATTTTCCATAGCCACTGTTCCCAAGAAGTTTCATCGTATCACCGATAATAGCCTTGTCCGGGTGCACGTCACCTTCGCGGCGTGCATTCGAGACGGCATTGGCGAAATGCTTGAAACACGGACTGGGTTCGTATTCTAAAACTTGATAAACGTGAGATACGACCAGTCCGTGTTTCAAATACCATTTTAACAAGGGTGTACCTAAAAGAATTTGTTTACCAAAATACGAAGCGACCAGTGTACGCCGAGGAGTAGATAATATATTGTGCTCTTCGGCGTAAGCTCGCATATAGGGGCCGATGTCGTTACGGGTAATGTCAATGTTTTTGAAAATGGGTTGCATTTCACCAAAATAATCTTTAAGAAGATCCGGAACAAAAA